>OX457026.1:78113255-78787432 GCA_949752745.1 Protula sp. h YS-2021
CTATTACAAACAAACCTCCATTGGCAACAGCAGTATTTTCGTTTTATGGTTTTTATATGCTTCTTACATATGTTAGATGTACAGGTCAACTTGACGACAGAAAGTAGATGCATTGAAAAATTGCAAGAAAATTATCACGGAAAGGGCATATTTTTTGCCTGTCTATATCGTGACTTGGCTTTGCTTTAATTTTTTTTCAGAGTGTGTGTGTGTGTGTGTGTGTGTGTGTGTGTGTGGATGGGGAAGGGGGGGGTGAAATTAGTGTCATATGTGTTGCCATGCGGGTGAAACAACGCGGAGAAAAGTGGGTTGTTTTGCAACCAGACGCAGTTCGCGCGGTGTACCGATTGCATTTTAAAAAGGGGCGGGCAATTTTCATTCAGTATTCGCATTTCCCACAAAAAGGTGATTTTGTTATGGAAATGCATTCCGTTTTCGAGACAATGGTCAACTTCCGGTTTTTGACCTTGACCATAACGGAGGAGGTCAATGTCACCGGGGTACCTCTTACATAACGTCTTTCAGGCCCATAGGATCGAAAATAAGCTCAAAATCGCTCTCTCTCTAACCGTTTTCGAGATAATGGTCAACTTCCGGTTTTTTTACCTTGACCATGACGGAGGAGGTTAAGATCAACGAGGTACCTCTTATGCAACATCTTTAGGCCCAGAGGATCGAAAATAAGCTCAAAATCGCTCTATCTCTAACCGTTTTCGAGATAATGGACAATTTTTCTCTGACGGATTACGATATACAAAGGTCACAAAGGTGACTTTGACCTTGACACTAAATGTCGAGATTCCCCCCACGATGTTACTGCCTACTGACACCGTACACGTGTTGAAACAAAGAGTTGAGCGCTATTTCCATCAATTTTTTCGTGATGGAATAGGTTTTTAAAAAAATATTTTGACCCAAATTTCACCTTGACCTTGAAGGTCAAGGTCAAAAGTTTTGCGGATTTCACGACAACTCATTACCCTTTATGTCTCTGCCAAATGCCACTTCGAGGTAAAAAACTTTGAAGTATCCTTGACCTTGACCTTGAAGGTCAAGGTAAAGAAAATGCGGATTTCACGACATCTCATCACCCCCTATCTCTGTGCCAAATTTCATCGTCCTACGTCAAATAGCGTAGGAGGAGTTTTCTGGAAACCTCCGAGACGGAGAAACAAAAACAAAACCAAAAAAAAGGGGAGAAATAAGCAGTCTGTCTGTCCGTCCATTTAATATTCACTGAGTTATCCAAACAAAGGAAATTATTGAAACCCATGCTATTAACGTTGTAAAGCTTCAAAAAATCGTAGCATCTATTTCCTTTAAAAATGAAAAAAATGTACTTTTTATCAAATGTCTAACCATTCGTGCACGACAAAGATACGCAGAGAAGGAGGTTAATTTAAAATGTTGCAGGCACGTATGCTAACCAATTTGAACGTGGGTGCCCCATCGCCCCCACACATCCCCAATATAAAATTCTGCCCATTCGGGTTTGCGCAATTCAGGGAGACCCTGCATGTATTCACATGAGAAATGGCCATGTAGGGGGAGGGGGAACCTTGGTATACTCTGTGTTACCACGCGTGTCCAAAAAACATGGAGAAAGGGATGTAATTTTGAGATCAGGCGCGGTCCGCGTAGAGTGCCAATTTCATTTAAAAAGGGGGTAATTCTTATTCAGTGCTCCGCGTTTAAAAAGGGGGTGTTATTTTCAAAACCAGCACTCTTCGTTTAGGGGTCATTTTAAAAAGTCACGGACACGCATTATCCAGTTGGTACGTGAGTGGCCTCCCTGGGGTCATGCCAAAAATTTACAAGTGCAATTATACATCTGATGAAAATATTAACATAAAGTACAAAAAATGTCGATGTAAAGTAGGTAAAATATGGAATACATACTTCCTGAAATCAGTGGTATGTCAATTGTTCATGACGAAAGTATTATAATTGTCACTTACTTGCTATTATTAGTGATACGGCTCCAAACAACGACGAGCAGTGGAAATAGATATAGCTAAAAACAACAACAGCGATTGTACAGGCAAAGACTGTCGCCATCTTGTATTCAGAACTGTTCAACTTTGAAAGCGTAGAACATTTGACTAATTTAATCCTCCCTGTCTCTCTCTCTCTGTCTCTGTCTGTCTGTCTTTTTTCTCTCCTTCTCTTACTCAACCCACTGGATGTTGAGGTATGTTGATGCCCTATCATCCGTGAAGTAATGCAGTTTTGACAGTTTTGTCAGAGAGGGTTTATGACCTTGACACTGGATTCGTTTTATGGTTTTTATATGCTTGTTATGTAACAGTTTATTTATAAAGGACTTTTTTTTTGTTAAATGTATAAGTCAACTTGACAAAAGAAAGCTGAACGCAGAAGTTGCATTGCAAAACTGTAAGAAAAGAAATTAAGACGCTGTTTGCGAGGAGTTTCAATTCCGTTATAAAAGGGGGGGGGGGGGTGCAAATTTCATCCGGTACATTTCTCACAAAGAGCGGATTGCTTCGGAAATTCACCGCACATTTTGTATAAAAAAGAGTATTCTTTCCAAATTATTACTAGGCGTTTAGGGGTCGTTTTAAAAAATTCATGGACATGCGTGTTATTTCATTAATTGAGCTGAGTGTTTATTTCTTTTTTCTTATGCCCCCCCCCCACGTGACTGAGTCAGTGAGTGCATATATCTTTCTTTCAGTTACTTTTTATACATTTTAATCGATAACAGAATGTCCTTTTATTGTTAGAATCAGTGGGAGTTTAAGGACTAAATTCAATAAGATTTTGAAATGCTAGGTACAGCTTGTCGATATTTAAAGAAAGTAAAGTATTTTTGTTTTTTTGTTTTTTTGTGTGTGTGTATTTTTGTGTTTGGTATATTTGTTTTAACATACACACAAGAAAAACTAGTCGGATAATAATTCCAATTTTATTTACCATCACCAGGGTCTCCACATATCAGAATCTGGTTTTATAAAAACATTATTCATTTGTCCATGCATATTTTTGTTAACGTCACTTGCAGCCCCATGTTCATCAGCCGGTGACACTTGACTTGGGCTCGACTGAGTCTCAACTTTAATCACAGGTCGAATGTTTATATTACTTTCAGCTCGGGTACGAGATTTATCGTTTCTGTAATTGTTATAATGATTGTATTGATAGACAGCAATGCTGATGTTGTCCGTAGGGCTTGTTTGAGTGGAAGGAGGCGAGCCCTGGAGGCGGTGGAAAGCACTGTGGTGGGAAGGGTGGGGCGGCGGTACTCTCTGCTCACGTGGAACAGCACCGGTAGCCGCAGGGCATTCTGGGTAAATCCTGGACGAATACATATAGTCATCAGCTTTTGGTGACGTCAGCTGCGATGCGTGCGCATGCGCGCGATCATGTGGCACATATTGGCTGGATAACTGGTTCAGCTTAATATTCAAATAATGAGAGAGCGATTGAGTAATTTGCGAATTTGCTCCACACAGGCGATCCATGATGCCTTGCACTTCTCGGACACACTGGACGTATCCAAGCCTGTACTGGGCATTGCACGAGCCCTTTGATTGACAGCTAGTCGAAGGTGACTTGGCTTGTTGGCTCTGCATATACTTTACAACATTTTCTAAGATATCTGCCTTTTCCATTCGCATGTAGTCATTCTGAAAAATAAAAAATGTGATATTAGACAAGATGTTTTAGATGGCATGCTATGATGTGAAATGGTGTTCTTTTGTTTTATTCATTTATTTTTATGTATGTTTTGTACTACAATATTTGCAGTCATTGAGATTTAATCATTGTTTAAGTGAATTAATTGTAGAAATTCTTTAAGTGAATTAATTGTAGAAATTCTTTATTTTCTTGAATGTTACACAGCAACAAGTTTCCAAGATTTTTTATTTTTTATTTATTTATTTTACTTTTTTTGTTAAACATTATTTACACCAATGTTGGAATGCGAAAATATTTATTGATACCCAAAAACATGAACTTTTCAGTTTAAACCATTCTACAAAGGGGCATTGTAACTCAAAGAGGGAGCAGACACAGAATGTACACTTACATGTAACTCATTGCCGCCAAAAAGCATGTCTTTTAGCTGCTTCAGGGCTGTGTCGATTCTCTCTCGTCTTTTCTTCTCCACTATTATTTTTCGCAACTGAAATTTGAAAACAAGAACTATACAGGTTAACTTAATATGATACCATGCATCCGAATATGTGTTCACTGGAAGTCTATTATTTTCAAGGAATTTACAATCGATAAAGACAAAAGCCACGACAATTTCAATGTGAACAATTTCATTACGCGTAATTTTTTTACTGTGTAGAACAAGTTTGCTTTTATTTTATTTTGTGGTTTCTAAAGATTTCTCTTGTATTCGTATTACTGGCTTTGAGCAACACTTTTTTAAAAACTTTTCGATAACATATTATTGGCATTCGAAACAACGCCACGTGTGCTTACCTTCCTGGGTAGTTTCTTGTTCTTGTTTTCGTCCACTTTCATTTTGATTACGTTTATCCAAAATTATACGGCAAAAATCTTATCCCAGTAATATTCCAACTTATTACAAGTGAGTTTAGGTAAGTTGTTAACTGAAGGAATGCAAGCTTGAGAATGTGATGGAACTTCTTCATGGCTGAAGTCTTATATACAGACCGATGCCTATTTCCTAGCAGAATGTGACATCTACCCACAGCACATGTTCCGGGAAGACACATTCCGACGCACTTGCTACCACCCAGCCGTAATAACTAATCAAGGAAAAACACTAGCTTATTGACTTGCTCTATTGTATCGAAGGCTTAATTATGATCACTATAATAGCTGGATGGTAAGTTGGACAGTTAACGCTGTTATCTCAATGAATGGTTTGGTGACACTGATAGAGCCTGAGCAGGTGTAAGAGCAGGGGTTGACACTGCAGTGACATGTTCACTCAACGACAGGTTGTTCTAGCAGGTAGCACAGATGGGGCGGACAGTGCTCAAATTAGAACAGGTCCCCCGAAATACCTGCACATAGTTGAAGGCTTGACGACCCCAAAAAATAACCCCACTCGTATCATGCCCCAGTGAATGGCATACAATAACAGCTGCACCTGTCCTCAGTCAGCGGTATTGGTTCTGGGGAGCTGCCATGTTTTGAAGGCCATATAAGGTGCAAAGCGTGCCTCATTTATTCTATGTTAATTGTTTAAATTCAATTTAAAAAGTAACAATTGGATTTTATTATAAGAGCAAAACAATATTAAGCGTTGGAAAAGCGCTAAAAAATAAGGCATCGCTTATAACGGAACGATAAGCAAAGTGGCCATGTGACAGAATCTATTTCAGTTTATTTTACCAAAAACTCGTACAGTATTTAGAGATTTTTATTTTGTTGTTTCACAGTTACATTAAAGGATGCTTCATTTTAATCACTTTAATCAAGTTCATGTGTATGGATATCAATACATATTTTGCAATACAAAATTGGTGCAGATAATATTTGAAAAAAAATCTTTTGAAGTTTTTGATTGGTAACATTGAACAAAATAATATAAACGCAGTGTCACTTTAAAAAAAACTGAATGATATGTTTCTAAAACCTTTCTTTGAAATCTCAACTTTGATTGGGATAAGCCTGCTTCTAGAAAATATGTATATGACCTTCGCTGCGTTATTACATTTAAAAATAAAACAATAAGGTTAACATTGAAGCTGTGTAAATAGATTTCAAATTTAAAATCAAATTAATTAAATTAGTTAATTGAATATGTCATTAAACCAATATTTAAAAATAAGATTCAAAATAAGAGTTTTTGGCCGTTATTCATACAGTCCTGTGTCTCAGTGTTGCCATGCCCCCCTCACCCCTACCGTAACCCCTTTCGTTAATTGGGTAACACACCTGTTACCATCTGTTTTATTGGTGGCCGAAAAAGGCACGTTTGCCGCCATGAAGTTTTAGTTCACAAGTTTTATGCAGTTCATGAACACATGTGTTTTGTAAAATTACCAAAACTGAAATTTAAGCATCTTCTTCACGTACATATGCGTATATGTTTATTTATGAAAATGATAATAAACAAATGTTTAACCCAAGGCACAATTTAATGACCAGTGCAACCCTCAATGCCCAAAAATAAGTGCAGCTGTGAAGATATTGAAGGGGCTTTTCAAGTGCAGGAATTTCAGTGACATTCACACGTGTGATTAGATTAATCATATATTTATCTAAAGAAGGCGTGTGCTTTATCTATTTCCACCTGTTTCTGTAGTTTCATGCGTGTGTCAACTTCCGCTGACATTAAAAAAAAAACAAGAGAAAAAAATATAATCTTTTAAAAATATCTCAATGTTTCACTGTAACATACGGTGCTGTTTAACATTTACACAAAATTAATATTTATTTACCAGTAATTTTGAAATAGGTGGCACTAAAAAGGCTTATAGCTCTATGAAAAAAACAAGGTGTATTCCAATGTAATGTTATGAAGATGTAAACCTTGATTTATCACAAAGAAACCGTAAAGTACATTACATTTTGTGCTGAAAGTTGTCCGCGCTTTGCAAATCTGCTATAAAAGGCGGCTAAAATCAGAACATGAAAATTTGCCAACTCAAAATATGTAACAGAAAAATTGGTCAACTGCTTACAACAACAGTTGTGGCTTATTTGCAGTAGTTAACCTTTTAAATTCCAGGCTCTATGCATACGCACTCCGACGTACCGCTGTGTAGAACAGTCTTATAACATCAATAGTGCTTTGGTCGCCGTTGAGCAACAAGAGAATATGATTTATGACTGCAACTTTTAATTTTCACCGAGTGATTTTGGTCGGTTCGTGACTAACATATAACATAGCATGGTTATGTTATTAATTATTTTTAATTGGGTGCATAAATATGATTAGTGTGATACTGTTTAAATTTAGTGTTAAATAGTTTTGGTCTGAGTCGGGGAGCACTTTAGGTGTGTAAAACAAAAAAAAAAAAAAAAAAACAAACAAACAAACAAAATAAAACGCGGAGTAAGCGGGATAATTTCTAAGCAAGACGCAGTCCGCACAGAGTACCAATTTCGTTAAAGGGGGCGCGAGAGGGGCGTTAATTTCCATGCGGTTTGGTTCAAAAACGGCGCAGTACTTTAAACTTAGGACTCCGCATTTAGGGGTGGTTTTAAAATGTCAGGGACACGCATGGTAACCAGTTTGTACGTGGATGCCCTAATGCCCCCCCCCCTCCCCTTTCCGAGGGTTTGAGCCATCGTGAGGTGAATTACAATCCTCACACCGTTCTCATACACCTGGTGTGGACTCGCTGTATAACGTCACAAGTTCGCATTTCTAGACACAAGGTTATTGGCGTATATATTGCATGGTAGTGTAAGTATGATTGTGAATAATTCCGATTTAATTGCAGAGAAGGACACGCGCAAATAAAGTAATATTTAGAATAACATGCTTTAATAATATTTGACAAATTTTGTAGCTGCAATGTCATTTCAGGGTATTTTTTTAATGTTTTGCGTGGTAAAAACACGGTAAGAATTCTTGCCATGAAAAGTTTTAGGGTAAGTGTACTTGCCCGGTGCAGTCAGGGTAAGTATACTTATCCTAGGGCAAATATACATGGGCTAAAATTGTACGTACCCTGTAACACAGACACGCTTTAAGGAGACCTTTTTATTGTCGACTATACTCACTTACCCTTGACTTTCCTCATTTACCCTCGACTGCCCTCACTTACCCTCGACTGATCTCACTGACCTCGACTACCCTCACTTACCCTCGGCTGCCCTCAATTACCCTCTACTGCCCTCACTTACTCTCGACTACCCTCATTTACTCCCAACTACCTCTCTTACCCTCGACTACCCTCCTTAACCCTGGACTGCCCTCACTTACCCTCGAATACCCTCACTTACACTCGACTATCCTCACTTACCCTCGGCTACCCTCACTCACCCTCGACTATACCCTAACTTACCCTCGACTACTCTCACTTACCCTCGACTACCCCCACTTACGCTCGACTACTCTCACTTACCCTCGACTACCCTCACTTACCCTCGATTATCCTCACTTACCCTCGACTACTCCCACTTACCCTCGACTACCCTCACTTACCCTCGACTACCCTCACTTACCCTCGACTACCCTCACTTACCCTCGACTACCCTCACTTACCCTCGACTACCCTCACTTACTCTCGATTACCCTCACTTACTCTCGACTACCCTCACCTAGTGAGTTCACGTACAGATCCGTTGTTGTATTCTTGGATCCGGATTATGACGAAGTATATGAGTCCATAAAAATGAAAGTCCTCATCAATTGAAATATGTTTTCATTTGGTATTTTTATTACTATTATTTGAGACTCTCGCTGAATTTTAAAACAGCCTGGCTCACAACGAACGGCTCCTTGTCGCTTTACGTATTTTGTCTATTTACTTATCTTTTTCTTTTATTTCCTTAGTAATAATTGTTTGTACAACACAAAATAATGGCATATAACAGGTTGATTTATTTATGTTTAAATCGTGGATTAAAGCTCTGCTGGAGAAATAACGACATTTCATTGTTTGTACTGGAACTCTGTGGACAGTTCGCTATAACAAATAATTATACCACTGGAGAAATTAAACAGAAATATTCCTTGACCATATGAACTGTTTCTTGACGCAGACAAAACCGTCTTTAAATAAAATATTATCCTTTTTAAATAAATAAAACAAAAACCAACAAGGAAAACTTTTTGAACATGGATTAGTGGTCACAGGTCCTCCAGTGCTGTTTACTTTTTCCTTCTCCAACAAGAGACGATGTTGACCAAGCACTGCACGGGCTCTCTCTTCCTGATTTCCAACTGCCGCTTCTTGTTCTGCAACATTCAAACACGAGTCGTGTTGCTGGTATTTCGTACACTTTCTCTAAATGATCTCATATTTTGATCAAGTGTATTTCTATGGAAAGCCTTTTCACAATTAATTAGAATTTGAGTTTACAGCTCCACTTTGATAAATCTAAAAATTAAAGATTTTTAATTACTTAGAAATATCTCTAATTAATTATAGATATCTAAAATTCAAATGGAGATAACTAGAATTTAGGCAAGGATATCCGAAATTTTCTTTTGGAGACATCTAAAGTTAATATTTACAAATTCATTAGATATTTCTAAAAGAATTTTGATATTTTGAGTATATTTAAAGATAAATAAGTATAAATAAAAGGACTTTTAAAATATTGTAATTATATTTAAAGATATTTAAAATTTATTAAGAGATATCGAAAAATTAGAGCCTAAATGTGAAAACGACACTGCCTACATCGGACAACTGGGGGACTGGCGGATTTGGCGGGTCTGGTATATATAGGTGTCCGGTATTTCAGGGGTCATGTAAACCAATGGGAAAAACGGGACTGAAAATTCTTGTTCGGTATTGGCAGTTGCCCGGTATTTCAGGGTTTGTCTAGAATAGGGTTTTACTGTATTACACTGTTTGACTCTGTGGACTATTTAAGTTATTATCGAAAGAAGAGAAATGGCCCCATGTTATTTAAAGTTATTATCGAAAGTACCAACTAGAACAGCATTATTTTATTTTCCGCACTGTTTGATAGCGAATGGAAAATGTTTTGAGATATATCTCAATAGCATACATCTTAGATATATGAGAATAAATTGTTCAGTTGTTGACATCAGTAAATAAAACTTGAAATATTCATACAAGCAAAGATTTGAAATATCATAAAAACAAAGAAGGCAGATCATAAATAACTAGAATTCCACGATTAATGCTGGTCAAGTAATTTTTTTACCTGAGTTTTAAAAAGGCTGGTCTTGAGGGCTTTTTCATATTCTTCTAAGTCATTCAGTTCCTGCATAATATCCTCCTTCAAGGCCTGTTCAAACTTCTTCAAATTCAGACTGATATCCACTGGTACCTGCTAAAGTAAATATACAAATAAAAGCGTCAATAACCATCAGGGCACATTGTCACCAGATTTAGGACCCCGATACATCCCATCACATTCAGAGAAATACCACAGCCTCGTCACATTCAGAAACACCTCATATATCACCGCATTAAGGACTACGGTACACCACCACCGCATTAAGGGCTACGGCAGACTATCACCGCATTAAAGGCGCGGCACACCACCACCGCATTAAGGACCACGGCACACCATCACCGCATTAAGGACCACGGTACACCACCACCGCATTAAGGGCTACGGCACACCATCACCGCATTAAGGGCTACGGCACACTATCACCGCATTAAGGACCACGGTACACCATCACCACATTAAGGACCACGGCACACCATCACCGCATTAAGGGCGCGGCACACCATCACCGCATTGAGGGCACGGCACACCATCACCGCATTAAGGGCGCGGCACACCATCACCGCATTAAGGACCACGGCACACCATCACGGCATTCAGGTCACGGTACACCATCACCGCATTAAGGGCGCGGCACACCATCACCGCATTAAGGGCTACGGCACACTATCACCGCATTAAGGGAGCGGCACACCATCACCGCATTAAGGGCCACGGCACACCATCACCGCATTAAGGGCTACGGCACACCATCACCGCATTAAGGGCGCGGCACACCATCACCGCATTAAGGGCCACGGCACACCATCACCGCATTAAGGGCTACGGCAAACCATCACCGCATTAAGGGCGCGGCACACCATCACCGCATTAAGGGCGCGGCACACCATCACCGCATTAAGGGCTACGGCACACCATCACCGCATTAAGGGCTACGGCACACCATCACCGCATTGAGGGCACGGCACACCATCACCGCATTAAGCGCTACGGCACACTATCACCGCATTAAGGACCACGGTACACCATCATCACATTAAGGACCACGGCACACCATCACCGCATTAAGGGCCACGGCACACCATCACCGCATTAAGGGCCACGGCACACTATCACCGCATTAAGGACCACGGTACACCATCACCACATTAAGGACCACGGCACACCATCACCGCATTAAGGGCGCGGCACACCATCACCGCATTGAGGGCTACGGCACACCATCACCGCATTAAGGGCGGGGCACACCATCACCGCATTAAGGACCACGGCACACCATCACCGCATTAAGGGCGCGGCACACCATCACCGCATTAAGGGCACGGCACACCATCACGCCATTAAGGGCTACGGCACACCATCACCGCATTAAGGACCACGGCACACCATCACCGCATTAAGGGCCACGGCACACCATCACCGCATTAAGGGCCACGGCCCACTATCACCGCATTAAGGACCACGGTACACCATCACCGCATTAAGGGCCACGGCACACTATCACCGCATTAAGCACTGCGGCACATCCTCATCATGTTAAAAGGACAGTTGCGTTTTCAGTGTGGAGTGGAGGGCTCAGCCTTAATGTGGGAAGCGAATGCGAAAAATCGCTAAAATGTTGGCTATGAGCCTTGATGACAGCCCTTAGTCAATCAAGTAGATCCCCTTCTCAATATGTGATTTAGCATGACCAGATAATACATATAAACTTTATTATAACACGCACCAATGGAGTAATGCACTCCCGTAAAAAGAAATGTTAAGAAACCGTCAGCGTGCTCTAACCGCATACATAAGACGCAAAACCAATTCGAGCACTTGTGGAAGGCCAATGAACTCACCGCTGCGCGGTTTCTTTCACAGGCCTTCCACACGTGCTCGAATTCCATAGAAATCACTCAGCCCCATGATCTATCTCTATAACAACAAAATATTAATGGTTCACCATTCTAACTTTAAGAATCGAAGTCTTGCTTAAGCAGAAAAATGTTTTAAGAAACTATGTTTCCCCTTATTCTTCATCTGCAGAGTAAATTTACCTTAAAACAAAACCAATAAAACATCTAAGATTTCTGTTTGATCTGCCCCGAAATAAACTCAATGAATGGATCTAATATTTGGTTTCCTGTCAAGCAATCGCCACACTGAATGAAATAGTTTTGGATATGTTTTGAACAAACTGAAAAATAAACTCAATAAACCAAGAAAAAACTGCAGCTAGTTAAAGGCAATATGAACAATAAATTATCATTTAATTGGTCAACTTTTTCTTTAATGTAAGAACTCAATTGTAAGAAGCGGAACAGCTCTGTGCCCTTTGGGAACATGTATAAAAGCAAGAAGTTGTCTCTTAGTAACCATAAAAGGTCACCTTCAGTCCCTCTTTCTCCCTCCTGTTTTTGTTTTCTAATTGGCCTGTTGCGCCTTCATGGAAGTTTATAAATTGTGGGCATTCGTCCTAGGAATATTCCCCACAAAGTGGAGCGCTAATGGCGGTCCAAAGGAAGCTGCCAGTTTAATAGCTTTTATTTAATCTCTTTATAGATGATGCAAATGGCTTTAGACAATCGCTTATTTTAGAGTGAGGTGTTTTTATGTTCAAAAAATAAATAAGGCGCTTTGTTTCGTTCTTTAAGCAGCGATTCCACAGATATCATTTCAAACGAAGGTGGCTAAAGAAATAATAGGATCGTGAAAGTTTAAATAACATCAAAGTTTTCAGACGCAGGAGTGAGCTAAACCTTGAAGTCCGTTGTAACTTCATAACTCTTTCAGTCTTCCAGCACGTGCCTATATACTTGCCGCACCGGGATTAATTATTTCACGACAAAAGCCATAAAATGAAGAGAAAACAGAACAGAAAATAGTTTTAATGTGTTCCAATGCAGCAAACATTTATAAATAATGCTTTGAAATATTTAAAAAAAATGCCATGTGAAAGAGTATTTTAAACAGTGTACAGAAATATTTGAAATATTGCAAAAACACTTCTTTATTTGAAATATTGCAAAAACAATACACAGAAGTATTAGCTTTTAGCGATGCCCACAGGTATTAAAGATACTACAAAAATTTGCTACGGCGAATGTGACTGCATCCAATTATTTCATTAAAAAATGTTGTTCCATGCTATGTGGATACTGACACGCAGGTTGTTGAGAGGGAAGCGTTCAAAACATGCACGACCATCATACGTGGATGCAGGCGGGTGTCGTAAAATATGTGCTCAGGAGATACCTGTAACATGCTGATGACATGCTCAGGACATGTTCATGATATAGTCATGATATGCTCATAATATAGGGATGTATGGTATCCTCTTGAAACGATCAGGACATTTTCATATTATGTGCATAACATGCTCATATCAGTCCAAATCATGCCACGCGTAAAGTTACAAAATTCGTCCTAAATACCCATGGGAGAGGGTCTCATGTTATGCCACACCTAGTGTTCCTGCCACTGTTTCTCTCTCTCTCTCTGTCTCTCTGTCTCTCTGTCTCTCTGTCTGTCTGTCTGTCTGTCTGTCTGTCTCTCTCTCTCTCTCTCTCTCTGTATGTGTGTGTGTGTGTGTGTGTGTGTGTGTGTGTGTGTGTGTGTGTGTGTGTGTGTGTGTGTGTGTGTGTGTGTGTTTTAGAACACCGTGGAACGGTGCCTTTGGAATCTGTAATCTAAGTTTGATCTCTTTAAGATAATGGGAAAGTTCTCATGCTTTCTCTAATTGATTTATCGCATTTTTGCGGCATAACAGCTCGTGTGACATTTCCAAATAACTGCTCGGACAGACAGTAGGGATTTTCTGCAATTACGGGTCTTTCTTAACACCAAATACCTCCCTATCCCTTAAGTCACTAAACCGTGCTATCAATCATCCATTTTAGAGAGTTCTTTGCTAGCCACTCGACATTTTACAAGAGCTATTCAGATATAAAGTTACTGAGAGTGAAATTGTACTCGGCTAGTCCGTTTATTGCCATTCTGTGAAAAAACGTAAAGCATTCGCATTTCTTTGATTACGAATCTGCTACAATTTACATTCGGGAACGGGTGGAACCAGATATCTTCACCACAGTGCTGAAGTTATCCTCAGGGATCCTGCAGTTTGTAAACTTTGATTTCAATTACTTGGCATAGTTTAAACTCACAAAACAATCTAATAGGCACATCGAATAAACAGTCGAAATATTCAAGTTAAAATGAATAATGATAAAACAATTCTGTTGAAAAATCGGAAAAATTAATTATTTTATGACTAACCTTTGCTTCAGGTGTCTAAATGCCAGGTGTAAGGTACATTTATAATATAACAGTATAATATTTAACTGAAGTCTTAATATATATTTACGCACTAGGATAATTCTTTGAAGCCGAGTCTACTGGGTAGCCAGTCTCGTGTGATAGTATGGCGGTATATTTGTACAAAAATTCCCCGGCGTTCGCGCTCCAACATTTATTTTTGATCGCAATGGTATTTATGTACAATTAATAGACGAGAAAATATTTAATTATTTCTCGAGCCACTTTTTATGCTATCCAACTCACTATTAATTTCTGCACGCGGTTTTTATTATTAAAAAAAACTTATAGAAGGAATTTAATTTATCGCGCCCTATAATTACCGTTTCGCGTTCCAAAATTAAGAAATTACATTCGAACGCATGTTACATGAGGAGGTTTTACAAACTCGTGATAAAACGCATGTTCAGACAAAAGTTCTTTAACACACAAGACGTTTAATTTATGGTGCTCGAAAAATTATGGCGAAACTAAAGAGCGTGAAATAAACAGTCAAATAATACATGAAACGTAAATGTTGCGCGGCTAAGGAAATTGCCGCGAGGCTAGTCACATGAACGCGAGAAAGAATAAAATACACAACATGTACGTTTTGATTTTTTGTACAAATATACCGCCGTGTGCGTTCCGTTCGTTTATTTTCACGTTACATGGAGTATGTCATTACGTGGTTCTGTGCGCATGCTACGGCAATGCCGAAGTGAATGGTGGCGTTCTCAATTTAGACTATTGGGCGGGCCCGGTTTGTGGTGTTGCAGGGTCGGGGGGGGGGGGGGCAGTCGTAGTTTTTGAACCACAGATTGTGATACATTTACTGTAGAAATTGTAAATTACCGTGTATTTTTGGAAAATCAGGACTATAGTTAGTTTAGAAGGGCGGCGATTACCATGCCACTCCCACCTATACCCCCGCCCCCTCCCCCTCCCCCCCCCCCCCCCTCCGTGTTACCCATGTCACAAACAGGAATCCAAAAGCAGCTGCTGTTGTTTTTGTTTTATGTTACACATTATCTGAACGACTATTTGTGATCCGCCATTTAATAATGCTGATCCCAGAGCTTTATTTGTGAATAGCTATGTGGGTGGAGATTTTAATTAACTTGGTACACAGGGATTGAGAGAGACAACTCACATTACTTTTATTGTATGGGTAAATTTGAGTAAACCGTGGGTTGTTGCACGGGATAAAACAACTACACTAGTAGCAATCCAAAAAACAAACAAAACAAACACACAAACCATGTTTTGATTCTTTCAGCATTTAATTATTATGTATTTTGCTCTAGGTAATTACTTGATTGATCTTGTCAATGATTTAGTTATAGATCAAACGTGTGTCAAGACGGTCTGGCTACTCCTAATTGTACAATACCACCACCCTGTACATTTTCTCGTAAATCCCCTTACACATATTAACAAAACAGCCTGTACTGTTGTGCAATCAACAGTTTTGTTTAATCTTAATATGTCCATACTTAAAGTCTCTATTATAAATCTTGCTTGGCAATTAACAGAAATCTCTGCCAATAGTCATATAAAAATACTGGAAAGTAAATGTTATTTTTCCCAACGGAATGACAAATGGCATCGTGGGTCACTAGTTTGTAAATGTGTGATTAAGCGATGTGTGCTACAAAGTTGTGCTTAAGTGTACGAGAGTAGCTCCAAAACACCCTCTCCCACCGCAAGGTATACGCCCCGTATACGGCCTCGACCCAGGTTTCCACTTTATTTTCGATCTTTTTCTCTCACAGGCCCCCTTTTTATGGCACTTCCTTTGGCATCGCCATCAGACAATCTTTACTCTGTTCTGTTTACAGAGTTTCTTTCGCACTTTTGGTATTTTGAACTTGTGATTGCCCTAAGCTGTGACGTTAGCACTTGTGAGTCTAAACTTCCTACCCATTAGCAAGCACTCACCAAAGTGTCTTCCAATTTATATTTCAATAACGAAGGCATACTCTTTTGCATTTGTTTATTTATTATCTGAACACTTTCAAGGCTGGAAATCTGGTTTCAAAACTGTCTGAAGTTACTTCAAAATCGTCAGCTCAGAAAGATGACAATTTACAGAGATTACTCCTCTTCCTCTGTAAATTTTAGCCCATTTTTA
Organism: Protula sp. h YS-2021; assembly: GCA_949752745.1. NCBI lineage: Eukaryota > Metazoa > Annelida > Polychaeta > Sabellida > Serpulidae > Protula > Protula sp. h YS-2021. The sequence goes on from OX457026.1 coordinate 78,129,499, forward strand.
CGGAAGTTAACAGCTTTCAAACAGACACGTATTTTCTTTGACAAATCTGTGACCCCATGTGCCAACTGGATTACTTGTAATAGCAATGATTTCAGTGATGCAATTGGTACACCGGCAACCATGGAAGCAAAGAGAAAGCATTCAAGCTAGGATTGATAATATGATATTATATGGTGGCCACGCAGCACCGGCTGTAGCTCATGCAACAAGTCTCCCTCACGTGGTCATCTAACCGCCTATGTAAGCAATGGCCCGCTGTTAGTAGTCATCATCGAAATTTTTATTCAAAGGTCCATGCTTTTATGTTCAAAATTAAAACATGCAATTTTATCCTAATTTTTGCATTACAAATTTTTGCGAAATAATTTTTGCAAAATTGATCATTTACTCATTTTTTGCTACAGTACCTCTTTCAAATTTACACAAACAGTATATATTCTAATCGTTTAAAACGCACATGTGGCCATGGAATGCCGTTTTCACATTTATTAGGGAATTATTGATATCAAGAATTAGGGAACTGGGGAATTAGGGAATTATTGATATCAAGAATTAATTTTTAAATCCGTATTTTGTTATCAAGAATTCATTTTTGTTCTCTGTAATTGTATTTTCGATATCTCTAAATGTATTCTTGATCTCAAAAAATAATTTTTGATATCAATAAATACTTTGAGATATATAGAAATATTTATTGATATCAAAAATGATTTAATGATATCTAAAATTGATTTTTTGAGATTAAAAATTCAATTCTTGATAGCAAAAATGAAATATTTGAGAGCAAAATATCAATTTTGAGCTCAATAATTCACTTTCTTTATATTGATGTCAAGAATTTATTTCAGATACTATTATTTCAGACTGATACTTTTTCAATTTGTATTTTGAAATCTGTAAGCGTTATTTTTTCGTCTCAAAAATTGATTTTTGATATCAAAGCATCAGTCTTTTCTAAATAAAAAATTCAGAAACACATATGTGTAAATAAATATTGACTGTCCTTATATACATAATATTTATTTTTATTTTTTACTGTACAAAAAAAGCAATTCTTGAGATCAAAAATTATTGATCTCAATAATTTAAATTTTCATCTCCAAAATTTAATTGACGATTTTATGTAAATGTTTGTCTCCTTTATGATTTTTTTATTTTGTAAAATTGATTTTTTAAAAATAAATTTTTGCTATCTAAAATTCAATTATTGATAGCCAAAAATAAATTAATGAGATCTACACCGATTTATTAATATCTCTAAATATATTTTGATATAAAAAATAAGCATTAAATGTTAAAACGGCATTTCATATGTGACATCTGCGGAAACTGGTACCTTTTCTTTTGCTTTTGGTCAATAACTCGACGAGCTGTGGCGCATTAAAAAGTCTTGAGTCTCAAAGTCTCATATTCTGCGTAATGGTTGAGAGTTATAAATTCTGGAAACTTAGCATACGTACTCTATGAATAGCACCATTAAAACTATGAGAGAACATCAGGTGTCCTCTGGGGTTGTCCTTGTTTTGAAAGAGCTTAGATCACTGAATGGAGGCTTTGTAGCCAATTCACGCTATGAGAGACACAAATCTTCGCAATTTACAAGGGATATACTTAACTGCAAACAAAAAAAAAAAGCTATAGGCATTTTTTTTCTCAAATACGAATCCAATAGAAATAACATTGAATAGCGGCAGAGTCTTGCAGAAGATGTCTGTCATCTGTTGCTCTGGAATTTTTTTGTTTAACTGTTTACTTATAGCTTACTTTAGACAACGCTTAAAAAGTACATACCTGTTCCTTTCTAATTCATATGAAATACTTAAAAACACAAACATAAATTTACCTAAATGAAGAAACCTCATTCTCATATTTGTATATGAAAATAAAATAATTTATTGAAACACAATCACATAACTCATATCAAGAATTATACAGGATTGTTTTAGTATCAAAAATGGTGCTAATGATATCAAATAATAATTTTTTTAAATAGTGTGACTATATTGAAATCATATAAAGATGTCGAATTTATGACATCAAGAAAGCACAGTTTGATTAAACCTTATGAGTTTTTCATATCAAATCAAATACTGACAAGTGAATTGCAAATATTTGTGTGTGTCAATAGCTGATTTTTGATACCAATAATTATTTTTGTTAAGTGTTTACGTGGTAAAGTTTAAGATTTTACTTTTTTAAAATCATGAGTTATTCTAAAATTTGCAGTTATATTCATATAAAAAATGGATAAAGTGAAACCGACGTGCCATAAAAATGGGCATGCAGAATAATTTTGCACAATTTACAAAACAGAGAAGTCGCGGATTGACATTTATAGCGTGACAAAGGGATCATATGATAGCATTTCAAGACGTGCTGTCATATTTACGGCAAATCAACTGCAGCATTGTCAAACTTAATAGGTCTCTCGTAAGTGTCTCTGAGGTAACTATCAGTTCTTCCTGCCACGATCACTACAGCATTTGCAAGAAAAACAAGAGGGCGCACAGTTTTGCCTTTGTCCTGTTAGAGAACAGACACGCAACAACCAGCGGCCATACCCGACTGGAACGAATAAGGCTTTTTTTTTTTTTGGCTTTTGGGAAATAGCCAGGAAACGTTACTTAGTACATAACGGAATACATTGAACGACCCAACGGCTTTTGCAGGAAGGATGGACATCGTACTTCGAGAATGCTCATTTCTTCATATCTACACCGCGGCCTTTCCCGACTTCCATGCAACATTGTTTTGCCAACGTCTATCCAATATTAGGGGGGAGACGTTGTTTCTACCTTAATACATAATTACATTCACGTTGATCCTATGTTTAGTTGTGGCATCTCTCCAGCGTCTCTGTTGACGGGGTAGAAATAATCCCGTAAATAAAATCAGTAAATTAAAAGACCATGCTAGCAAACTTCTAACGGTGAAATATTTCCAGGTTTTCATATTACATGTGTGTGTTTTATTTTATCATCCAGCGTATAATTTAATGTAATTTGGCATGCTCTATTCCTTTGATAACAATAAGACAGGCAACATATTCGAAGATAAATTCTGTTGCGGAGAAAAATGTGACTGTAGCCGATGCGACGGATATTATAAGTGCAGCTGTACCCGAACTGACCCCTTACTCACAAACAGATTAATAAAATTATGTGGTCTGTAAGTCTTGATATCGAGGTCTCAAATCTCAACGGCTCGCAGCCCATTGTTGTTTGGAGTTGAGGGATGTATACTAAAATTATTTTTTATTTGGGAACAAGCCTGTCCGACCCTCCTCCAGACACTACTCGAAACAGTTGAACATGTTAGTTACTAACTGCGTTTGATCTCCTTTTGCAGATTCGCCTCTCACTGTCAAAGGGACAGCATCACAACCGCAAAACACCCGGATTTTGTCCGAGTGGAACAATTACCGGCATACATTTATTTTCCATTTCAAAAGGAAACAGTAATTACTTTTTATGAGTCCCACGAGCCATAACATTTTCTTAACATTTTCACATGATAAAAAATAAACAAACGCCCAGTGAAATGTTTATGCGGTCATACCTCTCAGTATTCATTACTTTGAAAAGCATATTTTATATAGTATATAGCCACTTTTATTTAGTTTCGACGTTTAGCTGTGCTTTTTTTTCTCTCATGAGTTCTTTAAGGTTCTTATTTACGAAAAAGGGTTTCGAAAATTTTACAAAGTTATATAAAAATTGCTGTAGTAAACTTGAGCTTTAAATAGTTTTATTATTTTTTCATAAAACGGTTATACTTAAAGACGCCAAGGAATTCTTGTGGCTGTCGAATTATACAACATACTGTGTTTGTTGCAGTAATTTGAAAGATAAGGCGAGTACTATCTTAATTGGCCAGCCATCAGGTCGACTCCTCAAGTGCCGATGGTTAAATCCCAATTGGAGTTTCTTCTGCCAGGAGTTTTTTAAAACCCAGAACCCCAAGTGACGAACTATTGGGAATGTTGCCAGTTGTTCTGTGGTTTTTACTCCTTTATCCCAAACAGTAAAAAAAAAAAAAAAAAGTCCGGAAGGCATGTTTTTCCGCTTGTTGTTGGAGGTATAAAATCTCCAGAATATTCGAAAGTATAAAAAACGCAACCTTTAAAATGCTTTATTCTCTGCAACAATCCAATGTTTTTCATAAAAGTTTTTTAGCCACAGTGACTGTTTTGTGGCTTGTAGCACATCTAGGATTTTGTGAAAGGGCAGAAAAAATTTGAGAAATGTTGCAAAGTAGTCGATAGGCGTTGTGACACCATTTGACGTTGCATAGACGTCGCACTGTTTGCTGGGCTTGGGACGAGGGAGCTAGGACCGGGTAAACCTGAGACTGAATATGTGCAGTTTATGATGACTTATGTAAAAAAAAAATCCACGAAACTATGAGCTTTGAAGTTGTTTTAATGAATCAAATGAATACATATTATATTATATAAAATAAATTATATAAAACTTGCTGATGTGTCGTGAACTGACGGCCCATGAAAATGATATCTTGGTAAACTTTATTTATAGCAATAATTATTAAAGAAATATTGAAGAAAAGAATTCCATGTCTTTGGTGCCAGTTGATACCATCTGACTCGGTACTAAAATAAACAGGAGACTATAATTTGATGACATTATTACAAAACCTTGTATTAACTGCAGTTACTGTTGTTATACTTTGCTTATTCCAACAGTACATACGTGTTTCGTTGATGATTACAAAATGATGAAAGTTGGGCAGATTAATTTTTAAATTTATCCTCAGAGCAACAGCTAAAAAATGAAGTCATGCTGAGAACAAAGAGGACAGTGTAACGTGACCGTTCTTTGCTTTGTTACAGGGATTCTCTGAGTTTTAAATAAAAGAACTTGTGATTGCAAGAAATCGTAAGGTTTTTTTCCTATTTTTTTATATTTCTTTAAGGTCATGGCTTAATTATTCGTACAACGAGTTATTGAGACATTTTTAACAGAGATATTTTTAGGGTCGTGAACATAAAAAAACTCCATTTTGTTTTTGAGCAACTTACGTAAAGGCATGGAAAAACTCCTTTCTTTTACTCGCAAGCATTTTCTTCTAACGAACTTTTCTTCAGAGTACAACTGATAAACAAAGGACAATTACTCACAACATTCTCTGTCTAATCCCAACCCACTCGCCCCCATTTGAATAACCTCGCGCATGTCATTGAATGACGTCACATACGTCAATGAATGGTGCCATGCACTTTGCATAACATCGACTGTGGTACGCTTCACTTGACTGTAATTTTTTTTGGTTAATTGTATGCTTTTATCTAACGAGTGTTTAGCAATTTGCTTCAGTACAAAACAGCACTGAAATAATATTTTTACACGTCTTTTTCTAAACTTTGGCAATATTAAAAATTTGACTATTTTATGGCATATGTGGATATGAACTTTTGATCATCGTTCAGGCATCTTTGGCTGAGCTGTGAACTAAACGGAGACGCTATTATAACACATCGCATCAGGTGACATAAGTGTTAAAATGCTATAGCTGCAAGAATCAAACAAAGTGTACATTTTATAACAATGAAAGTCTGGGAAGGAAAACCTCACAGGACTGACCAACCTTTTTATGAACCGAATGAAGGATACATCACCGTGTAACGATAAGAGATCTCATCTCATTCAACGGTCTCCTCATTAACGCTTGGAACTTCGTTTCAAGAATTTATTGTTTTTCCTCGAATTGTGGAGGTTAAAGTACCTCTTTTTCCCCTTTTTTGTTAGTTTTTTTTGTTTTTTTTTTGTTCTTGTTCTTTTTCATTTTTCAAGCAAAGTTCCTGTCTGTTTCCAGACATCTCAGACGAAACGGCTGAAGCTAGAAGAATGACTATGCGAAGTGGTGCTAAATGAATTTTTCATTGACCTATGACGTCATCATCTGCGTCTTGTGACGTCACGCCGAATTAATAGCTTTATATCTCCAAAACCGCTGGATCTAGAGGTTTGAAGCTAAATCCGTCATGAGACTACTTTTGGACAAAGAACACCGTGATGACACTATTTTTACGTATTGCGTATTTCTGTTGTCATTTGTACGTTTTCTATTCCTGGTCGGTTTTAAAGCGGAATTTTTTTGTCACAAGCTTAGTTGTATACGAACTGACAGTTAAAAATAAGTTTAAACTACCCAATGAGATGTAAAACGCCCCACCCGCTCCCAAAAAACGTAAACAAAATGCCGCCATCACAAGGCCACTAAACCAATACTTGTGTACTCGCACGAGCCATTTATTGTATGTGTGCCAATTAAGGATTGGTGGACACAGAAAGGCTCCCATCAATGTACTCGTTGCAGCTAGTGAACCTTCAGAGGTTAAACTGCTGGTGAAAATCTAAGCAACTACAGTCACTCTTCAGAGAGCTCGAAACGCTTTATCGCTTCCTCATCGTTTCAGCATATCTCCTATGGTACGGCTAAGCTTATAAGAGTGAAGCTTCACGCATAAAATTGTTGAATTTCTGAGAGTTTAAGAACAAAATATATTATGAGACAAAGAAAGTTGTGTTGACCGATAAATCTCACAATTTATTATATGCCTAGAGGTCCGCATACAAAAAAATGATAGAAAAAAAACTAACATGCAGTTTGCATAGGCCAGATTGAATGGTGATCCCCTATAAGTATATTCATAATGCGATCAGATGTAAACAGTAAACAAAAACAACACGTGTTTTCGAACTTGAAAGTGAAGAGAAAGTGGGTCACAATCAACTGCAACCGTCCTCAAAATCGATAAATGAGTCATTAATGTGACGATATTTACAGCACAGCCTGAAAACGAAACGTCAGCTAATTACAAATGTCATACAATTACGCAATTTGTGTATTTGTTGCGTTGTTATTTCGCGATTTGAGTTGAAATAAGTTACTTCCGTTGAACTGACAAAAATAAGAAGGAACGTTCGAAAGGGAAAAAATACTTGTTTATGAGGCGGGCTTGTGAGGTTAGTTCTTAAACCACATGGGTTTAAGGCACATAAATTAAAGTGTATTATCACTGATGACAGAAAGGAAGGCATTTTGAAGGTATATATTTATTTTAAAGGATAAATTGTTGTTAATTTTACACACGTCCTTCGGGTGATTTTGTGTGCATTGATTTGAAATTAATAAAGATATAACTGATATAATGCCGCGGCTAGGAGGAGGGTATTACGTCAGAAATAATCATTACACGTAGCAAATAAATACTTAATATTTATTTTCTTAAGTGCAAAAACCGAGTCAAATATGAAGGCTCGCTGACCGCAATATCGATTACGCGTCACCCCATCTGAGCATACTGAGTGCAAAAATAGTGCGTGGTAAAATTTTGAAGAACGACATAAAAATAGCAAAATTAGCCATATAGTAAAGTAATACATCATTCTGAGTGCGTACGATATTGTTTTTTTGCCTTCAGCCTACTGGCGTGTACAGACCTCCCCCTTTGGGGTCAGTCCGTACGGCATCCAAATACAGTAAAACCTTTTAATAGTGAAAATCTCTTACAGTGAACAATTTTCCTCGGCCCCAGATGTCCCCATTTACTTGACCATTGGCTTTTGAACAGAAATTCTAGTTAGTGAACATTTCTGAACTGTGAACACTTTCTACGGTCACAAAAGACAGCTTTCAATAGAAATGAACAGCTTATAAATGAACACATAATCTGATCCCAATTTATTTGAACATCTATCCTACCCCTTGTGAAATGGAGTACCAATTTTGTATCTCTTAATATTAATGTTTACCTTGACGGGCCGTTACTTGCATGCTTAGTGTCACAGCTGAGCGAGTGTGGACATAAAACAAAAAAGACACGGTAATTAGTAAACAGATTATGCCTAACAATGGAAATGAAGCCCGATAAATCGCACATTTTTGAAAACTCTCCATACAAAAGTATATTAACGATAAATTATATCCTTGACATTCTAATGGACTCCTTCCAAGCGTTAATTTCGTCACTCGGTGGCGAAATCGGTCTAGTTACTGGTGTGTGCTTGCTGACAGAACAAATCTGACCATCAAACAGCTATTTGAAAACTTACACCCTATGGCACGCACACAAACGGAACCGTCACTCTTTTGGTGTCAAGAGCTTCCAGGTAGATACAAATGGGTCTCTTCCAAAGCACGCAAGTAACTAAACACAGCACTATTCATCAATGAGATCCAGGTGAGAAACCGTGAATCTTTTCTTTGTAATTTAATGAATCAATTATATGAGCAATATTTAAAGAGCTATTTGCATCTCAAGAGACATTTGTGATCTGCTACATCTATATCTTCAATAAAATATCAGCAATTATAATAATAATAATCATAATAATAATAGCTATAACACTTTATTCACATTTATCTATCCACTGGAATTATATCACGGCTAAAGCACAAACGTAGAATAAATTATTTACAATTTTCGGAAGTGTCCGTCTCTTGGATAATTATTAATATAAATTTACTGTACACTGTCTTTGTAATTTAACACTCCTTTTACCGTGTCTAACGCCCTTTCATATATAGACCTTCTAATATTATTTAGATATATCCACTTTCTACAGAGATAATTTCTTCTTTTGCTTGTATCACAAACCTGTTGGTCATTTAGATATAAAATGAATATATAATATTTATACATTTTGGATTTAAACAGAATAATGATACTCTGAAAAATATCTCGATCTGTTGCATCACAGCAAACCGCTAAAATGGTAGAAAAAAATTGCAAATTATTCCAGTTAACTTATGGGAGATACAATGGAATGTGATCATTGTCTTTTCTCAAACTTCACTGTCAATTGATCATATTCGTAGAATATTTGTGTGCATTGCTTTTTCGCTTTCTGTAGAAATATGTCTAGTTTTATTGCTTATTTGTTAAACTTTTATATGATTGACTCCTGTTTGAAAATACTTTACTCTAAGTATTTTTCCCTTTGAATTGCACCTATTATACAAGTCAATATGCAACAAAGTATGGCTACTTTTTGGCAAACAAAATTTAACAAGTAATAACAAATTCTGTTGAATCTTTTTGTAAATGGCCCTAGCTGTGGCGTTACTATGCTAGAATATGAATACGATTCCAATCCATTTTACAGCTCTAGCGTAGTGTGTACGTCGCTGGCGTCCACCTCATAAACTACATGAGCAAAATATTGTTGCGCATTGTCCAGTATTGTAAGAAAGTAGATAATAAACAAACTCACACTCTAGTAGCAAGAAAAGAACACAAAAAGGAGAATCTTATTATTTCAACACATTCAGTTTATCTAAACATCAATCTCTTGAGTAAGGACTCGGACACAAATGCTTTGGTTTAGCATATTTGAGCGAAATAAGCAGAGTGGCCTATGCTTGATTTTTTTTCAAGAGTGAAAGCAATATTTATAAACGCGATGTGATAATGCCTCGAAGGTGGAGGCAAATTCTGATTGCTCTGCAATAAAGCGCTCGCTTTAACACTATACTCACATGGAAACACTTCATCTGATAACAGCACAAATCCATATACTGCTATATGGCTTATCCGCTCTATACCAGACACGTTAAGGGCCAAACAACCGGATCGGAGATAGAGAAAATTGTTGGTGTCGATAAAGAAAAGACAAATCTAAGCACACTCTACGTTTAAGGTATGCCACTTGGCCATATATTACTGCCTAAGTCAGCATCTCAGGTCAAGTTGTTTAAAGGAGTTTAAATTTACCAAATCACTGAAGATGAAGAGGACGAAGAAGAAGAAGAACAAAGCCCTAATGAAAGTTCTTCTTAAACTCAAATTCAATTTCTTCATAGGTGTAAGGATGGTAGAGATATTTGTCACATAGAATCTATGTATAAATAATAAACAATTATGAACCGGAGACGATTTATTTAGATAGAATATACGATGCGATCTTATACTGTGCATGATATATGACACAATTTGTGCCTTGATTATATATTTAGTTTTGTATACAAGTGAGTATCGTTCACTCTCCAGACTGAAGATTTGTTCACAGCTAAACCTTTTAACTTTTAATGCAATATATTCAAACTTTGTAAAGAAACAATTTGGTCAGTTATGAATGAACCGATTTTCATATGTTTCTACTGGCAGATTAAACAATGTCGTATATATAGATATACCCCAGAATACTTGATTGGTAGCGTTCAGTCTGCTAATATTTTAAGAAGTGAATTTTGATCTTTTAAGGACCGTAATTCCAAAGATTATTGCTGAAATCTGACCAACAAACGTATTGAATTTAAGCTATAAAGCCAACTGAACTGTAGAGTATAGGCCCACTTATCTGTGAGGCCTTTAAAATAAAAGATATGGAGCACAAAACGCTCAAAAGAATTGTTCTAAAAATAACATTCCCCCCCCCCGGACTCTTGTTAATTACTATCAGTGAAAAGAGGAATCAAATATTCTTTCTTTCTAAGACACGCATGACACAGAATCAGGAACATGTTAGCTGTCTCATTGATGTAACTGGTAAAAACTGCCTGCTACAGGAAAAGTGGTTATTAATAAGTAACTGTACCGTGATTGAAGACTGGTTAACGATTTAAAAATTCTTGATAGAATAACGATATTTTGGGTTCCTCAGTGATTGAAAAAATACGAATTATTAAGATCAATAATGATATATTTGCACTGTTCCTTTTACTGAAGTGGCTGATACTATTGGGTTAAAAACACCCACACAAACAGACACTCACAAACACACACATACAAATGGCATTCCAGGAAACAAATGCAGAGAAATTCACAGAAAGCAAGGAAATGGGGTTAGAAAAGAAACAAATCACTCTTACAGTGTCGCATATAACTCAAACACATAATGACTTTTCTGTCATTTTTCATTTTGAATTAGAAGAGATAAAATAAAATCTGCCACTGCTTTCAAGTTTTAGAAATGTGCGTAAACGGAGTACACAAGTTCTATTTTTCACAGTTGATACAGCAGAAAACGCAGCAAGATGGTATTTCATGTTTTGAAATGTTTCTCTGTTAATCGTTCTTAACAGTTTGAATCTTCTACGTTCTTTGCATTCAATAGTCCAGTGTTAATTGTCATGAACAATACAGTTCTCTGAAACAACACAGTTACTAAACAATTAAAGCAACATTTAAAAGATACATAATATAAAATGCTGATAAATATCAATGCAGACCCGACAGTTTATGGCATTGTAGAGTTTAGATACTGTCTGTCTTTAAGATAAGGTATTTGAACAGATGGATGCATGCAGATTGACAATAGACGTGTGTATATTTTCTATTCCGGTTGAAGAATCCAAAAATCTCGACAGATGCGCACACTGTTAACTTACACTTTTGGTTTTGTCTTAAGTGAATGGATATACATAAACATTAGCATTTATTATTTTTTTTGCTTTTTGCCGTTTGATCACTTATCAATGCTGATAAAGGGAAAATATGCACATTTTCTTCTCATTTTATGTTTCTCCAGTTCGTTAACACCACCATCCCTCCACACCGAGAGATTCTTGAACGGATCACTACAGAACTCCCTTTCACATTCATACAGCATCTAAATATATCTATTAATAATCAGATAATTTATTTGGCGACATCGAATATTCAATTTCAGATATGTTGTTGAATAAGAGGTATCTCTAATTAATTAAGAGAAATCTCAGCTTATTCTTCTACCCACCAGTCTGGCTAAGAACAAAATTGATTGCAGGGTCACTCACGAAAGAGGAAAACTTCACCCATGAAATTTAGATCAACAACATATATGGCGAAGGCTTAACATCGAAATGTTCGTGGAAGTTACATTACACTAACCAGTCTTCTACTTTTAGAAATACACATATATTTGACAATCTTTCTATCCAACAATGAAAAATAATTATTTTGACTGATTCACCCTCATCCCCACCCCTTCCAACCCTTGTTTTTATGGTAAATCTACCATCTCGCAGTAAGAATCTAATCAGCGGACGTTTCGCTCATTGGTTTCAAGAAAAAGACATGTCCGTGACATTTCTGTGCACTGACTGAGCGAAATTCTGCCTTGTTCACTGGCGGAAAAATCAAATATATACTCTGCTGTATATGTGATCTAACCAACACTACCTCAAGCAATTTGTGAATGGGAAATGAAGTCAGAAGATTTATTTATCAGAATGCCCAACAACTGAGTCCTTAACCGGAAGTGCTCAAGGTCTTTTAACGTTCAAACGGCCATTTTGATTTTAAAAAGTACCAGGGGTAACAATAGAATAAAGATGCACCCATACTGGCAACCTACAATCATATTTCACTAATGCTCAACACACATGAAAACCTGTAAAAATGCCACAACAAGTGCCCAGCTATCGAGGCCGCCTATTATTAATTAATCTTTGGAAAAGGATATAATCAGTTCGAATAACAGTGTCATGTGAAATGCAGTTCTTTGTCTTGGGTTCGATATTGCAATTGGAACGATTATGAAACAGATCTATGTTTCGACTTCGCTCTATATTGAAAATTTGTGTTTGAAAACGTATTTCATTCGAATCCAGCGTTTATAGCAGTTCAATGGAAGGTTCGCTTGTGGCTAGTCGTGATGTATTATAAACCGATCAACTAAAACACTTCAAAACCTTAATTCAAAGGTGTATTATATGATTCTCGGGAATTACCAAAAACCCTTTCAAATTAAGCAACTACTACCAGAGAAAAGAAATAGGAATAAAACGAATAAAAAACTTAATTTCTTTTGTAACGTTCAATTTTTAATCATTATCAAGATGTAAATTTGGTACGAGTTTGATTTTTTTGGCCGCGATAATTTGATTTTAATACATCAGCATATTTAAATAATATTTTTGCTTTAACTAATGAGCACAAACCCCCGTTTGCAACTTAATTTGTAAAAATCAATCATAAGATTTATTTTCTGCTGTATCTGTAACCGCCCTTGGAATTTGACATTTTGCGATTTTATTATTACTGGAAGTTAATTGCAAGTTTTGTTCTCAAAGAGATAATAAGCAATTGCAACCGACGTTTCAATATATCACACCGTAGTCCACAGTTGAGAAGTTTCTCTCCAGGTATTATAATAAATAATCGATTTCATTGTTATAAAGAGCGAGTAAACCCAGACTAGGTTATAGAACAATAAAAGATCGAAAATTAAAAAAAGGTACTAATCATTCTGTAAACAATACAAAATAAATACCATTTCATGCAAACTGGCAAATTTTGGGGCCTTTAAACCAGGCACTTTAAAAACTATGCTAAAAAGAACAACGTTTGGGAGAGAAAACAGCTTCTGCTAATTTGCTTTGTAATTATTCATTTTTTTCTTTATCTTATTTTGTTCCGCATCTTCCCTGATTTTCTCTGTGTGATATCATAGCTTTTCTTGTAATTTCCGTTTTTACCGATATTATTTCGTCTCCATCATCATCATCATCATCATCATCATCATCATCATCATCATCATCATCATCATCATCATCATCATCATCACCATCATCATCATCATCATTATCATCATCGTTATTGCCTTGCAAAAAATTTGCAGCCTCAATTACAGTGAAAACTTATCATCATGGACAGTGTTTTAAATGTTTTTCCACATGCAGGAGAACCCCGGGATGGAACCACATCAGAAATAGGACCACTTCTGTTCGCTACCACTGGCGGTCTCATTTCCAGGTTTACACTGTACAAGTATAACCTGATAGTCTAACATTTTTCCCAAGTGTAACAGGCTAGCTTACCACCCCCCCTCTCCCTGTACAGCTTTCCCCTGGGGGGGGGGGATCTAGCTAGGCTATCTTCCTCCCTCTCTGGCATATTTCGCCATCTCCCTACAAAACTCAACAAATGCGACAAAAACTTATCTTCAAAACTCTTTTATTTGATTAATACTCGCTATATAGTTCAGTCTAGGTTAATTTAAGTTAACGGATTGTCCTTAAAAAAATCTAAATTTTTAACAACAATAACCAATTTGTGCAATGTGAAAAATGTAATTGCCAATTTCCACAAGGGTTAAAGGTCATAAACGGGAGTGTAAAGGTGGTGAATGTTCGCAGTGTAAATCATCGGAATTGATTTTCTCGGCCTTCCTAGTAGGTTTAATGCTCTTGGTTCAGCAGAATAGGTCAGCCACTTGCAGGTTGGGTTGCCGGCCTGATCGCAACCTTAAGGGCAAAAAAGCCACATTATTTCGGTGGTCAGCATGGATGCGGTGGCCACGATTCTCTATTTCCGTTGCCCACACACCGCTTTTTTTCCCATGTTGCTGACTTTGTGGCACTGTGGCACATAGAAAGACGGGAGAAAAAGTCGTCGTACTTTTTTCTTTTTTTTTTGCTTATCCTGGTGGATACGTTTGATTTCTCAGATAATCAAAACTAACCTCTACATTAGCCATAAAGCGCTGTGTCGTTTGCTGAGCTTTCGATTCCATTTTGAATTATGAATTTCAGGATGAAATACTGACGTTTTTATATTTACCTGTGAGGAGTAACATCTGACCTCAGAGTAATTTGTTGCCGCAAAATGAATTTCCTTGAGATTCTTGGTTTTGTTATTTGTTATTTTTGAATGTAATTGATGAATGGAATTGAATTAGAAAGAGAGATGCGCATTCGTTTCATTTCAATCCAGAGGCGATGTGATTGTCATTGGTAAATAAGACAATCAGATTGGCAGTCAGATTAACCTTACTAATTTTAGTTATCACAGAGTCAGACATTACAAGAAGGATAAAGACGGGTTGCAACTGTGCCCTTGATTCAGCAGCAGAAAGAAAAATAAATTGAGAAAAAGGGGAGAAGCTAGAATGGCAGGGGGGGGGGTGAAGAGGGGACAGAAAGAAAAAAAACAACAACAACAAAAAAATACAGGGGGAAGCTAGCCCGGGTGGGACAAAGCTGAACAGGGGGCAAAAATACCAGGTGGGGAGGGGGAGATAGACTAGTTAAGAAGGAGTTAAGATAGCTCAGTCTATCTTTCCCCCCGGGGGAAAGCTGTAAAGGGGACAGGATATACTGTTACACCGGTATATGGCAATCAGCGCTAAAGTCTGTCACAAGGTAAGCGATAAAATTCTGAATTGTTTCCGTGAGTTTTATTGTAAAATTTGCTACTAAATTTGTTTATTAAGGTGTAAAAACTGAAGACCAATAAGTCAAAAACGTTGATTCAACATCCTGTTCTGATTCATGTAGTTTCAAATTTAAATTTGATGTACGAACCACTGCTTAGCAAGTTCTAGGTGGCATAGACTTTAACAGCCACCACGAAACTATCACCAGTAACCCGTATTCAGAAAGGTTAACTGTATGGTTAACTGATTCCGTTAACGGCTCCGTTGGCACGCAGAACATCAGAAAGTAAATTCATAAATTTAACCTGCTTAAAAAAATCCAAGTAATATTGTTTTAGTGATGCAGCTAAATCAACCGATTTTTGTTCTAGGCGTAAGATTAACTACACAGTTAACTTTTGTGAATACTGGGACTTGTCGTCACAAGCCTTGTATAGAAATTCTAAAGTAAAGTGAATATAAGACAGTGACGTACCTGGTTATAACTCTGAACAACACCCTCTTGTTGCCCTGGTAACAACGCCGCGCATATACAGTTCACCAACACCAAGAACACGAATATAACTCCCTTTAAATCCATCTTCTTTGTCAATATATTGTCCGCTCGTTTGCCAAAGAAAAAAATTGCTAGATATTTTCCAAAAAGGATTTTTTTCACTTGTCTACAATACACAGAATAAATGTATGAAGCCTGGTCCTCGTGCTGGTCTCTTCTTCTGCCTTTAAAAGAGAAAGTTGGGAGCAGGGATTGTCTTAAATAGAGCGCCGAAGTTCCCACTCTTGTCTACCAATGCCAAGTGTTTGTCGCAAGTAATTAGTCAGCTCGGCTTTTCATTGGCCAGGAAGATAAATACGTGGGCAACTAAGCGACACATCATTATCCATGACAACCACGAAAAGAAAATATTACGTTCGCATACCGTTAATGCAAAATACTGGCCCAACAGTAAAGGCTACTAATAACACACCGCAGAAAACCATTAATAAGGAGTGTCTTTTTTCTTAAAATTCTATTTAATTTCTGTTGTTTTAAGTCATTTAGACAACAACTGTTTCCCTTCCTCCCAGCAAAGTTTTCTTGCGTGAATATACATAAAGTGTATAAAAATATGGAGGGAAAAAGCTAAAAAAAGGTGAATTGTTTGCATACGTATTTTACGGATGATGCTCTTCTTTCTTTTGCATTTTTATTTTTATATGATCCATTATGACTGTATCTAGTTCTTACTCACTATATTTGTTCAGAGAGAAACGCAGATAATATGTGTGGTGGTTGAATTTGAAAATACAAATGTATTGACCCTGCAGTAAAAAAAGCAATGTCATTGGTTCAATCTGGATTAAACAAATGACCTCTGGATGCACTCCAGAGAATTTTTCTTTTTTTTTAATTCGAACCCCAGCAACGTTTTTTACCATTTATTTATTTACTTTATTTATTTAGTTATTTTTAGCTTTCTTGGTTTGCTTTGCTTTGTTTTTCATGGTTCAGTTAATACATTTCTTAAACGTCGTCAGAACGTTTTGATTTAATCATTTGCTGACTGGGGTCTTCAATTTGCGCACTCACTTTTATTTCTTTTATTTATTAACGAAATCTACGAGCAACTTGGGAGAAAGCTATGGCTTCTTAAAACGAGAAGGATGGCATTATAGGAATCCAATAGTGACACTTTTCATATAATGCATTGTTAGTGTAGCTCGCTGGATTAATTGTCAGCTGAATTGTTTCATGTATCCCAATGAGAAGCTATATGGCTCGTTAAGATTCGGCTCAGGACTATTTGATATAGTTAATAGGATGCTGGTGACGTTTGATTGAGAAATGACCACGATTGTGACTTAAAGAACACACAAATCCCCCACAAACAGTTCAATTCTTTTAAATTGAGAGATCTTAAAGGACCGGGTTTT
This sequence comes from Protula sp. h YS-2021, assembly GCA_949752745.1. Lineage (NCBI taxonomy): Eukaryota > Metazoa > Annelida > Polychaeta > Sabellida > Serpulidae > Protula > Protula sp. h YS-2021. The sequence goes on from OX457026.1 coordinate 78,146,514, forward strand.
TTGTCATAAATCTCAACAGTATCCGTCTAGCAGAATTGGCATCAGGGTCATAAGATTTGCAAGAAAACAAGTAAAGTGGATTCACTGGACTAAAAAACAACTCTGCAACGCACTTTCTAAAGAACTAACTAAATGATACGCTGCAACTGTTTGAAAGTTTGTAGAACCCCTGACCAGACTTTCATTCATTTCCTTAAGTGTTTTTACGCCACACTTGTAATGTTGTTTTTATAGAAAGCGCCTTGTAAAAGCAACATTTTTTAGTTTTTTAACCTTGTAGTTCGAAACTGGGTCAGACTTCCGTGCTTCCGTGCTTCTGTGGATCCGATATTTTTTTTTAAATAACAGCATATTTATAATGAATATTTCAATAGAAAAACATTTAAATTTTTTTCGTATCGCGATAACGGATGGCTCTCTGTGTTTATGTAGTGTAGCAAATGTTTTCTCTTTATGTTTTAATTTCAGGAAATTAAATTTTAAAAATTTAAATATTAAAATTACATTTAGAAAGAAACTGAAAATTGTATTCCCCACACATAAATCTTGAAAATTCTTTTATAGACTGGTAAGTGTTCAGTGCATATTTGGCCTTTGACATGATTATTTCTTATAATTTCAGGTCTTTGTGTCTTAAGTCTGGAACATCCTGTATATGTCAACCAAACAAAACACCTGTTAGTATGGATCCGGTCTGAGATTCATCCAAATAATATAAATGCACAATATATCGTGGCCACCCTGTTGTAGAGCACATTCTCGAATATAACTGTGTATGATAAAACTGCCCTGAAATACCAAAAAAAAAAAAAAACGTTGTGGCAACTGGGATAACTTTGCATAATTTGTATAGGAAAAACAACTAATATTTGATTATTACGGCGTTCTGGGACAAATGGTGGAAAATGAATATCATAAATGAAACATAGATAATAAAAGTCTTCAAAGAATCTTTTAGCAGAGTTCTGACAACTGTCTACGCTAGACGTTGCTGTAAAACAGCTGACCTCTGAGGAGATTTATCTGTTATGTATAAACATAGAGCGGATGGATATTTTAAAAAGCAGTTCCTCTCTTTCATGAGATGAGTACTTTTTTCATCTCATGTGAGTCTGTGGAGTGAAAAGATGTTATACACAACCGCCATAGAAGTTGACTGTTGGACAACAGCGGTACTCCAGAAAGATATTTCGCTGTTTATCACAGTTGAACTCGCCGGATGTTGAAAGTGTGATTTTGCTCATTACAAAACGTGTCATGTTACAGGCGGTATAAACGAGGGTTCTTAATTGGTACCACTTATTGTAACTGCAAGCTAGTAATCAGAGAAAGTCTTAGTGCTTAGCTGCAATGCCTAGTGTAATTGTCTAACGTTACACGTCTAATTGAGCAGATTCCTCGCATCACCACTGCGACTCAACCTAGCCTCCCGCCCCCCTGCCTGTAGCTAGGCATTATATATAACGATAAAACTCCAAAGGCACGTTTTGTGGTACAATTGAAATGGGACCACCTGTAGAGCTGGATCACAGTGGTCTAACGTCCAGAGTGGTTCCTTTCTGTACGAGTCTTAATAATGGGAGACAACGGGAATGGGCGTTTAAAAGGTGGTCCTATTTGTGGGAGGGTCTTAACTCTTCCCAGTAAACACTGCGACCTTGCAACAACGTTGGATAGACGTCGCACCTGGTGTCTGATCAACATCGAATTTTTGTTATTAATGGAAGTCGAAACAACGTCCACTTTCCGACGTTGGACAAGTGTCGATTATGCGATGTTTAATCAACTCTGAGGATGGGTTGAAAATGAAAGTCGGAACAACGTCCATCTCTCGACATTGTATGGACTTCGGGAAAGTGACATTGTATAAACTTGTCCTTACAGCCACAAACAAATTATCGCATCGTCTCCCTCGCTGTAACCCCCATCCTTGGGTCATCCTGTCACGCAGGATTTCCATAAATATTTCTTAAAAGTAAGTCCAAGGGGTTGGGAGGGGGCGACTTGCGAGCTCTTGAAATTCTCAAAGATGTCGCAGCCTCAAATCGACGTTGGATCGACCTTAGAATACCCAATGGAGACATTTGGTATCATATCTGTTACCATGCGTATAAAATGAAATGAAAGGGGATAATTTTTGAGGTCAGGCGCGGCCCGCGCGAAGTGCCAATTTCGTTAAAAAATTGGGTAATTTTCATTGAGTACTACTTGTTACCCACAAGAAGGGCGGTTCTTAGGAATTGCACTCTGTGTTGGGTTAAAAAAGGAGTATTTTTTCTGAGCAGCAGGTACCCGAATTCCCCCCTCCCCCCGGGACTTAGAATTCTTCGCAGGTTGGATGGTCATATGATGGTCTCTGCTGTACATGAATGGACAAGGGCATGAATGCCCTGATGTAAAGATTTGTGTACTTGTCACAGAACATGAAGCAAAAAAACATACCTATGTTTTCTAGCAATCGAAGCAAACTTCACAAACGTCAAAAGTAGAGTAAAAAGAGTTGCGTTTCGAACGGTTGTCTATGAAACAGGGGCAGGATAATCAAGACCGCTGAGGTCTCCTACCAACATTAAAACGACTACATAAACTGTAGTACGGATTTGTTCTCGTTGTCCCCGCGTCGAGAGGCTGCCACGAGATGCAGTTATGGCTTTATAACTCTTCATTAACAAAACTAGCAACTGAAAAAGTTGAACAAATTAGAGAATCTTAGCAACCAAATAAAAGAATAAATTGAAAAGATTATACCTCTCGCAGCAACTGGGAAATCGAAAGTGAGGTGTTAATTTCTGGTTTATGACACAGGAATGTTGTGCAATTAGCGAATTGTTTTTGCTTGGGCAAAATATTGTGCAGGAGAAATATAATAATGAAAAAGACTGATGTGAAATATTCACAGTACAATTTACAAATTGGAAGATCTTTTTTTAAGGAATTCCCGAAAGAAGACTCAATGGGCGATAATTTGTGAATTCCGTGATAGGTGATTTGACCTATTGCATTTGCCCAGCCGAGGCAATTGGAGCGAAGGTCAATCCCCCCTGCCTTCCACCCCTGGCTGGAATTAGCTTGGGATTATTGGAACCACGCTTAAACCAAGTGAGCTAACCGTCACCCTTCAGAATAGGTCAGATCGGTTGGAAGTGAACAAAATATTATCTCATACGGGTTTTATATGCTTAATTGTAAATTTTCACTTAAAATTAAATAAGCTTGTATTCTTCTTATTTTATTTATATTATATCGGGATAGGTGACACACAAGTATTGCTAACGGCGCCAACCAACGGTAACACAAGTGTATCGACGCTAATGTGTGATTGCTATACTAAATCATTACAAATACTCATTCATCGGTATCTAATGCAAAGTTAGTCTTCTGTTGCAGTTAAGAATAACAATGGTAAAGATGAAATGCTGTGGGTACCCTGGTCTTAAGGACGACCCACACGAGTACTGCAGCGACTGCCCCAGGTGCTACAGCAGACAAGTATGGTACCATCATTACATAAGCGGAGCCATCACTCCTTGACGCGCTACTACATCAGATGGAGCAGAAGAGATACATCAGAATAAAGCGTACATCAGATGTTTGAATTTTCCTAATTTCAAAGAGATTAGGTACTGTTGAGAATAAAAATATTTCTTTGAACGTTGCAGAGTCGTCAGGAAACTTTTTAAAAACTTCGGTGATGATTAGTTCAGATGGGCATGACAATAAGATCACTTGGCTAAAGCGTTGACCTGGCAATTTTAATGTCAAGGGTTCGAATCGGGTTTGGGGTAGTAGGCAGGTAGTAAAACTTGTAAGATATAACAGTGGTAAAATCAAAACATTTTATGACGTTTTGAAAGTATCATCGATTGCCACAACGATTGGTTTTGGGAGAGACGGTGAGGCTGAAAACTATTAGCAAATAAAACCTTTACTACAGATTTCTTTCAAAGATAATAATGAAGTGTCCCAAGATAATGACAGTTGTTTCAGTGAAGCAATATTAAAACCAAAAGAATTTCCTTCACTTACTGAAGATGTTGAAAGGAATATTATCAGAAGTTGTGGAAATCAATCTAGAAATAATACTGAAGTATCTCTCAACAGCCTAAAGTCTAATCTGTACCATTTTACAAAATAGAAGGCACCTAAAGCGAGATTGCAAAAAGGTCGTATTTGTGAGGTACGGATCCCATCTGTAGGGTTGCCCTCGCCGGCTTTCCCACTGAATTTCTGTACGGAGGAAACTAAAGCAGAGCATGAAGCATAGTAGTGACACTCGGATGTTTGTCTGCAAAATTTATTATTTTATGCCGAACAGCAGCTTATCGTTAATACAAGACATGAAATCTTCAAATCCACTTGTCTAAATATGATCTTTCCTTTTCGATGGAAAATGCAAAATTAGGTCAAGAGCAAAATCAACACTTTGAATCGGTCTTATTAATTCATTGTCAAACATTATCATGGAATCATATATTATTTATATTATTTGTTATTATTTATATTTCGATGGCAGGTATACATTACTACATTCCCCAACTGTTTCATACAATTAAATTTATCAAAGTTTGCATGGAATGCGTAGTAAACCAAATGTTGAAATCAAATAAGTTTTCTATGCAAGTTTCCATTGAGTTTATCTCTTATAATTTACATTTATTTTCAAGAGCGAAGCAATTTATTCCTAGTCTTATTCCACAGTGACATGTTCGCGCTTTGCCAAATATATATTTTTTGCTCTTAGAAACCCTTTCAACACGATCACGTAAGCATTTATCACTCTCTGAATCAGAGTTTAACTCCTGTGTATGTAGTAATGTACTAGTGCAAAACATAAAGTTCTCACCAAATCTCTCTTTTTTTATTCAAATGGAAGTGCTGATATAAAAATATATTGACAAAGTATAATACTAAAAATGGTATCAAAATTAATACCAGACTGCGTATGTCGTGGTATGTCATAACGACAGTTAGTTGTCATTGTTTGAAAAACAACTATTAATATAACGCCTGGAGCTGACTCTTGTCATTGTATTTTTAAAAACGAAAGCCATGGACCATGGTAGCAAGGGCACACACTTATTACAGTGTATTTCTTTCGTTTTTTACTTTTATGACTAGTTCGAGTCGTAATACGTTACATACAAAACTACAAAATTCCTGTTTTTACAAAAAATATTATCCCGCAAAATATTGTGTGTGTGAATTTTATTTTTCAAATGAAGCAACGAGCGTTATCTTCTGTATAGCATAGTATCCAGTCTCTGATATGCATGTGATTTCATCCGGCACGGTACATTTACAAGCCTGTATCATGCGTTGGAGTGTGATCTATACGGTTGATTTATACCTGAAGAATCTACCGCACCTCACCTTCTATTTAACTGCTTGATCAAGTCAAAATAGAAAATATGATTTCGTCGGTTTCGGTTTGTCTACTATAGATGGTCATCTGCAGAATCTCGCTGTCTCTTTTGGGATGGCTGGTTGACTTCGACTGTATTTAATTTTCCGTCTCTCCACCAGTTCACGAACCATTTAGAGTCATGATGGTAAATTAGCGCGAAACTTCTTTGGTTTAGGGATGGTTTCCCATGTGTCGGTTGGCAGGCCTGGGGCTCGCAGGTCATGCTTTACGTACGTACCTGAAGTGGGGCTTTGAGCGACCGTACGAAATGTTTGCTTTCAGCAACCTCGCCGCAGAGCTGATCTTTCGGTATTCCGCCGTCGCGTTCATGCGGCGTACGTGGCCAAGCTAGTGTAGTAGACATCGCTGTTTGAAGAGCACTGATGTCGCTGGGAGATTCGCTCTTCACAGGATTTCTTTGTTGGGGTTCTAGTCTTACCAGCCGATCTCAAGCAGGCGATGCAAGCAACGGAGATGAAAGGAACTCAGATTCTTTTTTCGACGAGAAAAGCTTCTATTTCAACCAGAACCGTATTTTGCAAGTGAAATCTTCAACACTTGACAAACATTAAAAGTTAAAAATATTTCTTTGAACGGCTTATTATTTCTTGAACAACATGAATTTTTTACAAGCCGCATAGTCTGTAATACAACTAAGTAGAGAGCTTATGGCGCAGCACGTATGCGACTTACAAGGTTCATAAAATAATAAATAATAAATTATCTTTAAATCTTGCGAAAACAAACTATATGATTTTTACAAATAGAGTTGTACCAAACATATCTTTAAGATGGTGCAGCACAGAAATATATAGAGTACAAGTAACGATGAAAAACCATATTGACAGAGTTAGTAGTAAGTCAGTCGGTCATTTTCAAAGCAAATACAGTATTAGAAAGTGAGTCCTTGCAAACCTTATACAATTCAATGTTTTTGCCTTATATATCGTATTGCACAGAAATCTAGGGTAGTGCATATAAAAGCAATATGCATTGTATTTAATAAAAAATATGCATTGTATTACGACGGCGCAAAGAAGAATAATTAGAATGATTGCAAAAGTGTATAGGTTTAAACATACAACTATGTTGTTTCACAAATTTTCAATACTACTAAAATTCACTGATTTAATTAAACTTAAGACACTTATAGGTGGTTCAAAAAGCTAAATTGAATTTACTGCCTCCAAGTCTGCAATGTAATCTAATTTTCAGGACTATGATGGCAAATATGTGCTGAGAAATTTCGGTAAATTTAAAGTACGTTATGCTAGGGCTACATTAAAATCGAAGTGTGTAAGTGTAGGAGGAGTTAATATGTATAACCCAATGCCTGTTAATGTAAAGTCGGCTACAAATATTGTGCTGTTTAAGAAATTGTTAAAAAAAATCGTCCTTCACAGATATCTGCTTAATGATGGGTAAGAATTTCACCTAAATAACCTTAGAACTATTATCAGTAACGGCTAATCTTAAAAATTAACACGTAAAAATCTGTTTAATGCAAATCAATAAACCACTCTTTAAAATGTAAACGCTCTGTTCTATTAATTTTCCTAATTTGGAAGCTTCCAACTGAATCTGTTTTAATTGTTTATTTTATGGTAAAGGTAAAGTTTAAATATGTTAAAAGGCTATTCTCTCGATAAGTTTCTTAATTTTTTATGTGTTTTTTCCTTCTATTGATAGTGTTAAATATATTGTATTACTTGTGAATTATAATCTATGTAACTCAGAACGAAATAAAACGATTTGGTTTGATTTACGATTTGGTTTGATTTGATTCGATTCATCTGCTTGGTTATGTTGGCTCATTGATTTATTGAAGACAGAGCTCGCGTAACGCCCATAGGCTGTGCTGTTTTGCTTAACCTTTACTTTACTTTTAAATGCGCTGTATTTATTTATTCTAAAATCAGCTGTGTTCGCGTGGCGTTTTAAGCATAAAACGAAATTGTAGACGGGACGCATATCCTCAGATCAAATGCTACATAAGTACAAAGTTTTGTGGTCCTAGGGCCTGTAGTGTCAGAGAAGAAGCTGAGACAAGAAAATGAATTTCACCGTCAAGAAAAAAAGCGACAACGGCTGCCCGCACAAATTCATATGAGCCTTGACCAAGTCAAAGACTTGTCAAGTGTTAATGAGTGAGAGCAGCTTCTCTATAAGATAAAAAGATTACACTACCACATTACTAATAAAGACTGAACAAAAAAATAGTGGCACTGAGTCTCGCAATCTTTTTCTGCAGCAAATTATTCTTCAATTGTGATCAAGAGGTCGTAGCAAAATATGTCATGCCGAACCCTGGGTAACATTCCAATTGTATGTTTTCTATATTTTCCTTCTTTATATGATACGCACTAGTCTCTCTTTTTTTCGTCCATTTTTGCTATGTTTCCGCCTTTTGGTGTGGTAAAAAATTACTTCCCAGACTGCTGCAGAATACGATACCATTAATACATAACTTCATTAATTCTCCATTCAACTGATAGAGTATTAATGGCGGCATAACTATTATTAATTTCAAATCATTAACCAACAGCAGCATGGTTAGGACTATAGACATTTCTATACATAAGTGACCAGATTTATACTGATAACTACTATATACACTTGATTATTAGATATAACACAGCTTAGATATTTCCGTCTAATTATTTGCTAGAATAAACATCTACTGATTTTGACCTTATCAGAAAACCCCCAAAAATATTTTAAAAAAATAACATTAAACTTAAAATGTTATTTCAATAGTTATTTCGTCACGTTGAAACTACAAGGTGATAAGCGTTTAATGGAAAGAACATATATACACAAATAAATATTATGACAGCAGAAAGACGCCTTCAAACTTTTTTAACAGTATGCAAATGCTCATATTAAATTTACTTAATTCGCTTTGTTACTGTCTTTTATTGTCTGACAGGTTGTTATACAATCGCAGTTAATAAGTGTTCAATTGGCTCAGAATCTCGGCACTTTTCCCAGCTTGTTTATATTCATGGCTATTTTTTAATAACCATTACTACCCACTACCACACGTACACTTTGATTTCTCTTCCTTTTCTCTCAAATGTATTGTTCTTCCATTTCTGGCCTTTTCTTTCAGCCACATATTTTTGCGCGCGTCTTTCGCACCGTTAGCTGTTTTATTATCAGTGGCCAGCTTCCTCTCAGTTTGCTCCAGCTGTCGTCTCAGCTGTTCTACTGGAGTTTGGTAGGAATGTAGCTGTAACAAATACAGACATCTTGACAGACCGTTTACAGCATAGGTCAGGTTAATTGTTAACAGCGCCATGGTCGATGTGAACACATGTTACATTTCGCCTTAAAACTAAACAAAAAATGAGACTGTGTCAGTTCTTCTCTGTTGCTAACGACTTTGGAGCACATATTTTTTTTTTTCAAGTTTTTGCTTCCCCTTTCAAAGTGAAGTCTGATATTTATTACACCTGGGGATTTTCAATCCCCCAGTTTATTGAATTCATTCGATTCGGTAAATTGTTTCCGTATTATTCTCCTCCGAGGCGGCTAGGGCTAGGACGACCACATCTTGTTCAGACATAATGTAGCATGTCTACCTGATTCAACGCATTTTTTAGAAATTCATTGATATTTTATATGCAAAAATGGACATTGAAAAACCTTGTCGCGCGAACTCTTCCGAGACGGCCTAGTGCTAGGACAATAAAATTTGGCATAGACATAATGAAGCATGTCTAGTTGGTCCAGCTCAATTTTTCAGAAGTTCATTAAAATTTCATATGCAGAAATAGAAATTGAAATTCTACCATTGAAACCCATTATAAGACAATCAAAAGCTTTCATGTGGCAGTTATTTGACGCAGGAAGATCAAATTTGGCTCACTGACAAAGGATGATGAGATGTCGTGAAATCCGCATTTTTTGTTACCTTGACCTTAGAGAGCGATTGCCATTATCTCAAAAACAGTTGGCGATTTTCAGGATATTATTTACCTCTGTTCCTAAAATCGCTCTATTTCTAACGATTGGCCATTATCTCGAAAGCGGTTAGATATTATTTTCAACCATTTGAACCTAAAAGCCGTTACCTAAGAACTGCCACTGTGTCCCTGACCTCCTCAGTCATATTCAATGTCAAAAACCGGTAGTTGACTATTATCTCGCAAATGTTTGGAGATTTTGAACTTATTTTCGGCCCACTGTGCCTAAAAGCTGATATGTAAGAAGTATCTCGGTGACCTTGACCTCCTCGTTCATGATCAAGATCAAAACCAAAAGCTGACCAATATCTCGACAAAGCTAGAGGTAGAGCAATTTTGAGCTTATTTTCAACCCTTTGGGCCTAAAAGGCGATATGTAAGAGGTACCTCGGTGACCTTGAGCTCCTCGTCCATGGTCAATTCTGAATTTTAAGAGTTTAGAATCGTACTTTGTGTGGCTCCCAAGCGTAATTTTCACTTTTCGGTAGCGAAAATGGTCTAGTTTTTTTTTTTACTATACTATCCACGCTATGTTTCCAAAGTTTTTTCAAAGCTGTCTGTATACAATATATTAGTGACTTCATATCCACAAAAGGAATGCTACTCCTACTACTACTACTACTACTACTACTACTACTACTACTACTACTACTACTACTACTACTACTACTACTAATAATAATAATAATAATAATAATAATAATAATAATAATAATAGAAGAAGAAGAAGAAGAAGAATAAGAAGAAGAACAGTAGTAAGAACGAGAACTAAAACAAGAAAGAGAAGTGAAACAGCTAACCAGTTTGGGATCGTAGATTTCCACCAGAGCATGTGCCAGCTGCCTAAAGACGGAGTCGATATTGGTGTTGGTTTTGGCACTGGTCTCCATGAAACCATGTACATAGTTGGCATCTGCCGCCTGTATATGAGGGGAAAAAACTGTAATAATTATAGCGTGTATACCTGAACCAGTAAAATTTCCGGTACGAAAGTGGAATAGAAGTCGATTTTGATTACCTTATATTATTTATTAGACACAGCAAAGTAGAAATTGTTTCACACGATTTCTCGATTCTGCGTGGGTAGGAAAATATTGGAAAAAGTGTGATAAAGAGCAAAATGTGTTTTTCTGACTAATAAAGACTAAATACCGACTTCTACATTTTGTTCACAGCGTTAACACCAGACCGAAAATTAATTTTCACTTTCGCATTTTTAGGTAGGAGTGATGTTAAGATTTTTTGAAGATAACTTTTGAAAATAATTCCAGAAAACTGATCTGTGAAATATAAATGATTAACATACTGAAAAAACCTTGCATTTCTGAATAATATTGTAAACATTAAAACTGGCTTACAATGAAATGAAAATGCTTTTCGAAGCAGACAAAAATGGAAAAATGTGTTGCTTAAAAAGCAAAACCAAAATGACTTAATTTCAGCCAGAATGTAGTTTTAGAAGCGTGATGATTCTGAGTATTTTGCTTTTTAAGAAATTTTTCTGGTTAATATTGTCCTACGAAAAAACTGAAGTTTGTCAAAAATAAAAAATAAAGTTGTCGAATGTAGAGCTTGATTTACAAGTAGGATAATTGTTGTTGATTAATTTATAAGGAGGACAATTGCAGTTGAAACATTTTGTAGAATGCTTATTATTTTCAGTATGCTCTATGTTCGTAAATTTTGTGTTTTTAACAATTTAGCAATTAAGAAAAAAATCAATTTCAAAATATGATTGTCGTCGAAACAAGTGAAAATTATTTTATTTTTCAAATATCAGACTGTACATTATAAATAATTCTGTACTCATATTTCACGAAAATTGCTTGAGCCCCCTTAAATCAGACCACTCCGGAGATGGGGTCAATTTAGTTAGTCCCGACAGGTTCCAGCGCATATCCTGAAAAGATTACCTTTTGCCCTTTTGCAGTGGACACTTCACGCTTGCTGACTAGATCTATTTTGTTTCCTATTAAATAAACTGGGACCGGTTCTGTGTTGTTTCTGTCCAGATCCTGCAAATGAAAGTTTTAATGAAATAATCCTTTGTTTTATCATTTGTGTTTGACGTCGACAGAATTAAAAAAACTTTACGACAGGTGGAAAACAGCATACCAAAACCATTATCTTTTCAGATTGCTTCTAAATGAGAAATTACAACTGTTGTCAAAGTAAGATTGACAAATTAAACCTCAAACTTAGAGACAACTCTGATTTTACCATTTTACTGGAACTTTTGTTTTGTTAGATAGTCCCCCGAGATAAACACTGCTTTTAAAACGGACTTATCTGGTAAACACAATCCTAGATGTGAGGACCGCCTTCACCTACCACCCCTCCCCCCCCCCCCCACAAAACTCATTTCTACCCTACCCCTCTGAGGGGGAGGTTCATCAGTAACTAAATAAACAGGGCAACACAATTGTATGCTTATTGGTGTGCCGCAAAAACTACACGGGTTTCAAAGAAAGACGACTTGAAGTCATTAGGGACCCAGACGACGTCACACACAATGCACTTATGCAAGGATTCTCACTGTCAAAATGTACTTCTCCATAACAGGATCTCCACTTGTGCACTCACCCGGTCTATGCTTTCCATCCAGTAATCTATCATCGAGAAAGAATCCTTATTCGTGACGTCATAAACCAGCACTATACCCTACAAAAACATGTGATGGAGTGGAAAAAATGCTGCATTAACCATATGAAATACCAAATGTAGAATCGCTACTCCTGACGACACAATGTACTTTTTTTTAACTTCTTAATTTGTCATGAACTATCCAGCACTTACACTTCAATATTTTTATCACTTTTCACGAGATTTGCTTGAAAACTGATATGAGCTACAACAGTGGCCCTGGATAAAGCCACTCTGAAAATTGGAAATCAGACCACTTTTTGTCACTACGCTCCTCCCCCCTCCTCCTAGAGAGCATCCAGGAAATAAGGATACCTAGACAGCAGCCTGATTTCCAATTTTCTGGAACGACGTCACCCCCTTACCCCCTTACCCCCTTTCCATATGGCAAAACAAAAACAAAACAAGAAACTTCAGACTATTTGCTATTACACTGAGCCGTCGCATCTACCTTAGTGCCCCTGTAGTGGAATCTCGTGATACTTCTAAACCGCTCCTGACCAGCAGTGTCCCTGTAAACCAGCATAATCGCAAAAGTCCCATTCCAAATTCACATTTTACCTTTCGACTTCTCATTTTCATGGTTTTGTTTTTTATTCGTGAAATTAAGACATGTTACTACAAGAAGAACTGCTGATAGCGGATGGGTGTGAGGGTAGGATGTAAGGGAGGGTGTGAGGGGAGGGCATGAGTTGAGGTTGTGAGGGGAGGATGTAAGGGAGGGTGTGAGGGGAGGGCGTGCGGGGAGGGTGTGAGGCCAGGTACAATAATAAGCTCTATGCTTCACGCAGCAAAATTTCACGTGAAACAATAATTTATTGCCGTTGTCTCATTAATCTCCCCTCACCCCACGCCCCCATCCCCCCCCCACTCCCACCCCCCTCAACCCTCGCCTTCACAAAATCCCAGATCTGCCGACAACAAACGTGGTCAATGACACATCCAGGAGAGAAGTGGGGTGTGCAAGATGACAAACTAGGCATTCTCAGCTTAGTCACGAAAATCAAGAATTCTATGCACTCACCAAATTTGAAGCTGTACTTTTGCCCCTTCAACTTCAAATATCCTGTTTACGAAGTCTATGCCTGGAACAAGAGCATATATTTTTTTATACAATTAACATGTGTTATGGATGTAGTTTAAAGAACACGCGAAATGTCTACGTACGAATGTTGTTGTTGTTGTCGCTGTTTTGTGTTTGTCGTTTTGTTGTTTGTTTTTATTTGTTTTTGTTTTGTTTTACTTGTTTGTTTGTTTTTTGCAGGGCAGCGGAATGTCGGGATAAAACCACCCTGCAAGTGGAACCAGCTCACAAATAAGACCACTTTTCAAGTCTGACATTCTAGGTACCTACTATTATAAAGAACCCCACAAACAGGACCAATCCGGTCTCATCCTGGCGGTCCTATTTCTAGTATTCTGCTGTATTTATGTGCAACCTGCAAAACTTCGATACCCTGACGTCATTTACATTTACGTGTTCAGTTATAACGACATCCAACATTGGAAATATATCCCTAAATATAATGATTTGAATACATCTCTAATTACAGATATCTCTCATTCAGATATAATATAATATATAACATTTTCGGAGTTGACTTTAAATTTAAATAACTGAGGTATAAATGTGTACGTAGAGTTTGCTTGGAGTTACCAGCTGTCTTTAAGGCAACCCTGGAAGATCACGATTTATATTCAGACAACAAACAGCGTTCAATGCTGGATAATTAGAACTTGCCTATGGTAGGCGGAAGCCACCCATCGTATTTCTTTTCAGACAGACATCGCAACATTGCTGTTTTTCCAACGTTGCTTTCCCCAAGTACTGTAACCTTGTACTTCACTTCAAAATCAGTGTCTTCCATATCACAGGTAATAGATTCACTGGTAATTTTACGCCACATCTCGAAATATTGTATTGAGAAATTTCTTTATAATTGTGTAGTGATCCTCAGTGCCTGACACCGATACGATGGCGTAGAATAGAGAAGCGAGAACTAAAATTAATCTTGTTTCTTATCTTCTACGTAATTAAGTCACTAAAATCAAATTAAAAACAACAATAAAAAAACAACAGGGACATTGTGACCAGCCGAGATTTGGTGAGTCAAGTATCAATAGGTTCGTTTATTCGCCGAAAAGTGGTAGTCATATTTTAAAAACCCGTCACTGACAAATTTTCAAAGTCCGGCATTTGCCTTATCTCTGGCGGTTCTCAGAAAAGTAAACTTCAAAGAGCACTGTGTTGGACTACACCTAAAAACTGAAAGCAGTCTGGCTAAAATTACTAGCAAAAGAATTATTTTGAAAAACTTGAAACCAAAACCATTCAAACGGCGGCATAAGGTCAATTTTTGGAGGTGCACAAAAAATTAGAGAAAACACCACACGAATAGCAATATTCTACAAGTTCGAACAAATCCAATCAAACTGCAATAGGCAGCGCATTTTGGAAAAAAGACAAAAAATACCACCAATTTTTGGAGAATCGCCCAAAAAGTAATCTTTCGAAAGAGAATCATCTAGGAAACATTCATACAAAATTTTAGAGGAATAGGATGAAAACTATTTAGAACAAGCGTTTTGAAATTGGGTAGAACAAGCGTTTTAAATGCCCCATGTTTAGCCAATTTTTGGCGGATCACTAAAAAGGAACTTCTAACAAGAGTACCGCCTAGTGAGCTTTCGAATTCGCAAAAGCTTTCGAATTCGCGTATCTCTACTTTTAATGGGTTCCCTTCCGGTTATATTTACCACACAACACTAGACAAGAACTTTCTGTACTGCAGTTCGAAAGCACCTATCCCGCCATCCATCCATCGACCAATCAGAATGACTGAGACATCGTCTGCTAGTCTTTGTGTATATAGCCATTCCCTTTTGCGTGGCGTTACAAACAACACGCCATTCTGTGTGCTGCCGGATTTTTGCAGCAAGAGAACTGGTTTAAGGTGCGATTGCTTCATATTTTCCTAGATTCACTACCTAATGGATTATTTCATCGGTTGCTAAGCTTTGGAATAAAATTATGGAGTTTAAGTGACATAAATTCGACACTTTGTTCTTCGGTCAAGTTAGGTTGAGTTTGCACGTCACGGTGACATTTTCGGTCCCGAGAAGTGCGCCTCTTTCTGCACTATCAGATCTAGGAACTTACCAGTTCCACCACTCTTTGTTAGCGGTAGAATCTTTTCATACTGCTGTGCCTGCTTAGACTCCAAGCTTTCCCAGCCAGCTGTGTCATCTCGAAAATGGCCAGTTTTGCTTAAGCTTTACTTATGGTCGTTTTTCTCTGCATGCTTTTCAGATACGACACAGGCCAGTCTACTCTCTCCACCATTGCTGCCTCAGTGTATTCATCCCCCACCTCGTGTAACCCTCACTCCATCTGTGACCGCTGAAGACGAAACAACAGAATACCTCTGTGTGAACAAGACAACCCGTGCGTGGAGTGTCTACACCTCACCCCAGAGGATTGGAAGGCCCTGTTACGGAATAGGGCCAAGAACGAACGTAGGCGGGATAAGCCTAAATTCCTCTCATCAGCCTCGTTTGTTACTCGTGAGTTTATTCAGGATACCGTGAAAAAGGCGAGCTCCGTGATTCTGGGCCAGGTCTCCACTGCGATACACAAAGACACTGGAGCAGAATCGGATGCAACGTCATCGACTAAGAGGCATTAAAAATCCAAGAACAGGGACGTGCCTTTTTCGAGACTGTAGCAGAAGTGGATATCCTGGAAGGGAAAGAACAGGATTTTCTCCGAGAGGCATAGTCATCATCCCCAAGGCTGCTGCTTAGTCAAAAGCAAAAGCCCAGATCGTCGGCTACGATTTCTCGCCCTCTTCCAGAGTATCAGTCAGTGGCAGCGACGTCAGACTCGCCCCCCACCGCACCTTCCAGTTGACCCCAATACGGACATTCCCAAGACGCTCACCATCAGTGAAGAGGATTCCGTGTGCGTGCCCCCCTCGGGTCAAGTCTCTGCGTTGCTAGAGGAGGACGAGGAAATTGGGCCGATGGATACTTCTCTTCTCGCCCCAGTTCTGAGCAATAGGGAGAGATAAATTTACACCCCATCTGGGGAACCCCAAATGTCACAGCAACAACAATCCCAGCTCCCAGAAGCGGTATCTGACGAGCAGGATTCGGAAGTGGAGGACGTGAAAGATGAATCCTAGGGTACATCAGTTCATTCCCGTTTCCACCTCCCACTACGGGCAATGGATCAGGTACGGTCCCCGGGCCGGGTGCAGAGACTTTGGAGAGACCCAGTGGAAGCAGGTAGACGCCCCATCCGAACTCCCTCTCCACCAGACCTTGCTTCCCCGGTCGAGGATGCAACCCCCTCGAGTGCCGCTTCCACTATTGCACCGGAGGACTTATTGCAGAGATGCCATTCAAGAGATAGCCCGCTTGGCAGAGGTCTCCGGTGGCGCCCCACGTTTAGATAAAGAGGATCCGCCCATTCGTATGACATCTCAGGCTGCTCCACCGCAACAGGACTCCTACATTGCATTAGCCACGAGCGAGGGCGTAGCCCATGCTGACTCGGTTCGCGCGAAGGAGTTCAAGAAGAGTGTCGCACGCTCTCACGGTTCCACTTATCTAAGCACGGCCTAGTACGACCAGGCCCGTATCGGTCAGCAGATGAATAGATCCCTCTAGAGGCTCTGGAACAACCTGTGAAGCACACAGTCTCTATTCCTACCGTGCGTAGCGAGTCGGACATGGTAGGGAAAGACGCCAAGACCATTGAGGCGTCTTCCCGACACATTCTGAACATGATGTGATTCCAAGACTATACACTGAAGGCGCTAAAGACGCGCTGGGAAGACCTACGCCTCAGTGATCCGGTGTCTACTACACTGATGGAATGCCTGGCCTTAGCTGAACGGGACGTGGTCAAGCTTTCCACCTTTCAGATGACGCCAATGGTCTACCTCCGTCGCGACGCCTTTCTCCAGCGTCAAAGGCCCACGGGATCTGCGCCATGCCTCTCTTCTGGGGGAAAGAGAGCTGTTTCCCCCACCGAGGTAGAGAGGGTGAACCAAGAAAGTCGCTCACTTTCACAGGATTATGCCTTCATGTCCACGATGACCCGATCCTCGTTTAAGCCACTTCTGAAAGGAAACGGCCGCACCAACCCTCGCCAACACAGGGCACGCTCCCTGTTAAGAGACCGAAACCCAGTACCGGCAGCAAAACAGAGGGCCCGTCTCCACAGTCGTTCACGTAGCAACCAATCAAATTACCGTCCCGACATTCCCTCATTTCCGGCGATACTTTAACAAACTTAAAAGATTTGGGAAGATTGCTCTCTTCAAACGCCTTCTTGCCCGTAGGAGGAAGACTAGGAAATGGGAGGGGAATTGGAGGAGGTAATATTATAGTCAATGGATTCTCTTTTAGGTCTCCTGGTAGCGACCGAAAAGACGGTCCCTCTGGGGCGTCTCCACTACAGACCTTTCCAAAGTCAGGTGAGATGGGCATTGCATCAGGGACGTTCACAGGTTTCACAGGTAGCCCTACAAGCCCTACAATGACAGACGCATCCCACTCGGGATGGGGAATTTACTGGCACGGTCAGGTACTGAAGGACAAATGGCCCCCCATCTCTTCAGTCTTATCACATAAACTGGCTGGAACTCTTGGTGGTCTGGATCGCCCGGAACAAATTGACGAGCCGCCTCAAAAACCAAGCAGTCCTATTTCGGTTAGACAATTCCACGGCCATAGCTTATCTGAACAAGCAACGAGGTACCAAATCACGGTCCCTGTCCCAACTAGCATTTTAGATTCTCACCAGGGCCTCGAGAGGAACATGTAACCGTTTCGGCCCGTCACCTGGCCGGGAAACTGAACGTGCTAGCGGACTTAGCTTCCAGACAGAGTGAAGTAATCAACACCGAATGGTGCCTGTCCCATCGATCCTTTCAGTGGATAGCACACAAGTCACCATGGGGTCCCCCGACAATAGATTTGTTCGCACACACTATGACAATCCATCTTCCCCGTTACGTATCCCCCTGCCCAGATCAAGCAACCTGGGCAGCGGACGCCCTCAGTTGTCAGTGGCCACTGGACGAAGTCCTGTATGCCTTTCGTCCTCAGGCAATCTTGGGTCAAAGGGTAATCGAGTTGACCCCATCGTAACTACTGCTCATTGCCCCATGGGCCCCGGAAGCCCCATGGTTCGCCCTCCTACTCTATTGCAAGATAGTGAGATCAATACAGATCCCATGCCACAAGGAATTGCTGTCACAGCCCCAGTGGCAACACTTCCACTCCTCCCCTCACTTACTGAAATTACACCTTTGGTGTCTGAGCAGTCTTTCCTGAAGAACAAGGGCTTCTCCAAACAGGTGAGAGAAAAAAAATAATAAACAGTCACAAGGGCTCCACGGCTAAAGTTTACAGGTTTCAGTGGAACAAGTTAGCCACCTGGTGTAACAACTCCAAACTCGATCCGTTTCAGGCTAGCCCAGCAGTGGTGGCGGGCTTCCTCGATCATCTATTCACGAACGAGAAATTAAAGGTAGGTTCCATCGAGGGCCATAGAGCCGCTATAGGGTCCAGACTCAACAGGGTATGACCCGGGTGAAGATGCGGCCAACTGGTAAAACATTTTAAGGTAAACTCCCCCCTGCCCTTCCAACATAGCGCAGTGGGACTTACCTTTAGTCTTGTGTTATCTTCAACGCCCAGACATCTTCGGTGAAGACGTGATTTCGGCTAAAAACGCAACACTTAGATTCACGTTTTTATTGGCATTAGCGTCAATCAAAAGGAGAAGTGAGATTCATGCACTAGACAGCAAGGTAAATAAAGATAATGGGACCTGGGAAAAGGTCATCCTGGTCCCTAGGGCAGGTTTCATGGGCAAAACCCATATCATGACCCAAGTGATGGGAACGTTCGATCACATCACCCTTCCATCCCTACCAGACGACGCCGATGCCGACAACTTGGTCTCTCTGTGTCCCGTCCACTTTACGCCAATATTTGGAAATGTCAGAGGCCTACAGAGCAGAAAACCAGAGAGCGCTCATCATTTCCTCGTTGCCAAAGTTTAACAAACATCTCTCGAAACAATCTATTTCAAATTACATTAAAAAGATCATTTAGGCAGCCCATGACCAGGCAGAAATAGACCCGAAACCGTATGTGGAACAAAAAGTCAAAGCCCACCGGGTAAGGCAAATCGCAAACTCTCTGAGTGCTATACGCAATGTGTCTCTTTCAGATAGATTAAAAAAAGGTTGTTGGTCTTCCCCCAACTCTTTTGTTGAATATCATCTGAAAAATTTTTCTCAGGATGAATTTTTCGGTCTCTGCTCATTTGGACCGTTCATAGCATCAGAAACGACCATTACAGGCTGATGATTTCTGTTGTAGATCTGCGTCTCCCAAGTTCAAAAACAAGGGCAAGCAGAAGGGCAACTTCTCCAACGGCCACAACGAGAACAATAACAACAAGCCCCGAAAATAACAACCCCACAAGAAGGATTACCTCTTCTCACCTAGTTTTTCAAGCCATAGTGTAAATCGCGACCTTTCCGGGCCAGAATGGCAGGCTCCCCTCCTACGGACTCAAGTCCCATTAAAAGTGGAGATAAGCGAATTCGAAGCTTTTGCGAAGTATAACTTACGTTTTATTTCGTAAAACGAGCTTTTACTAGTAAAAGCGTAATTCGCGTTCTCCACTTTTAACTTAATTTCTTCCATTCCATCCATCCCCAACTAGCCTGGGCAAGTTTGTCACCGCCGTTGAGGGCTAAAAGTGAATGGCTGTATACACAAAGACTAGCAGACGATGTCTCAGTCATTCTGATTGGTCGATGGATGGATGGCGGGATAGGTGCTTTCGAGCTGCAGTGCAAAAAGTTCTTTTCTAATGTTGTGTGGTAAATATAACCGGAACCGAACCCATTAAAAGTGGAGAACGCGAATTACCCTTTGACTCGTAAAAGCTCGTTTTACGAAATAACCGTTAGATAAATGCAAGGTTTAAGGGAAATCCGATTTTCGGATTTCACTACATTACATTCTAAACCTTTAGGCCAAAGGGCAGCAGTGAACCTGTGGGAGCAAAATATCGTACTTCAGCGCTCAAAAGAATTACGGGTGAACGGAGAAACGGAAACTAGAAATGTGTCCTGGAGGGACACGAATGACCCTCCCTAAACGAAATTTTAACTGAAGAATTCATGATACATGCTATATATATATTTACTATATATAGGTTTGACGTTGCCAGGCCAAACCCCTAAGACGAGTTCATCACAAAAACTTGAGCACCCAAAGCGTTACGCACGGCTCGACGGACGGACGTACGAAGGACGCACTGTCAGGCGGCTCATAAAAATTTTACAGTCCCCGACAATTTGATTTAATAACTGGAACTGGTAAAATTACTAATAAAATCTTTCTCTGGCTTGACTGATCGATGCATATCCTTATTGCAAATCGATGCATATCCTATTTTTCCGAGATAATTTGTCGTATATGCGACTTTGGAGCGCACATGTGAGCAAAGACTAAAGCAATTGAGATACTAAACCCGTCAAAAATTATAGTAAATTTACTTAAAAATAATATAGCATACTAACAAATTAAGAGTGAATTTAAAAAATGCTAATCGCCTGATGAATGTTGATAGGTTAAGATATTTGACATGTCCCAAAAGCAGTTTTCTACTCGTGTGATTCCTTCACATTGAAAGGTACGTTTATCTGCAACATTTATTTCTAACTATTTCTAGATAAATCTGGTTGTTAAAGATTCATTTTAATAATTCAAATGTCTAATAATTTCGAAATAATTTTATCATAGAATATATTAAGCATTCTGTGGTATTTTGTTATAATTCTAATCAGAACATCCTTCGATTTATTTTATCCACATCAATACATATCTCGTATTGTTATTATTATTCCTGTGTTTCTTGACATTTAGCTTCTTGTTGCAATATTGAACCCTTCTGGGGCTGCTTTCCATTATTATTATGGCTTTTTGCCCACTTTCGTTTTCGCTTAAGTATGGCAACACCAATACGTGAAGTAATGGGGGCAGGCAAAAAACACTACAAACATTGATTGTGCTCAGTAACGGACCTAAGAGCTGTAGCATATTGCTAGCAGTGCAGAAGCGAAGAAGTGACAACACTGGGGTAATATTCTGTTTCGCAAAGGCCAGGCATTCTCCCTTTCTTTCGCCCCCCCCTCTCTCTCTCTCTCTCTCTCTCTCTCTCTCTCTCTCTCTCTCTCTCTCTCTCTCTCTCTCTCTCCCCCTCTCTCTCTCTTTCTCTCCTGCCCCCGACCTTTTGTCTTCTCTCTCTCTCGCCCCGACCTTAAGTCTCTCTCTCTCTCTCTCTCTCTCTCTCTCTCTCTCTCTCTCTCTCTCTCTCTCTCTCTCTCTCTCTCTCTCTCTGACAAATTGTAATCAGCCCAACTGAAGACCAGTTCAAAGAACTCCAACACGGAACGAGCTTGAAAATCTACTTATCTACTTCAAACGTTCAAGTGCACATTTATATACACAAAATGGCCACAAAACTAGCCCGCCTTACGCTAGACAGCGATATAACTCACTTGGATCTACTAGAAAAGACATATAGACATTACACTATATGGTTCTCGAGACAGATGTAACGTGACTTTTGGGTTGCAAACGTCGTTTGCAACTGGGTATAGTTCGTCGTTTTTCTTGAAGTTTCTGCCTTTTTCCCTTTTTTTTTCTCTTTTTTCCGTTAGATGATTTCCAGAAAACTCCCCCTACATTATTTGACGGAAGAAGACGAAATTTGGCACACGTATAGAAAATGACAAGGTCTCGAAGAGTCAACAAATTTTTTGACGGCAACGGCCATGGTCAAGGTCAAATTTTAGGCCCAAAGGGTCAAAGTTATTTTTTCTACAGAATGGTTTCCAGAAAAGACCTCCTAGCGTTTGAGTCATTGGAACTTCATGTTTGGCATACTAAAAGGCAATTATCAGGTCTCGGTGAAACGGCAAATATTTTTGACCTTGTTCCTAAAGGCCAAGGCCAAGGGGAGGTCAAAATATTTTTCTGAACGCCTATTAATTACGTAAAGTACCATACAAAGCATTCAAATCCAAGGTTGAATATATAAAACGCACTCAGTAGGGGGTAAGCTTACATACTGAATCTTGATCTTGAGGGTCAAGGTCAAAGATCACGTGACCCCGTGTAACGTTAACGATAGGTCGATTTATCTTGAAAACGGTTAGAGATTTTCGACCCTTTGTTTCTCAACAACATTACATAAGAAGTACCCCAGTGACCTTGACCTTCTTGGTCACAGTCAAGGTCAAAAACTGGAAGCTGACTATTATCTCGAAAACGATTAGAGATAGATCGACTTTGAGCTCATTTTCGACCCTTTGGGCCTAAACAACGTTATATAAGTTGTACATCAGTGACCCTGAACGTCTCGATCACGGTCCATGTAAAAACCGGAAGTTCACTATTATCTCAAAAAGCGGTTAGAGATAGAGCGATTTTGGGTTCATTTTTAAACGGTTGGGCCAAAACGACGACAAAGAAGGGGCACGGCGACTTTCACCTTCTCAGTCATAACTCAACTGAATATTTTATTTAGTGGTTTCCTTAAGCGGGGCATTTGGTGTCTAACGGAATTCGATCTAGTTTTAACCGTTTCCGCAACACTGGTACACTTAGAGCTTTCTCTAACGGTTTTCGATACAGTGACAAAATTACGGTTTCCGACCTTAACCTTGACGGACCAGGTCAAAATCACCCAGGTACCTCTTAGGTAAAATTTTAAAGTCTAGAGGGTAACAACGTTAATGGACAGCTCAATGTTACGAAGGTAATGTCTTTGGTCCACAGGCTCGAAAATGAGCTCATAGTTGTTCCATCTCTAACTCTTTTCGAGATAAATCGACATGTCAATCTGTTACCTCCCACTTAAATCGTATACGTGTTCAAACAGGGATTTGAACATTCCTAGCCGTTTATACGATGGGGTCAGTGCTAAATAGTTTTGTTAATGCAGCGAGAACTTATAGTCTATGCTCTGTCTACTAGTCTCTTTAGTCTACAGATAAATAGCCCAAGAGAGAGTTTTCTGGGAACCATTCTAATAGTGGTTGACCTTAATTTGACCTTGTTCTTGAATGTAAAAATAAAAAATGGTGGTTTGTGAGAAGTAATCACCCCTTATACATGTGCTAATTTTTATATTAAATAGTGTCTTTTTTTTGGAACCATCAACATGTATAGGAAAAATAGAAGAGGGAAACAAATAAGAAGCTTTTGGGAATACTTGGAAAACAAAGCATCAGACTACATCTAAAACTGAACGAACGTTACTGCTGCATCTGGATTTTGTGCTTCGACAACCAATACGACATCCCGTTATATGAGACGGAAAAAGTGCAATTCAGCTGTTGTTTTGCTTCAAAAACAATCATCACATTTTGGATGCAAGGAGGGAAGCGTTCACTTTATAACACGCACCTCGGTAATCTCAACTTTCTTGTTCATGATCAAGGTCAAAAACCCGAAAGCTGACCATTGTCTTGAAAACGGTTAGAGATAAAGTGATTTAAAGTTCCTTTGAGTACCGTTACGTAAAGAGGTACCTCGATGACCTTGACCTTCTCGGTCACGGCCAAGGTCGAAAACTGGCAGTTGACAATTATCTCAAAAACGGTAAGAAATAGAGTGAGAGATAACTTGGTGACTTTGACGTCGTTTATTGTCAACGTTAAGAACCGGATGTCGCTTACTATCGATACAAACCGGTTAGTGATGGAGCGATTTTGAGCATATTTTCCACCTTTTGGGCCTAAAGCAGATTAACAAAGAGGTGCCTAGATAATTTTGACCACAGTCATCATGTAGAGTAATAATTTCTGATATTCAACAAATATACTCCCAAAAGGGCGAGTGACCGGTGTATTTCCTACGAGATTCTTCCCAAGAAGCCATCCATCAAGTACGTACGAAGGTGAGGGGAGGGGGGAGGGGGTATTCTGGGGCTGTGCGTACGCTGGCCAGTGGTTGACGTCACAAAGTGTGCGCAAATGGGTGTGAAAAAAATCCGAAACTTAATTTATCAAACATATTTTGGAAGAAGGTGGTGGTCACATGGCCTGTAGTTTTTTGCCCGATGGTCACCTGATACATGACCAGTGGTGTGGTTATTTGGTATAGACGCCATTTTTGCCATCCCTGGGTTTTTAACATGTAGAATTTTCATAATCATCGAAAACCCGAAGTCAATGAAAGGTTAAAATGTTTACTGGGATGAAGAAATTATAACTAGACCGAATTTCGCTACACGTAGCGAAAAGACACCTACTTGCAATGGCAGAAAGAAGATTACACAATATCTCTGGTCAAAGACAAATCTTTCACTGTTTCAACATAATTATCAGTTTCCGGATTATTATCTTGAACGAGGTCATCGAAGTAAATACAAAGTAACCTCTTTTAGGTACAAACAATCAAATTCAGTTCAAACAGTTTTCGAGAAAATGACCAACTTCCGGTTTTTGACCATGACCATGACCTAGGAGCTCAAGGTCACCGAGGTACCTCTTATATAACGTATTTTAGGCACAAAGGGTCGAAAGTTAGCTCAAAATCGTTCTATCTCTAACCAGTTTCGAAATAATGGTCAACTTCCGGTTTTTGCTTTGACCTTGACAATGACCGAGGAGATCAAAGTCACCGATGTACCTCCTGTATAATGTTTTTGGCCCAAAAGCTCGAAAAAAGCTCAAAATAACTAAAAATCTCTAACCGCTTTCGAGATAATAGTCAACTTCCGGTTTTTGACCTTGACCATGACCCTGAATGTCAAGATTCAATCCATGAGGCCTGCTGACACCGTACATGTATTGAAAAAAGGACTTGAGCGCTCTTTCCAGCCATTTTTCGTGATGAATAGAGGTTTTGAAAATAATTGACCTTGAACGTCAAGGGCAAAAAAAAAATGCGGATTTCACGACAACGCATTACCCTCTATACCTCTGCTCAATGTCGTCTTTCTACGTCAAACCCTGTAGGAGGAGTTTTGTTGAAAAATACGTTGATCTCAATTTGACCTTGAAATTCAAGATCAAAGTGATCATCTCTATCTGTGTGCCAAATTAGATCGTCCTGCGTCAAGTAGCGTAGGAGGGGTTTTCTGAAAATCTCCAAGGAGGAAAAAAATGTAAAAGAAGGAATAAAGGAAGCCAGCAAAGCATACCCATTTGCAAACCTTGTTTGCAAGTGGGAATAACGTAATAAACATTAATGTGACCTTATGGCCCGGGACGATTTGTCCTGGATTCAACAACAAATTTTGCTCTGGGAATTTATTTTGGGACATTATGGCCGGGAACATTATGGCGGAGTACTTTATTGCCGGGATCCTTATACCCGGATAAAGCTTAATTAAGCGTTAATTTATGCTATCATATTTTATTATTATTATTATTATTATATTATTATTATTGTTGTTGTTATTATTATTTGCTTTGTTGACATTCTGCCCCTAATTCATTTCAGACCTTATGGCCGGGGACATAATGGTGAGGTACTTTATGGACATTATGGCCGGTGTAAAGATTAATAAAGCGTTAATTGAGGTTATCATAGTTTTTTGTTTTGTTTTAGTTTTTGTTTTTGTTTTTGTTTTTTTTTTTGCTTTGGAACGTTTTAGCCCTAAATTCATTTGGGGACCTTATTGCCGGGTACGTTATGTCCTGGATTCCACTACAACAAATAGATTATTTGTGAAGGGGTCCGGAACAAAATACCACGCAGTTGCTAAGTCCACTGTAATTTTTGGAAATTTGTTTACAATTTGTCATTTTGTCAGTTTTTCACCTATTCCAAAAATAATACAATGATGCATGTCTGCAATATATATATATTCACTGTGTAAGGTTGCAGGTCCCAGTAAAAATGGTTATATGCGAAGCGGTGCTTACAAAACATCGCACATATGCTAGTCCAACGTAAGTTTTGGCAATTTTTGACAATTTGTCATTTTGTCAATTTTTCACCGATTTCAGAAATGATACGACGATGCACATCTACAGTATATATATTTTCACTGTAAAATCAGAATCCCATCTTAAGCAGTTTTCGAGAACTTGCGCGGACAAAATCATGTGTTTCCAGCGTACAGTTCGACAGACGGACGAACGGACGGACACGCTCATAACTACATCGCTCGTTTACACAGATGATTACAAGTTTAAACGCTTTATTATATATCTTTTAATTCAAGACTGGAAAAGTCCGTCTCCAATCGCTGGTGATTGATTCCCAATTGGTTGGTTCAGAAAGACAGACATTCTATGAAATAGGTTAAAGCCACTTGCATGATGTTCAAACCTGCCACAAAGTTGAGTCGTAAAATACATATAAAAACTGATTTCTGACAATGGTGGCTGACGGAAAAATTCGAAAAAAAAAAAAGATATGGTAGTATCACTTTCGTCACAGAAAATAATTAGAACTATTTACAATAACGAAAAAATGATCGCTTCTGAGAAAAGAAGTGTTTGATTGTGCTCTGAGTTTATGGTGGCCGGTTCACTTTATTGTCTGGAATTCCCTGGCAGACATCAACTGCAATAAGGGTATGTGGGCAATTTATTGCAGCAACTAAATCAATCAAAGATTTAAAGGCGGAATGTGAGTTTCAAAAACAGTAGCGTTGTGCGAAATATAACAATACTTTTGTTTACAAAATTTTATATTTTTCCTACAGTTTTCTTCCCGCAATTGTCCTAGACTTGCACTCAAAACGACACAGCGGTCTCGTTTACATGTGCGTCCACTCCCCCGCCCCACCCCCCCCCCCCCCCCCACTTAAGAATCCCTATATGAAAATATTTGTGCATAAATACGTTGCGGTCAATATTTTCCCTCAAGGAGTCCCCGAGTTTACACCCCCCCCCCCAGCCCCCTAATGGTCACCGGCCCATCGCGCCCCATCGCTACTCCCGCTTTCTACGCGCTTGAAAGCTGAAACTGTTTCAAGGCCTATGACATTTGAATAAAAAAATACGAGCTGGAAGTACAAAGGCAAACCATATCCGTCAAACCCTGAAACTGCCCCTTCATTTTCCAGCACCAAAGAAAAAAGTAACTATCAGTATAATGCCCTTATTTAATGTAGTTTTTACTTACCCACAGTTGGCATAAGGTGAGTACCGAAAGGTTCTCCAGACAATGTTTTTAGAATACTTGTTTTTCCGACACTGCTTTCACCCAAAACAGTCACTTTATAGCGAACGTTACATTCTTCGTGTTTCCCCATATCTCTTTTCTCTGTACAACTGGTCGCCTTAATCTCTGTTTGGGTACTGGTGTTCAAAGACTAAGTTGTTTATGTTTTTTTCCTCAAGCATATATAGTTTTTCACAGTAGACTGTAAAAAGGGCTTTCTATTTGCTGCTGAATATCCATTTCGTTTTGTTTATTTCATTCCTGCATGCATGTTTTGTTGCTGCTAAACAACAACTGTCCTTGTCTTTTTTTGTCTTTTTTAGTTTACACGGCAGTCCTAGACCACAATGTGGGTACCGATCTGTTCATTACCGCCGAGGAATGCAGAACCGGCCACAGTTAGGACCGACATCAGTCATTTTGCGTCACAACCGTGCACATATTTTCTGTTCAGAAACAAAGACTCTAACTTAACTTAAAACAAAAACACAACGATTTTATGCCACCTTATTTTTTACAAAAGCGCTTCGCCGGTTTTATGGCGTACTTTCACACTTCCTTGTACTAACTCTCGAGAACAATATTAAGTTTGCCCCGAATTTATGTTCCTGCATTTTTTTTCTTCATTCAGTTACTTTATGCTATCACAATGGTGGCAAATCAAAACGCTACTTGAATTGCGTTATAGTCCTTCATATCCGCCGAAGAAAGTGTCCCGCATTCCACTGAGTCACCACAGATTCCTCACTACAGTTGAGCCTGGTATTACGACCATGGTCGAAATAAGATCACTTCTTTCTTGTAGTGTTCTCAGATTTCTGGTTGTGCTCAAATGTCTGGTGGTGCTCAGATTTCTGGGTGTGCTCAAATGTCTGGTGGTGCTCAGATTTCTGGTTGTGCTCAAATGTCTGGTGGTGCTCAGATTTCTGGGTGTGCTCAAATGTCTGGTGGTGCTCAGATTTCTGGGTGTGCTCAAATGTCTGGTGGTGCTCAGATTTCTGGGTGTGCTCAAATGTCTGGTGGTGCTCAGATTTCTGGGTGTGCTCAAATACAGTTATAAAGAAAACAAGGTAAGAATCCTCACTATAAAACTAGATCAGCTTTCACCAATCGAACAAATTGTCTTACGTTCCCAGTAAACAATCAAATGTCGATCTAATGTTGATTTGAGCTCGTACCTTCGGCAGTACCAAATGGCAACAAAAGATCTGATTGCAATTTAGTTGTAAATTGGCCGGGACCGCACACACGTTTTCTGCTAAGTCTTTTCAACGTTGTAGTTTAATCACTACAAAAAAATTTCCGGCGTCGAATCAGAGTCTTGGATACAGCGTAGAATGGACGATTAATTATATATAACGTCGTTGCGGAAACTTTGTCTTTTCGTCGCGACCAAATATCCACTTTATCCAGCGTCTGATCAATGTCTATGGTGCTACGCAGAATTGGCATCGGAGGAGCGACGTTTTACAGGCGTCGGGATCACAACCAAATAACAGTCCCCAGCACGTTATTGCTACCTGGATAGGGAAGCCATGATGGGTCGCTTCAAAACTAGGCCAAAACTAGTTTCTTTCCCGGCTTTAAAAAAAGAAGTATCGATCAACACTGACGCCATACACATCCTGGCTAGTACTTATCGGGTGGCCCAAGGCTGCGGATACTTTGACGGAGTAGTTGCCATGGAACTGTAACTCTCTGAATGATAAATTTATATCAATTTCCGGTGTCTGTGTACACTGCTTTGTTTCGACAACCATTTCAACTGCCATATGAACAAAAAAAAACACAACATTGAATCGACCTGGGAACTCGATGTCTATCCAACAACTGTACGGTGCCACGTGTTTAGTGGGCTCGTGGCTCCATGGTATATATCTTAAACAGACAGTTTCTCACACAAATAACATTGGAAATGTTTATCCATGTGAATTCAATAATTCTATACAATTTAACGTTGTAGAAAGAACTGCCTTGATTCAGTAAATTTGTTTCAGTTCGCAGTCGGATCAAAATTCAAAATTGCAAATTATTCTGTAATATGAATCGATACGGCATGAAATATGAAGCTATGTTAACGAACAGTGCGACCGCGTGATGGCAGTCTACATGTCATGGTCACGTCAACAATTCAACTGTAAATGATTCTTAACTTATGCCCAGCGCTTGCCATTCATTTTAGCGACAACTCGAAAATGCACAGCTATTTTTATTGACCAAAAATAAACCGTTATCCAAAGAAACAAAGCTGGTCTTTTAAAGCAAACATTCACAACCAAATTTTTTAAATTATTTAATCAAAACAATTATTCACAATGAAAACGTCAAAAAAAAAAAAAACAATCTGGCGAGCAAGCGTCAATGCGAACCCTGGATGGGAGCTAATCGGGAGGCGTTGCTGTAAAGAGTAATGTAACAATTTTATCTCATCAATTTTATAACATAACTGATATAATCTATTAGAGTAGTTTGACATGTCCATCAACCACCTTACATTGATAAAAACTAAGATTTTCTGTCGTCTACATGATGAAGAATATATAAACAGTTGACATCTGATTTTTACGGGAAGTGAATATTTTATTTTAATTTAAAGTTTAAACTAGAATGATTTCCTTAACTTTGCAGCGAAACTTACGCATGTAGCTTTTTTTTTTTTTTTTTTGTTCAATTTTCTGAAAAAAACTTTATGTATGGATTTTTTACTCTTCTTAATTGATTACTCAGAACTGCCAAACTTACAACAGTTTGCGAGGAGCATCTACGTACTCTGTATAAGGCTATAAGCTTCAAACCTACCGGAAAAAAAAAACAAGAGAAAGCACAGTAAACTAGACCGAATTTCGCTACACGTAGCGAAATAGCACCCACTTGCAAGGGCAGAGACACAATATATTTAATCAAACACACAATTTTCAGTGTTTCGACATAATTGTCAGCTTCCGGATTATTATCTTGAACGAGGCCATCGAAATGAATATAATGTAACCTCATTTGGGCACAAATAAATCAAATTCAATTTTCTAACCGTTGTTGAGATACTGGTCAACTTACAGTTTTTGACCTTGACCATGACGGAGGAGGTCAAGATCACCGAGGTACCTCTTATATAACGTCTTTTTGGCCCAAAGGGTCGAAAATTAGCTCAAAGTCGCTCTATCTCTAACCGTTTTCGAGATAATAGTCAACTTCCGGTTTTTGACCTTGACCGTGACCCAGAAGGTCAAGGTCACCGAGGTACCTCTTATGTAACGTTCTTTAGGCCCAAAGGGCCGAAAATGAGCTCAAAATCGCTCTATCTCTAACCGTTTTCGAGATAATAGTCAACTTCTGGTTTTTGACCTTGACCGTGACCCAGAAGGTCAAGGTCACCGAGGTACCTCATGTGTAACGTTGTTTAGGCCCAAAGGGTCGAAAATGAGCTCAAAATCGCTCTATCTTTAACCGTTTTCGAGATAATAGTCAACTTCCGGTTTATGACCTTGAACGTGACCCAGAAGGTCAAGGTCACCGAGGTACCTCTTGTGTAACGTTGTTTAGGCCCAAAGGGTCGAAAATGAGCTCAAAATCGCTCTATCTCTAACCGTTTTCGAGATAATAGTCAACTTCCGGTTTTTGACCTTGACCGTGACCCAGAAGGTCAAGGTCACCGAGGTACCTCTTATGTAACGTTGTTTAGGCCCAAAGGGTCGAAAATGAGCTCAAAATCGCTCTATCTCTAACCGTTTTCGAGATAATAGTCAACTTCCGGTTTTTGACCTTGACCGTGACCCAGAAGGTCAAGGTCACCGAGGTACCTCTGATGTAACGTTGTTTAGGCCAAAAGGGTCGAAAATGAGCTCAAAATCGCTCTGTCTCTAACCGTTTTCGAGATAATAGTCAACTTCCGGTTTTTGACCTTGACCGTGACCCAGAAGGTCAAGGTCACCGAGGTACCTCTGATGTAACGTTGTTTAGGCCCAAAGGGTCGAAAATGAGCTCAAAATCGCTCTATCTCTAACTGTTTTCGAGATAATAGTCAACTTCCGGTTTTTGACCTTGACCGTGACCCAGAAGGTCAAGGTCACCGAGGTACCTCATATGTAACGTTGTTTAGGCCCAAAGGGTCGAAAATGAGCTCAAAATCGCTCTATCTCTAACCGTTTTCGAGATAATAGTCAACTTCCGGTTTTTGACCTTGACCGTGACCCAGAAGGTCAAGGTCACCGAGGTACCTCTTGTGTAACGTTGTTTAGGCCCAAAGGGTCGAAAATGAGCTCAAAATCGCTCTATCTCTAACCGTTTTCGAGATCATAGTCAACTTCCGGTTTTTGACCTTGACCGTGACCCAGAAGGTCAAGGTCACCGAGGTACCTCTTATGTAACGTTGTTTAGGCCCAAAGGGTCGAAAATGAGCTCAAAATCGCTCTATCTCTAACCGTTTTCGAGATAATAGTCAACTTCCGGTTTTTGACCTTGACCGTGACCCAGAAGGTCAAGGTCACCGAGGTACCTCTTATGTAACGTTCTTTAGGCCAAAAGGGTCGAAAATGAGCTCAAAATCGCTCTATCTCTAACCGTTTTCGAGATAATAGTCAACTTCCGGTTTTTGACCTTGACCGTGACCCAGAAGGTCAAGGTCACCGAGGTACCTCTTATATAACGTTGTTTAGGCCCAAAGGGTCGAAAATGAGCTCAAAATCGCTCTATCTCTAACCGTTTTCGAGAAAATAGTCAACTTCCGGTTTTTTGACCTTGACCGTGACCCAGAAGGTCAAGGTCACCGAGGTACCTCATATGTAACGTTGTTTAGGCCCAAAGGGTCGAAAATGAGCTCAAAATCGCTCTATCTCTAACCGTTTTCGAGAAAATAGTCAACTTCCGGTTTTTTGACCTTGACCGTGACCCAGAAGGTCAAGGTCACCGAAGTACCTCATATGTAACGTTGTTTAGGCCCAAAGGGTCGAAAATGAGCTCAAAATCGCTCTATCTCTAACCGTTTTCGAGAAAATAGTCAACTTCCGATTTTTTGACCTTGACCGTGACCCAGAAGGTCAAGGTCACCGAGGTACCTCTTATGTAACGTTGTTTAGGCCCAAAGGGTCGAAAATGAGCTCAAAATCGCTCTATCTCTAACCGTTTTCGAGAAAATAGTCAACTTCCGGTTTTTGACCTTGACCGTGACCCAGAAGGTCAAGGTCACCGAGGTACCTCTTGTGTAACGTTGTTTAGGCCCAAAGGGTCGAAAATGAGCTCAAAATCGCTCTATCTCTAACTGTTTTCGAGATCATAGTCAACTTCCGGTTTTTGACCTTGACCGTGACCCAGAAGGTCAAGGTCACCGAGGTACCTCTTATGTAACGTTGTTTAGGCCCAAAGGGTCGAAAATGAGCTCAAAATCGCTCTATCTCTAACCGTTTTCGAGATAATAGTCAACTTCCGGTTTTTGACCTTGACCGTGACCCAGAAGGTCAAGGTCACCGAGGTACCCCTTGTGTAACGTTGTTTAGGCCCAAAGGGTCGAAAATGAGCTCAAAATCGCTCTATCTCTAACCGTTTTCGAGATCATAGTCAACTTCCGGTTTTTGACCTTGACCGTGACCCAGAAGGTCAAGGTCACCGAGGTACCTCTTATATAACGTTGTTTAGGCCCAAAGGGTCGAAAATGAGCTCAAAATCGCTCTATCTCTAACCGTTTTCGAGAAAATAGTCAACTTCCGGTTTTTTTACCTTGACCGTGACCCAGAAGGTCAAGGTCACCGAGGTACCTCTTATGTAACGAAAATGAGCTCAAAATCGCTCTATCTCTAACCGTTTTCGAGAAAATAGTCAACTTCCGGTTTTTTTTACCTTGACCGTGACCCAGAAGGTCAAGGTCACCGAGGTACCTCTTATGTAACGTTGTTTAGGCCCAGAGGGTCGAAAATGAGCTCAAAATCGCTCTATCTCTAACCGTTTTCGAGAAAATAGTCAACTTCCGGTTTTTTTACCTTGACCGTGACCCAGAAGGTCAAGGTCACCGAGGTACCTCTTATGAAACGCTGTTTAGACCCAGAGGGTCGAAAATGAGCTCAAAATCGCTCTATCTCTAACCGTTTTCGAGAAAATGGTCAACTTCCGGTTTTTGACCTTGACCGTGACCCAGAAGGTCAAGGTCACCGAGGTACCTCTTGTGTAACGTTGTTTAGGCCCAAAGGGTCGAAAATGAGCTCAAAATCGCTCTATCTCTAACCGTTTTCGAGATAATAGTCAACTTCCGGTTTTTGACCTTGACCGTGACCCAGAAGGTCAAGGTCACCGAGGTACCTCTTATGTAACGTTGTTTAGGCCCAAAGGGTCGAAAATGAGCTCAAAATCGCTCTATCTCTAACCGTTTTCGAGATAATAGTCAACTTCCGGTTTTTGACCTTGACCGTGACCCAGAAGGTCAAGGTCACCGAGGTACCTCTGATGTAACGTTGTTTAGGCCAAAAGGGTCGAAAATGAGCTCAAAATCGCTCTGTCTCTAACCGTTTTCGAGATAATAGTCAACTTCCGGTTTTTGACCTTGACCGTGACCCAGAAGGTCAAGGTCACCGAGGCACCTCTGATGTAACGTTGTTTAGGCCCAAAGGGTCGAAAATGAGCTCAAAATCGCTCTATCTCTAACTGTTTTCGAGATAATAGTCAACTTCCGGTTTTTGACCTTGACCGTGACCCAGAAGGTCAAGGTCACCGAGGTACCTCATATGTAACGTTGTTTAGGCCCAAAGGGTCGAAAATGAGCTCAAAATCGCTCTATCTCTAACCGTTTTCGAGATAATAGTCAACTTCCGGTTTTTGACCTTGACCGTGACCCAGAAGGTCAAGGTCACCGAGGTACCTCTTGTGTAACGTTGTTTAGGCCCAAAGGGTCGAAAATGAGCTCAAAATCGCTCTATCTCTAACCGTTTTCGAGATCATAGTCAACTTCCGGTTTTTGACCTTGACCGTGACCCAGAAGGTCAAGGTCACCGAGGTACCTCTTATGTAACGTTGTTTAGGCCCAAAGGGTCGAAAATGAGCTCAAAATCGCTCTATCTCTAACCGTTTTCGAGATAATAGTCAACTTCCGGTTTTTGACCTTGACCGTGACCCAGAAGGTCAAGGTCACCGAGGTACCTCTTATGTAACGTTCTTTAGGCCAAAAGGGTCGAAAATGAGCTCAAAATCGCTCTATCTCTAACCGTTTTCGAGATAATAGTCAACTTCCGGTTTTTGACCTTGACCGTGACCCAGAAGGTCAAGGTCACCGAGGTACCTCTTATATAACGTTGTTTAGGCCCAAAGGGTCGAAAATGAGCTCAAAATCGCTCTATCTCTAACCGTTTTCGAGAAAATAGTCAACTTCCGGTTTTTTGACCTTGACCGTGACCCAGAAGGTCAAGGTCACCGAGGTACCTCATATGTAACGTTGTTTAGGCCCAAAGGGTCGAAAATGAGCTCAAAATCGCTCTATCTCTAACCGTTTTCGAGAAAATAGTCAACTTCCGGTTTTTTGACCTTGACCGTGACCCAGAAGGTCAAGGTCACCGAAGTACCTCATATGTAACGTTGTTTAGGCCCAAAGGGTCGAAAATGAGCTCAAAATCGCTCTATCTCTAACCGTTTTCGAGAAAATAGTCAACTTCCGATTTTTTGACCTTGACCGTGACCCAGAAGGTCAAGGTCACCGAGGTACCTCTTATGTAACGTTGTTTAGGCCCAAAGGGTCGAAAATGAGCTCAAAATCGCTCTATCTCTAACCGTTTTCGAGAAAATAGTCAACTTCCGGTTTTTGACCTTGACCGTGACCCAGAAGGTCAAGGTCACCGAGGTACCTCTTGTGTAACGTTGTTTAGGCCCAAAGGGTCGAAAATGAGCTCAAAATCGCTCTATCTCTAACTGTTTTCGAGATCATAGTCAACTTCCGGTTTTTGACCTTGACCGTGACCCAGAAGGTCAAGGTCACCGAGGTACCTCTTATGTAACGTTGTTTAGGCCCAAAGGGTCGAAAATGAGCTCAAAATCGCTCTATCTCTAACCGTTTTCGAGATAATAGTCAACTTCCGGTTTTTGACCTTGACCGTGACCCAGAAGGTCAAGGTCACCGAGGTACCCCTTGTGTAACGTTGTTTAGGCCCAAAGGGTCGAAAATGAGCTCAAAATCGCTCTATCTCTAACCGTTTTCGAGATCATAGTCAACTTCCGGTTTTTGACCTTGACCGTGACCCAGAAGGTCAAGGTCACCGAGGTACCTCTTATATAACGTTGTTTAGGCCCAAAGGGTCGAAAATGAGCTCAAAATCGCTCTATCTCTAACCGTTTTCGAGAAAATAGTCAACTTCCGGTTTTTTTACCTTGACCGTGACCCAGAAGGTCAAGGTCACCGAGGTACCTCTTATGTAACGAAAATGAGCTCAAAATCGCTCTATCTCTAACCGTTTTCGAGAAAATAGTCAACTTCCGGTTTTTTTTACCTTGACCGTGACCCAGAAGGTCAAGGTCACCGAGGTACCTCTTATGTAACGTTGTTTAGGCCCAGAGGGTCGAAAATGAGCTCAAAATCGCTCTATCTCTAACCGTTTTCGAGAAAATAGTCAACTTCCGGTTTTTTTACCTTGACCGTGACCCAGAAGGTCAAGGTCACCGAGGTACCTCTTATGAAACGCTGTTTAGACCCAGAGGGTCGAAAATGAGCTCAAAATCGCTCTATCTCTAACCGTTTTCGAGAAAATAGTCAACTTCCGGTTTTTTTACCTTGACCGTGACCCAGAAGGTCAAGGTCACCGAGGTACCTCTTATGTAACGTTGTTTAGGCCCAAAGGGTCGAAAATGAGCTCAAAATCGCTCTATCTCTAACCGTTTTCGAGATAATAGTCAACTTCCGGTTTTTGACCTTGACTGTGACCCAGAAGGTCAAGGTCACCGAGGTACCTCTAATGTAACGTTGTTTAGGCCCAAAGGGTCGAAAATGAGCTCAAAATCGCTCTATCTCTAACCGTTTTCGAGAAAATGGTCAACTTCGGGTTTTTGACCTTGACCGTGACCCAGAAGGTCAAGGTCACCGAGGTACCTCATATGTAACGTTGTTTAGGCCCAAAGGGTCGAAAATGAGCTCAAAATCGCTCTATCTCTAACCGTTTTCGAGATAATAGTCAACTTCCGGTTTTTGACCTTGACTGTGACCCAGAAGGTCAAGGTCACCGAGGTACCTCTTATGTAACGTTGTTTAGGCCCAAAGGGTCGAAAATGAGCTCAAAATCGCTCTATCTCTAACCGTTTTCGAGATAATAGTCAACTTCCGGTTTTTGACCTTGACCGTGACCCAGAAGGTCAAGGTCACCGAGGTACCTCTTATGTAACGTTGTTTAGGCCCAAAGGGTCGAAAATGAGGTCAAAATCGCTCTATCTCTAACCATTTTCGAGATAATAGTCAACTTCCGGTTTTTTGACCTTGACCGTGACCCAGAAGGTCAAGGTCACCGAGGTATCTCTTATGTAACGTTGTTTAGGCCCAAAGGGTCGAAAATGAGCTCAAAATCGCTCTATCTCTAACCATTTTCGAGATAATAGTCAACTTCCGGTTTTTGACCTTGACCGTGACCCAGAAGGTCAAGGTCACCGAGGTACCTCATATGTAACGTTGTTTAGGCCCAAAGGGTCGAAAATGAGCTCAAAATCGCTCTATCTCTAACCGTTTTCGAGATAATAGTCAACTTCCGGTTTTTGACCTTGACCGTGACCCAGAAGGTCAAGGTCACCGAGGTACCTCTTATATAACGTTGTTTAGGCCCAAAGGGTCGAAAATGAGCTCAAAATCGCTCTATCTCTAACCGTTTTCGAGAAAATAGTCAACTTCCGGTTTTTTTACCTTGACCGTGACCCAGAAGGTCAAAGTCACCGAGGTACCTCTTATGTAACGTTGTTTAGGCCCAGAGGGTCGAAAATGAGCTCAAAATCGCTCTATCTCTAACCGTTTTCGAGAAAATAGTCAACTTCCGGTTTTTTTACCTTGACCGTGACCCAGAAGGTCAAGGTCACCGAGGTACCTCTTATGTAACGTTGTTTAGGCCCAGAGGGTCGAAAATGAGCTCAAAATCGCTCTATCTCTAACCGTTTTCGAGAAAATAGTCAACTTCCGGTTTTTTGACCTTGACCGTGACCCAGAAGGTCAAGGTCACCGAGGTACCTCTTATGTAACGTTGTTTAGGCCCAGAGGGTCGAAAATGAGCTCAAAATCGCTCTATCTCTAACCGTTTTCGAGAAAATGGTCAACTTCCGGTTTTTTTACCTTGACCGTGACCCAGAAGGTCAAGGTCACCGAGGTACCTCATATGTAACGTTGTTTAGGCCCAAAGGGTCGAAAATGAGCTCAAAATCGCTCTATCTCTAACCGTTTTCGAGATAATAGTCAACTTCCGGTTTTTGACCTTGACTGTGACCCAGAAGGTCAAGGTCACCGAGGTACCTCATATGTAACGTTGTTTAGGCCCAAAGGGTCGAAAATGAGCTCAAAATCGCTCTATCTCTAACCGTTTTCGAGATAATAGTCAACTTCCGGTTTTTGACCTTGACCGTGACCCAGAAGGTCAAGGTCACCGAGGTACCTCTTATGTAACGTTGTTTAGGCCCAAAGGGTCGAAAATGAGCTCAAAATCGCTCTATCTCTAACCATTTTCGAGATAATAGTCAACTTCCGGTTTTTGACCTTGACCGTGACCCAGAAGGTCAAGGTCACCGAGGTACCTCATATGTAACGTTGTTTAGGCCCAAAGGGTCGAAAATGAGCTCAAAATCGCTCTATCTCTAACCGTTTTCGAGATAATAGTCAACTTCCGGTTTTTGACCTTGACCGTGACCCAGAAGGTCAAGGTCACCGAGGTACCTCTTGTGTAACGTTGTTTAGGCCCAAAGGGTCGAAAATAAGCTCAAAATCGCTCTATCTCTAACCGTTTTCGAGATGAGTCGGCCTGTCGTTAAGGACGCGTGAAGTCACGTGACCTTTGACCTTGACCCTCAAGGTCAAGGTTAGTGATGAAAATTTACCCTTTACTTAGTACGTTTTATGCATTCACACTGGGATTTGAGCACCTTTTTGGCTACTTTTCTTGATTAATAGGTGTTTTCAAAAATATTTTGACCTCAATTTGACCTTGACCTCTGGGGTGCAAGGTCAAAAAATTTTACGGATTTGACGACAACTCATTACTCTCTATGTCTCTGCCACATGCCGTCTTTTTACGACAAACCCTGTAGGAGGAGTTTTCTGGAAACCACTTTGAGGTCAGAAAAACTTTGACCTCAAATTTGACCTTGACCTTCAAGGTCAAGGTCAAAAAATTTTGCGGATTTGACGACATCTCGTCACCCTCTATCACTGTGCCAAATTTCGTCGTCCTATGTCAAATAGCGTAGGAGGAGTTTTCTGGAAACCTCCGTGACGGAAAAAAAAAAAAGAGAAAAAAAAAGGAAAAAAAAAAGGGCAGAAATTTCGGGAAAAACTACAAACGTATTCCCATTTGCAAACGAAGTTTGCAAGTGGGAAATATGCGAAACTTCTTTCGAGTTCTTTCTTCCCATATTAACACACACAACTGCACTCTTTTATGCAGATATTGCCATATGAATCTGGTTTAATAAAGTGATCAAAGTTGTACGGTTTACAGTATCAGGCTTATTTCTGTTTACGTGTGATGGATTCTTCATTGTCGAAGAAGTGATTTTTTCTGCTGCATCTTCTCAAAGTGTCATTAACTTCAAAGTGAAGTCTAACTGAACGATGCCACTAAATAAACTCAACCCCTCAATATAATTTATTGCTTATTTTGCCCCCGTAATGGAGAATAAACCCACTGATGGCTTTCAAATGTGCTTTATGTCATCTGACTTTGAAGTGATGACCAATTAAGCCATCTTGTTTTTTCAGAACACAACATGAACTATATATGCCTGGAAATTTGTTATCCTAACTTGAGTCATTTCCACACTAACGCCTGGCAGAAGAATAATGACAAGAAGGAAACAGAATAAAAAAAAGTCATACGATCTCATTCCGCTTGGCTTTTGGAAAACCCCAAGTGTAAAAAGAAAAAAATATAATGTGGATTGGAGAAGAGTTCCCCGTTTGCTTCCTGGAAAACTACAAAGGTGAAAATAACCTGCTTGGCCTGGAAATGAATTTTCCACTTGGTCTTTCGAAAACTCTAAATGTAAAAACACACACACACACGGACACACATACACACACACTACAGTAAAGAACTCAAAGGACCACTCAGTTTAGGTTGTCCAATGCTCAAATATATTATTTTATTCTAAAACATGGGTTCGTCGATCTCAGTTTGTACAGTTCACCCCTTTCAAGAGATCCGATGATTCGTCTTTCAACTTGGATAAACGATAGCGACGAAATGCGTGTTTCAAAGCTTAAGTATATGAAAATTTTGTCTCATATCTTAATTTTTGCGTCTACTTGTAAAAAGCGTCAGGCTGCTTTTCTGACACTCAAATGAGTTAACCGTGCAAACTCCATAAGTAAACTTTGAATAGCTTGTGCACTTGTCAACATGAAACTCCAATACAAGGAGAACACTTGTTTTATTCCATTCATAAAATATCATTAGTTCAATCTATACTTAGTTTAATAAAAAAAAACAGAACAGCGGAGAGTCTTAACATCCATATCAGTGTAATATCTCTACTTCCTGGCGAGAGTATGGATTTGTCGGCTATTTGCTTTACATAAATTACCAAGACTTACTTATGTTTTCGGATATATATATATATATATTATATATATATATATACATATATATATATATATATATATATATATATATATATATATATATATATATATATGTGTGTGTGTGTGTGTGTGTGTGTGTGTGTGTGTGTGTGTGTGTGTGTGTGTGTGTGTGTGTGTGTGTGTGTGTGTGTCGGACATCGTGATTAACCCTGATTTTTCGTTATTTTAATTTGCAATTCGAGGATTCCAGCAGTTACTTATCATTTCTATATACTGGAGTACAGTTATACCTTTTTTTAAAGGATGCCGGAAGACTCATTTGTGCTAATTTTGAATTCCGTGGTGGTGAATAATTCTGTGCAGTCGTTTAGCTGAGGCAATTGGAGCGAAGGTCAATGCCCCGCTTTCCACCCCTGGCCAGATTCGAACCAGGAACAATAGGATTACAGGACCAACTCTCTACCGACTGAGCTAACCGGCACCCCCTGTTAAAGTTATACAATGGAACCTCTGAAATCGGACCACCCTTGGGACCGTTTAAAATGTGCCCTTTTTCAGAGATGGTCCCATTTGGGAGACTTGGTCCTACTTGGGTATATTTTAGCGGGTTGACCGCAGATTCAAGTTTGATGTCCAAACACAAAGAAAGTAATATTCATTTATAATAACATCTATTATGTCTCAACTGTATAACAATTTGCATGTTATAGACACACACAAGCATTCTATTTTGCATACTTTTGCAACTATATTTAGCACACAAGTCCAGATTTGTTTCTACCGAAAGTTTGTCTGAAAATCAAAGAGTTTCTCTAAAAACAACACTAATCTGCTTTCGAACTGCAGCACAAAAAGTTCTTTTTCTATTGCTGCATGGTAAATATAACCGGAAGGGAACCCCATTAAAAGTGGAGAACGCAAATTACGCTTTTACTCGTAAAAACTCGTTTTACGAAAGAAAACGCTAGAAGAATAGGCACCACATAAATTAAGATGCCTCTGGTTTGTATATTGTCAGCCGCTATTGTTTAGACAAGGTACAAAAGTGTAGAAAACAAAACTAAGCGCCTATCTGGTTACACACTTGCTACCATAATCCCTAGCAACAATATCTAAGACGGCAACATGCTCAGTGTTGTAAGTAATGTGCCGCAAAAATACAGTGAATTCCCCACTGACTGACAGTGGTCCGATCTCAGGTTTTTTTTTTTGGGCTCGGGACCGAAAAAAGCGGCCCGAAGTGGTCCGATCCGAGGTTATCCCAAGTGGGAGTTTTCTTCACCAATAAAGTCTATGGAGCGCATTCGGGACCACAAAAATGCGCCCTAATTCAGAGGTACTTGTTAAAGAGTATTGTTTTTAATTGACCAGCGAAGTGCTGTCAAACAGACACATTTGTAGGTTACACTGTAGTTAGAAAACAATTCAGTTTCGGTTTTACGGAAACAAATATCTTATACTTTTACATATAGAACCAAACTTAGATTACCACAGCTTTATAAATAATAGCGTTTACATGATACACGATATCTCCTTTTCAGATTAAATATAGAAAATCATGTCTTTTAAATTCTCTTTTTATTATTTATTCGGATATAGAGCATGAACTCGGTGGTGGATTTTATCAAAATGTAGCGGTCAGAGCAGCTTCTGTAGGGCATGGTGTAGTTTCTAAAGCTTATTATTTTAACACCAATAACATTGGAAAAAAGCATAATTCAAACTTGCGGGTATTCTAGAAGGCAAGGCATCTGCATAGAATTAATACTAAGTCAGAGACTTGTGAGTCCATGATCACACTGCCGCTCGACAAGTACCCTTAACCATGACAGGAGATTCTTTAACACAGAATCTCCATGCAGGGTCGATGCTGATACTGCTTCGACAAAAAAGACCGCATTCTTTCATTAAACTCTACCGTACTAAGTACTACAGAATATAGGCTTCTCCAATGTTGCTTAATATTTTTATGGTATGCTTTGTACATGTCAGGAGGAGACCTAGCAAAATGATTAGTCTCATTTAATTCATTCTTTACACTTCGAGAGAATAAATTACTCCACATAGCATTTCTGTAAAAGAGCAAACCAATAGCTACTTGGAATAATTAAAGGATTAGTGAAGAACTGCGTGGCCGTTGTGACAAGTGACTGCTCGTAAGTCAACGAGAAGGAATAAATTCACCATTGAATACTGAACGTAAAGAAATTTGAGTGTGTACAACACTTAAATAACACTTAAAAATAGGAAAATGGCATGAATGTGTCCTTTAAATCAGTACTGATACCAGAGCTTCGTTATGCATTATACAAGTGTTGCAAAAACATGTGTGTCTAGCTAGGTGGTGTTGATACTTGTAATTGCCCAGATTTAGGCGGAAATTATTAACAACTCTTTCGAATACGATCCACTTGACATTGTTCAGAAAGACACACACTAGCATCATTGGGAAAGCCTTTTAATCAGACATATCAGGTGTGCCCAATGTTATCGCACATGCTTATCTAGCAATCACACATAAAATCTGCAAGTTGCTGGTCGCTCGCACTGTCGAAGACTTTTTAGCTGTTAGCAATGACATCATGAATATTTCAATGATCAATTTAAAGCTGAAATATAGTGTAATCTTTCAGCACCCAATTTTGTTTCTAGTACATTACTGGCTCCAAATTAAACTTACAACCACCAACATCATAACGATTTTGTGAAAGTG
The DNA here is from genome assembly GCA_949752745.1 of Protula sp. h YS-2021. Classification (NCBI taxonomy): domain Eukaryota; kingdom Metazoa; phylum Annelida; class Polychaeta; order Sabellida; family Serpulidae; genus Protula; species Protula sp. h YS-2021. The sequence continues at coordinate 78,189,194 of OX457026.1, forward strand.
TATATGGCAGTAAGCTATCACGTGTAAACTATTTATGATACCAACACACCAATCCCAGATTTCTAACTGCGTAACTTTTATCAAGATCACAAACAACATAACATACAGCCGTGACCCCTTCTTTTGGACATAACAAGGAAAGTACCTGGCGCAACTATCGGTGTATTTTGTGACAGTAACTTTTTGTTCTGCCCTAGATTGATAAAATCCAGACACTCGAAGTCTACACATGTAATTATAACTTTACCTCTAATAAAGGCAGCTATTACACTTTGATGTTATTTCATATCACCCAGCAAACATGCGACGTCTTATGGGGGTTGCAAAATGGTTGTCATTTATGCCGGCTCTAATCAATCTTTCTTTCAATATATTAAGAAATTTACTAATCACTTGCCTAGCAAGCATAAAGATTTCAGCTGAATTGATTTTTTTAAAGTACATACTTATTAAATGTTCTGTTTTTTAAATACGTCGGAAGCAGCTGACTCACGTGCAACTGTAACAAAAAGGAATGTCCATGTATTCTCACAGCAACAGAAATCATCAAAGGGAATATCCATTACATGATTATGTTTCTTTCAAGCAAACATCAGAACCCCACCCTTCCATCCGGTGGTGCGGCAAACCTCTTTCCCTCCCAGACTTGCATTTAGGGTAGATGTTCAAATACAATTTGAAATTTAGTCATTTACTGCAAGCAGCGGACAAAGCCTTTAAAATCTGTGCTTTCACCAAAGTAAGTCAAAGGGCAAATGCACTCGTGATAGATCCACCAAAATCAACATTTTAATACGCCACTAACAAATCATTAATAACTCAATTCAGTCAAGAGCAATCCACTTTCTACAGAAATACTTATTTAACATATCTCTGTATAACTTTTTTGTAAAGGAACTCTATATTAAATCTTAGAAGGCGTATAATGTTATGAGCTGATTAAATGTCTTTATAGCTATGAGCAAATCTTTTATGACGAATAGTGCTATCGTTTGAAACACCCGTTTATGACTTTGAGTGGAACATTTGCGGGTATGCAGAGCTTTGAAAGCTGTACACTCTTAACAGGACATATTGCATATCACAAACATAATGCACTAAGATGGTTGACAATACAGGCCCAAACAATTTAAGGCGGCAACAAATAACAAATCATAATATTATAATATAATAAATTAACATTCCCGGTAAGCTTGATCTCAACATCAATAACGTGTTTTAGCACTTAAGCTCGAAATGTGTTTAATAAGGGCAATGATTTTAAATATTAAAACTGCTCTTACAGAATGTATATGTCGGTTTTCACTGTCAAACGTGGTGGATTTCAATGGAGTTTTCTGGGTTGAGTCAAACTTTTGAAAGTCTAATTTTATGATAAATAGAATGTTTAAGCGTCTATCATATTCACAAGATTCTATAATATCTTAAATATAGCAAATCATCTTCTCGATTGTTGAGAAGTGGCTAGAGGTTCCGAGCATGAGCAAAGAGAAACCACAGAAACCACGGAAACCACACCAGAATGTGATTTCTTTTAGTTTCAGTTGCCATCTGAAGTTTCGATTTCTCTGGTGACTGTCCATCAGATAGCTTATTATAATGCCACTGTTCCTTCACAAATGATTCAAGGGCAAAAATAAACTATTTCTTTTTATACTTCAACTGTGTTTCTCCTAATTAATTCTTAAGTCTCTACTTTCTTGCTATATAAAAGTATGCTGTACCCTTCCCTTAATAAAAGAAATATTTACAGAGTAATGGCTTTGTGTATTTCAATTTAAAAGCTCTCCAGTCCTATTAATAAATTTGACCATCAAATTTTAGCTTAAACTTAAGTTTAATCACACCGAAAATAATAAACCAAAGAGCGCATCTACAAAATGCGATACATTTTGTACACAAGTCTATTATGGTGCACCATACAAAAAAACTGATTTAGTACAGGAGTGAGTATTTTTACATGAAATAAATATTAAGGCCACAGAACAAGACAATGGCGCTTGGTTTGAAAATGAATGGAGTTTGACGCAAAGTACGGGGATGCCGTGGCGTGGTGGTATTTTGCCCGCTTTGGGTGCCAGAGATCCCGGGTACAACTCCAATTTGAGGTTGCAAATTTACCAGGTTATGTGCTCTGAAACAATTAGCCACACACACCTCCATAGCTATAAATTCGCATAAAGAACTCAATAAGTGGCACTTACAAATAGCCAAAGACAAAGACAAAGCTAACTAGACCGATTTCGCAACCGAGTGACGAAATAAACGCTTGAAAACACTCTAAACATCCGGGTTTTTACTCCAACGTGACCTTGAGATCAAGGTCACCGAAACTTATACCTTACGAACATCGAAGTGTGGAGGTCGAAAATGATGTCAAAACTGCTTTATGTCTTACCGTGTTCGAGGTACAGTGTAACTTCCGGTTTAGCTGATAGTTAGCCTATCAGTAGCTGATAGTTAGCCTTCCAGTATCGTTCAGTCACAAGCGAGTATGCCCTATGTTTATGCATACGCTCACAAACAGTAATGCTCTGCTAAGGATGACTGTGAAGACCAAATATTCATGATGGGCATTTTGTACACCTTTTTGGGGCATGAGGGCTGGGCGTTTTACAAGGCACTGGGTGGTTAAAAGTTATTTTTAGCCGTCAATTCGTATACAGCTAAGCTGTCTGCATATTGTGTATCAAAATCCCGCTTTAAACCGACCAGGATAACGAAACGGAAAATGACGTCATTATGACGTCATGCGTTAAAAATGACATTATCACAATGTCCTTTGTCAAAAAGTAGTCTCACAACGTATTTTGCTCGAAATCGCTTGGTCCAGTTGAATTTCGAGATATTCAACTTGAGATATCCGTGACGTCACAAGACGTTGATCACGTCATAGGTCAATAAAAAAATTATTTAGCACGAGTTCACATAGTCGACTATAAGAGTGCCAAATTTAAGTCAACTGGCTTAAGCCATTTTAGAGGAGATGTCTGGAAACCAACGCAAAAAATTCGGCTGAAAAAAAATGGAAAAAGGCCAACAAAAAAGGAAAAAAATAGATACTTTAAGTACTTTAAGCCCACACTTTCTACACCGGGTAAAAACAAATACGTTTGAAAAGTTTTCAAGCGTTAATAATATAGTAATGTATCAGTGTATGTGTGTGGTATACGCGCGTCGAAATATAAAATACATTGGGTTAAAAGTAAGCGATGGTTCTCTATATTTGTAACTATGTTAAATGATTTGAGCAGCTCTTGCAGCTGAAAAATCTCTACAGGAAACCAACCATTATTGTTGTTCTTATCATATTATATGCCATTCAAAAAATGAATCAATGTTTACTTTATTATGTTTTCACCAGTGGGTCAGTTTTTTTTAAAAAATTCGTAGTTTAGACAGCTTGGTCTTTCTACTTCAGCATCACACTATCAAAGCACTCTCAAGTGTAAGAACACACTCATATGGAAAGATATGATAGACACATTCAGCCGTCGTACTCTTACTGCCAATGAAGGCCGCTGCAAGATCAGCACAAACATCACTTAAATATGTCGCTGTGATGACAGAGAAACCCGTGTAACGAATTACTTTTCATATAGTAGTTCTTAGGGGAAAAGGTTGAAATTAATGTATCTGTGAATTTTGTGAATGTTAGTTATAAACTTACAAAAATTCTATCCCTGGAAGGTTATGTGTCCAATATTTGGTAAACTATTTCTTGATTACAGAGACAAATTTTATATCCTAGATATAGTATGTCTAATTTCAGTGACTCAGAAAAGTTATGTTCAGCATCAGCTACTCAGATTAGCAAAAGACATATGGACAATTTGATGGCTTGGCCTTCAAAAATGCTATCAACTTGGTTATTGTTGGTATTATTACATAGTGCGACAAGCTACCATATATCGTTATAATGTTTTGTTATATTCTAGAAAGTGTCCTGATTTCCACAAAACTGAATACACAATATAATGACTATGTTCCGTTTGTAATTGTTCACATGGATTATGATCTTCAAGTGTATCGGGCACTGTTTCATTTCACAAGTGTAAACTATTACTCGGTACTTGTAAGTTCCGTGCAGCACCACCCCTCATACTTTTATTGAGGAACAAACGGTTAACACAACCATGTTCTGCTAAAATTGAAAGCCTGTATACGCATATGTGTGCATAAAATGTTTGGTGATTTGTAATCCTCATATTTTATCGAATTCACACCACATATTTTTGCCTGATTCACTTTTTTCACCATGCCACCTTATCCGGCCACCTGGTCGGACACGGTGGGGACTAGAAAGACCACATTTTGTAGAGATATACGACTGCATACCTAGTTGATCCCACTATCTGATCGCTCCGTTATCTGAAGCGTGAGCTGTTACAATGCGTGCCCTTATAAACTTGGTGTGACTCGCGGGATAGCGAACTACTTAATTGTGCAGTTTACATTCAGTGTAGTGCCTATATTGTTGGAAACCCGTATTCACATATCAACACTTTTCTTACGGCGTCAGGGTTATGCCAAATATTGACCACAATATAACATATATATGTTCTATTGCTTTCTATGATATTGGCTGTTAAAAACGTTTAAATATCAGTATTTTACATGCGCCTTCCTTACCGTTTATTTTAAAATAAAACGCTTTGCTCATTTACTGCTAAATAACGTAGATTTTTAAAGATGAATGCAGCATAAGCAAGGAGTCACGACAGCTCACACAACCAAACATGTCACAGGGTTAAATTCTGACAAAGCAAGTTTGTGTTTTTATAGACTTTTACATTATTATGCATTTTTGTATCACCAACGTTTACTTTCACTCTCGGCAGCAAAATTGGTCTTGTTTATAGTACGACTGACGTGATCTTTGACCAAACCCGTTAAACACAGAAACGTTTTATTTTGACTGCAGTTAGAACGTTTTCCAAACCTAATCTAAACCTTCCGTATGTTAAATATGTTTGGTTACAGAAAGGTGAGAATATATTCTTAAAAAATTAAAACCTTTTCTTTCGAATATTTTTCAACCAAATCTAAACTTGTTTACTTTTTAATGTGCTTCCAAAACGGCGGATTTTACCAGTTTTCGCAGATTATATTTCGTTAGGCTACATATTGCTTAAGTTTCACACATGAATGTTCCATATCAATTCTTTTACGAGCACAATGATCACATAATTTATACTTTGGGTGTCTCTGAGGGGTTTCCAACTAATCGTTATTGACCTACGTCCCTAACAGGGCACAACGGATGCACTTTTCAAATTTGTCTTACCAATAGGCAAATGTATTATCATTATTTAAAAAAAACTAAAGCGATTCGCGTTTTATAGTGAACAAAATATACCAAGAACAAATTAATTTGGACGGGATCTCATTGAGGCTTCAACCTGCTACACCCACAAGGCACAGTTTGCCACTTTTCTTAGATGATATATCAAAAGACACATGCATCACCTGTACATTTCTACCATACTATTACTCTTACGAGCAAAATGAGCCTATAATTTAAAATTTCGGTATGCTTGCAGGGCACCCAGTGAAACGTTTAGATCATCTGCCATACTAACGCAATGCAACTTTTCGTAGCTGTTATGCCAATAGACACATGTAGTAGCTATGAAGTGCTAACATTGCACTAAGTTCTGCATCGTCATATGACTTTTACGAACAAAATATGCAAAGAATAAGATAATCTGCATATGTCGGAAAGGCACCCAATGAAGCGTTTTTCACCTGCTACACCCACGAGTTGCAATGTGAGACTTTTCGTAGTTGCTACGTCGATAGGAATCGGTATTAGCGATAAACTGCTAAAACGTCACAAAACAAAGAGCGTTGAAAAACAAACAGACGATTCCGGAGAATATTAAAATGCTTGGATTAGGTCTATTTTTTAAGTCAAATGTCATAAGAAAGAGTAGTTTTTTGTGTTCTTTTTTTTTTTTGTCTTGCAAATTAGTAATTATTTTCCTTTTAACTTATGCCATAATCCCTTAATGCATAAAGAAACGCCTTTAGGCCTCTAGGAAAAATTACAGATGTCAGCCACTTATCATTAGTTTACCATATTATTATTGTACCATAAAAAGAAACACCCTTCTTGCCTGCAATGCACTGAATGGAAGATATTAAAAGTCATTGGTTAAAAATAGGCGTTAGTTTGCGTAGTTGCGGATGTATTGATGCAAGTTATTACGCATGGGCAGCATGTCTTAAAGCATTTCGCGTTATGTGATTATGGAAACCGCCTTAAGCCGTTAAGGTCAGTGCGAAACTGACACATAAACCGAAAAAAGGACTCCAGTTTTGGTTGAATAAACATAGGAGCAGAGAAAGTTAGACACATAGAAGCCAAAGGCGAAATACATCAAAATCACTTTGACATAGATATAGCGCTCTTTTTGTGTTAGAAACCCATCATAATAACTCCATGACTCCATACTTGTGTCTCTTTATGCTTTTCCCCCACTTCAATCCCGTGAGTTTCCTCCACTGAGCATGTGCAGTCGAAACCGTGAAGTGACTTAATTATACGTTAAGCAAAATTTGTCCTTACTTAAGCAATGTGAAAAGACCTTTTCTTCTCCTATTTTAGGCTTTCAATTTATCCTTCGTTGATTTCTAAGCTTGTCAGTTTATCTTTCATTTATTTTTTTTTATAAGCAAAGGGTCGTTTAAGAACACTTACCAATAGTTGTGAATTCTTCGGGGTTGAAATCTCTCGCCATCAACCCTTTGATGACGCTAGTTTTGCCCACGCTCGTCTCCCCCACCATGAGCACCTTGTAGATGACGTCACAGTGCTCCTCTGACAGCATACCACCAATCAGAACGCTGATATTTATCGGCAATTTATTTGCAAAGTACACGCATTCAGTCGCATACGTATATTTACCTTTAAATTTCAAATGTGTGTATTTCGTAATTTATTTCTCTTTCTATTTGTTTTTTTTTTAACAACGTCACGTAGTTTATTGCACTATCTAGTTTTATCCAGGCAAATTACAACAAGCGCTTATGAGTATTTGCGACCGGTATTTAAATTTAAATTTCTCTATTTTAAATGTCTTTAAAACGAACCAGCGCGGAAAAGTTGGGCCAAGCTGCCAGAGACTGAAGGCTTGATGTTTATCACATTTGTTTACAGGTTTCGTGTTGTTTCATATCTGCTTATCCTATTGTAATGGGCCGTTGATTGGTACGCCTAGTTCACAGCACTTTGCAGATTGGGCCTCTGGTTAATTGTTTTTATCCGATTTGGTATAATCCATTGATGTTATCCTGGGCCCGGTATCTACCCTTGGTACTTTCGTGTTTTCTTGCAGCTATTGTCACGAGCATGTATTGTCCATTTGTAAACACATGAATATATACATGTCACTGGTTCAAAACCAGCATGGTGGTGTCTATTTTGCATATATTTTTTGGTTGTCAGGTTTGCAATTGATACGTTCATTTCCGGTGGTAAGCCATGCACAATGCACACTTCACCCAACGGTGACTTATCCCAAAATGCCAAGTATTTTTCTGAAGGTTCACATTTTAAATGGATTCCATGCTATCAATACAGTTTTTTTATTTCGTTTTTGTTTTTAAAAAAGGCTAATTGCACCCGATGCATCGTTTCACTCCGCTGTTATCAGCAAGAGCAATTGGTACAGTGTCAGGTTTCAAACTACCGAAATTCAATTAATCATTTTTGATAATTCAATCACAGATTTTCACAGGTATTACCTGAGAAATCATTTTATCTGCTTTATCACAAAGCTTTGCTCATTTTTATTCTCACTGTTTTGCTAAAAGCAAAAAGGTTAGACATTAAATTTGTCTGGCGCAAGAGAAAACATGATAAATAACTATCGGGCCGGGTCATGTTCGACCACCTAACATGGGCGTCATGGATTCTCTCTACGTCATGTGACTTGTCTGCCAGGGTAAACAATTTATTTCCATGTAAATAGCAGTCAAAACCCTTGAAGTTTAGCAACCATTTTTGTTTACTTATCGCAGCTCTTTCAATGTAAATAAATGTAGTTTTACACCATTTTTTCAAGCATTTTTTTGTTCGATGTGGGAAAGCATGTGTAAGCAAGATAATAAAGCAGCCTTGAGCACTGAGTAATAACACATTCAAAATCAGGGATAGAAATGTGTTCAGGTAAGATTAGTTCAATTATAAATTTCTCAAAACTATACCTGCGGTACGTTTTACAAGTCATATGCAGATGTGTAAGAACATGTCAAAATTACTTCTATATAAGCTTGACATCAACTTGACACTTTTCGGGATTTCACAAATTGCTAAAATTGATATATTGCTGGCGGATCAAGCGCGCTGTTTTGTTGTTACCGCCCCCTCCTCCCCCCGCCCCCCCCCTCACCCCTTGCAGACACACTTATGTCTGACTCAAATCAATAATGCTAAAATGTTAAACGCAGTGATTTGTGATGAAAGAGGTCACAATTTCTTAGAAAATCCCGTATTTATCCTAAAAATTTTGAAATTTATAGATCTAAAACATTTATGTAGGAACTTCGGAGCACGTTGAAAAGTAGATAAAACATGCTGCTGTTCTCTCTCTCTCTCTCTCTCTCTCTCTCTCTCTCTCTCTCTCTCTCTCTCTCTCTCTCTCTCTCTCTCTCTCTCTCTCTCTCTCTCTCTTAATTTTCACTGTTATAATGATAATCCTTGAAATCGACTGCAAGGTGAAATCCTAAATGAGGCACCTGAGCAATGTAGTCCAACTTTGCGTATGCAAATATACATTCATGAAATATGCGATAGGAGTTGCGTTACATTCCCCCACCTGCCCGATTACCAGGCATTGCTAAGAATAACTTGATATGATTTGATAGATGGTGATTCAGCCTTTTTCTTCACATTTCGTATCGGCCTTTAAGAGTACTTCAGTCTCAGTGATGATAAGACTTGTCTTGATAATTCTATTGGGCTATCAGTTATCCTATTTCAAACCTATAAAGAGGTGGGAACAGAAGGGCAGGTTTATTGTTTTTCAAAAATATGTCAGTTACAACTTCAAATATTGCTAAAATTGAAAAAAAAAGCTGCTTACTATATCTGGTAATATTGAAGGCCAGACTGATATGTGCCTGTCAAAAACTGCTAAAGCAATAATACAAAGCAGTATGGGATGGTGCACCAAACGAAACCTTTTATAGTAAAACCCTCCTGACCGGAACATACTATAAAAGAAGCGATGTAATATCATAGCAATTCACACTAATATATACATATAACTTGGTAAACTGCGAAGGCAATTGATAAACAAAGGCGGGCCAATACTGTACCTATTACAGTGATATGGCTGCAGACAGTGGTTCTGGTCTTAATTAAACGTCATACAACTAAATCGTGGGTAGAAGATTTCTTTTTCTATTTCGTACTACAAGAAAAGTTACGTCTGTTTTATAAATAGGACTTATGTTTCTTTAAAAACGTAAATTTGTATAAACGGATTATTTGGTTGACAAACAGCTATAATTTTAAAATTTAATTTGTGTTAGTGAGGCATGTATTTATGCATTTCATTAAAAAGTCCATGACGTATTTCATTATAAAGAAAAGCATTAGTGTTGATTAAGAAATATGGAAACTCAGGATAATGATTCTGATCCATTCACATTTTATGGCTAGTTCACAAGCAGATAACGAAATATTCCTAAATATAACAAAGCTGGACCTCATACAGCTAAAATATGTTATATATCACACAATACAAATAAAGCTTTGAAAGCTAAGATTTAATATTTGAAAATGGCGCCGTTACTGCCTCATTACAGCATTAGTAAGTGTGATTTCCTATCTATAAATGCTTCTGATTTAGGCAATTTTCTTACCAGAGTACCAGTGATATGATGTTAGTGACAAACACTGATTCACAGAATGGTTTTTAATTAGTTTCTAAGTGTTCAATTTCCGGATGAACTTCAAACGCCAATTGTGTAAGTTTGTATCAGATGACAGGCTTTCGGACTACCTAATGTATAAATATTTGGGTGCATAGTCAATTCTCGTATTTGTAACAGTAAACTGGAATTTGAAATTCGAGCGGTTGTTTGTTTTATTGATTGACTGAACTGGATTTTTGGATGGTAAAACACTTGGCTATACGTGCAATTCAGCATGATCATTAGTGGATATAAAAACAGGCAAAAGCTATCGCCCCCCTCCTCCCACCCGTAAAATTTGTAGAAAATAATATCCTTAAATGTTATACTTGGTCTATTTTTTTTGTCTAATCTCAACTACTCTAATCTAATCTTAGTCTAATCCTTAAGGTTATAGAAAACTGGACTTTTGGCACCCAAAACGAGCCCCCCCCCCCCCCTCCCCTCCAAACAAACAAGACAACCGTAGATTGCACATCCCCCGCCGCGCTCATCTACACAAAGCCTAAATTGTAAAAAATCGCCAAAATTACATTTTTTTAATAAATAGAAAAATTGCCCGACATTGCACAACCACACTTTATACACTTTCTACCTGTAGGGTTTTATTTATCTACGATGAATAGTAACAAAGCTACAGCCTGGACAAAAAGGAGCACACGGACGGACAGACGGACAGACACGAGGCGTTTCTATATCGACAGCCCCCGGCTAGGGCGGCGGGGGATAAAAAGGCCTATCCTTGACCATAGCCATGTATGTTAATTGTGACAAAAGGCAAGGTAAATTAGACTCATAATTTGTACAAGACTCTATTATAAAATATTTGTTAACAAGACCGTCGAGTGCTCAGCTACCGTCAGAATACAAAGTCACGAACTGACACTCCGTTCTGTCAAAAGACGGCCTAAAAGACGTCACATAAAAGGTATCTCAGTCACCGTCAAAACCGCACGTTCACGGTTAGAGTATATAGGGAATATATACGAACGAAAACTGTTAGAGTATATAGCGATTTTGAGCTCATTTGCGGCTCTTTGGACCTAAACGACATTGCATAAGAGGTAACTTGGTGACTTTGACCTTCTATAGGTCAAAAAACTGAAAGGTGACCATTATCTCTAAACCGGTTTGAGATATTTTGAGCTAATTTCCAATGCTTTGGCCTAAGCGACGACATAGAAGAGGTGCCTCGGTAGCCTTGATTCGATCTTAATGCATAATAAACAGTTATTTTTTCTATTTTAGTGTTATTATCGTTAAAGTGTTATCGATAGTGTTATCGATAGTGTTATTATCGTTATATTCTTAAAGGAACCTATATATATATATATATATATATATATATATATATATATATATATATATATATATATATATATATATATATATATATATATATATATATATATATATATATATATATATATATATATCTGTGTATGTGTTGTGTATGTGTGTGTGTGTGTGGGGGGGGGGGAATTGATACTTAAACATTTTTGTTAATACACTGTTTATTACATTGACTTAAATGTCTGTTTTATTGAACATTTATTGTAGAAAGCAACGACAAAGTCTTTATTGCACATTAACATAGTTCGGATAATATAATTTAATTTTGGTCAAGCATTGCTTGAAGTAAGTATCTCTGATTTTTGGAATTTCAGATCTAGCAGAATTGGTTTCGGTGTAACTACTCAAAACGGAGTCGACACAAAAACAACACCAGATCTCGTATACTCATTACCTTAAATGTCATACGAGTTCAACAACGCAGGTTTTAAGTTGGTAATGATCTTAATACCCTGTATCAATTTAATCCCGGAGGGGAGGGGGGGGGGCACTCACGTACCAAATGGTTTCCATGACTATTTAAAACGACCTCCAAACGCGGAGTGTTGATTTTAAAACAGAACCCCTTTTCAACCCAACGCGGAGAAAAATTCCGGAATAACCCCCCTTTTGTGGAAATGCGGAGTAAGTAATGAAAATTACCCCATTTTTAACGAAATTGACAAAATTACCCCCTTTCTCCGCGCATGGTAACAAATTTTATACCAAGTGCCCCCCCCCCCCCACCCCCGGGAATTTAATATCATTGGATTTCATTAAACTTCTCTGAAACCGACCTTTAAGGGAAGTATTTATATAAATGACATGCAAGATATAAGACATACATAGTATAGCTATTTGCAGAATGGTCTGAAGAACAAGTTAAGCGAATGAATCAGAGGTGTGAACACATTTAGACCTCTAAATTCGTTTCAAAAACGCGCTTATTACTTCCACAATTGCTTTTAACAGCCGTATATTACAAAACAATTAATAATAAGATGTCCCCTACTGTTACAAAGTCTGTTTAAAGCTACAAGCTATGTTTCTATTGTAGAATAAGATAAAAATGCAAGAAAATATAAGGTAAAGTTTTTTTTCTAAGCAGATATTTTCACAGCCCGACTGGCGTAAATAATAACAATAAAGAGTAAATATCTCATTAGAACCTTTCAAACGGTAAATAGATAAGAGCCTTCTGTGTTTTTATTAACGATTAAAACTTGTTATATGGCTAAGAAAATATATGAAAACATGAATTTGTGATCTAAGTCTTCCACCGCTAAATAACAGAATATTTTACTACAACATAAGACACAGACTAGTGGTTTCATGAACTAGTCGAGTACACCAAAGTAGCGGGTATAGGGATCCTCAGCACGATACTCGATGAGGTACACAGGCGCGAAAAATATATTTGCTATTACATTGTTTTTTTTTTTATATTTATAAGGTATATCCTTCAATGTAATTCCCTTAAGTTTTGAAGCTTCTGTGAAATTTCTGTTTTTAGTTGATTCTAGAATTGCCATTCTAAAACACAAGACCTGGAAAACTGCTAGAATGTATTGTGCTTATGAAGCTTCTTTCTTTTCGCTATGAAATGCATAAGTGAAGTCGTTTTAGGCAACTTAAAATGATGCTATTGCTCTTTTTTTGCCTCCATTTAGCCCTATTTGCTAGTCTCAATGGGATTACCAAAAAAATTAAACGCCTAGCCTCCCCCCTCCTACTCACGCCCACGTTGCCCTGGCGTACGTCTACCTATCGGCCTCAAAATATAGTTCTCCCTCTTCACACCCGCTGACAATGTCATATCCGAACACTTTGAAACATTTAAGGTAGAACTGGCGGAAAGCAAAATGAAAATATAGCACGAGATCTTGAAGATCTAAACTTTCAAATAATTTTAAAAGATCCTTCCTGCTGTATCAATAAACTTCGGTGGTGATGCCTAAAGTATTACAACACAGTTATTTCATGCATATATCGTTTTGCTTTTCGCCAGTTCCATTTACAATACGACAGAACCGCTCCAGTCTAATTTCTCATAGCAATGTGCAACCGCCTTTCTCCTTAAATGGATTGTCGTTTTGTCTGGCGAAGCCTTTAATGAGGACATCGTTTTCCTGGAACTGGTCGCAATATTTGACGATTTCCGCCACACATTCTGATACGGGCATGCGCTGAATCGCAGCTTCTGATCGAAGCTGTTCCACCAGTTTACGCTGGGCCTGTAATCCTTCTTGAAACTTGTTCATCGTAAATTAGGCTGATGATTTGTCTGGAGTATACCAGGTGATTCAACCTGAAACTAAATGAAATTGGGAAGGATATGTTAAGTCCTGGCTTCACTTCGTAGATCTGAACAGTCGCCAAACTGAAAAATATGTTATACGGTTTTGTCCGCCATGTTAAGAACTGGACATATGTGTATCTTTCAGCCATGTGTTCAAAGTTTTGTCAATGAAATTTTTTAAAGCGGTAAGGCGAGGGAGGGCGATTTGGTCGTTGTTGTCCAACAGCCAACCTCTACGGCGGTTTAGTCTGTTGTCTGTACAGCACCTTTTTACTCCTCAGACCCACTGGAGATTCCGCGAAAGTAAGGACTACTTTTTAAAATGTCCCTTCGCTCTGTGTTTATGCATAACAGATAGATCTCTCAAATGTCATCTTTTTTATAACAGCGAAATATCAATCTTAACTTGCTAAAATAATCCCATATGTTTGAAGATATTCCTAGTTAAAGTACGTGAAGGGTGGTATCTTTCACGTTTCCTGGTCTCATCACTTGTCCTTACTTTCTGGTTGTTTTTTCTGAACGTTTTCGAATACTCAAGGCATGCGGCCTGAGATGGAGAGATTCCAGAATACATCCCAGTTCATCACGTCACCGCTTACATAATGAATGGAGACCAATAATGAGGTTAAATTCGATCTATATGTAACGATTTATTAAGTACACTATCACGTGATCATCCGAATGGCAGGTCAAGGTCACACTTTGGGTCAATGACATGTAACACCGCATAAAGGTTGGGGGTATGAAACTGAGGTTAAAACAGCTCTTTTTTCTATGGTGTGTATCTAACACGGGTCACGTTACTTCGAACGTCGTTCCAACGTTGGAATGTCGACTCGACCTCGTTCTGAGGTCACATCGACGTCTTTTGGACGTCGGAAAGCGATCAATTACCTACTGGAAACAGCTGCAGTGTAAGACTAAAAATTACAGAGACATTTATTTTGAATATTTTTCTGGTATTTTGTGTAACTAATTCTGTGTGTTAATATCACGTCAATAATCTACTGAATGAGATTACGAGAAAAATGAATCCTCCTTTCATGCAGCATTGTAGTAGCATTTTCAGTATTATTTTGCTTTTTTTTAACCCGAGAGTGAATGAGAGCCAGGATCATCCTTTGAAAACTTATACACCTTTTGATATTCCAAGAGGCATGCCATTATAATTATTATGATATTTGGTTTAAAACCGTCTTCCCATTTATTTTAAAATAGGCGGTCAGAAGTAGCATTTTATTGCCCTTATGATTTGAAAATGCAAGCCACAGTGTGTATAACATATGAAAATAATTCTAATGACGTTTGGGTCCTTCCCCTACAGAACACAAAACAATGTGTTATTTTTAAATAAAAAATGGTCACCAACAAAAAAACGGCTTCGCAGAAATGTTTGAAATTCTTCTTTTATTTTATGTTTTCTTTAATTTGTAAATATTTAACACTGACAGACTTGTAAATAACTTATATTATGAAATAATGTATTGCACATGGTATTTCAATAATATGTACATTTTAAAGCTAGTTGATACATTAGATATGCACATTATCGCCTGTCTGAATTTTTTGAGGCATTGAATCACTAAACAAGAGCGATAAATTTCCGGTCATTTTTTTCTTATATCAAAATTTTACTGATTTCCGGCTAAATTCTGAAACACTCCTCTTCCCATATATTTCCTTCCTATTTACAATTTTTTTTACGTACCGAGGTTTGGTTACGAACATTGTCATCGCACACTTGTACCACGAGAACGCTGTTTGTTCAGCTCGAGCGTTATACCCCTGGTTTATACGTTACTTTCCCTGCCAGTTTTTTTTTAATAATCACAATTAAACGTAACACAGTGTTGTTAAAAATACGATCTAAAAATGGGTATCCCAAAATAATTAATGCTATGATTTTCTAAATATGCAGAAAAAATGGCATTTTTTATATGCCGAAAAGCTATTGTGTGTTGTTTGTTTGTGTGTGTGTGTGTGTTTTATTTTTCATATCGATACTGAATATGCCACTGTATAACACGGAGAGGTTTTCTCTTTTTTTTTTGGGGGGGGGGGGGTGCTAAAATATCATTTTAAAGAGATCAACCTGCAAATATTCTGGTGTCATGCCTAACTTGTTCCCGTAAAATCACAACAATAATCGTATTATACAGCTATAAACATGCATATAAACAGTTTTACAACATTATACAAACTAACTACTTAACTTCATTTGAGAAACAACGTTCTGTGTTCTGATCTGGCGTTGCTTTCTCTCTTTTTCTCAAATAGAAAAATTAGCACGATTCGCGGCTCAAAGTAAGACAATCTAAGACATTTTAAAATTTTCATGTAATTACAGTAAATGTAATTTTGCTTATTCTTTTTATTTATTTATTTGTTATTTAATTGAAGGTTTATTTTTTTAAACCCGGAACCTGCACAGTAAATAAACATGATTTAATCACTTGGTAGTTGATAAAAGACAAAACCCCATGTAACGATCGATATAATGAAAACTTTGTTCTTACAAGCACATAAGCTTTTAGCAAACTAAATTGTTGTCACTGTTGGGCAAACGCAGTCTACCTAATCCTTATAAAACATCCAAAGATAAAAACATAAAGCGTTTCCATGAAGATCCCTGGAATAATTTGTTCTCATGAAATACGCTGACAATATCGGGCTTGGGATTATACACAAGTGACTGCTTTACACTTTAACGCCGATAATACATGTCTTAAAAATAGAGACCGTCGCTGAACAAACGATATCCCTACTTTCTTTCTGGAAGCTCGCATTTGTAACCATTTTGAATAAAAAAAAAATGGAAGCGCAGTTGTATAAGAAGGAAGAAACTGTCAAAATAGACACAAATAAATTTCTGCAAAATCTAAGCATTCGTTTTATCTAACCGTCGCCAGATCAGAAAACAGATCGTGCTCAGAAAATCTACAAAAGTCATGTACAAATGTCTCGTTCACGCTTGCATCAAATAATAGTACAGCCTCCTTTCTCCACGAACGGATTCTCCTTTTTATTCGTAAAGCCGACAAGTAAGACATCATTGGGCATCTTCTCTTCCATGAAAGTCATCATTTCCTTGATGCATTCAGAAACAGGCTTTCTCGGTAGATTGCACTCAGCACGTAATTGCTCAACAATCTTCTTTTGCTGCGCTATGCTAGTAGCCATTTCCAATACCTTCTTCGTTCTGTAAAATTAAACGAGTTTTCGTGCAGTTTATTTTTATCAATGAATTCTTTATTTCAAAGGTATTCTATATTTATTAAGTTAGTTTTATTTTGTTCACATGCGGGCACCCCAACTGCAGGTTTCATCACAACTACTGGATGAATATTGTCAAGGGGGCGGGGGGGGGGGGCGGGGGGTAGCGAAATTCCGTGAAAATGTGTATTTACTGAAACAAAGCCGAAAAGGCAAAATTTTCAAATTAAAAAGTAAACGATATCATAATCAGATTTGTTGGCACTGGTGAGATCTTAAAACATAAACTGAAAAGCTCGCGTTCTACTTGTACGCTCTTCAATTCCGCTTGCGCAGCTTTATTATTGTAAACAAACAAACAAAGCAAAAAATACAGCTTGGTATTCAAAGCGAATTAAAAATTTATTGGAAAACAACTGTCAGCATTTGAGAATTTGGAATTCCAAACTGAACAGAAATCCTACTTTTATTTATTTATTTATTTTTTAATCAATGTTGTGAAAATTGTGAATGTTGAAAAAAAAATCAATTTTTAAAAAGTGGAAATTGCTGAATGAACTGGTGCCGGATTTGTTTTCTTTTTACACCATCCAGTCCCTTCAAACATTTTCTTAATCACCTTCTCTCAGTCTCTCAACGTCTCTTTCATTTATCTGTCTGGCTGGCCCACAGGGCTTTTGAAATGCTCAGTTTCAACTGAATTTAATTCAGGTAGAAATTCCTAATAGCAAAGGAGCTGCCTAAACCTTTGCTTGTGGATTGCAAAGCTTTATTTAAATGGTGCTGTCTTTAAACGAAAAACTGTTTTGAACCAAGCTATAAAAACATTATGCATCCAGGGTATAAACTCAACTGATACTGGAATTACGTTTTGTCCTACATCTCTCTCTCCTCCCAACTCCGCCCCAACCCCCGAATTCTGTAACTCAGCCTTATTAACCTTATTTTGTACCGAGTTTGGATCATTTGCTGATCTATGGGGATGGGGAGTTATTATCCAATGTTGATTATTAATTTCCGAGAAAACCAGCCATTTTCGTAAAAAGAAAGAAAGAAATAGGCCACTAATTGAGTCTGAACCCTCTCTCGCCCTCATCCCTTATGAGAACGTACTGGATACACGCCTAGGAGGGACGGATAAGTCCCGAGGCGCGGACGAAAGACTGACCAAAAGTGTCAAATTAACTCGACATTTAAATTTACATTCCTTACGACACAACGAAACTATTTGAGAAACCAACAAGCCGCCCTTATCAAAATAAATTCTCCAAGCAACTAGTTAGCTATTCATAACATAAAACTTAATAACTTCAGCTAAAAGAAGTTCAACTAGCATACAATATGTGCAAATGCTGTGGTGTTTTCATTTCTTTTTCTAAAGCACAACACTCAAAAAAAAAATCAAACACAAAATCAGAATTAAAGATCTGAGCATTAGGAAAAAAAGAAAGAGAAAGGGTACTGACCTCGTGCTAAACAACCACATGCCACAGCTGAGAGCAAAGTCCCAAGCCACACGCAGCTAAAAATCTACTCGGCTCTTTGCTTGCATCGTGAAAACAATAACAATGCCGCAGTTCTCCTTTTTAAAATATTTTAATTGCACAAAATATTAACAGTAATTAAGACCTTTAAAATACTACGGCTTTCCAAAAGCTCTTGAAATCGACTTCATTCTGATAATCACGCGTTACCTGGCAAATTTCTAAGTAGAATCTCGATCTACAAATTTACATTATATTTTATTTAGTGGCCTGTCAGAAGAATGAACTACTTTTGACGGTTCCAGATAATGAAATGAGTTTTTCTTCCAATACATGTTCAAAAAGCACGTCCTCTTTTTTCATAAAACTTTTTTTGCGAGCCTGGCATATTTCTCAAAAGGAAGCTGGTTTGGGGCATCTCGGGTAAAGTAATATTAGGAGCCAATTTCTCTTTTGATTTTCTGGGTTCTTTTTAATGTATTCAAAACTTTGAAATGGAGACTGCATGCTGCATGCGTCGTTATTGGCAATAGTCCTGGATAGGTTGTAGCCAGCTTCCAGCTAACTGACCTAAATTTTTTTTTGTATGGATGCTGTTTTTTTTTTTTTTTTTTTGTAACTGACAAAGAAAAAGCAAAAATTAGAATGATTGTTACGCGAGAGACAGGCAGACAGACCGCCTAACCGCGTCCCTCCCCGTGCCGCTGGATATCCCGCGCTTACGTGTCGTCACATATTTAAAATATTATTCTCAACAAGTACAAAACAGTGTGGCGACAAGGTTCATACATAGACGCATCAGATTAGGCGCAACTGCAAACATCGACTTCAGTGTTGGCTTCCGGCGCCAGAGAAGCCCATTTCTTGCCTACATGCAAAATGATTCTTTTTGCTTTTTTGAGCATACTAGTCAATGCATCACTTTTCACTTCATAGCAAATCGTTAACCCCCCCCCCCCCCCCCCACCATCCAAAGACTTGGGTAAACCAACTTTGCCATGAAGCATGTAGACCGAAAACGTTTGAGTTCCAAGCAAGTTTAATACTCGGCAAGGGCGGTACGCGTTATTGTCTAACAGCCAGCGTCTGCGGTGGTTCAGCCTTTTTACTCCGCAAACTCACTTGGGATTCCGTGAAAATAGTACTCATACGAGTGGAATTACTTTTAAAATCGATCCGCTCTGTGTTTATGCATAACAGATAGGTCTCGCTAGGGGTCAGCTCTTTATAACGGGGCGGTACGAGGCGGTTATCAAGAGGCTACAAACTGTCAGGAAGAGCCAGTTACGAGAAAAACATGACTGGCCGAACCGACGGACGGAAGACAAAGCTTTGGCCTAGTGCATTCAAAAAGCTGTGACACGCTGGTAAGTGCTAGCCATACCATGATACAAGCAATGCGCAAGTGTGACACCAATCACATACGGCAACAAAGAAACAAAAATCACAGAATTCTGTTTAAACATACATTTTATTTCGACTTCAACGAATGTAAATTTTACAACTCAAGACTATACACTTTAATTTATTTTATGAAAACAACGGTACAATAATGAAAGTGATTCAAACAGCAGGGAAACAACCAAAATCATTTTCCTCTCTCCTAAAATGACTAGACGGTCAAATCCAGAGATCAGTGCCCTTGATCCCACTAAACAAGACACGGTTCAAAATCATCGTATGAATAGATTTCAAGTTCTGAAATCATTATTATTATTTATTAATAAATAAATAAATTAATTAATTAATATTATTACTTAAGGGTATTTTGGCTGAGAGCTAGTCTTCTTTATCTTTTTAAAAAGTGCAAAAAGAACCTTTTAAAATAAAGGCTGATACACGATTTTAATTCCTTTTATATAATTTGACTTTTAAATTCAAGATCCATATAAGGACCTTCGGAGTTCAACACGTTATTTTATGTCATTCGTTCACGTGATGGCCATGCAGTGACTACGTACGAAGACTACTTCACGAGAGGACCAGACAGTGACTATGTGTCAAGACTATTTCATGAGAAGACTAGGCAGTGACTACGTACGAGACTACTTCACGAGAGGACTAGGCAGTGACTATGCATCAAGACTATTTCATGATAAGACTAGGCAGTGACTACGCGCGTAGACTACTTCACGAGAGGGCCAGGCAGTGACTACGAATGAAGACTAATTCACGACAGGGCAAAAAAGTGAATACAGACCAATAAAATCATAAACAAAATCAAAAACCAATTTATGATGTCACTACAGACAACTAATCCACAGAAGCCGCATTTCAGTAAGTGGACAAACTTGACCCCAGCCCCCACCCCCAAAAAAAGAAAGCAAAAATTGAAATTTAAGTAAAACATAAAATAAATTTTCAGGTGTAATGCGCCGTAGTCCACGCGCTTTCCACACCAAACAAAACACTACGCCTTGTCCCCGCTGGATTTTCTTGATTAACTGCATCTGTATTGGGAAAGGGGGTCGACTTTACGCTCACACGCTTTCCTTATTTGACAGATAATAATTATTATCTGATTATTAACACCTTATCCACTACACCACCAACACGGTAAAACTGCGAAGTGCCGTTTTCGCAAAATTTTGACGTTGATGTTTTTTAGAAGAAGCTTTTGAACCGTATGACCAGACCACACTTTGGTGGCCAGATCGTTCCGTTTCAACGAAACAGCACGAAATGACCTGTGGTCTTGGGTCAGACAGAGAGGTTTTGTACATTCATTATGGCGCAGCGGTTCAGGATTCAACAACAAAGAAAGGCAAGATTCCGTCCCAAGGGCGAGTCCTGCTAGGGCGGAGTAGCACCCCCCCCCCAACCAAACTCAGAAATTTGATGAGATAAAAGTACATGGCCTTAACAGAGACCGAAAAACGTGAATGTGCGCATTATTACAGGTCACAAAAGAAACTGCTCACACTGCATTATGGAATCAGACATATTTTTTAACATACAGTAATACATGTTACGCCATAAACATGAATACATGCTTGAATTAGGGCTGTTCCATAATCAAGAAGAGACAATGATTGGTAAATCTGGTCTCACCCACTTAAGCATATTAAGACAAGTCATGTGCGGCAAGAAACGAATAAGGTTTAATCCATCTTCTTCAATTCATTATTTACTACTTTCGTTAACAGGACAGTAAATTTTGAAAAGATCTTTTCGAAAGATCTCATTTCGAAATCCAAAGGTTAAAAAAAAAAGAAAGAAAAGAAAAAAATAATAGAAAAAGAAAAGTTGAGCCGGTGGGGATTTCTTTCATGACTATGGTTCAGCCCACACATTACACAGTCACGTGGCTCTATTCATAAGTCTGCGCGGTCAGACCCATTTTCTTGTCCCACCAACCAAAAACCTGCTTTGACCATTTTTAGACTGCGGATCGATATCCGGGGTATCCAAAATCAGAAATAAGAAAGGAAAAAACGACACGATTCCTGTTCGACGATACTTATGAAAGCAAGTTTTGCCAATTGGTACCAATTTCTTGTAACCGCGCAAACTTTTAAAAACAGCTATATTGGTCAATCGTCTTAAGATATTACAACAGACGAAACACATTATTCGGTAAGTTTGCAAATGGTCCACATTCCTTTTCTTCAAGTATGGGCTAGTTTAATTAAGCCTGAACTCTGATAGCATATGGAGCAAAAACCAGTTAATTGCGTGGCCTTTTTCCAATTAAAGTTAAACGTTTCTTCCTTTTATTTGTCTTCTTTTTTTTTTTGGCAATTACTCGGTTTGTAAAATGAAGGCACGAGATTTTAGGAGAGAATACGATTAACTGGTTTATGCAAATGACCGATTTCATCTAAGCACAGAACTAATTTGATCTTTCAGTTTTTTTTTAAAGCTGTTTTTTCCCAAATGAAAATAGAGACAAGCTGCCCTTGAAACTGTCTAAGTCTCCCGCCGAAGATGTCCTTGTTATTTCATAAAGTACCATACTTAAAATATTTTAACAACCAATAAAGAAATGTGGGCTTGAGCGTGTCAACGACTCACCCAAGTGCAAAAGGATGTCGCATATTTCTTAAGTCAACGTGAGCCACAGTCCGTGGGCGGAACTCGCCCCTTTAAATTAACTAGATGCTGTCAGAGAGCAGCAATATCCCCCGTGAAACCCTAAATATTACCCCTAAGCAATATCTAAGCTGGACACCCTTCCTTGAAGTCCACTCCGTTTGCATATATGTCGATTTATGACGATTTTTAAAAGCCTGTCATTTTGTCAATTTTGCTTCGATCAAACTGAAACCTTGACGTTGCACATCTTTATACCCTATATGTTGTCTATATGAAATATGAAAGCTGAATTATGCTTCGTTGATATAGAAGTGGTGTCCACAAAGTCCTATACATGTGCACATATGTCTATTTTCGACGATTTTCAAAAGCCTGTCAATTTGTCAATTTTGCTTCGATCAAACTGAAACCTTGACGTTGCACATCTTTATACCCTATATTTTGCCTGTATGAAATATGAAAGCTGAATTATGCTTCGTTGATATAGAAGTGGTGTCCACAAAGTCCTATACATGTGCACATATGTCTATTTTCGACGATTTTCAAAAGCCTGTCAATTTGTCAATTTTGCTTCGATCAAACTGAAACCTTGACGTTGCACATCTTTATACCCTATATTTTGCCTGTATGAAATATGAAAGCTGAATTATGCTTCGTTGATATAGAAGTGGTGTCCACAAAGTCCTATACATGTGCACATATGTCTATTTTCGACGATTTTCAAAAGCCTGTCAATTTGTCAATTTTGCTTCGATCAAACTGAAACCTTGACGTTGCACATCTTTATACCCTATATTTTGCCTGTATGAAATATGAAAGCTGAATTATGCTTCGTTGATATAGAAGTGGTGTCCACAAAGTCCTATACATGTGCACATATGTCTATTTTCGACGATTTTCAAAAGCCTGTCAATTTGTCAATTTTGCTTCGATCAAACTGAAACCTTGACGTTGCACATCTTTATACCCTATATTTTGCCTGTATGAAATATGAAAGCTGAATTATGCTTCGTTGATATAGAAGTGGTGTCCACAAAGTCCTATACATGTGCACATATGTCTATTTTCGACGATTTTCAAAAGCCTGTCAATTTGTCAATTTTGCTTCGATCAAACTGAAACCTTGACGTTGCACATCTTTATACCCTATATTTTGCCTGTATGAAATATGAAAGCTGAATTATGCTTCGTTGATATAGAAGTGGTGTCCACAAAGTCCTATACATGTGCACATATGTCTATTTTCGACGATTTTCAAAAGCCTGTCAATTTGTCAATTTTGCTTCGATCAAACTGAAACCTTGACGTTGCACATCTTTATACCCTATATTTTGCCTGTATGAAATATGAAAGCTGAATTATGCTTCGTTGATATAGAAGTGGTGTCCACAAAGTCCTATACATGTGCACATATGTCTATTTTCGACGATTTTCAAAAGCCTGTCAATTTGTCAATTTTGCTTCGATCAAACTGAAACCTTGACGTTGCACATCTTTATACCCTATATTTTGCCTGTATGAAATATGAAAGCTGAATTATGCTTCGTTGATATAGAAGTGGTGTCCACAAAGTCCTATACATGTGCACATATGTCTATTTTCGACGATTTTCAAAAGCCTGTCAATTTGTCAATTTTGCTTCGATCAAACTGAAACCTTGACGTTGCACATCTTTATACCCTATATTTTGCCTGTATGAAATATGAAAGCTGAATTATGCTTCGTTGATATAGAAGTGGTGTCCACAAAGTCCTATACATGTGCACATATGTCTATTTTCGACGATTTTCAAAAGCCTGTCAATTTGTCAATTTTGCTTCGATCAAACTGAAACCTTGACGTTGCACATCTTTATACCCTATATTTTGCCTGTATGAAATATGAAAGCTGAATTATGCTTCGTTGATATAGAAGTGGTGTCCACAAAGTCCTTAGCTTGAAGAGGGGACGGACGGACGGACGGACAGACGGACGGACGGACGGACGGACGGACGGACGGACGGACAATCTCAAACCTATATCCCTCCGTTTCACGGGGGATAACTACCCTTACTAGTCCGCATACTACCTATCTTTAAAATATTTCAACAATCGATCAGAAAATGTAGGCTTTGACAAACAAGTGTCGACAGGCAGACCCCAAAACTGAAGTTCCCAGCTCCATTCATATTAAAACAGTATATGTTATAAGACAGCCAATTCGTAAATATATACGTAGGCAGTACAATGCCGCCAGTGAAACTGGTGGCCGGGCACCATATAGCATCATGCATTCTGGCCGTCTCGAAACCCAATTCTAACGGGCAAACATGTTTATCCTATCCTGTTAATCACGTCGAATCACAACATCTCAACTACTGTTGTGACGTCGTGCGCTGTTTTTGAACGACCATTTTAAGTAAAAAAAAAAACCTTCTGATGATGCCAACTGGCAAATTTGAAAAAAAAAGACTTGACACTGTTTTTCAGTTCGTTCGGTAGAATGGCCGTAGAAAGCCAATTGATCGAAGTCACTTTTCATGCGACTGTGTCCACACTTACATAACTCTGTCAAATATAATTTTAGAACTATTGGGATCCCGCTCATTCGGAATCACGGTATATTTGACAGTGATTCCGATGATATTTACTGGGGTCCATCACAATACTTCATACCGATGAGATTTCATACCGATGAGATGCCGATCGGTAGCCGGATATTATTTTCTCTGGAGTTTGTCCAACAGTCAACACTTTTTGTTATTACGAATTTTCTAATGAAAGGTTTGCATACTTATACCTATACTCTTAAACACTATTAGAAGACGTTCTTATTTTTAAAAATGTTAAAAATTTCAGTCCACGTTCAATATCGCAGTCCACAAAACTGAGTTTACATTTTCGTGAAACTATGGTCTAAAACTGACAAGTTTTTGACACAGATGGCTCCCTAGAAAGAAACCATCTCGTGACAGTCCCCCGCAGATTCTCAGGCAGGGAACCAGCCGGGCCTTAAATGTCTCTTGTTTTATTATTTATCATGTATGACGACCCCTTATTTGCACTTGACTAACATGCAAACATTCAAGATCAGACAGTTAAGGAGCCGTATAATTGGTTTTGCATTCGCATAGAGTTACAGACAGATATCACGGGGATTTAATACATAAGTTTACTACAGCCATGGTTATACTCCTTCCTAATTAGCAAAAGAAAAATTAAAGACATAATACAAAGACAAAGTAATGACTCATTCCATGACAGAAAATTCCTCCACACTTGGGAGTTCACCCAACAGAGATTTCAAAGAGTTACTAGATTTTAACATTTATATTTTATTTCCCTTGATGATTCTCCAAGTGCCATAAGTTACCAACAGACCACAGCTAGCGTTGATACGTACAGGCCGTGCCGACAGTCACCCTCCTAAAGGATGGCACACGAGTTTTTCTCCATGAAAGGGTTTTGCTTTTTGTCTATACCAATAATCAATGGGTCTTGTTCTTTGTTTTGCTCGGCGTAATTGAGCAGATCCTTGATACTTGCTGACAGGGGGAGTCTTTCCATGTAGCACTCTACGCGTAGCTGCTCTACTAGCTTCTTCTGCTGTGCGATAATATTCGACATGATGCTTGTGAATAGTGGATGGGCGTTGGCTAGGGTGTTGTGTGTGTATTAAATGTGTGGTTGCTATGGTAACGTGGTTGCCAGGTAACGCAGCGCAGAGTCTACAGGGCCTAATATACCAAACAACAACATGGAACTTACTACAAGATGCAAATACATAAACATATAAATACACAATACAGAATATTTCGTGTGCAGTTAACATGCTTTTATAGCTTCCATGCCAACGTTCAGTACAACCAGTCCATTCATCCACGCTAACAGTTTCTACTTTGTGCACCTTTAATATTGTCTTAGTTTTAGCAAAGACTGTTGTAGTTTATAGTCTTTGGTTTTAGATAAGCCAGTGTTACATGGCATTTTTTAGCATCTCTGCGCCAGTTGATCGGTGAAATAACGGACAAGAGAGAAAGTGAGTGTGCTATTTTATTTTTTGTCAAGGGCTATGCTTTTTTGCCTTGTAATATCTTGATAACCGCGTGGCTTAAAAAGAATATGACAGTGAAGAGATTTGTCACGAATAAAGGCGAGTAATTCTTAGATCAGGAAATCGAAGTCACAAGCTGAAAACAGAACCACCTTGTCTTACTCGAGTCAAGTAAGTAGTGGCTGTATTCTCCAAAAGTTAACTGTGCAGTTAACTGAATCCGTTAACTGATCCGTTAGCAATCAGATCATCTGAAAACACATTTAGCCTTTTTAACTGAAGTCAGTTTAAGCATTGTTTGCGTGATGAAGCTAAATGAGCTATTTTCGCTGCTACGAATGCAGTTAACTATGCAGTTTACTTTAGCGAATACGAGGATTGATTTACGAGGAAAAAATTAATCTAAATGCGAAATTCAGTAAACGAGAATTGCCACACGACAACCCTTTCTGATTGAAATAAAAAGAAAACACTTTAAACTCATCGTATTTCAATACTTTGGATGCATTCGATTCACATGATAAGGGATGTCACTGCGACCTTCTTCCGAAACTTGTTTACTTGAAAAATCTTGAATATTTAGCACGGAATGCAGAACACGACAATTTTATCTTATTTATCCACCAAATAACTATCCAAACAATTACGTCCTTTTATTTATTTATTTTTTATTTATTTATCTATTTTTGGATATATTTGTTCATTTTCCCACTTTTTATATTTTTTATTAGTATGGTCATTATTTTAGTCCTTTCTCTTAGTTCAGCTCTGTGCTCTTACAAAGGTGCATTGTCCTAAAATCAACGTATGACAACAGACACATTACACTTACAAAACACCGATACTTGTGGATCTGCTTAGTGTTGTTTTTAGATGTTCACGCACACACGAAGTGACACGCATGCAACAGTCAAAGACATACGGCACTAAGTTTCTCGTATTAACGACTTCTCCTTGTCATCGATATGACACTAAGGAGAGATGATATTTGTCTACGTGCCTTTATGTGAGTCCTCAGGAGTGGTCATGTCTGAACACTCGTCTGTTACCACCCTCCCCCCCCCCCCCCACCAGCCACTATTCCCTCCCCAACCGAACACCAAACCCCGCGTTGTTTATTCTTTATTCGGAACCGTCAACTTTTTTCCGGCAGTTCGCTCTCTCTACTCCGAGTGAAAAAGTAAATAGGTGTCTTGTGAAATTTAGCTGCGTAAAATGGAGGGGGTGGGGGTTTTTGAATAGCATGTCGAGGATCTTAACTGAAACTCGTATGTGCGTGTTTTTATTACTAATCAACAGTCACCGTGGAAAACGATACATCTTGGGCCAACGATATATGGCCCGAAAATGACATGCAACATCCCATGTTGTAATCTAAGGGAACCAGAGTATTCTAACATGGCTGTTATCATAAGCCAAAACCACTTTTTTCCATCTCAGCAACTGAACTGCAAACAGAACCAGCAAGTGCTCTGTATACAGGCGTGAAAACATTGAACTTGTTGAGAGGATTTTTAAGTGATTTCCAAGTTTTTTTCTCCTTGCCCTTATCTAGTCAAAGATTATATACAGACCACACCGGGTTCAGTAGTCTGTTTATATTTTCGTTCAGCACGGTTTTATATCGATTATTTCTCCATTTTTTTCGATCAAATCTTTATTTATTTATTTATTTTTTTTTTTTGCTCAACAGTATCTCTCCAGGCTACTATTTGTGTCTCTCAAAGAATCATTCTAGAAGTGGCGCGGTAATCCTCTCAACAAGTGCATAACGCAACTAAAACCAAGAACATCTTGCAAAAGATAAAGTGGGTTTACCTTCTTAAGAACAGTGTTTTTTTTTTTCTCTCTCAAGCTGAGCCGCGCTGTGTTGTCTGAATCAAC
This sequence comes from Protula sp. h YS-2021, assembly GCA_949752745.1. Classification (NCBI taxonomy): domain Eukaryota; kingdom Metazoa; phylum Annelida; class Polychaeta; order Sabellida; family Serpulidae; genus Protula; species Protula sp. h YS-2021. The sequence goes on from OX457026.1 coordinate 78,217,401, forward strand.
AGTCCTTATCCTCAATACTACCTCTCTGCGAAAAGAAATACCACAATAAATGAAACAGGTCAGATGTTACACACTCTTCGACAAGTACATTAGAATATTTTACGTGGGCGGGGGGGGGGGGGGGAGGGGGGCGAAGAGCGGCTTTCATACGGAGCGTTTCTTTTTTCACCGCTAGCCACCACTCCTACAATGTTGGTGCATTCCAGAACCGCAGAAGCAAATGCTGCTTTTACGAGCCCTTTCATTACTTCCAGTCTATCCTTAGTTACTCCCCGAAAGATGTTAAGGCACGGCCTTATATTCAACCAAAACTTTCCCCTTTCACATGAACATCAATCAAGCGAAAAAGGAGTCACAAAAACGAATTATATACTCACAAGAAAAGAAAATACATCGTAATTAAACCATACACGGGCTACAAACCACATGCTGCATTTCATACTAAAACATAGACACTAAAATTTTTCATAATTTCCAAACTTGCCAATTTTTCTTCGCTTTTTTTCTCCTTCTAATACATCTGTGGCACAACGTATGCAACGACAGAAAATGAACTGAAATGCAAACCGAACTTATTAACATGCTAAACGAAACGTACAAGTTAAAAAAAAAAACATAGATAAAATAGACTCCTTAGATTTCCACAAGCTTACCTGTGTTGTTGAGTTATCGCACGACAATGACTACCAAACAGACATCCTGTATTCATGGACGTTTTACGTTGCTGATCGATGACTGCTTGCTAAATATTGTCCCTATAAATAGCGCAGTAATTACTGCCTGTGAAAGCAGTCAATAAAAAAAAAAACTACAAGCGCTGACATTTTACGCAGAAGCTGTATTAAGTATTGACCCGACAGAATATTAAAGGGTGTCGCGTACATTATTGCGGAGTCCATCGATTTGTCCTCCTGTCGCTACCACGAGGGGCGTTAATGAGATGCGACCGCCAGGCCTCAATAGCTTCCATGGTAATGCTTCGCTTTCGCTCTGAAAATCGATTCGTTGTCTTCCAAGAAGTTTGCCGACTTGTGGACAATAGGCTGGATTCAGGAGCCAACAATCAATAGCAGTCTTCGGTACACGAGAGAAGAACTGTTGTCAAGTGGACAGTCATGCCAAGTGTTGATGTCAATTTTTTTGACTGAGTAAGATTTTTATTGCACCTTGGAGTTCTCAATCAAATCTCTCAATGTGCCTGCTTATCTTAGGCGTGTTAAAATTAATTGTTTCACTATCCAGTATAAAGGGGTGGGGGGGGGGGGGGCACTAAATACAAAACACAATCCGATGCAACCCCGGGAGGAAAGTACTTCAAAAGGTCGCGAAATAGTATCGCCCCCCCCCCCCCTCCCCCGTACAAGTTAGAAGGCGTCTGTCAATCCCAATCTGAACACAACGGAGTGGAGCAGGAAGCGGGATAGTTAATAAGAAATGAAATTCTCCATTAGGCTGGAGCAAAAATTTTTCAGGGAAACAGACTGACTGGATGCTTAGATTATTGGCGTGAAGTAACAACAAAATAAAACTCCTGCTAGATTTTCAGCACATTTTTTTTTTCGCAATGTAAAAAAAACCTAAACGTCCTCTATATTAACACATAAGTTTCTCGGAAACCAAAAATGAAACCACCACACAAACTAACCTTACTTCCAACACCAGGACTTTCACAACCAGAGATATGTTGCAAACAAACCTGGCATTTCAGGAGTGCACTTGACTGTTAACAAATCATTCTTTACAAAGATTACAAAAAATTAGTGATTTTACAAGGGCACGGAAATATAAGTTAAAAATATAATTAGGTCAACAGCAGCTAGTTTTTGTTTTGAATGCTCCCATTCGGAACAAAATGCCACGAGAAAAGCAGGAAACGGACACTTAAGACAAGATATCGCGCCGCTTTGAATGAAAACGTTGAAGAACAACGAGAGTGCTCCCTACACTGACTGAAGAATCGAACACACGATTTAGAACTTCTTGCCACAAAAAACCGATATGCCCCGCTTTCGAACCTGCAGTCTTACGACTGTAACTACCAGCATATCGTTTCACAAGTTATTCGCATACCTACTGATTTCAAATTAATCTATGAAAAAAAACATGTATATACAAAAATAAAGCCTCCGTCGATAAATAAAGCTGTCCATTCCACACTCAGTGATCAACCTCCCGAGGGTTGCTCCACAGCAGCCAGACACCCAACACAGTACCTCACATTCTACACCGCAAACAGAAGGGGGCGGTTGAGAAACTTCGTGACGCTCATTAAAACACCACATTTAACCACTGATTCAACAACACCCTCCACCCGCGTTTACACATCGGTCGTTCTTTTTTTTCCCTTTTTTTTTTGTTTGTTTGTTGTTTTTTTTTTGTTTTTTTTTGTTTTTTTTTTGGCGTTTTTAAAGTTTTGTTTTACTGCTGGAGACACCAAAGCCTGACAGATTTCATAGGGTATAGAAAACATTGCAAAACAGCCCAGGTCTTCCAGAATATAAGTATTTGGTTTACTGCGGACCAAGATCAAAAGAACATCCCAAAATATGGGCTCTTGTATGATATATTGCTTGGGTGAGCTCCTCAATGGCGCAGATCAGACAAAACCTTGGTCTTGGCAAGCTGTGGCATGGGATAACTGTGTTTCATGACAGAACGACCACTTGGAATACGACATAGCTACGAACCAAATATAGCATTTTCACAAGCCCTTCTTTTTTAATCAAGCAAGCAGTATCAACATGGTGACTTCAAAGCAGAGATTTCAAACAAACAAAATTGAAGACCAACAAAATGTTGTATTTCCTATACACGCAAACAAAACTAAAGCTTCAACAACACATATAAATAATAGTGATAAGTATAAGAATAACGGAATTTAAACACAATACAATCTCTGAGTCAGACATTCGGAAGTACAATATGTAATTGCGATTTTAATGCAATTTCGGTTTTTGATCAAAATTATACAAAAACACCAGTAAATAAAATATACTATCAGTGAACTCACATATCAAAACTTTTATCTTTTCTTTTCTTTTTGGGAAATACACATACTTCGCCAGAAATATTAAAAGGTATTTTTGTTGGATCTGAAAATCCCACACGCAAATCCTTGTATCACAAATGTTATTACCATACTGATACAATATCTGTGAATAATTTTATAAAATGGTGCATGGCCTCTTTTCCTTGAAAGGATTTTCTCTTATCGGATTTATGAAGGGATCACCAGCCATGTTGGACTGACAGTAGTTTATGAGGTCTCGTGCCGTCTCGGACACGGGCATGCGTCGCATTTGGGCCTGGTGTCGATATTGCTCCACTTCAAACGTAAGAATATTACGTATGCGTTCTTGCTGGCCGCTTTGCACAGACATGTTGACACGAATATCGTTGAGTTCCAGTTTGACGGAGGAATCTTAGCTCGAAGTTTCCCTGATTAATGGCCTAGAAATAGAGGGAATAACAACAAGCATGCTTTAGACTTGACAGACAACATAAACTGCATTAAACAACACTGAAACAATCAAATACATCTGCGAATAATGCAAGTTAACTGAAATGACGGCATGCATTTACAAGTTGTCGTATACAACACATTTACTGGCATTTATTCCATGCAACATTTAAACATAACTGATAAACAAGAACCAGCTTTGGACAAAATTCATGCAAAATCGGAATATAAACGAAGAGTAATACTGTCATTACAAAATATTTTTGCGATTTCCTTTTGAATTCTACAGCTCCCCACGCATCCCCTCCCCACGGCCCCCACTCCAACTCCATAAGCTTTGCCTTACATATATATGCTCCGCATCTGTTTTAAGAAAGTGTCATTAAAAATTTTTTTTTTCTTATTAGCCATTCTTGCGCCAAATACAATGAAATGAGAGAATAGTGATGAGATTGACAGAAACTTCAATGTGAAACGTTGCTTTAATGTTCCTCGTTCTTTTTTTTTCAACTACCATACCACTGCATGCTGACTGTCGCCAACCAAGCTAGTTTCATCTATAAGTCCAGGAAAACGATACCTGAAAAATTTCACCCCGACACCCCCCCCCCCCCCTCCTCACTTTCTCCACAACACTTATTTTAAAGATCACGATCAGTTGTGTGTTTATGGTCAGTTCCGTCAAAACCGCTAGGATCTTTTTAAATGTGGAGGGTTGGTAGGATCCTTCCAAGGCAGAAAAAAAACTACTGTAAGAAACGAGATTTAACTGTCCGGAAGAAATACCTTTTTCCAGTGCAAAGTAGATAAACAAGTAAGTATTTGTGGAACACGAACAGGCCCCAACCGCCCCCAAATTCAACGAGGTATAAAGTCAGTTTCTGACCACTTCCGGATGACTAAGTCTGACCAAAAGTACCAAAAGGCACATCTACAGGTCGAGAACTTTCATTTGTGCCTATTCTCAATGTTCTACGACTAATAGAACCGAAGATATAGTGTATACAAGCTTATTTCCCTGAACCCCAATTATCGCCCATTCTGGTCAATTTGATCACTTCCGGATGACCGAATCTGACCAAAAGTACCAAAAGGCACATCTACAGGTCAAAACCTTTCAGCGAAGCTAGGTTTTAATGCTGTACGACCAATAGAACCGAAGATATAGTGTGTACAAGCTTGTTTCCCTAAAACCCCAATTATCGCTCATTTTGGTCAATTTGACCACTTCCGGATGACCGAATCTGACCAAAAAGCACCAAAAGGCACATCTACGGATCGAGACCTTTCATTTGAGCCTACTCTTAATGTTCTACGACTAATAGAACCGAAGATACAGCGTGTACAAGCTTATATAAAACGCCAATTATCGTCTATTTTGGTCAATTTGACCACTTCCAGATGACCCAATCTGACAAAAAAATACCACAAGGCACATCTACATGTCGAGACCTTTCATTTAAGCTAACTATCAATGCTCTACCAGCAATAGAACCGGACATATATGGCGTGTACAAAAAAAGCGATGACGAACAGACAGACAGACACTTCAAACCTATAGGCCCCAATCCGAACCGGAAGAAACTGTGAGCCTCTCTTGGACACCTTTTATGTATCTCCAAGTCACCAAAAGTTTTTAATATGAAGTGAGTACACAATCTGGAGTTTAATTATTAAGTCAACACGTGTCGTTTGTGATTAATTCAACGCTTGTTTGCATCATACACTGTGTCTTTTGTGGTCACCTTTTTACGCATAGATCTGATCATACTCACATCTATCCCTGTCAAGAGACCTGTTGAATAAAACTTTTTGTACTTTTTTTTTTTTTGTATAAACTCGAATACCGAGATACAGCAGCCCAAATGTTTATGGCATTGGTCTGCATACCTGTGAGGCTTATCTTTGTGCCAAAGTTTCAAATGTTGATTTGTATGACACGGAAGATGTTCTTTTTCATTTCACCCATTCGCATCTGCCAGTTTGATACAAGACAGTCATGCGCTCATTACGGGCCCGGTAATAAAAAATTTCTATTAATGGGCCTCGCGACCAGAATAACTTAATGAAGAGCGACCAGAAGGTGACCGTCAAGGTTTATTTTTAAACATTCGTTTTTAAACATGAGTCGATATGGTTGACAAATATACCTCTGGCTTATTAAGTTCAGTTAGAATTGAATATTTTGTTATCACCAATTACAATCAACTCTAACCAATTCCGTCTGCTCTCCCTCCTAGTAGTAATATTTCAGCATTTTTGGTTCATTCCTCCAATTATACATTCTCTTAATAGCATGAGTAATGATAGCCTCAAGTGTATCTAACTGGTAAATGCATGGTACGAGTACTCATCTGTTCTCCCCTCCCCTACCTCAGTCCCAGCGGACCCTTTCCATTCTTGCGGACAAGTTCACGTCACAACCTTACATCCACCAATGAGAATTCACGTTTTCATCACGTGATCAAAAAGTACCAGTGCCTGCGTCAGGGCAAAAAGCATATTTTCTCACTCTTTTATACCAAATATAACAGGGCATTTCTCTTGTTCTGGACCGATTGCATGCATTTTGGCCTACTTGTCACATGCCAGAAAGTTAGTTCTTTAAATAGTTTTTACCGTTTAGAGAAATTTTATCACTTAACTGAAATAGCGAAGAATTTGTGTTGGTATAAAACAGTGCAAAAAACTCCAAATATCGCTAATTTCGCCCTCAGTTACCCACAATGCATTGCACGAAGCTGTCCGCAAGAATCTTCCCAGGACTGAAAGGAAGACCGCAAGACTACTCCCCTTCGTACATAACGGATTGTCAAGACGAAAAAAGGCGCCCGATTCTCACACAGAAATGGTTGCACCTGCAACGGTTAACAAAATGCCGAATTATTACCTTTGTTACCGCGGAGCGACGGTTTCTAAAACAAGATGGTCTGAATAAGTTACTCTCGGGAAAAAGGGAGAAAAAGTATTCAAGATGGCTACCAATTATATTCGAAACAAGGTCCGGCGGAAAATCTGCATTGTTCCGTGGGTTACACGGACATAATTCCATTTCGTATCAGTCCCGAAAAGTACCACGTATCCAAGTAAAGTGTTCTTTCACATACATTAAAATAATAATAAAAAACGCAAACTCGGTTGTTTTTTTTTTTTTGTTTTTTTTTTTTTTGTTTTTTTTTCTGTCTTTTGGCAAAGGTGTGGGTCTTAGCCACCTCACTCCTTGATCGAAACAAGCGAAATACATGACCTTTAATCTCAATTTATCCTATGAAAACAAAGATATACAATTTATATTTATACTGCGCACAACTAAAATCATTTACCTTTGCACTCACTATTTTTATTGTTCTTCTAAGGACTGTGTCAATAATTTACTATTTTGCTAAATGTAGCCTTATTGTTGGCAAACCATAAAGTAAACAGTTGCGCTCCAATTCCTACTAAATTGATTATTTTCTTTTAAGCAAAGGATACAATAACTAAATGAACAAGTGGAGCCAGACATTCAACCTTCAAGTTTCACCCTTGCATTTGTGAAAGCACAGTACATCACTTGCTCCGGAAATTTAGGGAGGTTCTAGAAGGGTTTAAAGGAGTTCCGGAGAGTTCTTCAGGACCCGGTATTTAAAATTTGATTATTTGGCTAGGAAGTGCACAGCACTACTGTGATTTCTTCAAATTTAAGAAAAATCTCCTCTTGTTGTGCAAGCCAGCAAATTTAAGAACTTAGATTAACTGGTCTGTCTACTGACTTAAGAAACAAGTACATTCTCATATTTTGCTTTCTAGTTCAGTTTGGGAAATATCCTTTTAGGTATATTTGTCTTTTCTCCTGGTGAGCACCAGAAATACCCATTACTCATATCAGCTACTCTGCTCTGATAGAGCAAAATTCAGTTGAACGTCTTTTGTTTATACTTGTTTTTATTTTTCTGTTTCGCTGTATATTTTTGCTTTTTTATCTAAAAGACATCAAATATGTACAATTTTTTACTCTTTTATGAGACATTTCTAGTAACGTATAAAAATGCTGAAGGGCACTACAGTTCGTTAAATATCTGTCCCTTAATGAAAATTCACCTCAATTGAGAAATGAACAGACATTCAACCCCATATCGTGTTTTTGGGTCCTAGCTTGCAAACCCCAAGAACATGTATAATTATTGTATCAACTGATTTCCTTTTTTCGTGTTAAAGCAAAAAAAAAAAAGAGATTAAAAATATTACTTTGAATTGCTAAAATTTGCTTTGGTTTACCATCCATTCGTTACTTTTTTTTAAATACTTTTTATGAAGTGATGAATTTCAGAAACAGAATTATCTTTAGTTATGTTATGAATTCAACTGCAGGGAACAGATGAAAAACAGTTTTAGCAGTTTCAGTGCTGGGTAGGTTTCCTGTTTGCTTTACTGGCATTACGCTTCTTCATATTTATTCTTTCGATGCAAAATGATAAAAAAAAATGCGAAGCTAAGTAATTTAATTTCCACTAGCTTTGCTAATTGCTGTACTCTACATAATAATCTTTTAAATTATGCTATTATTATACATATTTGAAATTTCATTGCGGAGTAATCGATGTTTTTCCTTTGGCGAGAAAACGGCTATCTTGCAGTAGATTTTCCTTTATTATTTACATCTGCCGTCTCAATTCCTGGCTAAGAGAGTTTAACAAAAATTCGGCAGTGAAGCCATCGGCAGTGAAGACATCCAAATAGCATCATAAATTTAGTCCCCCTTGCCTATTTAAAGAATCACGTGCAACCAGCGAACAAAGTAACCTTGCTGGAGGAAAACAGAGGACTTATACACGACGAAATTGAGGACCTTCTTTTTCGTGGAGTTTTTTATTCAGACTGTAATGAATATGACAATGACTATCATCTATTGTCGCTAAGGTGCCTCGTATGAGGGACGAAGGATTTAGTAAAAGTACACACTTTTGTTCGACTAGTGTCCAAGTTTGATATAGAAATAATACGACAAGCTTCCACAGAATAAGTTGTTCTAGCTGATGACGTATTTGCAGAACACAACCAGTGGAAATCAGCACAGAGAACACTACAGAAGTGCTTTACTCAGACCACGCACTACTTCGGAGGCTGCAATACCGACGGACGAATCAGCGCAAGTAAGAGCATCAGCTTTATCACAGAACCAGGACTCAAAGTCGTCTCTACAAAAGGCTGGGACTACATGCGCGAGTACTGACCCTCTGCAAAAGAAAATCGAATATCTGACATAACACTATCAAGTATTGTGTATGTTCACTCATAAAAGGGAGACTATACATTCCTGAGAACATGTTACGAACTAGGGATCCAAACAAAAGTTTTAAGTTTGTTTAGATACAACAACTCACCGCCACAACACTGTAGGATATGCTGGACAAACTTTAAGCTAAGGGGAACATATCATGCCGACAGGATTGTGTATGTCACATGTATGTCTTTGTTTTGTCCTGTAATTAAGAAATAAAACTATTAAAAAAAAACAAAGAAACATGCCGACAGGATTTCTACAGGAAAGAGAACAGAGGTGTGAAAATTGGTCAGGCTCAAAACCTTCCAGCGTATCCTAAAAAGAACTCAGGACATATGTGTGACATCGATAAAGCTGTCAGATGCTTCTTTATATCTCCCGGTGTGGAGATAAACTGAGTTTCTCTGTTAACTTTCAGAAACAGGGCGTGTTCCACTGGGGGTGGCAAGTAGGTTTTGCACATGGCAAGCAAACGGAGTGCTGCGGAGATTGCCTGCAGGGCAAGGTTTTCTGTCAGTACTGGTAAACACAATGATTGTGTCACTTCAAGTTTATGACTTGTTTGAGACATGGATCAACGAGAACATTACATGTTAATATATCCCTGGTTGGTCCTGATGAACATCAACAGCGGCACAGTGAGCTGAGTGCAGCCAACGGAAGTAACCTAGGCATTTACATGCGCCACGATGGGAGGTGTTCGCGGAAAGTTGGCTCATGTGGAAAAGTTTACGGCGTCTGTTATCAGTGCACACCCGCACCCTATCACTACCATATTGGGCGCAATAACATCAGCATTGGTTATAGAAACAAGGGAGTTCTTTTCATATCAGGTACACATGCAAAGTTTGCATATTAAATCGGATCAACCCGTTTATGGATCTCTGAAGTGGCGCCGTATTAGGTTCGCTGACTCGGTACCGTAGCCTTAACTAGCGGCTCTTCTCATATATCTCTTAAAAACAAGCCACCATTACAATGAAGAGGTGATGTGTTCAAGATTGCGTCATGACACGATTCGCGACGCTGTGAATTTTTATCGAAATTTACACAAAATTTTCGATTGCAGAGGACAATTCGAGACAAGCACATATTTCCTTGAGTTCACAAGTTGGTTTTGCATTTTTCTCAGGGGTGCTACTTTCTAGGACGAACATAATACATAGCTCCGTGATTTAGTTTTCCCGATAGCTTTTCTTTTAACCTTGGCACCAGGCAAAGAGAGATGCTAATTAAATACACGTGACTAAAGCTAACGAACTTGTGATCTGAATGGCAAAGTAGTTCTATTGTCACGAGCAGGTTTCATGACCAAGACACACATTGTTTCTTACGGTAAGTACATATTTACATTCACAGACGCCACTATCTGGTGACATACTACACTGGGTACCATGTGATGCGCGGTATGCATTGGATCGAATGGCCAAAATGCGAAAATGCAGAGTCGACCAAAGAATACTCAACACGGAACAACATTGATTACAGTTAAGTCGTCAGTCTATACCCGACAGTCAGTGGTGGTGGTGGTCCGTAAAACGTAGGACAGCTAGCCGTTAGTCTTCAGAGCGTCTGTACATTGACTGCACGCTGTAGTTAAATATTTTAATAATGTCTTGTTCTGCTCCACTAAGGGTACATAGTTGACACAGACGTGCGGTAGTGAGCAAAATGCTAACAGTGTGAAGTTGAACGTAGGTCGATGCAGCGATGTGCTTAAAATAGCATTCAATGGCAGAATTAACTTAACTGAAACAGTTATAGCAAACGGCATACAGAAAAAACGGGGAGGGGTCACTCCAAAACAACACAATGAGCAACAACATATTGTAAAAACTATAAGAAGGCTACACCAAAGTTATAAGGGTTACTCATTGGTATCACTTGTAACACGAGGCTGGGCATCACTCCAATTGTAATTTTAGGTACATATCAATTAGCAAGGAAGAGCATTGAAAGACAACACTGATATATATCATAATGCAGTTTACTGCATGATTAGATTGAACATTGTCAATTTTAATGTCTTTTCTTAATGTTAGTGACATATATTTCAGACACTTCAGTAAAACCATCTTTTTCGGATTTGTGTTTATTAGCGAAAAATGTGGAAGAAACGGCAGTTAAACAAACGCGCAAAGGCGTTTGGCTGCGCTATCAGCAGAGGGGAGTTATCAAAGGCATGAACTTATCTGATTCCAGCAGGTATTGTGATGTCCAGATAATTGCTATGCTACATGGTTAATCTATTTTCAAAATTATCAAATGAATCCAAAGGCAGCTCTGTGTCATTTGTATCAACAACATGCTCAAGTTGACGCTTCAGTAACGTGTTTTTGCTTGTATCAGTATCTCTACTTGTATAGATATAACAAACCGATACTTACAACAAGAGTCCCACCTACTCCCATCAGGTCCTGGGCACACTGTTCTTGTTGCAGGAGGAAAAGAGGTTGAATGTTGTGGTTGAGAACACCCATATTGCTTGGGTTTCGGCAATGAAACTAACCGCAGTGAACTTAGTTATGTTTGACACAAGCAATAACACTTAAACCCTACTACAGGCACAGAAGAAAGGACAAGATAAAATAAATTAATTATTGCTTCCATTCGAATTCCATAATCGGTATGGAGAACATTAAAGAATAACAGTAAGGGGCACGAAATTAAAGATAAAAACATGCAAACATACAATGTTCTTGTAATACTAACACTAATACTAATAGGGATCAAAAGTGATCATTTAAATCAAATCCCTGACTAGTGACTCAGCATTTCATTATCAAAAGTCACGGGCAATTATTTTGCATTACATAACAATTTTGTCACAGCACAGTTTTTACAGCGAGTTTGAAGTCTTAACAGTCTTAAAAGAATGTTAGTTCATTCACAAAGGTCATAGAAAACATTTCAAATTTTAAAGTTATCTGTCATATATAAGTTTTGAATTGAGCAACAACAACAAATACATAAAACTTGCTTCTTTATTGAAACTTGTTTTACTTTACTATGTTTGTACTTTCTACACTATAGATTTTGTATTTCGGCAAGCTATGCAACTACAAACATTTTAATAGCATTCTAATTACTTTTCTACAGAATACCGACTTTTAACCCTGAGAGGAAACTTTAACACTTTTCGAGAAAATTATTTTAAGTTGATTGAAGTTTTTTATGACTTGTTTTCAAGGCTTTGATGTATATAATACACCACTTTACATATTTATCACACCGCTTTCCATGTAATACACTCTTTTATCCATTTAATACACCGTTCAAGAATTAAATCTTCTAAATGCATTACGTCTGTCCAAAACGTTTTTAAATAAGTACTTAAAGAGAGGCAAAGACTGTGTGAGAATAATCTTATCAACATCGGAAGTAATATACTATTTTGAAAACGACACCGCTTCGCAGAATACCGGTTCCATCGTCAGGATGCGTCTTCCTTCAATGGTCGTTTCGGCCCTTGCATCGACGACCTCCAGAAGTGGGCCAGTGGAGTTGATCTTGCTCGAAATCCACAGAGAGGCCTTTTCTGCTCTCTCGCCCGTCTCTTTTACGATTTTTCTTATCTCCTTTCCTATTACGCCGAGCATACCAAGTAACCTCCACAGCGATTGAGCCGGGAAACTGCGGCACCCCACCTCCACTAGGAAACACCACGTCTTCCAGCCTTTGTCTCGGCACTGGTCTACAAGTTCTTGATACTTAAGTAGCTTCCGCTCGTGCGCCTCGTCTACTCGCTCCTCATGCGGCACCGTCAGCTCGACTAGCACGACTGTTCTGCTTGCCTGCGACCGCAGGACTATATCCGGTCGTAGGTTTGTTGCAAGTATGTGCTGAGGAAAGCTCATCTGTCTCGTCACATCCGCCCGCATTTCCCAATCGCCACTCGCTCGTAGTATCCCTCCTGGTCATGGTCTCGCCTGCCTCGCGTCACTCGATCCAGTTTCTCGGACAAACTGGATGAACTGTAGGCCGTTACAACGTTGGTGGGCACTCCCGCGCCTTCTGGCCTTGTCTATGCTTGCCGCCAGGGCTTCCAGTACCTGGTTGTGCCACCAAGTATATCTCCCATTAGCTAAAGCTTGTGTGCAGGCTGACAGCACGTGCTCTAGAGTTCCTTTCTTGCCGCAAAGCTTACATAAAGGGTCTTCACGCATCCTCCACGTGCAGAGATTGGATGGGGTTGGCAATACGTCGTAAACGGAGGTAATGGCGAAGCGGATGCGCCTTGTTTCCATTTTCCAAAGTTCGCTTCATGGTAGCTTGCTGCTCGATAGACTCCCATTTTACCCAGCTGCCTTGCTTGTTTTGGGCGACTGCTTTTAACTGGCGTGATTCCTCTTCACTTTGCCTCACCTCTTCCTGGACCAGTTCCCTACGGCGTCTAGGGGTGGCTGTGTTGAAACGGCTTCTGATGATGCATCCGAGCCCCATCCGCCCATGAGTCACTGTTCCGACTATGTCGCTATGCCTCAATCTCTCCTCTGCTGTTTTTACTGCGGTGGAACTGGGTATGTGCTGCAGCAATTCAGTAAACATGTGTTGTTGCACAGACGCTGGATGACTGATAAGACCAGTCGTCTGATCAAAACTGGGATTTGTTTATATATCACGAGACTTAAAATTAAACTATTACATTATATTATGTCTAGCCTATATTCTTAATGCATTATACAGTGGGTCCAAATTGTTGGCTAAACCAAAAATCCAAGAAGGGATGTGTTATCATCCTCCCATTTCAGAATACAACAAAGCAAAATATTGAACAATTAGCAGATGTTTTAAAATAATTCGTTTCTCCCTTTGAGTAAACTTTTTTTGTAATATTTTATAATGGCTTTTAAGTATTGATTTTCTGTAAAGACATACCAATTTTTCAACGAAACCTTTCTAGTAAAAATGAGAGAAAATCTTATTCTACACTTAGACCATGTCTATCAGATTGAATTTATCACAAACAAGTCGCAAAAGGACTGCACTTTTCAAAAATTAGGATCGTTTTTAGACATTAAAAATATCAACTTTATTTGAAACAACAGAACTGAATTCTACATAATCCATAGCCACATTGAGGATTATAGACTGAGTGTATTAAATTTAAACATACTCTCCGCCACAATTATTTCACTTAATTCAACTGTGCCTGCCGTATGCATGTTATGCACATGTTAACACATCTGATTGTAGCTAACGACCTATGTCATGATTAGTAAAGCTAATGCCAATATTCGAAACTTGACCATGAAAATAAGAAAAAAAAACAAACACAAAGGGAAGTGTTACATTTGTTAAATTTGGTTTTCCTAAGTATATTTTTCTCGAAGAACATTAAGCAAAGTACATAATGAATATTAAGCAAAGTACATAATGACTCTATATCAACATTTAAAGACATAGACACTACTTCTTTGACAAGCAGGCTAAAATATCTAAAGGTAATTCATGTATGTCAATAAAATGGTACATTAAATAATAATTTCATGGATTCGGCAAACACAGGTTACCTTATTTAATTTTAGCCTTCAAAGTCCAGAATAACTAGTCATAGTCTCAACATTAGTCAGTGAACAGAATTTGATAGAAATGACCCAATCGGAATGTAACTACCCTAGTTACAGCATTTCGTTTAAGAAATTACTATTCATAAATTTTTTAGATATCCTCTAGCTTATAGAATCAGTAAGAGTTTCGTAAAACCAACCTGCCAGTTATATCTGCATGAATAGAGATTTTAAAAGAGCGGCTAGAAAATACTTGAGTTATGGAACGGATCAAAGAAAATGATTTATTATTTGTATTTTGTATTACTTGATGGTAAATTAAACATCTTTTTGAGGGCAGGACAGCATCCTACTTAGGACCATACCCTACCGGAATAATTCCCTACTTTTTAACTAAATAAATCTCCTTAATTCATAGGAGGTTTATTAATAATCTTACATAACTAAATGAGAATTCATATTTTATATATGGAAACCTAGTGTACATATTTACATTTATGGCACATGTACTACCGTGCATACGAACTAAAACTGAAAAATCAATACATCAGTACAAGTTTCTACATATGGATGTTGTGGGAAATGCCTCTTAAATAAACTAGAATGGGTCGCTTTTCGTGGTCGTTGTCTACAGTGGCAATTCGTCTTGCAGTTTCATGGCAGACACGTCCTGGTTGAGACGCTTGGTGCATTCCAACATTTGGGTATTCACGACATTTGCAAGGGTTTTGCCTTAGTAGGTCAAGAAAGCTTCATAAGTAGACATGTTACGTGGCACCAAAAGTCACATCAATCAACTTAAAGGACAATTGCAATTCAGCACAATACGGAAGCAGCTAATTGCAATTAACTATTTATCTGTAATTGAAAAGTGTACTGACATAACTTCAATGTGCATGAAAGAAACAGCAATTCAGCATACAGCATAGTTTTGACATGAAACATCTGCTGATATCACTTCAATAAACTTGAAAACAAAATGCAATTAAAAGAAAGAAGCGATTAATCAACAAAATCAAGTCTATTGATGTTACATCAAAAGTAAATAAACTTAAAGCAAATGCAATTTAAGGACGATTCTTCAGTGAAATCAAAAGTGTAGTGATGTCACTTGCTTATGACACCTTTAAAATAACAAAATATTCATTGATTTTTTTCCTATGCCTGATCAATAAAAATATGATTTTTTTATTTGGAAAATGTTGAAAACATTAGTGTAAATCGTTGTATTGTCCTGTTTCCATCATTTTATCCTTTAGCCAAAAGCAATAACAGGTATCTTTAAGCATAAACTTACAGATACATACATATAAATAAATAGCATAGAGTATTTTTAAGAAGCATACTCAAAGTATGTGGTATAGCTGTAGCGTTTATGGCAACATGCTAACACATGACAACACATTAGAAGGTGTAATCTTTTTGTGATAAACCTCTGCAGTCTTCTTTGTGATACTTTCATAGATGGTCTCATTTAATTTTCAATATCATTGGGACTGGATACTATAGTATCCGAAACTCATCAACAATATTGAAAATGTTTCTACGCCTGTGTATTGAAGCATTTGTCAATTTTCATGAAACGCCTTAATAAGAATCATTTAAATGTTTTAATTTTTACATTGAAGATCCGGGTAAAACACATCCAGATGATTACTCATGGTAAAGTCCAAAAACTGTGATACAACAGAACATGGACTCGTTTTCCCAGTTGTAAGTGACAGAGTTATCCTGGTCAGGATCCCATGTACACCTGCTGGTTATCTGAATGCCTTGTTCTTTCTTCTCGCCTAGGGTAATATAACACACGATCTTGTAGCGTTCATAGCCAATCTTTTTGACAGCATCTTTGATTTCTTCCGTGAGAATCTTCGTAATCATTGCGCATCTTTTGGCCGAGTAGCTCAAATGATCTAGTCTTGAATCGGCAATTTCCGCTATGGCAAGTTTCACTTCTACGCTACTGAATTTGACTTGCGGTTCCATGCGATAGGTTGGTTCGCGTAGTCGTGAAGCTAAGGCCTCTCTCTCGGCTTTGCGTGCTGCCACTTTTTCGCGAAAGCGTTTCACTAGCCGTTTTGTTGACAATATTGCGAACAACGAAGGCCCCTTGAAGGTACTTTCAGGAACGGGCTCGGGCTTCTTTTTAGAGCTGGCTGCCCTGTGTCCCTGGATTCCAGCCTTTTTAGGGCTCGTAGGGGTTTTCAACGCCGCTGGTTTTATCCTGGCTTTCAATTTTGCTGCTGCAAGATTGGGTGGCGCTTGTTTTGAGGACAAGGACGTCATAGCGTTACGTGAAGTATCCAGTTCGAGATTAGATAAAATTCTGTGTTTATCTTATGTTTGTTTATTTAAAATACTCACTGTACCGAAGGTTTCACACTAATATTTATTTTTATCCACCTGTAAAAGCAAAGAAACAGATAAATACACAACACAATATACAATAAATATGATTGCTTATCCGTGCTCGAGCTCTAAATGCCTTGGCGACGCCAGTGTATAGTCTATGTAAATATTGACCAGGTGGTCGATTTATTTCCATTAGAGACTGGGCGACATGTTTTAAATATAAGCATGAAATCAAAGATACATTATAGGATAAACCTGCCGAGTGGCATCAAACAGAAAAAAACGCCCGAGCAACTAATGCAAATAGATTAAGTAATTGCTAATCTTGAATTGATAATTATTTATCACTAACTTAACATTCATATCCATTTGATACAAGATGTTCCCACTCAAACTGTGCTTTATTCGGGTACTTGATAGTTTTTATATAATATTAGCACTAATTTGTTTTCATATGCAAGAGCACTAACTCATGCAAAAATATTCTGATCACAGACTTAATTAGTTCTCTGGGCAACCAACTTCCAATGGGTGAGGTTTTGCTTTCAGAGATGTCTGTCTGTCAGTGTTAACCACATTTTGCGTTGCTACACAACTTTTAATAGAATTCTCAGATTAAGTTTGTTTGGCAAGTGTGTTTGGATGCCTGTAGCATTAGATCGTCTACCCATATTTGTACAGTATCATCTTGTTTATCGACAATATTTTAAACGGGTATAAGGTAATCCAATGCCAGTTTGATGCCGGTTGGAGAACAAATAAGTGAAAATTTTGATTGGACTTTTGAAGGAATTAATTAATGTTAACGTTTAAGTAACGTTGCAGTGGGGCTTGCCTAACTGCTGAGGTTTTAAAAGAGCCTGGAACAAAGCGGCATAAGGCATAACGATCCAGAATGAAATATTGAACTGATGTACCCGACAATTTTTTATCAAATTATATCCGAAGGTTTTTATTTAAATATTCTATACTAAAATTATGCACGATCAAAGTTATCGGTTTAATACCAAGGTGATTTACATGATTTATACGATATACATTGACGTTACATTAACTCATTTACACTATATCTAATCTAACACAGTGTCTGCAGCAGCACACTAATGACAAAGTCTTGGCTTATTCATAAGTGTTAATTACATTTGACATCTCACCATTTAATAATATCTAACATTAATCAGCCTGATTATCTTTTAGTAGAAGACAACAAATGCTGAGGATTAACTGCGCTCATGGAATGTATCTTAGATGCGACATCTTAAGACACTGATGGGTATTGATTGATACCAAACCGCGCATGTATGTTTTCTTGGTTCGGGCTTTGTACAGAGATTCCAGAACATATACCAGTGAGCGTTTCAATTTTTGTGCAAAATATCAGATGAATTATGATGACAATAAAACAAACATATTTTGAGTTTGTGTCATTTTTCGCATTGTGGGTATAACTCGATAAAAATAATTGTCGGGGCCCTTTTGTCCAATATTTCATTTCAAGTTATAGGTTATTTTCCAGGCCCTTATGTCTGGATACTGTCAAAGTGACGTCAGTGCCAGAACGGGGACGACTGGGGGTAGTGGATTTGAGCATTTCCAAACTGATAACAGATAACATCTACGCAACCAATACAATGAACTATTTAGATTTGTATTTGTGTCTTTCTCTTACAAATATATAATAGACACTTATTCATTGGTACATGGTCCAACGTTCTTTGTCAGTTTTCTTGGTTACGACCATGACCTTGATAACAGGGTTAAGGTCAAACTTCGTACATTTGAGTAATAATACAGTACACATTTCGAGAGACATTATGTCTTACCAACTTTTACATGTAGTGACTATGTGTATGAACAGTCATGTATCTTATGAATAGTGCATTTAGTTTTATAAGCATGAACAGTGACATGTGCAAGATACTAAAGTGTGCTTAGTCCTCGTGCATGTAGTTTTGCGGGTATGAATGCGACATGTACAATAGCAATTCGTATTTGTAGCTTTATAAGCATGAAGAGTGACTTGTGCTTCCTGCTCGTACATCTAGTTTAATTAGTATAACCAGTAACAAATATTAGCTACTGGTACATTTGGTGTTATAAGTCTAGAATTTGATATATGCGAGATGCTCCTACATGCAGAGTTATGAGTATGAACAGTGACATGTTGTAACTCCTTGCACATGTAAGTTTATAAGTGCGAACAGTAAACTGTGCTAGCTGCTCATTCATGTAGCTTTGTAAGTATGAACAGTGACATGTGCTAGCTGCTCATTCATGTAGCTTTATAAGTGTGAACAGTGCCATGTGCCAGCTGCTCGCATAAGTCGTTTTATAGTATGAGCAAACTCACGCACCACCTGCTTTTGATGGCGCTGTCTGAAGTCACGCGTACTACAAGTCGCTAGCGTAAGTGGTGATTACTGTGCAATTATCGTAAATATAAGCAGTAATTGGAACCAGATCTTATGGTTCTTTGTGTCAAGCCCACCATCAATAACCATTTATTTAATACAATTCACTTGAATCATAAACAGATGTGAAAATTCTATTTTTTTGTCGCACATATACAATTAGTTTTTATGTATAAAATCTGACAGATTTTGATCAGCAATGTGCGTAAAATGTATTTTATAAGTTTTTAAAATCTTAATGTTCGTACTGTTTTTGGTCGTAATTAAACCGGTTACATCCCAGAAATTACAAAACAGACTTATCCTATTGGACTATTTCAAAGTAACCAGTATCCACGATGTAAACATCCAAGCAATAAATCCCTCAATACCATTTTTTTCAGCAGGAAAAAAATATCAATGGATATTATTTATTATAGAAAGTGATGGTAGAGTTGTTATGGCGTTTTTCTGTATTCAGTTGCAATGAACAATGGGGAGCCCAAGGGCAAAGGAATGGTCTGGATCTAACCCATCGATATTCAGCAACATGTGATGTTTGTTCTGTTGTTCAAAGCTGTGATACTTTGTATCTGGAATATATCAGCTACAATTCATTCTGCAGCACCTTATTGTTGCGAGACAAATGCAATGGCAAGATAATACTTGCGTGAATGTGTCCCTCAATAAAAAATTCAATGCATTAAATAATTACATTTTTTATTCTTCTTTTTTTTTCAGCCACGAGGCTGGGAACAATCGATAATTCATTGAAATATAAAGAAAAAACTGGAGACAGCATATTTTGAACCAACACCACGTTTTCAATAATTTTACACGGTCGGACTTGTCATTTCTGTTTCGTTCCATTGACGCTCATAGATCCCACTCCTGTTTGTCAGCGAGCCGCTGCATTTGTACTGAAACCATTCGATCCTCCCCTTGGAGGGTGGGGGGGGGGGTGGGGGGTTGAAGGAGGGGGGCTCCCAAAGTCGGGCATGCTAGACTAGACATGTGTGGCAGTAAAGATCCCGACTGCAGTCCGCATTCCTTATTTAGCTGATCAAAATTACTTGGCGGTTCTTTTTAACAAATCGCGTAGAACATTTTTTCCCATACGATCTTTTCGAATCGCATTACATAAAAAAAAAATGCCATGATTTCGTGGTGTTTTCAAGTTAGCCGTTCGTGCGGTCTTCGGCTGCTCACCCCTACCACTTTAACAGATCAAGTACTATTTCTGTGTCTGCCCCCCCCCCCCAGCCCCCTCAAGAGGGCGGGATTGGGCGGGGTGGGGTTGTGCGGGCGACAGTTCTACATAGTAGTCTACTTTAAAGGGAAATGCGGGTATCTCTGCTCCATCTAGCGACCGAAATGCGCATAACATTGAATATTGCTGAGTTTGAATCCATGTTTACACAGTATAAATAACTATTAATTCGTCTAAATCGAAAAATTCTTTTCAAAGACAAATAGGGTCGTGTCCAGAAATGGTCTGTATTGATATTTTGTTCCTTGAAGGGCCTGTGTTGATGTATTGTCCATTTAAATCATATTACACTGTTTTCACCATTTACCCATTGAGTCAATGGGATTTTGTCAAAAAGATTATATAATTCTCTTATTGATACGGTGACATATATTTTTTATTTGCTTAAAACATTTCGTATGACATGTTCTTCAAACAGGGAAAAAATGAGGCAAATGTCAATTGTGATTATGTGTGATTTTTGCAATTTGATTGAAATTTTTGGGTTTTCCCAATGGTTTCTATAGTCAAAGTACGCGATCTTTCAGTGTCTTTATTTCTCTTATAATATCGGTGACCCCCTTTTTTCTTTTCAATTTTTGAATGTATACGCTCAAAGCATTACACTGTGAAAGTATGAAGGAAATGTCAATTGTAGGTGAGATACCCGCATTTCCCTTTAACGTCTCCATGAAATGTTTTCTTGGCCAAAGCGAACTTAGCAGCAGTGGCAGGATACAAAAAATGCAACTATGATGGCTGTTCAAACTCAATGACTTAGTCACTGTGACTGTCTGATCATTTCATAACGTATTTCATATGCTGATTAAAAAGTCAATTTTTGTTAAATAACAGCGATATGCCTAGTGAAATAACAAGATTAGATGAGCAGTAGATGTGAGTTGGCGATAAGTTGAGGTGGCTATTATTCAGCCATAATGCTGGGCAGGTCTCATGGCCATTAAATCCAATACCAGTGCCATCGGCGTATTCACAAAAATCCTCACAACAACAGGCTCGCTCTACTGTTGTGTACCCGAACGGTCCTGGGCCAAAAGTGACCCGATCCTTGCACAAGCTGTGGTGCTCACAACCCATTGTGTAGAAAACTAAATTCACTTCTTTTTGATTCCTGCCACTGACGTAGTTTATGTTGTGGTTATCCACAAAACATATATATTCGGGCTCACATATCTCGTGTGTAATGCGACAATCGGCAATGTTATCCGCATAGAAACATGTATTACATTGTAGACATGAC
Organism: Protula sp. h YS-2021; assembly: GCA_949752745.1. NCBI lineage: Eukaryota > Metazoa > Annelida > Polychaeta > Sabellida > Serpulidae > Protula > Protula sp. h YS-2021. The sequence continues at coordinate 78,238,886 of OX457026.1, forward strand.
AACACTGGTAACCACGGCAACGCAATCAAACACAATAAAGCCAATTTCAATAAACCTGCTGAAATATGTGGGTACAGATGAACTCCAAGATATCCCAGATCAAAACACATTTTCTTGTCACTTTATCTGCCTCCAATGAATAAATCCTTTCAAGGCAATCTGAAACGACAAAAGAACAGTTGATCCGATCGACTTATTTCCAAGGGACATCCCATGCAATTGTTGCAAAACTTACTTAGGACGGAAAAACACAAGCATGATTCTGTAACATTTCACTTTTTTTTACATAGTTAGATGAAATGACGATAAGGGACGAACGCAAATACGCACACAAATTTTTATACGCAATCACAAATCTGTTATGAGCCCTTGCACATACATAAAAGCTGTGACGTTAATCATTTAATAAACATTATAACACGCACCAGTTGAGTAATGCCCTCCCGTAAAAAGAAATGATAAGTGTGCTCTAACCGCGTACAAAAGTCACAAAGCCAAATCACCGAAAAAAAATGGGCATGACTCCGAGATACTATGACGATGGCTTTGTGATGTAAAACGTTTTCCTTTGCATTGCGCAAGTTGCCACGCGACACTCGTGTCGCAGGACAATACAATGAAAATTTTTCGAGCAAAATCTCGAGTTTTTGGATTTTTTCCGCTATCTATGAATCGATTTTGCTTGTTTGTGTTATAATGGGGATAGATCCTGATGCAGTCGTGCTTGTGGAAGGCCAATGAACTCACCGTTGCGCGGTTCGTTCACAGGCCTTTCACGCGTGCTCGAATCCCATACAAAGCACTCAGCCCCATGATTCCTCCCTATAGTAACATTCACACAACTCTAAACCTTCACCCGCAACCCTCATTGGTGCGCGTGCTTTATGGGTGGTCCCTTACTAATTCCGGCGCTACAGACCCAGATGGCGGATTGACAATAAAATAGAGCAGCTTGTTTTTTTTTTTGTTTTTTTTTTTTCAGGTAGAACATATTTTTCCTTCAGTATTTTCTAATATCCTGAAAGTGCTTAAGGCGTTCTCTCTATACACTAATTACTCAGCCAAAATGAGTTAAATGAGTCCTGTTTAAATAGCAGATTGTTCACTCAGGATAAAAATATATCTCCCACCAGATATTAAATTGCACAAATGAAATCGTCCTATTCTCGTGACGTATTATAGCTAGTGAGAACGGGATTCTTCTGAAGGTAAAACCTGATATCTTAATTAAAATATATCATACTAAGTTCTTACGAACTTATGCACATCCATCTTATGTACATCCATGTTTGATGATTCTTCATGTTTATATATTTATCTGGTACTATGTTATGTTAGCAGATGTAAACGATTGAAGCTCACCAAGGGTTTGTTTTATCAGGCATTCTGTGAAAACATTAGTTTCCGGTCGCGACCCACCGGGCTATTTTATAATGTCATCGTCATAGATCATGACTTTATAATTTAATAAAACTGTTTCACTTGGAGTTTTGGTGCAAGAGACATCTTCAGGCTACTTTTTAGCATTTAGCTTGACTATAACATTTCCCCAAAACTGGATTTTGTGCTCATATTGTAAGTTTCAGGTACTGCGTAGAGAAATAGTTCTAATTTGTTGTTATTTTCACCATACATGATATTGTTTCAAACCTGATTTAAATCAGTCTTTATAAAATAAATACAACTGATTTATGTCTTAGTATTCTTTCAATAAACGCCCATGTCATCTTAGAATGATGTTATTGTTTTTCGCTCTGACGTGGTACTGAGAACCCAACATTCGCCACAAATATATGTAAATTTTGTGCAATTAGCAGAAGTGGGCTGTGGCAATTTGGGTCGGATGGGCCTGTTATCATGATGCTTAAAGACTTCATTCCAGGACTAATAAAGCGACAGTGCTCTCAGAGGTGTAACTTCATCGACCAGGCTTTTCTTCAAAGCCGCTCCACATACAATTATATTAATGGGTATCGTCGAAAGCGGAAACCAAACAAACAACACAGGGTTGATACAACCCGTATTCGAGGCTTTGGCTCAACCTTAAAGCAAAATACTGGCGTTGCTGACATTTGGTTGCTCTCACAACCATAAGTCATACCAGCAAACACGTCTTAAGTGGCGAAGTAGTTGGCCTCCATTATTATATATTGCGGTATTTGGCATAAACGTACATATAGGACCTCACCAGAAATCAGATCACATTATTTAGGGGTAAGGGTTCCGGCTCAGCATATGGGCAAAAATGACAACATTGTTGGTATTTTTCAATTGTATTCTGGTTCTGCGCTCAGAGCTAATGTAGATTAGGCGCAATATAAATGTAATGAATAATAATAATAATACGCCTTAAAATAGTGTTTTCGTGGTATTTGCAAACTGTTTAACAATTAAACTACGCACAATTACACCCCCATTATAAGAATGTATGTATCGAATTCGAGATAGGAAACAGAAAGTGTATCACATGGAAATAGTTAAAAAAAATGCAGAGACAGAAGCCAAAAAGAAGTTTGATTTAACGTTTGTAGCATAAAAATAACACCATATTGGAGGTCAGTAGAACGCGCTTAGATTGTGTTTGTGAAAAAACGTAAAGTGCGATTATTGAAAAAATACTCAGATATATTAAAAGTGTGTTAAGAAACTTACCTTAGCCAAGAATAAACCAAATTAAACTATTTATCCCTTGTTAAGAGTAAATAATTGCAAAAGTTTGTGTCCAAATTGCATCGATGCCAATACAGGGCAGCTCTTTGTTGAAATCTTGCCCTCTGTTAATGCCATCAAGTGGGTAGAGTTGAAAGGAAACAGACGTCCAAATTCGCCATCCTTTGGACTGACAACTTATTACATTGTTGGTGGCCATGGCCATTACGATGTTATCTTCAAACAGGAAGTCAATACCAAGGGAACATACGTCACGTGTAAGCGCCTTCTGCCACCGATAATGGCGCCATCTGTGAAATGAAGATGTGAAGTGATGGTATGATGGTGATGATGATGACGATGATGGTGGTGGTGGTGATGATGATGATGATGATGATGATGATGATGATGATAAACAGAAAGAGAAACAATGTTTTTAGTCTTGTTTAGTATTCTTCTGGCCTGCCGTCTTTAAATTTTAACATCCTTAAGTTGAATAAACTCATAAAATAAATGAATAAAATCAGACGCGTTTATATATATTTTTTCTTTAAAAAAAGTGATTGTGCGCTTTAAAATGAATGAAAAACATTGCGTCATTCTTTGCTATTCTTTGCCTTTTTGGTGTATAAGTAAATGAACCAACTGGTGTTCCAGTCTACTTGTGCCCTGTACAGAAGCACCCCTGCCCCTCCCCGCAACGGGGGAGGAAGAAAATTGCCTAATTTAGCTTCCTCCTACTCCTCCTCCTCCTCCTCCTACGGGGATGATGTCGTCCTCACCCTGGACAATAACTCACGACCTTCCCCAAATCGGCATTATCGGAACTCCACTGAGTGGGAAGGTGAATAGAATGTTAATAGGGTTACGAAGCAAGGTTGTTTTTTCTGGTTTCATCATTCAGAAAATATTGTCTATTTTAAGTCATCATGAAAAATTACTGACCAGTAAGATAATAATGATTTTTCCCAACTGGTCAATAATATTTTATGTTGTCTACAATTAAGTCAAGTTTGCTTTGTTGGACTATTTAACTGGGGTTTGATTATCCATCGAATTTGGCGTTCTGGTCAAAGCTGAAAACTAATTGACTTTGGAATCAAATAATCAGATCTCAGTATTTACGCATGTAATGTGGCAATTTCAGAAAATTAAAATAATTTTAAATAACTCATATTTTGTTATTTGGTTAACATCAAAATACTTTATGCGTGTATATAGATTGGCTAGAATAAGAAAGGCAATCTGCCATGAAATGCTTTTTAGTTAGTGAATTCCTTGTAAAATTTGGCCTCTAGATAAATGTAAGACATATCCACACTCAAGCACAAACTGTGTTCAAGTAAATTTCTTTTCACAAATAAATGAAGTGTTGAGGACTTATCGTTTATTCCATTCTCCATCAGACATCTACAATCAATAATAACCACATTTTTGCAAAATTTATTTTAGCAAATGAGCAGCCGTTGTTGGAAAGGTTTTAATCAAACCTGAATAATTTACAACTTCATTGTAATAAATAAAGAAACTCATCACGAAAACTGTGTGCATGTGTGTGTGTGTGTGTGTGTGTGTGTGTGTGTGTAGGGGGGGGGGAGAGGGGAGACGGCTAACGTTTTCAAAGAATGTTTAAAAGAAAAGGTTCACTGCATTTTAAAACCAAGCCCAATTTTGACTGAAGGCGAATTTTACATTATATTTGATGGATAAGCATTTGGATTTTTTTTGTTTCTTTTTTTTTTTCAAAAAGAGGGATTACATCGCGACATTCTTCTAACTGACGCAGTTACGTGGTCAGATAATGTGAAATCCCTCATTACATAGATTCCTTATGAAGGAAGAACAGAAAACTTCGGTTTTCTACTGTAGACGTGTTTCCTTCAACAAGAATATTTAAAAGCAAGGTTTCCTGAATATATCACAATGATAATAAAATAAGACATTCATCTTTGACTAGCAGCTACATGCATAAACAAGCATTGATTCTTTCCGGTAAAAATAGCGCGTGGGAATTCCATTGAAGTTCTGTGGGGTAACACGTTTTAAGAAACAGTTCGTTCAGATTTGAAGTGGTTACTTTTTACTTGAACTTCCCCGGTGGTTTCATACAGTTTTCTGTCTCTTTTTAATAACAACAAAATAAAAAAAAAGAGAAGGAAAAAAAATGTTTTCTAATACATTCGACACGATTTTAACAGACCTGGTTAAATAACATATTATGCGACCATTAAAAATAGTAAACAAGGTACATGTCATAAAATTATTCATGCCTCCAGGAAGTTGCAGTATGGCACAGCCGTTAATACAGAGCGGTACATCTAAGATGCTATAAATAGACACATATACCTGCCTCGGCAATAAGTTAAATATATATATATACATAAGTACTTTGAAATTTAAAAAATTCAAGTGCCGTCAGCTGAAATTCAATTTGAAATTTGAAATATTGTCACGAATATTGCAACAAAACTGACACGGATACATCTAGATAAAATAATACCCCAGTAGTCTTTAAAAGTCTTCAAAAATACCAAAAGAAAAACCATTATTAACAATTAAACAAATGATGCTTGAATTTTACACACGAAGCAAATGAATAAATGAATAAAATTAAGAAAAAACTGTCTTTTCGATGTTTGAATCCAAAGAACATGGAGTGTAAATAGTTTCCGAGAAAGACAGCGAGGGGAGCTTATACGGATAGTGTGGGATTGAATCTGAAAAAAATAGCAATAGTTAAGTATTGCGGTAACGGAGTTACACTAAAGAGTTGTGTCACAATATAAAGATAGCTCTAATGTGTCGCGTTAAAGAGTGTAAATACAGTGGAACGCCAGCGTACGATCACTGTGAAAACGGGACCAAATCACAAATAGGACCACTTTACAATACTCCACTTTTGGGCACCCTTCTTTTTGAAGAACAGGACCAGCACGGAAATCAAAGTACTTCAGTTCAGCCCCACCTGTGATCATATTTACAGGGCTTACTTGTATAAAAAATACAATGATCATGAAGCAGAACGCGGGAGTGAAGGGTAATTTTATGGGTAGGGGTAGTAAGAAAACAAACAAACAAATAAACTAGCTGTCAGAGCGTCAGAACAGAGCTCCTGAATCGGTTTGGTCATTGTCTGATTGAAGTTTTATAATTTTAGGCCTAGAACACGTACATCCTAAAGCTCGTTCGTAGTGGAAGCCCTTCCACTCACACGTACCATTGATGGAACGGCCCGTCTTATAAAGCGCGGGAATGCGCTGTCGGATCTCCTCGCACTGATTGGCTGGGTTATCTAGACACCCTCTGCAGGAACAGCGGGCCTCGGTAAACATACGTGGATACATCATGTCATTCACTTTCGTTTGTTGATGCCAAGGACATGTGGATCTGTGTTCCAGCGGATCTTCATAACCCTGTTTTGGTACATTAGGACATGATTCGACGTAGTTTTTTCCGAGTATCCAGAAATTCTTCCAAAATGGATGATCGCGTCCGGGAGTTTCTTCGTCATAAGCTAGACGGTTTTTGAAATCAAAAAGTAAATCTTCTTTGTCATCCGGGTCCTTGCATCCGTTACCATCTCCTTTGACTCGTACAGGGAGGGCCCTTCCACGTAAAAAACGCTCAGCGCTAAATATCACAGTCCATACCATTATCCAAAGGCACTACAAAAGAAAAAGATGGCATATATCGAAACTATTGTAATGCAAAAAGTAAAATTTCAATATTTCACACTGAATCTAGTCAAATTTTATTTCCTGGTCAAGTGCCAATTTTGAGATTGTAGTGATAATTTTACATTGGCAATGAAGCTGCACATCTGAAGAGTTAAACAGAGTATTTTTTTTAGAAATTGCAGTCAAAAAATGCAGATACAAGCTCCACCCCCCCCCCCCCCCGCAATTCATCCACAACGTAGGGCGGTTCTGAGTGTAGGGAACGACTGGGTCTCCTTTCCTTTTTGAATTTGAAAGCTCTTTAAAAATAGTATAAAATTGTGAATGCGAGTGCGAACAGTAAAGATTTTTTTTTTTTTTTTGCAATCATAATTTTAAGATATTGTATATTTTTGCACTTGGATGCGATATTTTCCGTGGATCAGTTACGTTGGTATGCCAATGTTAACCACGTACACTTTCTGTAGCGCGCAGCGTGACGCTTACGACACTGGAAGAGCGGGAAATGGTATTGTTGTTGCTGTGTACTGCAAATATATTAATATTTTCCCGGCGGATTCACTCATATACCAATTGGGTTACCAAGCCTTCCAAACGACCCCTAAACGCGGAGTGCTAAGTTTGAAATAATATCCCATTTTTAAATCAAACGCAGAGTACAGAACCCTCCTTATTGTGAAAAAAGAATAGTACTGTACTGAGGAGTACTGTATGAAAATTACCCTTCTAACGCACAAAAGGTGGGTGCACAACTAAACCTATAATTTATATAGCCTGATTCTAATCAAAGCAAAACAAAAATTTTGATGTAGATCCCGTAAGCTTTCAGAATAAGATAAATGAATTTACCTTCATCTTCAGCAAGGTGCGTCTGTTTTGTTTGTTTGTTTTTTGCTTGCTTTTTATTTTTTTTTTCGCGTTGTGGTTATTTGTTAACTACTGACCAAAGTATGAGTTCCAGTTGGACAAACTACCATTCCTGGGTTGTGCATGTTTACCATGATCGTCCTTTATATACATAGATAGGTCACTCTCGAAAAATTTCGTTATGTAATGCAGAATGAATAAAATTTAGAGCCGATTTAAATTCCCATATATTTCATGCGGTCATCATCATTACGCAAACAAGGAAGCTTTGACCATTGATGAGGATGCTTTTGCGCATTGAGAAATTCTGAACTAATCGTGATTTTCTTACTGATGAGTGACACTGAGATTAAAGCAACGAATTAAGAACATGCATTATATTTATAGAGAAAGAAATTAAAATTATGAATTTAATGGTTTCGATGGGGTTTATTAAAAGCAACTCATGCCATTTTGTTAGAGTAAAGCCGTGAAAAAGAGAAAGAATATGTCAAGGTCATTGTTTATTTTTAGTGGATCTAGTGTGACATTCAAAAAAAATTTTTTTTCGAAGAAAATTCATGAAACACAGTTTCGAATCTCAACTGAGTTTGCGTGAATGTCTTATAGTTGGAAACAGAGACACTTTGGTGAAATGTGTAAAGGCAAAATCTAGGCGAACAGACAAGTTGAGACTGAGTTCTGTAAGAATACCGACGTATAAACAACGCCAACTCAAGTTCAGGAATGTGATTCGACGCTGCTTTGACGGCGACCAGTTAACATCGCCAAAAAGTGGACACATATTCATTGAACCTCTCCTCCCCGAAAGAAATGCGATCGGTGACCCCCCCCCCCCCCCCACTCCTCCTCCGACTTTTGCCATGCCGGGGTAAATCCCCCTCAGTGAATGAAATTATCAATCTTTTCGCCTCACGTCTCTGCTTTCGGTTGAATTTTGCGCAGCATTTAGGTCATTATAGACTTTTTTAGATTTCATTAGGAGATTAGTCTTTTTTTTAATATCTTGCAGCATGTGATTAAAATTATCGCGTTTATTTTATCACGTATGTAGGAGATTAGGCCTTCTTATCGTGCGGCAGAAGCATCGGATTAACAGTTAAAGCGTTAATCCATAAAGCCGTAGTTGCTTGGTAGGTCAACGAATCGTACACTAACAAAGGGCTACATTATAATTTGTTTGGCGCTAAAATACGGTAGGTATCTCAGGGAAATATGAATTGATGCAGTAGTGTTTTTCTTCTGCGATTCGAACTTGCGGCAAATATTTCAAGTTTATTCAACTCCACATTTCAAAGAACAGGGAAACCTATATAAACAGACGCCGACACAGGTAAAAGTAAATTCTCAATCAACTAAGATGGAGATCATAACTAGGCAAAAAAAGGGTGGCTCAAAGTTGTGTTTCGGTTGCTATGCGCATGCCAGAAAAGAAGACATAAAAAATTGACATCGAGTGTGCTCCCATCGGAAGGTAAATAGATGTAGCTTCGCCATCACAGCTCATATAGAAGTGCGTTTAAGTTGGCCTCATTAACACTTGACAATTCTTTGACTTGGTCAAGGCTTATATGAATTTGTGCGGGCAGCCGTTGGTGCTTCTTATCCCTCAGCCAATATTTGCTGAAGGCTATTGCTATGGGCCTGTCCGTCCGTCCGTCCTTCTGTCTGTCCGTAAACTTTTTTGGCCGGACGATATCTCAAAAAGTATTTATCGGAGCTTCACAAAACCTTATAGGAAGAAATTATATATAGTGTAGATGTGCAACAGGAGGTTCAATTTATCCCGTGTCAGCCCGTCTGCCCGTCCGTTACACTTAAATTTTTTCTTGTCCGGGCGATATCACAAAAACTTTTCATCGGATCTTCACCAAACCTTACAGGAAGAAAGTATATATAGTGCAGCTGTGCAACGGCGGGTTCAATTTGTCCCATGCCTATCCGTCTGTCCGTCCGTCGCACTTTAAATTTGTTTTCTCCGGGAGATATCTCAAAAACTATTTATTGGATCTTAACCAAACCTTACAGAAAGAAAGTATATATAGTGTAGATGTACAAAGTCCCGTCCGTCACTCCATCCGTTGCACCTTGTATATTGTTTTTGTCCGGGTGGTATTTCAAAAGAGTAACTGGACCACAGTGATGTAACCGCTATTGGCTGAGGGCTCTGCATCTCTGATGCCTATGTTTTTTTCTTGATAGTAAAATTAATTTTCGTCTCAGCGTCGTCTCTGACACTACAGGCCCTAGGACCACAAAACTTTGTACTTACGTTTCTCTGTGTGCCCAGTACTGGTCCCGCCGCCTGGATCTGTGGGCCCCAGTGCTGGCCGCGACTGCCGTGGTGCCGCTGCCTTGACCATGTGGGCAGAAAGACGAACTGATTCCTCAACTAAGAGAGAAACAAAGAAAATCCGGAGATTGCATGAAACGAGTGCTGTTGCGGGCTAGCCCCACTCCTACAGTAGATACGCTCCAGCTCGTTGTGTAACTACTGTGGCATGTTCTTGTGTTTCAGAGGCTTCTCCCCTTGTTTGTAGTTAATCACTGTTCCTGGGGCTACAAACGGCAATCTGCAGAGTCTAGAAACAGAGTCTCGCGTAAAATCCTGCCAATAGAATGTAATGGAACTATTGGGGGATTGCCAACAGCCCGAATTTAAGATTTCTTCCATGGTCCCCCCCCCCTTGACGGCTTTTAACGAGCAACTCACCTGGCATATTTCGTGATGGTGGATATGTATTGTGTTGGGCCGCCCACAGTTACGGTTTGAGTTCTTCATACTCTGAGAAACTATTGCTTGACGCAGGTACCTAGATTTTGTCTACTTCCCTACGCCATATGTGAGGTCTCTTCGTACATGTAGTCCTTGTCTAAGGTGTGAATTTTCCCCCTTCCTTACCTGACGTTAGGGCCAGCAGAAACGTAACCTTAAACGTCAGCTCCCTAAGTGGCATGTTTGCTTTACAGGTAAACCTTTTGCTGCTAAGGTATTTTAGTACTACTCCCAGGTCTCATTGCCCAATAGGTCTGGACGGGGGCGGGCGCTGCAGTTTAAAGTTACTGATCAGCTTTGTTAGGCAATCGTCCTGGCCGTGATCGTAGCCCGAAGCATTTTTTAAAATGGGCCCCAACACCGATCTGTAACCATCAGTCGTTCGCACGCCTCTTTACCTCGCCTGGAATAGGTGTATAAAGAAGTGGGCCAACTAATGGGGCCGTCGCCGTGACGGGATCAAGCTGTTTTAACAAACATCACAGCTTGAACACCCTTCACCGTGAGTTGCACACGGACTTAGTGAACTTTGCATGCACGTCCTGCATGCGTTGCAGTGCTTGCTGTGATAAGCCCTGTGCTTCTAACCAGCCCGCTGTATGCACCACAGGTGGAGGTTTAGATCCCACAGTTGTTGGTGGTTGTGGGGCCAGTGCGGTTTGTGCACGTCCCCCACACTCACCGGGGGGCCGTTTTGGTGAGCATAGTGCTAGTCTGGTGAGCAGCGGGTACCAAGGTGCCGAGGGGCTGTCTGGGGTTAGCAACAGCATTTGGAATCGTTTTTCCCTGGCTAGTCTGTTCTTTTCAGATTGGGGGGGGGGGGGTTGTCGCGTTCGACGGAAATGCATATAACACTTCCTGTGGCCATGTGCAGCTGACTGCGTCGCTGTCCGCTGCCTCCGGATCCAGGCACAGAGACACGAACCGTATCAGCTGTTTCGGTGGTCTGGTGGCAAATAGGTCCACATGTGGTGGCCCCAGAGCCGAATGCTCCACCACGGAAAACAGCGCCTGCTTACGGATCCATTGTCCCGGTAGTACCTGCCTCTATCTGGAAACCATGTCTGCCAGAAAGTTGAGGTGGTCCGGAACATGGTGTGGCAACAACGTGATCTGGTGCTCTGCCGCTAGGAGTCACACTTGGCGCGTTGCCTCCCTTACTTCCGGCGACCTCGTCCCCCTTGTTTTCTTATGTAACTCACCGTAGTGGAGTTTTCTATCAGGCACAGCACGGTCCGATTTTGGAGTTCGCGCACCAGCAGCTAGAGAGCTTGTTTGACCGCGAGCATGTCCAGCACATTTACGTGCGTATTTCGCAACTCCCCACCCGCTATCGGTTTATACCTGTACGTCTGGCTGCGGGGCACAAACCGCTCGCCCCACTCTGTGTTCGACCGATTGCCCCACCGCATTAGATCTGCCCTTGCTTGCTCCGAAAGTATTACCAGACTGTGGGGTCCCTGCCCTCGTCGCACTGCTAGTCGCACCGCTCTCTGGAAATGGAAGTTCAACCGATCCAGGGATACTGTCTTCTCTGTGGCCACTAGCAGCCCGAAGAGGGTTTCAGCTTGTCGTAGCGGCACTGCTGTCTTGACCATGGTCCGTTGCGTCAGCGCTTCCAGTTTTCCCAGTCAAGCGGTCGTGGGCAAAATCAAGCCTCTTATGAAATCGAACTGGTCCCCTAAGAATACAATTATTTGTTTTGGGTTCGACCTCTGATTTTTCCAGGTTGACCAGTAGATGCAGATCTATGCAATTGCTGATAAGGTCCAGAGTCTGCTGCGCAACCTTTTCCTTCTCTACACCTGCACTGAGCCAATCGTTCAGGTATTGAAAAAGTACCATCCGTAGCCGTCAGCTCCACGCCTTTAACGGTCGCATCGTCTTGCAGAAGACCCACGTGGTCGGCGACAAGCCTAATGGCAGTGCCTTGTACCAAAACTTTTCCCCTTATACCTGGAAGCAGAGGTATTTGCGGTGCTGAGCCCTCATTGATAGGTCTATCAAAGTGGCCACATGCCCGTCTCCACTGCCTTTCTTATGCAATGACAGGTTTCCATTTTGAAAGTTGGCGTGACTAAAATATCATGGCTTCAAATCTATTATAAGACGCCAATCGCCAGTTTTTTTTTGGTTGCAGAAGCACGCGACTAAAGAAATCCTGGTTTGCGGCATCTCTTCTATTTGCATTTTTTTAGCAGTTTGATTGCCATTTCCCGAAGTGCTATAGCTTTGTCTGACCCTTGCCTGTAGGAGGCAACTAGCTCGGTTGGAGGACTCAGCGTCAGGTTTAGATTTGGTATCTGGCTGTTTACTTTTTTGAACCGCAACCAATTTTGTTTGGGACACCTAGCATTTTCCATTGCTGAGAAAAATGCCTGAGCCTTCTTACTACGGGCAACTTTCCTGAGTGCGAAATCTTTTCCGTTAACTAGTTCATCGTAGCGCCAGTATTTTAGATCGTTTGAGGTGTCCGGAGAGTTCCTGGACAAGTTCTTCTCCGGTCCCCCGACTGATTTTCACCAGTGTTTGTTGTGGTCTCTCTGGAAAAATACCAGACGTCTGCGGTTTCTGGACTGCACCGCATTTCGCGACCGAGGTGGCGCCGATTGGGTGCGCAACACTGTGAGTCTACGGGAGCGCCTCCGTACGACTTGTGTAAGCATGGTAGGCCCGCTGTGAATCTCTCCTGGAGCGCTCTACTTTGCAAATCCTGAACATGTCTGCCATTCAGCTCTGCCAACAGCTCATCGGGGAACAGCTGGGTTTCTTGCAGATATGTGGCGTGGCGGAGTTGGAATAGCTTGTCCTGGATTAGGCGACACCGCTGCAAAATGTTGCCCCTGCGTAGCTGCACAGTGTTTGAAAGGAGACAAGTGTCTAACTTCACCAGGTCTTTGGTGTACTTGACAAAACAGACCACCAGTTTGCTAACTAATCCAGTGTCTGAGCCCGCCAAAATGTTGACCAGTGTCTCATTCACATATTCTATGAAAGATAAAATTCGCAGGCTGGCCCTAGCTACTCCTTCGAAATGTGTTATGTACTTGTCCTTGACTGACACCTTGTCATCAGGCCTGACTTGGGGCAACCACGAAGGAGCGTGCTTTTTGGGTATCTCAGTGGTGTAAAAGGGATTGCGTCGCCACAGGGCCTGTACGCTGTTTTGGTAGCCATCAGCTTGGACAATAGATGCAGTTTGCCCAAATTGAGGGCCCGACCGAAATTGGAATCCTTGGCTTGGAAATCCGATTCCTTCAATTTGACGGCTTCCCAAATTTCCGCATCCGTGTCTAGTGCTAGGAATTTAGGCCCGGTTTCTCCAGCCTGAAATTGGATTCGGACTGCTGCAGCGGCTTCCATACTTTTGGCTTGAGAATTTTTGTACTTGTTTAATGACCTCTCGGAATGGAATTTCACTGAGTTTCGCGAGCGAAGACGACACAGTTACGCCGTCGCTCTCTCGTTATGGGCTGCTCTCTCTGTGGGATAGGTGTAGGCGTTTGCACACCTCCCACTGTCTCGTCTGTCCCAGTTTGCTTCGCTTCCTCGCCTTGCGCAACAGATCTCCACACTAGGATGCCTGAATGGTGACGCTTCCTGACACCTTGTCCGACTGCTCCTGCTGCCCCTGTATTGTCCCAGGACCGCTAATTGTGGGTGTGTGAGTGGCGTAGTCTAGGCCTTTCCCGCGATCGAGATCTTGGTGGCTTTCTCCGATTGACGGGAGGAAGTGGAACCGTTTGAGCTGCTTTCAGAGTCATAATTCGACTCTTTCCGCCTGGCGTGACTGTACAATTTCTGCAAGGGGGGGAGCGTGTCCTTGCTGGGGCCTCCCGAGCTTATGCTGTCTCTGGAGGAAGATGATGTTTGGCGGCGCATCTCCTTGTGTGGATGACTGTCGCTGCTCTTTCCTTTTCGGGCCCTGCTTTTACTTTCTGCCTGCCGTGACGTCGTTTTGGCTTCCTCATCACGAGCTGTAGGCCGCTCCCCTGTTTTTGCCCCTACCGTGGGGCCCTGGGGTGCTGAGGGGCCACTGGTGGGTGTGGAAGCATCTGATACTTCGGGGCCCTCAGCCATAGTGGGTCACCTCCCCATGGTTGCGCCCTGTGTTGAGCTGGTTGGGACCGTCGTGCTTGGCGGTGCTTCCACACTTTCATTCATGTTTGGTGGTCTGGATACTGTGCATGGAGCCGTTAAGCGTGTTTGCACGGCCTCAAGCTGCTGTTGGAATAACAATGCTTGTTCCTGGGGCGCCCTCTTGACAAGTACCTCTATATCCAGATGCGGAGACCCTCGTGAGCCCTCTGTGTAAAGATAAATGTACTATGTGGGGGTGCCAGACTTGGGGTCTGTGTCTCGCTCAACGTTCGTGATGTGGGGAGGTCATAGGCTGGCACGTTAGTTTCTCTCGGGTCCTGAAGTCTGAGGGGTGTAATTTTTGTGTTACTTTTCGCCAGATCCTCGATGGAGACGAGGAAGCCCAGTTTGGTAGAACTGTACTTCCCCCTGCGTGAGGCTGTGTGTGATGGGAACCTCTTGTTCTCAAAGTTTGACATATCCATCTGACGATATTTCATCGCGTAGCGGTGTGCCGGCCTCTGGCTGTTCCTATTCCTGTGCCAGGGTACCTGTCGACATATTGCCCCAGAAAAGTTTGAGTTCCTATGTCATGAGTTTCTTGTGTCTTTGTCTATTAATAATCTTCCACTGCTTCTTGTTCAGATGCGTGCAGATATCACACCTCACAACGCCGTCACACTCTGGTTTGCCGAACCTGGGGCACAGTCTTGATAGTAGTTGTGGGGATCGTCTTCTAGGCCCTGGTGTTCCTTCTTCACCATGGCAGGTGACACACGAGGAAACTGCTATTAGTTTCTCTGTAGTTCTGCTAGGCGGCGCCCATAACCCTAGGTTGGGGGCCCCTAGCTTAATCTTCTTGGCGCCCAAAATTGGGGCCTCCGATGTGTTGTCGGCCTTTTCGCGCGAGAACGTGGGCCCCAAGCACCTGCTGCTTACAAGCGCGGGAAGACACCCACACCTAGAAAAACTAAATCCTTCAACACCACCGCCCAGATACAATAAGCTACGGATGTGCGTGCACAAAGAGGTATTCTGCCCACGCAAGGCCCTGCCAACAACCCGCGAACCAGACGCAAACGGTAGAAAATCTAATTGTGTTGCGGGCGCATTCCCGCTCAAAATTACCAGAAACTTCACTATTTTACGTAAAACGGCATGTGCACGACGCGAGAGGTGGCTAGCGACTAGGTCTAAGCCACTGTGCGCAATCCGTGATTCGCCCGCGATCTGCTCTCTAGACCGGAAGTAGTGTGTACGTCTCTGCAGCAGGAGCACAGTCTTGGCCACGTCGTTCAGAACCGGCCCGAGCTCCCACCGCACAGTACTAATTCTGATGACCAGTACAACGTCTTCGGTTCGTGTGAAACGCCAGAAGGTGATAGAACGCCACTGCATAAACAACAAGACTTACCGATCACCGATTATCGCTCCAATCAAAGTCTTGTTCCGCTTGCACCGTTGGACCGATCGGAATTCTTATCAGCTACGAGCCGTTGGTATTAATTGGAAACTTCCTCTTGAGCACTTTCTCCGTGATCCTCCTGGGTTTTGGTCCTAAAACCGAAGAGCTTCCACAACTAGACTGTTTGTTTTGGGCGTAAGGATGAAAAGGGACGTTAGTGGCCAACCTGTAGGTTATATACAGAGGGGAGCACCAAGCAGTCAAAGAAAAGTTGCATGAATAGGAGACCCTCACTTAGTTTTGGGTCATCCATTTCTATGAATTTATGGGCCAGAAAAGATATGGATGATACTTTTCAAGCGTCGGGTTGATCCAACGACAGCTGTTAGTCATTTGTATGAACAAAAAGATATTTTATAGCGCGTGAAAAATGACTTCAATTCCAAATTGAGCAAAGCATAAGCAAATTAGGAATAGACAGAAAAAAGAGCCTCAACAAAAGTGTAGTGTAATACCTGATTTTGTTTTTATTGAGCAACCAACAAAAAAACACAATTTGAATCGCTGAAATAATAATAGAAGCCCCGGGACTTATATTTGGAAACAGTTTCCGAATAGAAGCCCCCTGGACTTCTATTTGGTTTCGATATGAGAGCCCAGGGCTACTTTTCGGAAACGCCCGTTGTAACAGGTTATCTTACCCCTCCACCTGTACCGCTTCCGCTCCCCATCCCCCTGGCGGAGGGAAGCTATACTAGGCTATCTTCCTCCCTCCAGTATATTTTGCCCCATCCACGAATGTTTTTGCGTGCAAATGTATGTTAATAATATTTGTTCATGTAAATAAATGGACTCAAGTAAACTGTATAAAACTATCTTGAACTACTTTATTGAGTAAATTCAACGTAGTTCAAACAAGTTCAGTTCACCCGGAGGGGCCGAAGCTTTACAGGGGATAAGATATACTGTTACACCGGTAAATAAATACAGGTACCGGTAAATAAAAACGGGTCTTCGAATACCGTTGTGTTCTGTACATTTCTTCAGTCAAGGCCTGATACCATGCTACGGGCGATGGAGGTTGAGGCGTACACGCGTGAACTAATCGGTGATGACATCACGGCATTTATAACAGATGATTCATGAGAAC
Source organism: Protula sp. h YS-2021 (assembly GCA_949752745.1). Lineage (NCBI taxonomy): Eukaryota > Metazoa > Annelida > Polychaeta > Sabellida > Serpulidae > Protula > Protula sp. h YS-2021. The sequence goes on from OX457026.1 coordinate 78,255,490, forward strand.
CGCAGAACTTGAATGCTGTTTACATGCAGCATGTCCTGAGAAATAATGGTCCACATGGAAACGCGCATTAACATGCATGGCGATTGTCCAGCACATCAGCGCTGTATGGCTTAAGTCTGTGCTGGCTAATTAACACTTGACAAGCCTTTGGCTTGCAAGAGTTATATGAAATTGTGCGAGCAAAATTCGTCCTTTTTTTTTTCTTCTTGACACTTTTTCCGATTTTTTGTGTCTTCTTCTTCTCTGACACTATGGGCCCTGCGACCATGAAACTTGGGACTTATGAAGAGCTTGATCTGAACATGTGCATGTCACTTTTTATTTTCGTCTTTGATTTCGTTTTCTTTGTTAAAACGCCATGTGAAAAGAGTGTATTTTTTGCAAGTTAATGCGTAGCATTTAAGCCACATCACACACAGTTGCTCAGTGAGCTTTGTGCGAGCTCTCACTGTGTATGCTAGATCAGTCAATAAAACCTTAAGTCAACAGAAACTAAACACTACTCGGCTTATAAGACGTATTCAAGCTGTGTTGTTTGCAATATAGTATTCAAGAAATAACCCATTGAAGCCAGTATTTTTGCGTTTTAATTTTTGTCAAGTGTTTAACATTTCGCTAGCGGAATGAGCTTCTAGTTAACACTTGACAAGCCTTTGGCTTGCAAGGGTTACATGAATTTGTGCGAGCAAAATTCGTCCTTTTTTTTCTTCTGGACACTTTTTCCGATTTTTTGTGTCTTCTTCTTCTCTGACACTATGGGCCCTACGACCATGAAACTTGGGACTTATGAAGAGTTTGATCTGAACATGTGCATGTCACTTTTTATTTTCGTCTTTGATTTCGTTTTCTTTGTTAAAACGCCATGTGAAAAGAGTGTATTTTTTGCAAGTAAATGCGTAGCACTTAACGACAGTACAGATTACACATTTGCTCAGTGAGCTTTGTGCGAGGTCTCACTGCGTAAATAGATAACAAGGCGTATGCCTGATCAGTCAATAAAACTTTAAGTCAACAACAACCAAACACTACTCGGCTTATAAGACGTGTTGTGTTGTTTGCAATATATTATTCAAGAAATAACCCATTGAAGGAAGTATTTTTGCGTTTTAATTTTTGTCAAGTGTTTAACATTTCGCTAGCGAAATGAGGTTCTAGTTCTCGGGTTGTGTCTTCCCGGAGCAATCACTCCCGCCTTCTCAACACTCTAAGATCTATTGCAGAGGTGCAGGAATAGAATTTTACGATCTTCGTGTACGATCGTTTTTCACGACTGGCCAGGCCAGTAGATACAATTTTCTCGTAGCTGAAACGCCTCACAATCTTTGTACACGAAGTTCCATCCTTCAGCATCTTTAAAGACAACTTCTCTTTTTCTAAAAGTGGTAGCATGATAATCTCAGCGTTCACCGCAATTTTCAACGGCATTGATTGTCCTTTATCAATAACCTGGGGCAATATTGCTTTTAACGCCACATACCTCCTTAATCAGGTCGCAAAGCCCCTAATTGTCTGGACTCAAATCTACTCAGAAATCACATAAGTAAAATCTGCCTCCGGACAAACCACATAATATGGTCAACCCCCAAATCGTAAAAAATCATTAAATCCCTTTTAATTTACCATTAGTTTCTATATAATAAGAATTCTGATAATTCGGACACCTCCCTATTTGGACACCGGACTCAAACCACGTTGTACACTTTACTGTGTGAATTAAGTGCCTAATCTGTACGGGAGTCAAATCTTAAGTGATTTATATGTGTAAGTGCCTCAGAAACCGTTATTAAATTATGTAGTACAGCCCCCTCCACCCACCTCTCAGCTACACTAAACCTCAGGTCTGGACACCCTCGATAAGCCCGACAACTCTCTGTATCGGACGTATTTGTTCAGTCTCTTTTTATGTTCCATTTATGCTCATAATAAAGGAACATCACTAAACTGGACATCAAACTATATTTTTAATGCCCGGACATCCGGTGGGGTACTAAATACAAGGTTTACTGTACAAAGAACCCTTTACATAAGACCCTGATATTTGGATGACAATTTCCACAAAATGTCTCGAACTTCATTTCAATAAAATGTCTCCGACAAAATGCCTTTCGACAAAATGTCGTGGATTCTTTTTACGCACAGAGATTTTCTACGTGTGTAGCAATATGTGTGCAGGGGGTTGGGGAGGGGTTCTACTCAGTTGCCAAGTTGCGTTGCTTCTCTCAAGGGCGTCTGTTTTTTGACAGAGACTTTCATTGAAACTTACAAACACGTCAGCGTGTACTGCTTGCTTTTCTGTTTTTTTTTAGGGGGAGGGGGTGGGGCTACCAAACGAGAAATGACGTCTCTTTCTGCTTCTCTTTTTAGAATCTATCGGACTTTCAATTCAGGTCGTTATTTTTTTTATATTGGGATAATTCTCTGTTTTCACTTACTCTAATTTTTCATTCAGTTCAAGTAAACCTAAAAACGTTCTGTGTTGGGTTTAAATGAAAACTTCATGGAATATTGGCTCTTTAACACTTGTGCAAAATTGATAGGATACTATGGGGCGGAGGTATATTGCCTACATTCAATTCAAGTATAAATTTTACAGGTCTTTATTTCCGCAACAATAGTTTATTCAGCAAACAAACGAAGCCATCATTGCATAACCTGAGCAATCCGGACACTTTGCTAATCCGGACCAATTTTATCAGTCCCAACGCTGTTCGGGTTAACAAGGGTTTTACTGTAATTGGAGGTTTTTTTTTATTTTCTTACATAGCAATGCTCTCTTAAAAGTTTATTACATACAAGGGTATAAGGCATGTAGTCACTTACCTGGCAGAATAGCTTACGCTGTAAGTTTTATTCGAATTTGAACAACATAGTTATCTCAACAAAAACAGGTGAATAATGTTAGTTTTATTGGGCTGGGGCGTCGAATAACAGTCAAGGTAGAGCACCTCCCATAACTACAAGAACTCACTCTTAGGAGGGTAAAAACGGCGGAACTGAGTCACTTTTTTGACGTCATACTGACGTCATAGGTGACTTAGAACCGGCATGGGGTTTCTAAGTCAGTTTTTAGGATAGAGCGCGCGCGTGTTCGGATGACGTCATGATGACGTGAGATGACGTTATGATGACGTGATGATGACGTCATAACATGATGACGTTATGATGACATCATGATGATATAACAACGTTAGACTGTCTGGCAGAACCCTAGGCCATAGAGTGCGTTATGAATGTGTATGATGACTATGCGTTATAAATGTGTATTATGCATGTGTTGTGAATGTGTACATTATGAATGTGTATTATGCATGTGTATTATGTATGTGTTATGAATGAGTACATTATGAATGCATATTATGAATGAGTACATTATGAATGTATGCGTTATAAGGTTATATGGCATGTTTTCACAAACATTCTCGTTAAGTCCGGAATAGCTCAGTTGGTAAGAGCGTCGGATTCCTGGCTGGTGGGTTGGTGGTTCCAGCCCAGGTATGGGCAACCATGGTATATGACTATGTGACCAAATCACATGACCAAGTCACGTGACCCCCCAGGACATACTATGTGCCGACCCCCCCCCCCACCGGATATACTATGTGCCCACCTCCCCCCCCGGATATACTATGTGCCGACCTTCCCCCCCAGGACATGCTATGTGCCGACCCCCCTCCTAGGACATACTATGTGCCGAATCCCCCCCCCCACCCCAAAGAGAACAAAATTCAGCCAATTTAGCAAAAAAAAAAAGACCAGTTTCCAGCCAGTTCAACAACGGCAGCCAGTTCGGTAAACTGTCATAGGCTATTTACATTGATAACTTTCGTCATGTTCAACTGATTTGAATGAAAATTTTACCGTTTGAACCAGTTTTATTTCTAGTTTTAACATAAAGTAGTCACAGACTATTTGCACATGTGACTGTAAGCATAATGTATATCTTAGTAATTTTTGAAAAAAAGTAGAGTACTTTCAGCATGTTCATCCGATATGAATGAAAATTTTGCTGTTTGATCGAGTTTTATTTCTAGTTTACAGTAGTTACAGGCTATTTGCACATGTGGCTGTAAGCATATGTATATTTTAGTATTTTTTTTTAAAAAAGTAGATAACTTTCACCATGTTCAACTGATTTGACTGAAAATTTTACCGTTTGATCCAGTTTTATTTCTAGTTTACAGAGGTCACAGGCTATTTGCACAGGTGAGAAGACCACACCATTCAAACATGTGTTCGAATGGCAAGCCCCATTCCAAAGACGTGTTCGAATTATTTTTTGAAACATATTACGTCATGGTATTGTTTAGCAAGTTGTTTAACAATTGTTCAACAAATTGTTTAACAAGTTGTTCAACATGTTGTTCAACAGCATGTTGTTCAACATGTTGTTCAACATGTTCAACATGTTGTTCAAGATGTTGTTGGGTAAGTTGAACATGTTCAACTTCTTCAACATGCTGTTCAACAAATTGTATATAAAGCTATGTTTAAAGACTTTCTCGCCATTTGAAAAGTGTATGTTGAACCGAAAGGATGTGTAAATGCAACATTTGTTCGAAATCTTACAATTGGCCACAAAGTTTTAAAAGGTACTTAAAGGATGCTCACACTTCAGAAGGAGAATTGGAGATAGCTATGGAAAACCCTGTAAAAACCCTGCAAAAACACCTATCATTACCGCTTCTGTCTGCGACCTGTTTGTCAAGTCTGCTTGTCAAATCTTAAGTGATTTATATGTGTAAGTACCTAAGAAGCTGTTATTTAATTATGTAGTATAGCCCCCTCCACACACCTCTCAGCTACACTAAACCTCAGGTCTGGACACCCTCGATAAGCCCGACAACTCTCTGTATCGGACGTATTTGTTCAGTCTCTTTTTATGTTCCATTTATGCTCATACTAAAGGAACATCACTAAACTGGACATCAAACTATATTTCATACCCAGACATCCGGTGGGGTACCAAATACAAGTTTTACTGTACAAAGAATCCTTTACATAAGACCCTGATATTTGGGTGAAAATTTCCACAAAATGTCTCGAACTTCATTTCAATAAAATGTCTTTCGACAATATGTCTCTTGACAAAATGTCTCCGACAAAATGCCTTTCGACAAAATGTCGTGGATTCTTTTTACGCACAGATTTTATACCTGTGTATTAAGATGTGTGCAGGGGGTGGGGGAGGGGTTCTACTCAGTTGCCAAGTTGCGCTGCTTCTCTCAAGGGCGTCTGTTTTTTGACAGAGACTTTCATTGAAACTTACAAACACGTCAGCGTGTGCTGCTTGCTCTTCTGTTTTTTAGGGGGAGGGGGGGGGGCCGGCTACCAAACGAGAAATGACGTCTCTTTCTGCTTCTCTTTTCAGAGTCTATTGGACTTTCAATTCAGGTCGTTATTTTTTTATATTGGGATAATTCTCTGTTTTCACTTACTCTAATTTTTCATTTAGTTCAATTAAACTTAAAAACGTTCTGTGTTGGGTTTAAATGAAAACTTCATGGAATTTTGGCTCTTTGCCACGTGTGCAAAATTGATAGGATACTATGGGGCGGAGGTATATTGCCTACATTCAATTGAAGTATAAATTTTACAGGCCTTAATTTCCGCAGCAATAGTTTATTCAGCAAACAAACGAAGCCATCATTGCATAACCTGAGCAATCCGGACACTTTGCTAATCCGGACCAATTTTATCAGTCCCAACGCTGTTCGGGTTAACAAGGGTTTTACTGTAATTGTTTTTTTTTTAATTTTCTTACACAGCAATGCTCTCTTAAAAGTTTATTACATACAAGGGTATAAAGCATGTAGTCACTTACCTGGCAGAATAGCTTACGCTGTAAGTTTTATTCGAATTTGAACAACATAGTTATCTCAACAAAAACAGGTGAATAATGTTAGTTTTATTGGGCTAGGGCGTCGAATAACAGTCAAGGTAGAGCACCTCCCATAACTACAAGAACTCACTCTTAGGAGGGTAAAAACGGTGGAACTGAGTCACTTTTTTGACGTCATACTGACGTCATAGGTGACTTAGAACCGGCATGGGGTTTCTAAGACAGTTTTTAGGATAGAGCGCGCCCGTGTTCGGATGACGTCATGATGACGTGAGAAGACGTCATGATGACGTGATGATGACGTCATAACATGATGACGTTATGATGACATCATGATGATATAACAACGTTAGACTGTCTGGCAGAACCCTAGGCCATAGAGTGCGTTATGAATGTGTATGATGACTATGCGTTCTGAATGTGTATTATGCATGTGTTGTGAATGTGTACATTATGAATGTGTATTATGCATGTGTATTATTTATGTGTTATGAATGAGTACATTATGAATGCATATTATGAATGAGTACATTATGAATGTATGCGTTATAAGGTTATATGGCATGTTTTCACAAACATTCTCGTTAAGTCCGGAATAGCTGAGTTGGTAAGAGCGTCGGATTCCTGGCTGGTGGGTTGGTGGTTCCAGCCCAGGTATGGGCAACCATGGTATATGACTATGTGACCAAATCACATGACCAAGTCACGTGACCCCCCAGGACAAACTATGTGCTGACCCCCCCCCCCCCCCGGATATACTATGTGCCGACTTCCCCCCCCCAGGACATGCTATGTGCCGACCCCCCTCCTAGGACATACTATGTGCCGAACCCCCCCCCCCCCCCCCCCTAAGAGAACAAAATTCAGCCAATTTAGCAAAAAAAAAAGACCAGTTTCCAGCCAGTTCAACAACGGCAGCCAGTTCGGTAAACTGTCATAGGCTATTTACATTGATAACTTTCGTCATGTTCAACTGATTTTAATGAAAATTTTACCGTTTGAACAAGTTTTTTTTCTAGTTTTAACATAAAGTAGTCACAGACTATTTGCACATGTGACTGTAAGCATAATGTAATTTTTGAAAAAAGTAGAGTACTTTCAGCATGTTCATCCGATTTGAATGAAAAGTTTGCTGTTTGATCGAGCTTTATTTCTAGTTTACAGTAGTCACAGGCTATTTGCACATGTGGCTGTAAGCATATGTATATTTTAGTTTTTTTTTTTTTTAAAAAGTAGATAACTTTCACCATGTTCAACCGATTTGACTGAAAATTTTACCGTTTGATCCAGTTTTATTTATAGTTTACAGAGGTCACAGGCTATTTGCACAGGTGAGAAGACCGCACCATTCAAACATGTGTTCGAATGGCAAGCCCCATTCCAAAGACGTGTTCGAATTATTTTTTGAAACATATTACGTCATGGTATTGTTTAGCAAGTTGTTTAACAATTGTTCAACAAATTGTTTAACAAATTGTTCAACATGTTGTTCAACAGCATGTTGTTCAACATGTTGTTCAACATGTTCAACATGTTGTTCAAGATGTTGTTGGGTAAGTTGAAGATGTTCAACTTGTTCAACATGCTGTTCAACAAGTTGTATATAAAGCTATGTTTAAAGACTTTCTCGCCATTTGAAAAGTGTATGTTGAACTGAAAGGATGTATAAATGCAACATTTGTTCGAAATCTTACAATTGGCCACAAAGTTTCAAAAGGCACTTAAAGGATGCTCACACTTCAGAAGGAGAATTGGAGATAGATATGGAAAACCCTGTAAAACACCTATTACTGAAACTTTAGATGAGTCTTCTATGGAAACTCAAAGCGTCAACATGGCTGAAAAGAATGCACATGCTTGTACAGAATGTGGTGCATTATACGACAGCGAAGAAGCTTTGTTCAAATATATGGAGCAGTGTGATGAGGGTGTTGATGACAGGAGCTCTGAAAGTGAGTCAGAAACAGACTCTGAAAGTGAGTCGGAAATAGACTCTGGTTGGTATGATATGGTTCTAGAAGTCTACGATGACTATGATGCCAAATTTCAAGAAAAGGTTTCAAAATATGAAGAACAAGGGCTTGAAGATGCGCGTGAAATAGCAAGTGATCACCTTCAACCCATTTATAAGCATGGACTAAAACAACTGTTTATTAGACTATTCAAATATACCCAACGTCTAGAACAAAGCCACCATTATCAAACCATTTTAGAGGACTTTAATTACTTTGTTGATGAAAAACATTACAAGTATTTAAAGGTACTAAAAGCGGCTATAAGAAGAAACGACGCATTCTTTGAAGAGCTACTAGATAAAGAGGAGGAGAAGGAGGATGACAGCAGTGGCGAAGAAAGTGATATGGACAGTGGACAGAGTGAAACAGATGAAGAAAAATAGACTTATTGGACTCTGCGACTACTTAATGTCAAAACTGGAAATTAAACTGTATCAAACGGTAAAATTTTCATTCAAATCAGATGAACATGCTGAAAGTTATCTACTTTTTTCAAAAATTACTAAAATATACACTATGCTTACAGCCACATGTGCAAATAGCCTGTGACTACTTTATGTCAACTAGAAATTAAACTATATCAAACGGTAAAATTTTCATTCAAATCAGTTCAACATGCTGAAAGTTATCTACTTTTGTTCAAAAATTACTAAAATATACACTATGCTTACAGCCACATGTGCAAATAGCCTGTGACTACTATAAACTAGAAATAAAACTGGATCAAACAGTAAAATTTTCATTGAAATCGGCTGAACATGCTTAAAGTTATCTACTTTTTGCAAAAGTTACTAAAATATACATTATGCTTACAGCCACATGTGCAAATAGCCTGTGACTAATTTATGTCAAAACTAGAAATTAAACTATATCAAACGGTAAAATTTTCATTCAAATCAGATGAACATGCTGAAAGTTATCTACTTTTTTCAAAAATTACTAAAATATACATTATGCTTACAGCAACATGTGCAAATAGACTGTAAATATTGCGCCCCTTTTTACTATTTATTTGGATTTTATTTTATAAATTGCACTATTATAGTAACTGTGATAATAAAATCAATCTCGATTGCAATGGCAATGTCATGTATTGCTATTATGTCTAATCCAATAGCAATTCAACGATCGATCGATTTTTTTTATCTCAATTCTAGTCTTTTCAAACAGTTTCAATCAATTAAAATATTAATTTTTATTAAAAATTACAGCCGATACGAAAGACACTCCAACTGAGTACAAAAAGTTTACGTCAGGTAAAATTCAATTTATTGATTCATTTCATTGCTCTCAATTGCAATCACATCGTCATGCTCTTATCTGTAATTAAATTACAAATTGATCCTTCGATTTCATTAATTTCAGTTGCAATCGTTCTAAATAATTCCGCTTTTTCCGTTTGCAATTTGAGGCAGACACCGCTATAGCTACGCTACCTAAGTTATACAAATTTGGAAGGCTCACCTCTAGAATGGTCGGGGGCAAAGCGCGACCCCACGGCCTTTTTACTCTACATAGTAAAATAAAAAAGGGGTCTACACTTATTATTCGATCTATTTGTATGATCAAATTTAGTACTACTCATTGCAAATAAGTGCGTTGGTGTGTGTATTGGGGAGAGAGAGAGAGAGAGAGAGAGAGAGAGAGAGAGAGAGAGAGAGAGAGAGAGAGAGAGAGAGAGAGAGAGAGAGAGTAATAAAGTACGAGTTAGTCAATTTTTAGTACTTTTGTTCATGGTTCTTTTTTAAATAGCAAATAGTGCCGAGGTGATGGCGAGCACAGGTTGTGTGCTTTGGACAATAGTAGCACGATGCAGTCGTGAAGAAAGACAGTATGCACACATGCATTACGGAACATTCCTTCAATAATGAACGTGTATAGAGCCTAGAAAGAAAGGTATTTTTAGTGAAAAAAAAGAGAAAATTGAAGCTGTTTTAATTTCAATAGTAGAAACAAGGCTTCTACAGGTATGGTGAAAAAATAATATAAGCGAAACAACGAAGTTCAAGGTGAAACAGTTTTGCAGAAAAGTTGCAAAAGCATCGGTCTCGTATATATCTTTTCCGAGTTTTACTGGCAAAAACAGGCAGCTGAAACGCTGTTAGATTATAATTTAAGGTCAGGAAGAACCAGCTTGAAGTGACCTTTTGTTATGTTTTTTTCGGATTGTTGAAAATTGCGATGATTCGAAATTGCTTTTCTTTTTTTCGCTTTTAGAGGAATATAGTTTGATCTTTATGTGAAACGTTCCCGGTAACTATTGCGATCGGCCAATTTCTCAAAAGTTGCAGTTGGTGGTTTTTCTCGCGACCATAATTGCAATGCCCGCCGAACATCTTTGGACAGGTGTCCAGATTTGTTTTATAATAGACAAGATGTACAGATGTCAAACACACAAAAAGAAAACAACTTCATCATCGCTCGCCGAAAATGACAGCCGTATTAAGTATGTTAGAAAATGACTAAAACACATAAGAGTTTGAGGGATGGGTAAGTTTTACATCTGTATAACGTCACAGTCCCGACGTGTATCCAATGCCGGAATCCCCCCCCCCCCCCCTCCTCCCGTCGGTGGAATACGATACGATTTTCATATGCAAGCAAGTCATCAGACATCTGGTCGTGACGTCTATCCAGTATCTAGGCAACGTGACACATTATCACTGATATCATGCGACTTAACGCTTTTAACATTAATTATAAAATGTTGTTTACTAATTTTTGTGCGAAATGTGCGAAATCAGTATTTTAAGATAAATTTTACCACTGAAAAGCAATTTATACGGTTCTTCTTCCTTGTGAGCAAATTTATTTAATTTTCAAATTTTGTGCACTCAGACGACTTATGAATTTCGTTTTTTTTTCTCTTTTTTTTTTTACCTGAATTTTTTCTAGACTCACTCGCGTGATCTTTTATCGGCTGGGGGATACAAAACAATTTTTTTCTCCTTATGTTAAATGTTAAAATCACCTTGCAGTTACAGGCTATTGAAACAATATCAATGGGTTCTTAATTTGTCCATCAACAAGATGCATATACTGTCAAAATTGTACCCGTTTGTAGGGGCACTTGACCGACCATGAGCCCAACTCATCACTCAGAGGAACCGTACTTCAACAGATGAATGTATTTCCGCTAGAAAAAAAATGAATGGCACAGTTTGGCATTTAATCGTTCGAAATTAAGGATATTATAGCTCCTGTTAAACACATTTCCGAACTGACAATGGGAGTTTTCAAAGTACTCGTTTTATTACTTAAAACGCTTTTTACGAGAAAAAGGCTAGTTCACGTTCTCCGCCTTTAGACGGCAGATTCCCTTCATTTACGGTAATCTACGAATAAATTATGAATGAAACTTTTCTGCACGTGTAATACAAACTGGACCGTTTTCGCTACCAAGTAGAGAAATTACACTTGGAGGTCACATAAAATACGATTCTAAACTTTTAACCTCTTACATATCGTATTTTAGGCCTAAAGGGTCGAAAATAAGGTCAAAATCGTTCTACTTCCGGTTTTTGGCTTTGACCATGGCCCAGCAGGTCTAGGTAACCGAGGTATCTCTTATGTATCATCTTTTAGGCTCAAAGAGTCGAAAATAGGCCCAAAATCGCTCCTGTCATGTCCATGAAGCATCTCGAACCGTTTTCGAGATAATGGTCCAATTCCGGTTTTTTTTACTTTGAACATGTCCAAGGAGGTTAAAGTCACCGCGATACCTCTTACCTATCGTTTTTAGGCCCAAAGGGTCGAAAGTAAGCTCAAAATAGCTCTATCTCTAACCGTGATAATGGTCAACTTCCGGTTTTGACTTTGACCATGTCCGAGGAGGTCAAGGTCACCAAGGTATCTCTTACATATGGTCTTTTAAGCCTAAAGAGTCGAAAATAAGCCCCAAATCGCTCTATCTCTAACCGTTTTCGAGATAATGGCCAATTTCCCGTTTATGACTTTGATCATGTCCGAGGAGGTCAAAGTCGCCGCGATACCTCTTACCTATCATTTTTAGACCCAAAAGGTCGAAAGTAGGTTCAAAATAGCTCTATCTCTAACCGTTTTTGAGATAATGGGCAACTTCCCGTTTTTGGTTTTGACCATGTCCGAGAGGTCAAGGTCACCGTGATACCTCTTACCTATCGTTTTTAGACCCAATGGGTCGAAAGTAAGCTCAAAATAGCTCTATCTCTAACCGCTTTCGAGATAATGTCACACTTCCGGTTTTTTATATTGACCATGGCCGTGGATGTGAATCGTTCACTAAGGTCATGGTTAAAAAATGCGGATTTCACGTCGTCTAATCACCCTCTATCAGTGAGCTAAATTTCATCACTCTTTAGCGGTATCCGGTCAAAATGCCCTCAAAATCTGCAAGATGGGTCGAAATGACTACTGTCAAAATGGGCCCAGGTATAAAAATTACAATAATAACAAAACTTTTATAAAACGCTGCGGTTTTTAGCGACTGTCTGGAGTAGTTTCTGTCACTTTCACTACGCTGTCTATTGGCAATGCGTGCACCACATGCATCGCACATAATCCGTATGCAGTGTACTTAATCCGTCCAGAAACAGGGAATGCATGAACTGTAACTTGATAGTATCAGGATTGATACGCTTCTTACGTTCTGACACTTTAACATGTTCGTTTTAGCCGTTGTAGCCAGCTGTAGTTCTCATAAGTTGAAGGAAAAAAACAATTGCGCGTGTGCAAATATGCTCTCTTATTACATTTTTACATTGGTTCTGTTTATTATGTTGTAATAAATGGAATAAGAAAAAACAACAATTTTCATTTCATAAAATCAATAAATTTTGTTGACAAAATAAAAGACCCAAATTTTGTTGCAAAAAATAAACAACCAAAAGATCCTTAAATTAGTTAAATTTTCAAATGAAAAATCTGGAACATTTTGGCGGTAGTCATTTTGACCACTTGCAGTTTTTTTAGGCATTTTGGCTGTAGTCATTTTGACCTGGATTCCTCTTTAGCAGTTGGAAAACTAGAACCGCACTTCGTAAGCGACATCTTCAACACTTGACAAACATTAAAAGTTAAAAAACAAAACTCATTTTGGCATAAGCTTCTCAATGACTCTAAAGCCGCCTCCTCCCGCGGAAACCATCTGGCCGCGCCCCCCCCCCCCCCCCCGTTCTCAAATAATATTAATTAATGTTATTCTGGACTTATTAGTATGTCAATAGTTTTATTTGTACATGTTTTTCAATGAATTTGTCATGCCATTGATATATTAGCAAACATCACAGCTTGAATTCTGTTTATAAACCGTGTACATCTGCTTGGTTATGTTGACTCAACGGCTTTATTGACTGAGCGGACTAGCACTTTTTCTCTATGCAGCCAGAGGTCTCGCAACGTCCATAGGCTCTGTTGTTTTGCTGAACCGTTACTTTGCCTTTAAATAAGCTGTATATAACACTTGTTATTTATTCTAAAATCAGTTGTGTTCGCATTGCGTTTTAAGTATGAAACCGAAATTGTAGATGAAGAAAAAGGCGGGATTTACACCCTGAGATCAAGTTCTACATAAGTACAAAGTTTTGTGATCCTAGGGCCTGTAGTGACAGAGAAGAAGCTGAGATAAGAAAATGGATTTTACTGTCAAACCAAACGCTGCAGCCAACTTAAACTTGCACACGCGTGCTGTGCTGGCTTTCATAGAGAGTTTGGCGATCAATACATCGAGGCTGATGCCGTGCCAGTTTAAACTACTGCTCTCAGCTTCTAGCCGCATGTTTCGCAAATTCGTTTTGTCGTTTTCAATTGAAAAATTAAGCGATTTTAAAAAATACAGAATCAACTAGCCATACTGAAGTTTATCATATCCAAATTTCATCTTTCTAACGGCCTCTGACTAGTTCCATGGACAAACTCAAAAAACGGATAAACATGCTATAAGTGCGGCCAAAATGTTCGTAGAAATTCAATACACTAGGGAATTTTCGCAGATCACCAAGTGTAATAATCACTGTCAATATTGCCTTACATGACAATATAGGAAGTAGAAAAGCCGGGAAGACATTCCATTTTGTGTGGATAGATTCAATGCGGGGACCAGAAACGACTAAAGGTGGAGAACAAAAACTTTGCTTTTAATCGTAAACAGGGTTTTACGAAATAAAACGACAGTTTTACTTTTACTTTACCAAGAAATTTTCAGTAAAATCTTAACTAACTCCAGGAAATTGATCTCACAGTCTTGAAATTTTAGGTGAAAGTAGCAGACAATATTACCAATCTAGCTATTACTTTCTTGTGGGTTTCCAAAATTTTGGAGGAAATATTGTAAAAAAAAGTTGCCAGTTTATCGAACTCCATGAAATTAGTCTTATTGTCTTTAAATTTCAGATGAACGTAGCAGGTATTATTACCTACCTGTCTACTTTTAGTGATTGCCAAAAGCTGATGGAATAACGGCCGAAGAACCGAAACTGTTCAGTAAAATCTTAACTACCGCCAGGAAAAAGTCTTACGATCTTGAAACTTTAAGTAAAGGTAGCATAAATTATTGCCTGCCTAGCTATTGCCCTTTTTGGGACTGACCAAAAAACTGGATAAAATTTTGGCCAAAAAATTAAAAAATCAATAAAATCTTAACTCACGCTGTAGAAATGGTTTCACTGTCTTGATATCTTGAAGTAAAATAGCAGTTATTTGTACTTGGATTTTCCTTTTTCGTATTTCAAAACCTGTTTGGCTATTTTTTGGTGATTCAGGAAATATTTATGGAATTTTCAGTCAAATCTTAACTTATGTTAGGAAAATGCCTTCATTGTCATTACTGCTGTACTGGACATTATTTGTTTTTGGTTATTGGCCAAACTTTGACGGAAATATTGGCGAAAAACAGAAATAAATCAGCAAAATCTTAACTCACCCCACAGAAATGGCTTTACTGTTCTCAAATTTTAAATAAAGAGAGCCATCATTGATACTTACCTGGCTATTACTGTTTTTTCTTAATTTGGAAAATTGGCATAACATTTGCGAAAATTTCTTACGCAAATCTTAACTAACGCTAATGATATAATTAGGTAAGCGGATATTCGTCCTGCTCCGCTATCCTTTCTCCTGGCTATTACTTTTTTTCACCATTCGCCGAAAATTGGGTGAAATATTGGCGATAAAAAACTAAAATAAAATAAACTTAACCAACTCCAACAAAATAGCCTTACTGTCTTGATATTTTAAGTTAAGGCAGGTATTACTGCGTAAACGGCCATTACTTTTTTAATGACTGGCCTAAAACTGGCGGAAAACCAAAACAATTTAGTAAAATCATAACACACAAGAGAAATGGCCTAACTGTCTTGAAATTTTGGTTAAAGATAGTGGTTATTGGTATTAACCCCTGGTTACTGCTGTTTTCCGTAATTCGGAAAAAGTGGCGAAAAAATTCACAAAACTGCTAATAATGGTAGTTATGTAATCTTACTTTCTTAAAACTTTAAAAGAGGGAAGCAGATATCAGTACCTGTCAGGCTGTGATTCGCCAAAAAGATTATACAAAACGCAACTGGCTCTAGGTATTTGACCTTAATCTCTTGAAATTCTAATTAAAGGTGGCAGGTTTTGGTATCCACCTGGCTATTACTTTTTTCGTGATTCACCTGATATTTGTAGAAGTAACAAAAAATAAATTTCAAAAAACGTATCTCCTCCTAAGATGTAAATGGAAACGTCCTAAAATTATGATGAGAGGTAGTGGTAATTATGTCCACCTCGCTATTACTTTTTTGGCGATTCGCCAACAATTGGCGGATATATTGCGATAAGCAATTCTTATTTTGAAATCTTGAATGACGCCAAGTACATATCCTTACTGTCTTGAAATTTCCCTTACAGGTTACACTGACATGTAAATAAATCTTGACATCAGCATTCGTGAGCTGAGGCATTGTCCATGGACAATCTCTGCCTTGATGTGTTTACCAGGGGACTTTGTGGAGCATGAAAAAGTGGAGGAGCTTTCCAGTGCATTTAAATATATTTCCTTGTACTTTGAAACTTACGGTATCAGATAAACTTTAAATCAACATTAGAAGTGCCAAAATAAAAAAATTGTCATGATGACAACATAATGAATTCACAGATAAAATGCAGGTCACCAGATAATATTTTGTGAAAAAGTAATCTCATAAGATATTTACTCCTAAGCTCAAAGTGTAACCGATTTCGAAATATTTTGTTTTAAAAACTTTCTGACGTCATAGGCAAAACATTTTTTTCTGTTGGAACAAGCTCCCAAAGTCAATTATAAGTGTGCCAAATTTCATTTTCGTAGCTGCTTCGTCGGAGTTGTGTGCAAACGGAAGCCAAGTCTCGAAGCATCGTTTTCCCCCTACTATGACTTCAAAGCATTCGAATTAGTAGCATGGTAAAATGTTCAAACTTATTTTATGCATCATATGTTTTCCAAAAACTACATTTGTTAAATGTGCTTTCGAACCACCATTTTCCCACTACTATAACATAAAATATAACATTAGACTTAGCGTGGGGAAAATCCCATTCCTTCTCAAATTTATCGATCGTTCGCACGGTGTAGGCCTTTGATGTTCTCAAATTTATTGATCGTTCTCACGCTCTGAGGTCTTTCGCGCACAAATTTATTGATCGTTCCCACACTCTGAGGGCTTCCATATACTTATTCCTACGCTTTGTGTGTATGAGTTTTTACTGTAATAGAACCACTGAAATATGACTAATTAAATATTATCGGTGAAAAAAGGCATAGAAATATGGCCATGTTAAAAACAAACAAAAAACAAACAGAAAACAAACAAAAAACGAAAAGTTATGTTTGCCCCTAGGTGGGATCGAACCACCGATCTTCAGCTTACGAGTCCGCTGCTCTACCAAGTGAGCTAACAGAGCTGGTCTATTGAACTGTCTGATAATTACATACATACTTAGACTAATTATGCTGACATAGCAATTACACAGTCCTCACACAGTCACATAGCCATATGATGTCACATAGTCACATGACGTCACATAATGTCTCATGATGTAACAGAGTCATATAAAGTCACATAATGTCACATAGTCACATACTCTCCCAGAGTCACATAATGTCACATTATGTCACAGAGTCACATAATCTCACAGAGTCACATAATGTCACAGAGTCACATAAAGTCGCATAATGTCACATGATGTCACAGAGTCACATAAAGTCACATAAGTCACATAATGTCACATGATGTTACATAGTCACATAAAGTCACATAATGTCACATAATGTCACATGATGTTACATAGTCACAAAAAAGTCACAAGACAAAGTAGGTTGGGTTAAAAATTGAAGATTTAGCGGACACTACCAGCGGATAAAACGGAACGGGGTTAGCGGACAAACCAGGACGAGCGGACACTTTGGAACAGGGTTAGCGGACATTATGGAACGAGCGGATACTTTGGAACAGGGTTAGCGGACACTTTGGAACAAGTGGATACTTTAGAACAGGGTTAGCGGATATTACGGAACGAGCGGATACTTTGGAACGGGGTTAGCGGACATTTTGGAACAGCTTGTAATTAGCGGACATTTCGGTACAGCGGACAAAACAGAACGGAACACACGATGCGAGTTCGCTAACAATCTGCTAGACACAGCTTTTGACATGCTATGTCCCAATCAACAGTTCGATAACGTTGACCCGACCAGACCGAAACATTAAAACTTCTTGCAATCGGTTGTGATTGGTCAACGTCTAAGCAACGTCTTTGATACAACGTTGATTAGACGTTGGCAAGGCAGCGTTGTTTAGATGTTGGTTTTGGTCGCGACTAAACCACCATTATCTGACGTCTAATGAACCCCCATGTACATAGACGTCGTCAATAGAAAGTTATAACATGGACATTTTTTGGACATTCAACGCTGATTATACGTCGAATAATCGATGGCTGTCTAGTTTCAGCAGCTAGACGTTGTTTTAGATTCCACAATCATTCAAAAAAGGATGTTGATCCGATGTCAGGGGTGGCGTCTTTCAAACGTTGTAACATCACAGTGTTTGTGGGAATTATAAAATTGCTATGAAGCTATAACCATTGGGATGGCGCGATATATAGAGGTTGAATTTTCCAGTGAAATATTTGCTATAGTTGAATCAAAGTCCGAAAATGGCAAACAAAAAAGAGAAACACACACACACAGAGCGAGAGGGAGAGAGAGAGAGAGAGAGGGAGGGAGAGGGAGAGAGAGAGAGAGAGAGGAGAGAGAGAGAGAGAGAGAGAGAGAGAGAGAGAGAGAGAGAGAGAGAGAGAGAGAGAGAGAGAGAGAGAGAGAGAGAGAGAAGAAAGGAAGTATAGAACTTCGAACCTTGAACTAAATCTTAAACCGTTTTAGAAAAATAAGGGAAAACAAGATAAACTGTGTGTTTCTTTTTACATGATGGCCTGGAAGGTCAAAAGTCACCGACATACCTCTTAAGTAGGGTCTGTTAGGTCAAAACGACCCAAAATCTCTAAACGTTTTAAAGCTAATGGTCCACATTCTGGTCAAGGTCACCAAGGAAAGCTTTGTGTAGGGTCTTTAGGGCCCAAACTGTCGAAAAAAACTCAGAATTTTTTATCTTTAACCGTTTTTGAGATAATAGTCAACATCCGGTTTTGGTCTTGACAATGACCAAGAAGGTCAAGGTCATCGGGGTACCTGTTACAGAAAGTCTTTCAAGCCCAAACGGTCGGAAATAAGCTCTAAATCTCCAACCGTTTTCGGGAAAATGGTGAACTTCCGGTTTTTGACCTTAACCATGACCAAGGAGGGCAAAGACACTTATATAATGTCTTTTAAGCTGAAATCGTTTTTAAAGCTCAGTCGTTTTCGAGTTGATAAAAAACTTCCTGTTTTTTATCTTGACGATAACCGCGGAAGATAGGATCACCGATGTACATCTTATATAACGTTGTGTTAGGCCTAAAGCGTCAAAAATAAGCTCAGAATCTTTCTATCTTTAACCGCTTTCGAGATAATGGTCAACTTCCGGTTTTGGCCTTGACAATGACCAAGACGTTAAAAGTCACCGACGTACCTCTTATATAACACCTTTAAGATCCGAAAGGTCGAAAATTCGCTCGAAGTCTTAGAGGAGGGGTGAGTGGGATGGGGCGTTTTAGCAGCTTTTATGTGCACTTAACTTCATTTCCGTGTAATTTGAAACTTTCTGAATGAGATGAACTTAAAATCAACATTTAAGTGCCAAAATAACAAAAAGCAATATAATGACGTCACAATGACGTCTCATTTGAAAAAGTAGGTCACCAAGTAATTTTTTACAAAAAAAGTAGTCTAATAATGGATTTTTCTTGGAAACCCTAAGTGCAATCGTTTAGCTTTAAAACCGTTTCGGGGTAATTGTGTGGAAACGGTAAAAAAGACGGCATTAAAGCAAAATGATGATAATAATAATAACAATAATAATAATTATTATAATAACAAGGAGAAAAGCAGAATCTTCAAGAACTTTCAGCAATTCAACAACTCCTTGGGACTCCGTCTCAAGTGTAAAAAATATTTCTTTTCACCGTATTATACATTCCCTAGTACATGCGCAACGAGAACGCACTCGTAACTGCATCGAAAACTACACATGCGCTCATACTTGAGAAGATCCTGAGAAGATCTCTGCTTCGTGAAAGGATCACTTTTTTGCATGTTTTTCAGGTTTGAGCTACATTTTTTTCTGAAAAACCCCTGGCCTAAAAATATCATATACCATGAAATATTGGTATTCATTTCCACTATACAATTGCAAAGTGAAATCTACATAAGCAGCTTAGTTACTGTGATATCGCGCATGAAGGTTGGTAGAGGTCAGCTATTTTGATGCTTCAGGAAAGGATCACCACGCCAAATTGAAGTGTTTTTGTGATATTACTCGTGTGCATATAAAAGAAGGTGCACAACAAAAAATAGTGACGTGTACAATGTAGAGAAACTGCATTTTTGTTTTGAACAGCCAAAAAAAGCAGGGGGGGATTATTACAAGAACACTATTTGTATCATGACAGTGTTTCTGTCTTATGTGAGTAGGATGCTGTTTTTGTCATCATACTTGTAAGTTTTATATATATATATATATATATATATATATATATATATATATATATATATATATATATATATATATATATATATATATATACATACATATATATATATATATATATATATATATATATATATATATATATATATATATATATATATATATATAATGCAGTGTCTTAGGCCTGTTGCATTTCATGTTCGTGCTGAGTTTCATATAGAACACACTCACAGGGTAGGAGTTTAGCGGGCGTGCTAGCTGGCATAGGCACTAAATATGCAATTCATATGCGCACAGCACAGTTTCTTTCCATATGGGGCCTCTATGCACATGAAAGCATTACAATAGATTGTTTTTTCTTTTCTTTTGTATATACCCAATGTTTTATATTTTTATTTTTACTCAAACATATGTATTCATATGAAGAAATGATTATAAATACACCATTCTCACTTGCAAACTTCGTTTGCAAAATGGTATAAGTCGTAGTTTTTCTCGAAATTTCTGCCCCTTCTCCCTTTTTTTTTCTTCTCTTTTTTTCCGTCACGGAAGTTTCCAGAAAACTCCTCCTACGCTTTTTGACGTAGGACGATGAATTTGGCACAGTGATAGAGGGTGATGAGATGTCGTCAAATCCGCAAATTGTTGTGACCTTGACCTTGAAGTCAAGGTCAAATTGAGGTCAAGTATTTTTCACCTCAAAGTGGTTTCTAGAAAACTCCTCTTACAGAGTTTGTCGTAGACAGACGGGCATGTGGCAGAGACGTAGAGAGTAATGAGTTGTCGTTAAATCCGCAAAATTTTTGGACCTTGAATCTCAGAGGTCAAGGTCAAAGTGAGGTCAAAATATTTTTAGAAACGCCTATTAATCACGAAAGATAGCCATAAAGGTGCTCAAATCCCAGTTTGAATACATAAAACGTACTCAGTAAAAAGTAAACTTTCATCACTAACCTTGACCTTGAGGTCAAGGTCAAAGGTCACGTGACTTCACGCACCGTTAGCGACAGGCCGACTCATCTCGAAAACGGTTAGAGATAGAGCGATTTGAGCTCATTTCCTACCCTTTGGGCCTAAACAACGTTACATAAAAAGTACCTCGGTGACCTTGACCTTCTGAGTCACGGGCAAGGTCAAAAACCGGAAGTTGACTATTATCTCGAAAATGGTCAGAGATAGAGCAATTTTGAGCTCATTTCTCGACCCCTTTGGGCCTAATATACGCTACATAGGAGGTACCGCGGTGCTCTTGACCTTCTGGGTCCCGGTCAAGGTCAAAAAATCGGAAGTTGACTATTATCTTGAAACCGTTAGAGATAGAGCAATTTTGAGCTCATTTTCGACCCTTTGGGTCTAAACGACGTTACATAAGAGGTACCTCGGTGACCTTGACCTTCTGGGTCACCACCAATGTCCAAAACCGGAAGTTGACTATTATCTCGAAAAAGGTTAGAGATATAGCGATCTTTGAGCTTATTTTCGACCCTTGATGCCTAAAAGACGTTATGTAAGAGGTTCTTCGGTGACCTTGACCTCCGCCATCATGGTCAAGGTCAAAAACCGGAAGTTGACTATTATCTCAAAAACGGTTAGAAAACTGAATTTATTTGTGCCCAAATGAGGTTACATTATATTTATTTCGATGGCCTCGTTCAAGATAATAATCCGGAAGCTGACAATTATGTCGAAACACTGAAAAATGTGTCTTTGACCAAATATGTTGTGCCTCTGTCCTTGCAAGTGGGTGCTATTTCGCTACGTGTAGCGAAGTTCGGTCTAGTCTAACGCTATTTTTCAGGGCACGCTTGCGTATATTTTAGAGGGGAGCGGCACTTTTTTTAGATATTGGCTGTCGCGCGTGTCCATGACTTTCTAAAACGAGTCCTAAACGCCGAGCGCGAGGCTTAAAATATACCTCTCTCAACCAAACGGGAGCACCTTGTAATTTCATCACCAACAGCCGACAAGCAAATATAAAAAAGAAATACTTGAAATACTCGTGGAACGAAAACAACGCAGATTAACAGATTAATATTCGATTCTCGGATATATGCTACCAAGTGCACCTCTAAGCCAGGGGTTTCTCCGCCTGAACTTGAAAGAAGTTGTATTTGTTTGCACAACTGAATGAAAAATTGCCCCCTTCCCCCTAAACCCCATTTCCAACCGCGTCTGGCCCAAAGTTACCCGTATCATTTCTCCGCCTTTTAAATGTTTTTTTATTTATTTATTTTTTGTTTATTTTATTTTTTGGAGATACGCATGTTAACACATATGCTACCAAGTGCCCCCCCCCCCCGCCTCTGGGACAGAACAATGACTCTATCACGGGGTGCTATTCAGAGCATTTTTAGAGACACAGAAATACAGTTTCCACAGCAACAGTTACACAAGCACTAGGGACCTTTAGCAGAATAATAATCGTAACAAAAGATTGCGTCACACAATATAACGTTTGTTTTGCCTGCCTCGTTTATTGTTATTATTCTTCATAATTTTTCTCCATTTTTAACACACTGCACAATGCTGTACTGTGAGAAGGGCCATAAATATGCTGAATGCAAGTCATCAAGCTCCTTTGTGCTCTTACTCCTGGCTAATTCGGCATTGTTTTTTATTCGTCCAAAGAGCAAAAAATAAAAAAAGAAGACCATGATATATATGTGACTCGACGGTTGTGAAATGAGGGTTGATTAGGACTGGCGCAGACAGGCCGCTCAGGTTATGATGGAGCTCTTGTTGGCAAGGGCAACCGAAACAAGGGTACTGACGTTAATTGGATTAGCGATAATGTAAGAAAGCTCCGCTGGCTATTTGCCACACAGGTTTTCGGGGGACTCGATGGTTGCATCAGATCATCAAAGATTTTCTGTTCTCTATAACCAAGGTTATATCATAGCTGGAAATTTGAAATGATTCAAAATGAGTTTAAACAAGCGCATATCATGCAATAAGAAAGTTATTGCGGTAATGAAAAAAAGATGACTTGTGTTTGGGTTCCTGTATAAGTTTCAATGAACCAGAATCTTTCTGTAAGAAGAGCATCTCAAAATAGCTCTGATTAATCAGAGGAGTACTATTAATACAACGTTATAAAGATACAGAGACTGTAGAATCTATTCGTGCGCTCAAAGGTGATGACATGTCACCCACATGTATGGCGCAACATGCTTAAAACAGCACTTTTTATTTGGCAACAAACAAAAGCACAAGTATCTATACTTAACTGTGTGTAAATAGTGGTCACTGATAACATTAGTTTTCTCAGTAAACCATGAGCAAAATCGACACTAATATTGTTAATTCTAGAAGCCAGTCTCGTGGATTGCTCTTATCACTTTGGATATTGGGAATCTGAGTCACTTATTTATTTATTGGGGGAATCTGTGATCTTAATATCCTGTCTGCCTTCCACTGGTCGAGTTTAATCAGTTGCAGGATTTCACATGACTAAAGAAATGTGACAGAGAAAGTGACGTGTGTGGAACCTTAATCTCCAAGACAAACTGTTTACGCTGCTGTGCCAAAACTACCTTCCTCATTTAACCATGGATGCAATTGAATTAAATCGGCTTTGACTGACAGGACTTCTTTATCCAGTAATGAGTAAAGACTAAAACATAATTGAAAAAAAAAACACGAGGAGGAAAAAAAAAACAACCATGTCCTGGATAAGTTGCGATTGATAAATGAATCTTACGAAAATGTCACGAACTGAATGCTGCTGAAGAAATTGGCCGAGACATGAAGACAACAGAAGGATATCGTAAAGTGCAAAACGACAGGGTATAAAAGCCAGGGAGGCTCCAGGGGGACCCACAACCAATGCTTTCGCAGCGCCAATTCTGCGTCTTTTTCATCATTTTTGCTGGCGCCGGTACGTATGTGAAAAAAAAAAACACAAACGCACACTGCTCTCTCTCTCTTCCACATTTCTTGTCCCGACAAAATGTCACAGACACCCTTTGCTCATAACAATAATAATACATAAACAAACCCGCAATAAGCTGCCGAACCTCTTGTTGCTCATGATCTATTTGACCAGCGCGTGTGATTGTCTGTCTGCCTGTTTTGTTTTTATGTTTTTCCCTGTCTATTTCCGATATTTTAACGCCAGAAATTATCCTTTGCCCAAGGAGCTTGCCATTTAGACCTAGTATATGGGACTCATATATCATCTGTATTTAATTAGACTCTTTCTTAATTTTTTATTTATATTTTTTTATGAATAAAATTAAATTAATTTTGATGATATAAATTTGTTTTCAATTTATTTGAGGCTTTTAATTTATTCATATCTGAAATACATGTGGTGAATTAATTAGTGAAATGCTGTATAGAGATAGATCTGAGTGATCTAGAGATATCTGTAAACGAAATAGAGATAAATGAAAATCTTTAAAAAATGTTATTCTTTTAAGTTAAATCTAATTTAACATAAAAACTTGTAGATATTTAGAAATATCCGAAAAATTATATATATATATATATATATATATATATATATATATATATATATATATATATATATATATATATATATATATATATATATATATATATTTGAGACAATATGTGATTAGAGTTTAAAATATATTTTAAAAAGTCTGGGTCCATATGCATAAAAATAGTTAACGTCAGCCTGTTAAAACCGTTGTTACATTTAACACCACTGTTAGCTCACACATCGTTGCGTAAGATATTGATTTTAATAAATATAGTCATTAAGTGGTTGGTTAGAGTTTTAATACGAAATTGTTGCTGTTTGAGCAAATAAATAGCGCAACTGCTAGCGCGACATCTGGTAGTCAGGCGATAGGAGGTTCGAAACCCGCTGAGGGACATGTTCTTTTTTCATAATTTTATTTTTCCGAGGTACCTCAAGGCCAAAGATATTTTTACATGCCCCGGCAAAGCACAGTTGCGTTTTGTTTTCGAATGAATGTCTTGCAGACTCTCGTTCAAAAACAATATTCCCCTTCGGGTAAATCTGTATCTTGAATAAAGTTCTTCATCGTCATAAAAATCAAGTAGGTCTGTGTTATCCCGAAAATCCTTGTCTTCGCTAAGATCGCTCTGTTTCTTCAATTCTGTCTAAAACATTCATCTTTCTAAACCGTTGTTAAGTTATTAACATAGGTCCAAGTGTCTGCTAAATTTTTGTTGTTAAATCCCCACTTAACATCGGTTTTAACAGCGGTGTTAATTTATGCATATCGCTCACAAAAACATTACAGTGGTGTTAGAGTTAACATTGGTTTATCGATGTTAAAACCTCTGTTAAAGTTTTATGCATATGAGCCCTGGTAAGTTGGATATATTTATAAACTCGTCAAAATCCAAGAAAACGGTATTTCATACCTGCAGATAACCAAGTTCTGTCGCTACGACCATTAGTGTAAGCATGAAATTAATCTAAATCCTTAGAGAGTTCCAGTTGAGTGGACTTATTGCAAACTGGAAAAATAAGTTTTTAGTTAATTTTTTTGCTTTTCTTTTTCTGCGGTCCTGGTGGATATCTGAAACAACTGACTTTACAAACATTCATATATTGCTCGGGACTAATATTAATTTCACAATCAAGCTAACCATTTTATCATTTCCTTAGAATTGTGAATAGCTGAATGTCTGAAGTTGAATTCCATTATTAAAAAGTTACAGTTTGTTAAGTTTTCTTTGAAACAAAACTCACATTTCTTTACAAGGCCTTTATTTCACTGTCGAAAAGACATTAACAAATAAACGTCGTATAGGTTCGTAAAACGGCGTTAATATGTAGGTCACAAACAAGTTAATGACAGATCTGGTAGACAAAGGGCAAAAAAAAAAATGAAAGCAACATATTAAGATGTGAGCAGAGCGTTTTTTTTCTTGACGCTTATTTTCATATTTCAGTACACCTTTTTCAAATTTTATGTTATTTACATTTTTGTGTATTTTGTATCGGAGGGACCCACGGGTGGCTGAGGCGGAATGGGGATCCTGGCCTGTTACAAATATCGCTCCCTAGTCGTCTATGCAACGTCGTTTTATCGTCTGTTTAACGGTGCATTTTCTCATATGCCCAAAGTCGGAGCACCTTGTTTCGACTGCCGTAATCAACCACAACACATATTCAACGTTACAACGTTTACGGAGTTAGCAGCCCAAGCACACATTTATTAGTGGGACGGATCCATTCATTTATAGGCCAAATTGGTTAATGGACAAAAATATCTGCAGTGCAATGCCGTTATCCGTTACTGTAACATGGCTACTTCCGGTTCTCACCCGGTTTAGCTCCTACACCATAGTTAAGTGTGGTACCCACATGAGTTCTGCTGTATTTCTGTAATGCATTGAAATATGAGACTATGAAACATAGGGACTCAAAATAACATTCAAGCTGGGTCAATGTCCATTCTTCCCTATTCCAAAAAAAAAAAAAAAAAAACAAACAAACAAACAAAAAAAACAGAAAAAAAGAAAATCACTATTAGTCACTGCGACACAAGGTCTTGAATCACTCTTTTTAAAAGAAATTGATGCTGTCAATTTGTTCTATGAAGCATCCAGATCGCCCTCCCAAAGGCCAATCAAGCTCCTGGGATACCTATCGTTGAAAGGGTATTCTACTGCCAGTTCATAGCAGTACATCCGAGGGGGCGAGGGAGGAAGAGGGGAGGGATGCACAATTACTAGTGTATTGGCGTTGCTATGGGATGAGTCTTGTTTTGGCAATGGTATTTGGGAAGAGTTTTTCAAAGGCAAATGACTTGTTTGAGTGTTATTTTCCAGAGACTACTTCGTGTTTTATCTACATTTTGGTGAAATCCAAATGTCAATTCCTTACTCGTTTCATCTCAGGTATAACGAAAGGGCAACAAATTCACGACTCCACCCATGTCATGACTCAGAAGGCTTAGCGTGTTATATATCACAAAGCAAGTCAGATTTGCAATGTTTTTTTTTTTTTGTAATTAAAAAAAAAAAAGGAACTACGTACAGGGTGATATTGCTTTCTGGATGCGAACGAAAAAAAAAAACATTCTAATAGCCACTTAATCCTTAATCCGATTCTTGACGACATTTAAGACAGAGAGAAACAACCCAAGTTGTTAAAGGCCGCATAAGGAAGTGAATAAGCAGGATGTTTTTTTTTTTTATTTGTTTTTTTTTTTAGCTCAAAGGCTTATTCACAACAATTGCCTTTTGTCTGCCTGCGCAAAACCTTGTGCTAAAAATCTGTAACAATACTATTTACAATGATTTTTTTGTTTTTACAATAAATGATATACATAAATTAAAATAAAAGGAAATGAACATTCCTCAGGCGTAATGGGTTGGGTGTCATTCAGGTGTGGGGACAACTGAGACAGGCTGGCACAGTTTCTTGGGTCCGTCACGTAAATCGTCATCTCACCCCCTCCGACTGCCCCCCCCCCGGCCCGCCCCCCCCCCCATCCCGTCTTAAGGGCCTTTCATGGTGTGTGTTCTGTGATGCGCGTTAAATGCTCCGCATTTACTTGCAAAAAATACACCCATGACGTTTTAACAACGAAAACGACATCGAAGACGAAAATAAAAAGTGACTTGCACACGTTCAGATCAAACTCTTCATAAGTCCCAAGTTTCATGGTCCTAGGGCCCATAGTGTCGGAGAAGAAGAAGACATAAAAATTAGGAAAACTTCAAGAACAAAAAAAGGAGGAATAACTGCTCGCACAAATTCATATAACCCTTGCAAGCCAAAGGCTTGTCAAGTGTTAACTAGAACCTCATTTCGCTAGCGAAATGTTAAACACTTGATAAAAATAAAAATGCAAAAATACTTCGTTCAATGGGTTATTTCTTGAATAATATATTGCGAGCAACACAGCTTGAATACGTCTTATAAGCTGAGTAGTATTTGGTTGCTGTTGACTTAATGTTTTATTGACAGATCAGGCATAAGCCGTGTTATCTATTTACGCAGTGAGAGCTCGCACAAAGCTGAGCAACTGTGTGTTCTGTGCTGTACATTAAATGCTCCGCATTTACTTGCAAAAATACACTCTTTTCACAAGGCGTTTTAAACAAGAAAACGAAATCGAAGGCGAAAATAAAAAGTGTCATGCACACGTTCATATCAAGTTCTATCTAAGTCCCAAGTTTCGTGGCCCTAGGGCCCGTAGTGCCAGTGGAGGAGATGACACAAGAAATCCGATCACTGTGGAGAAAAAAGATACCAACGGCTGCTCGCAAAAATTCAATAACCCCTTGCAAGTCAAAGGTTTGTCAAGTGTTAATTATACCGCCGTTATTGATCTACCGTTCGTTAAACAAGTTTGAGATTTTTCTTTTTTTCAGACGGGTATGTCGCAACATTATTTTACAGAATAAGGTTAAAGGAAATCTAATGGCAGTTACTGCTTTTCACAAACTGAATATTTATCCTCTTCCTGCCTAAAACTTGTTATTTGGATTACCCTGGATTGTTCTTCTTGAGCCATTCCGTTTTTTTTTTTTTTTGTTTTTTGTTTTTTTTTTTGTTTTTTTTTTTTTGTTTACCACTTTGGGAATTATCAGAATTAATGCCAAATAATGGCACATTTATCAACAGCTGGGTACTCGGTATAAAGTATGGAATCCCACTCATAAGAAACTATAATTATTTCCCTGTCCTGATTTATCGATACATCCACACTGCACCAGTTACTGCCCTTTGTTAGGAAATGTAAACATCACCAGGAATCGGAGGTACCAGAATCAGGACACCGATTCCAAGAAGCAGTCAAACAAAGTCTAAAAATAGACCAATGTCGCTACTGAGTAGCGAAATTTTATATTGGGATAAACAAATTAGCTTATTGAATGTTTTAAAATGTAGTATTCCACCTCCACTTTGTTAAAAGTAATGCCACCATACCGATTGTATGAAAAAAGCGAAACAAATCGGTAAAATATATTACCGTGATCTTGAATATTCTGCAAAATTTCACAAATTAGTAGAAAGAAGTTTAGCAAAAGAAGTTTAGGATTAGCTAGACATTTAGCCATTTAAATACAGCCACCCCCACCACCCCATCCTCCCCACCAACCTGAGTGAGCAATCTATCCTCAAAGCCTTATTGCGATCAACTGAAATCTGTTGGAGCAATAGCGATACAATTGCAAAGCCTACAGACAGACGGACGGGTGGACGGACGGACAGACGGGCGGACGGACGCCACACCAGACGCCACACCGTGGCTGTATGCCGAAGAATGCCTGTGCTAAAGCGTAACGTAAAGCGTGGCAAAACCAGCCATACTAGTTTTTAGTCATGTTGATGAAAAAAAGCACAATATAGTTTTGATGGAGTTATGAAGAAACATCACAATTTTACACTTTCCTTCTTAACCGTTCCAGCAGAGAATCACCGGTAGTTTAAATCGTCATGCATTCTTTGAGCTAATCTGGTAATATTAAGGTCAATGCATTGTTATTCAGTGTTCAAAACCCGCATTTAAACCGTTTAGAAATAGAAAATTGTGAAAAATGACGTCATGGTGACGTAACAGGTAAAAAAACAGATCACGAAAATGTTCCTTGCAAACAATTAGTCTCATAACGTATTTTGCTCCAAAAGCTGTAAGCTGAAAACTTGTGCAGTAGAAACTCGTTGTCACGACATCGGTAATAACGACTCAGCCCTGGAGCAGACATATTTGTGCGGTGCCGGCGAAGCTTTTAGAGCTTACCTGTTTTAACGACTTAACGGAAACAACGACATAATTTCTCGCCTCAGCCATGTCTTTTGTAACGAGGTCGTATTGTACTTACGAATCTTCGAACGCACACAGCAACACTGTTTTTCAGTGTTGTTTTCGATCTAATTATGTCTCTGTTGCACCTATCCAGGGACCTGTAGTAACAGGATATCCATTACAGGATTACCATTTGATAAAAAAGAGAACCTGGATAAATTCATATAGATTGTCTCCAATGACTTCTTGCAATAAATCTAAATCACTTAAGCATTGCTTCTAAATAAGGAAATCCAAGGCTTTTAGAAGTACTACAGTGAGGGGAAGATACCACGGGTGGACATCGATCCAGAGAAATGAAAAAAGGTAATCATGCCAAACTACTTAAATTGTGTGCGATTTCTACCGAAAAAAAATCAACTTTTTTAATGGTATGTGCTTAATTGTCACAGCGGGTTGCCTCACGTTCAGACTGTTTTTTTTTTGGCAGATGGTCTCGTGTTGATGACTGAATATGGCCAGCACAGTGACGCAAATAACCAGCCCGCCAGCCTCCGCCCACAACCTCAGAGAAAAATAATCATAAATTAGGCTTGGCATCGCCGTTAAGGAAGTGGCACCATCCGCTAGTGAAAAAAATGCATGAGTCATGTGATCAGATAGTTTGTGTGATCATATGACTTGCCCATGGTACCAACCTCGCACCACAGTGATTCGAGAGTTCCGTTCGTTGCAGTGTTAGCATCTTCCCCGCTCTACCCTCTTTCCCCGCCACATTAGTCACTCATTCTTCGATTCTTCGGCGTCTTCACCTGAAAGAACTTTCCTTCGATTGTAGGCGTTAATACAGATACTGTGTCTTGGAAAATTTTTTTTCGGAACTGGTTTCAAAATCGTTTCATCTTTGTATTGGGTTGCACTTGAGCAGTTGCCAGTTACCACTTGGAGCAGCAGATTTCAAATCTTTCTTTCTTTCCAGGTCTTAGCTTTTACCGGTCAAAGTTCCGCTCCAGATGTCTGTAAGACAACTAGAGTTATGAAAATCAGTTTGGCCAACGAGTTCGGGTTGGCTGGAACTTTTTTTCAATCTCTGAAGATTTTTTTTTAATTTGACCGATACCTGTCAAATTGTATAAGCCATTATGAAATATAAATGAGTTGTAGCTGGATCCCTCAGTCCCAGAGCAGGGGCTATAGACTGAGGGAGAGCAATAATGTATTGCTGCTTAAAGCATTATGCTGCAACGAAGTTTCAACATCCTAAGAGGGACAACTGTTAATGTCATGGTTAGCCCAAGAAGTGCAAAATTACAAACAAAATAAATTTACTCAAGCTGCGAAGATCAGCATAAATTACTAAGAAGTTCCTGTTTTCTTTAATTGGTACAGACAGTACAAAGGTAAAGTATATGATATTTCATGTAGGCGCTGTGTTACAACGTGGTAGTGAGGTGCGGTCTAGTTGTTATCTATTAATCTCAGCTGAGTCACATTTCAAAGCGAATGTAATTTATTACCAGTGTTGTTTTAGAGCAAACAATATATCGCGTTATTTCGGCATTGAGTCTTGAGAATGGTATGTGAGCCATTTAATGTTAAAAAAAATGAAGGAAAAAGCTTTTACTCTGGTTATATATAGCTGGCAATTAATGCAAACAGTATCTGAAGGCGACGAGACCCACGCGATTACCATCATTGATTTCCTAGGTTTTTGCCGGGAAGAAGAATATTAATTCTAAAAAAGCAATTATCCCTGAAATATGCGGCAGTTCGACCGCCTGCCAAGATAATTTTCTGAAGTTGTGCAAATCTATGCTCAAAACATTCGAATAAAGAAAAACGTATAAGAATGTATATATGATATTCAGCATTATTTAATATTTAATATTTTAAAACTTTCTGCATTAGATTGTATTAGATACTTTTTAATCATATTTTACTTTTGTACGAAGTAATTGAGTTATTATTAAAATTTTTGCTTTTATTTTACCTGGGTAGGTGACTCCGCTGAAGAGTTAATGTTAGTGTAACGCCCAAGAATGTCGTTTTAAGACATAAGTATTATAATAAGGTTGTGTGTTTCGGTATCATCTCCTATTGTTCTCGGTTTGGGTTGCAATTGTTCTCGGTTTGGACCCCGATCGTCACGTGTGACGTCATAGTCAAGGTCATTCCTATCGGACCCTTATGTTCCTCCTGCAGTGAGAGACAAGGCGCCTCCTGTGACTTATCTTAATGCCAACAAAGTAAATCAACCAATTCGAAATGACATCATACTTAAAGTCAGTCCTGGTTCGACCCCAATTTTTCTAACCCTGATTAAATCTTATGGATTTTCTAGGCCAGGTTTCTTGTATTATCGCTCATGTAAATATCTGACAAAGATTCATGTTCTTCTTGACGTGATACGGTGAGTGGTCACACTACTATGATTTAGTACACTTTTGGCAATCTGGATCAATCTGGATCCATTGGGGTCTAACCGATAATCTTTATTTGAGTTCTCTTCGACAAGACAACTTGAGCGAATGGGCACAGAACTATGTTTTTGTACATCAGTCTGGATCCATCTGGATTATAGAAAATGGCAGAATCGAGTTTTGTTGATGAAACAAGTTCAAGGAATTGTCACAACTCTAATTTTTGGTACAGTCTAACAAAGCTGGATCAGTCCAGATCACTTGAGATCTAACCTGAAATTACATATTTGAGTCCTCCTCTTTGAGACGACTTGAACAAAGGGCCAAACGACTATGTTTTCATGCACTTTACGCATTCTGGATCAAGCTGAATCTGATAAAAACTCTTAGATGCGAGTGAAATTTTACAGCTTTTTATATAATATTTTGTCTTGAACACGTTTCCGAATTTGCGTGTGTGCTTACAAAAATGCAAAAAATGAAAAATACAGGATTGGTGAAAACATAAGAAACTAATATACCTTTTCACAGAAAAATTGTGTTACCAGCCCGTGGTTTGTTTTATACCCTTTTCTATACACTCCTGCCTCCTTATTTTAAAAAGGCGCCGGATTTGTAAAAGGGACCATTGCACGAAGAACCACAGGGGTCCAACTAGGAACGACCTTGACTATGCGGTCACATAGACGACTCCCGAATCAATGAACAAGGACAAAAGGGGTCCATACCGAGAACAATAGGTATTCAAACCGAGAACTACAGCAGCCCTAACCGAGAACAATAGCGGTCGATACCTTAATACATAACCTCACTATACTACTGTCATATTCAACATTTAAAGATTAATGTTTCAAATGAATTTTTAGAAATATCTTAATAATTAAAGATATTTGAAATCATTGAAAGATATATGATCTTCTTTAAATATCTTTGGAGAGATCCATTAAATTCTATAGAGCGAAATAAATTTACAAAGAAAGAAAAAAGCCCCTCATAAGCATACAAAGTATGGTTAGAGAAGTGCCAATTTCATGCACAGTCCATCACGTATCTCAAGTCACATGGCAAAAAAGTAACATTAAACTGTTTGATACACTCCATGAACAAAAATGTACTGATCTAGTGTTTGTTTTTGTTTGTTTGTTTGTTTGATTTTGTTTTGTTTTGATTTTTTTTTTTGCTTCTTTTTCTTTGCATGGACATTCTATCGAAAAAGTAATTGTAAAGCCTTTCCGAGTTGATTTTTGCTAACAGATGTCCGGCAAATAAGTGCTTACAACAAGTCAGAAAGACGAAACGACGCCGCATCACACGCACATAACCTCCAGACCTGGTATACAATAACAGGTTAAACATTAAACTGGAACCTGGCTAGACCAGTATGTTTCCTGGAGCGTACGACACCTGCAAGTTACTCGAGGCTTCCGTAGCTGTCTGACCCCAACTGTACACACTACGTTCAATCGTAATTGCAAATGGGTTCCCTAGCCCTTCAAGCTATTTGTTATCTTCACACAAGTTTTGTACAGCTAATTAAACAATTGAGTGAAATGAGTTTGCCAGTGAGACTTTGTATCTACGAGGCACATTATTTGCGAGTTTCAGCCAAGTGCACTGGCAGCATTAGGCTGCTAATTCAAACGTTTACTACAGTAGAAGCTGTCAGAACCATTCCTTAAAAGCGTAAAATCGTTTAAGTTTTTTTTGCTCCTCTACACTTAAGTAATTTGCAAACAAAAAAAGGTTTTGAACGATGTATTTTTAATGGAAGAGGTTTCAGGGTATTGCAATTAAGCGCCGAGAATCGAAAACAACCAATTTAAAAGTTCCCAAGTTCCAGTATTTTCAAGCTAAATATTAACTTCAATTCAATCAATTCTCCAGTTCAAATTCACAGTCGAAGGACACTTCAGTGTTAAGACATAGACCTCCGTGTTAATTTCAAGTATTAGTGTCATCAAATTCCTAACCAGTTCAAACATCTCGGGATACATTTTTGTGTGAAATTAAGTGCTGCGATTTTGAGACAGTTTCCTGTAGGAAACGACACTTTGAGTAGCACAGAAGCGCGGTAACCTTTTTTTTTCAAGCGCTAAATGAGACAGGAAATCGTAGCCAATCAATGGTAGCAGCCAAAAAAAAATGGCACATCAATTGTACGGTGACTGGTCTTTATAGCATTGTCTCGAGACGCCAGACGTGTTACCCCCCGACGCCAGATA
This sequence comes from Protula sp. h YS-2021, assembly GCA_949752745.1. NCBI lineage: Eukaryota > Metazoa > Annelida > Polychaeta > Sabellida > Serpulidae > Protula > Protula sp. h YS-2021. Next base: position 78,289,773 of record OX457026.1, read on the forward strand.
TTCTGAACAAGTCTTGCTCCTAAGCTTTTTACTCTATCTATATGATCTTCGCAACAGTCTGTCTCCAAAATGTGGCTATGGGACCTTGAAATGTGCAATTCTAGACATCTAAAGTTCCTATATTTGTCTCCAAGTGCTCATATATCGGAACGCCCTCAATGGCATTGAAAACTAGCCAGTTCTGTTTTCTAACAGAGCACGTGTAGTAATACATTGGTTGAAGGCAGGAAAATATAAATTTAACCAAATTTTAGTTGGCGGAATTTTAAAAAAAAATCTTTTTTTTTACAACATTTAATAAAAAAAAAATAAAAATGACTTTTTAAGTGGTAAACCAAAGGAAGACGCAATTTAAAGTTTGGTGTGCTTGGTTGTAAATTAACCCTGTGACTATCAGCTGGTTCTCTGCCTTTGGATTTTGGGAGCTGCTGCCTGGATACATAAAAATGAGGAACAATCACTTGGCATTTTCTTGATATATAAAACTGTATAACAACAACAACAACAACAACAACAAGAAATCTGAAATGTTAGTTTGAACTTTGAAAACATTAGCGAAATGTGCCACCCACATGGCGTTAAGACAGAAACTACAGGAAAAAATGAACAAAAGTGTTTGAAAACTCTGATAGAAAACTGCCAAATACAACTCATTTAGACGATGTGAGAAATGACTGAAAGCCAACACGTTTCTCATTTTGATAAGTAAACATCTCAGACGAAAGCTGACCGCTAAATGTATGGCCTCCTTATCTACCTCGACGACGTGATCTTTGTTCTGTTTTTTTTTCTCGCGAACACAGGGAGCAAACTTTTCTTAGACAAGATAAGCGTTCACAGACTTGCTTCATATGTCTGTTTTTTTTACGCTTTTGGGAATTTCGCAGCGCATTTTGGAGTCGCAACCTCTGTTGTTAGGGACAAGCATGTTTTTGACCAAATAGGAAACAGCTATGCGAATGAAATCCATTTGAATGGCATTTTTTTCCTATTTCCTTATTGACTCAATAGACGCCTGGTACAGCCGAACCTTGTTATTGTACCTCTCGTAACAAGCCAACTCAAGTTACATAGCCTTAATTTTTCCCGTTTCCACTTGATTTTTTAATAACTTATTTACGGTAGTAGCATGTAAGGATTATTGCCTGACATCGGCATTCAAATGGTTAGTTACTCCCGTAAGGGCGGCGAGAAAGCGGGGCATTTCTGTATCAGCAGCAACATGCTGTTGTTGGCTGCAAAACAATTACAGGAATTTCAATTGCAATACAATCCTAAACTAAAACTTACGAAACTATCAGGAACCGGCAATGTATTTAATGTGTAGTAAATGCCAACAGCTGAAAGGAAACAATGAAATATTACAGTGATTAAAGAATAAAGATTTTAAATGATTGTTTACAGTAGATGGGATAACTAAAGATATTTACTTTTCTGCTTGTGTTATTCAAAGAATTGAAGGATTTAAAAGAATAATCATCTATTTTATTGTCTGTTTGTTGTATTTTAACAGATTCCTGCATGAGGAAGCGAGGTAAGTTTATTAGTTTCTTTTTATGACTTAAAAAAAACACAACTCTTAAAAGGAGCGTAGTTGTTCTGATTTTCAGTAAAGTGAATTACAATTAAGTGCGTTTCAAATTGTGAGTTTGCTAGGAATAAACTTATCGATATCATATCCATGGCACTTTAATAAATGGTGCAATTTTGTTTTAGACTGTGGTGTGTGTTTACTTCAGTCATCAATTATTTGGCATAATTAACCCGATAAGCCTTCTAATCCCCTTCATCTTCTCGTATAAGCAGATAATCTGTCTGTAACAGGGCTTGGGGGAGGGTTCAAAAACAGGGAGAAAGAGAGAGAGAGAGAGAGAGAGAGAGAGAGAGAGAGAGAGAGCGAGAGAGAGAGAGAGAGAGAGAGAGAGAGAAAGGGAGAGAGAGAGGGGGAGAGAGAAGGAAAGAGAGAGAATTATAGGGGAGAAGGAGGAGGAGCAGTAGCAAGTCTCTATGGTGCTGATGGGAAGGGGATGTGGACGGAGGAGTTCAAAATGCTTGCAACACCAGGACTGTTGGGTGGAGGAGACCGTCACCTCCTACACCAAGACAATTCCTTGATTTTATTATTTCTAACTCACATCGGTGGCGTGTGTTGTTGAATAACAGTTTGAGAGCAACATAATTGCAGGAACTACGACACTGAGTATATAAGAGGTTATAAGAGGTTTTAAATTTGCTTAAGCAGTCTGCATGGAAGATGTCTCTCCTCCTTGTCCGTATGGATTCCTCCTTCTCTAACTGATCCTTGCTTGCATGTTGCAGGGAGTCAGCAGAGGAGAAAAAAAAACACTTTCCTTTATGGACTGTTGAACAGACCAACCACTAACATATGTCTCAGCAAATTTATGCGGAATTATTTATGTTTCGGTAAAGGCGGAAATGTATTGCTGTATCTTATGTAGCACAGGGCGTTGTACGCGTTCACACAATAAGCCTGGTACCTTATCATAAACTTAGAGCATCAAACAACATAGAGCAATGTGTGTGCGTGTGGGTGATTTTCTTTTCCAGTTTTTTTTATGGCGGGTTCTTTGATCCACGTTTTTGTTGAGACATTCTATGGAAATTCCAGGAATAAAAATTCGGCAAAAAAATAACGTTAACTTAGTGAGGGAAAGCTTCACGAATTTCAAACATAAAATCTGAAATTCCAAAATATGAACCCCAACAATGCGCTTAAATTGGAGGTAAGTCATTTTTTTTCCAGAAAAATATAACTTGAAATCATAATCATCTTGTCTTAATAAAATAAGTTCGCCAGATAATTTTGGACAATTTGAACAGCACAGCTGACTGTGAGTGTAAAAAGGGTGGGGGAGGGCTGTATTTTACAGCTGCAGATACATATTCAACTTCAACGTTATAATCCCCGGGAATGCGGGGGAGGGGGGGGGGGCGTGGGTGGGGGGGGGGGATCGGTGCGTACTGTATTGGGATTGCCCAGAAACAAATACATCCATAACGGCTGTATTTTCAAGGTGACGTCACATTTTAAAGACACTGCCTTTTAAAAAAATTCTTGCTTCAGTTGTGGCTTTGAAATTGTTTAATATAGCCCCTAAGTATACATTTAATTAAAATGTAGACTTCTTCGGGCCAATTCGTCGGGTCTGGGGAGGAATCAAAGCACTTTCTAATTAACTGTAATTAGTCAATTGTCGGTCTAGGTACACACCAAACGGATAAGGAAAATGAGAAAGAAGTCTGTACGCTGTATATTTACACACACAAAAAAAAAAAGATTCATAAAATTCCAAGAATGTTTATGATAAAAAGGTCCCATGATGCATTTATCCACTTATTCTCATAGCGTCGATTGTCCATGGCAGTCACGGGACAGGCAGGAGCAGGCCGTAGCGTGACCAGGATACGTATTGCCAATAGGAGTTTAATGGGATTAACAAGTCAATGCGAAGTCCTGTTTTAAGGTGCTAAATTTTTAAGGAGCAATACAATATCTATTTAAGATGCTTATGGGTATATGAGTATGTTAGTCTAACCTCTTAAGTAAAAATCAAATCTGGCTGTATTTCGGAGAATCCAACCGTTGTTTTGAATTACATTTAGTGGCATTGTTTATATATGAGACAGAGAGTGTTTATAAATATGAAGTATTTAATTTCTTAACACACATTTTTATAAGTAAAATATCTTGTAGACGTAGAAGCCATCACTCAAATGGCTTCAGTCGATTGAGTAGAATCCATCACTCGATTTAGAAACCAGACAGCGTAGTACATTGGGCTCCTCCTCAGACGCGTGCGGTAAGGTTTCAGGGTGAAGATTGAGACTTAGCGCGAATCTCTTTAGTCTTGGATGAATCGAGGCTGTGCCTCTGCCAAAATTTGCTGAACAGCTGCGGCAAATATGAGAGTCAGTTTCAGCAGAAATAGTCGCTTCCGGTGTAACAGGGTCTTGAACAATCGCGTTTCTTTCCATAATCAAGTCGCTATGCATACGACAAAACAGTGGTCGCTATCATAAAATGAATAGACGCATGTACAACAGGTGTCGACCTAACAATGTGTATATAAATTGCCGATATAACGTCCACTCGATAAGTGTCAACCAGGTAGACCCCTGGCGACGACAGAGACCGCAGGCAAAGGTCCTGGCATTGGTGTGAGTTAAGCTTTCCTTGCCTTGACTGACGCATTCGTATCTGACTTCTCGACAGCGAGCACACCCGCAGGTGGCAAAATTTGTTGTGAGGATGACGACTTGTTACTCTTTGAACGCTTGCGGCTCTTGACTGGCACGCGAGCCGGATCCCTCTGTTGCAGCAGGAAAGTAAAGAGTGAATCTTCCAGATGCATGCATTGGTCGCAACGGTTGTCCAAGGTACAGGATTGTATGCTCCAGCGGCGTAGACATGCCGTGCACGTGATGTGTGGATCACCTGCCCGCTTGATGTGAGCACAGGAATCAAGGATCGACTGCAGGTCTACAACAGAAAGGAAGCTGCATAAGTCTGTAATAACAACCGTTGTTGCCGCAAAAAGTCTTTCAAATACCACACAAGACTACTTAATCACTTAACATTGCACAGAAGCATTTAAAATAGTGAACAATAATCCGATAAAACTACGCTAACACGTGATCGAGACGCTGCGCATAGTCGCGTCCGAATCGACACAGCGGGCGTGATACTGCCCTAGTCGTGACAGCGGCGTATATGCAACACACATTCCAATGTGGCAAGTCACTGATGTCATGACATCGACACACACTCGACCACGTGATCGTACGTGTGACGGTAACACAAGCTGAATGTTGTATATCGCACGTGAAAAAAATGATACACAAACCCTACTAAAGCCCAACACCTGTGGCAAAATTAGGGAAAGTCTCGTATTGTGACACAGGGTCGATGCCTACACTGTGTTGGTAATGTAACGACCCGACACAGTGTCGAGATCGCGTACCCGCTACAGGTACTCCTCCGCTGAGACAACCACATGGGCGACTCACTTGCTGAACCATAGAGACAGAAGTTAATGGCTCCACTACTTGACACTGTGTCCGATCGTCGCAACACGCAAACGCCTGCAAGACTGACACAAATAGTATTTGTGATAGACAGATGGGGTTTGCAGCGTTGCAAGGAAATTTGCCGCAGTATCAACCATGCAGAGGACCCGAGCTCACCACCATGGATTTCACTGCGTGCCCAACGACCGTACGATGAGCTGTTGCTGCCAGAAGGGAAGGAGGACGGTGGAAAGAACCGACTCTATGCAAACTGTTTGTTAGCCATGAGGGAATTCCTTGAGTTACGATTTTAAGGAAAGCGCTCAAAAATCACCCCATTGTAAAATTACCTGTAACCCATACTTAGGATCTTGATGGCCGGGAAGCACTAACCGAATAAAAGCCGGTTTGACAAAACCCAGAACTACCACGTATAGAAATCAGCAAGGTCAGCAAACCATAATCTGTAAGCCAATCAACATGAAACTTATAGTATATATAAAGATGCTGTCAAAGATAAATAACATCCACAAATTATGCATTTCACCTTGGGTTTGATCTGTCATAATTCTATAAATCCAGTCGAAGAAAAACCCCTGCTTATCGGGCCGCAATAAGTTGGTACGGTTCGATCACATGACTGGCACTGCACCGACACTGATAAATCGGTTGGTTGACAACGCATTGTAAACATACAAACTTTGGAACCCGTTCAAGATTTACTTTGCGGTAATAACCCGCAAAATAACCAAATGTTAAACACATTGGAAAATCCATAGTGATGGTCTACAAGGTGATATTTTCGAAATTTAAAAACTGTATATTTGCCTACATAACAGGTTTATTAAGTATCGAGCTGATTAAATTGAATTAATCAAGCTTAGTAACAGACAGATCAACTTTATTCAAGCCAAAATTTGTTAGTCACCCTTTTATCTGCTTTTACATTTGTGGACGTTTGATCGTTGGCGTTTATTGGTCAACTCAAAGCTCAAAATAATATCAGTTTTCAAAAACGAAAAGATGTTTAGTTACAATAAAGAGAAATGATGGATATCATGTTTTACTAAATACGAAAAGATCGCATGCCTCTGCAGCAAAAGTGCAAAGATCATAACATTTCAGGAACAACAACAAAACGTTCCAGATTCTGAGTGAAAAGATGGAGAGGAAGTGGGTAATGGCATCGTTTGATTCGCACACATCCGTCAAGACATGTATAGCAGTACTCTACTCCTAAGTTGGGTTGTTCTGAACAACATCAAAAAGTAAATATTACTTCGCAAAAAGCTCCGAATTCGTTTACATCCACCTGTTTTACTGGTTTCTCATATAAAGAAATTACGTTATGCAAAACAACTTTTTTCGCAGTGGCTCGAATAGTTCTGGCATATATCTGAGCCGATCAGAATACCAACCCTACGAGTTTTTAGGCAAGTACAAAATTTTTCTTGCTGCGTCAGCTAAAAGGTGTTTATCTCCATCTTCTCACCTTTATACTTTGGATAATATGCTTATTTATCTGAGATTCGGATGGGAGATTTCACCTTGCTATGTTCTCTGCTGTAATCTTTTCTTTCACCGATACGTGTTACTCCTGGTTCTCCACCGTTTCACTGGGATAGGACGAGGTAGCATACACCCCACTTAGCAGCACAAGTCATTTCAAATTGCTAGTGTCTTTTCTGGATGTGTCGCAGTTAGTTCAAGTGATTACATGCTGGCGAGGGTCGAGTGCTTTCCTGCTTGTCAAGGCGATCGAGGGCTATTCCATGATCATACAATGAGTGCCCTGAATACGTGTTTGGATAAGTTATTGTGACGAACCCTGTTACTATCAACTCTTAAAGTGCCTGGCGTTGGCAAGAAAAGACGCGGTTAAGCCGTACCTTACCACTTCTATGCCTTTCTGTGACGCGATGCTGTTTTACAGTATTGTTGGTCAAGTGTGAAAGGCCTTCGAGAGCTTCGCCATGCACATATCCAAGACAGAAAAACTGTTTTCCTCGGAGGAAGCGAAAAGAGTCAACTAAGAAAGCAAGGTCTTGTCGCAGCTCAAGCTGTCTGGCAGCGACAAAACACCTCCACAGGCCTCACAGCAGTGCAGGTAGCAACCAACCGAAGTATCTGTCATATACGAAGGTGATAGCTTTTCTACCAAAAAAATACAAGGACTTGCAAGCCCTTCAGGGAGTCCTTGGTTTGAGGGGAATGGATAGTCAAGCTCTGGCCAACTTGGCCGCACATAACTCTCCACCACCAGAAAACTTAGCTGCGTTCTGGAAGAGCACCAAGTACATAGCAGAGGACTTGGTACACATGGTAACTGGAGCGGGACTGCCAGAGAACCATGAGGCTTTCTTCAGCAGGGTTTTTCTGGTTCCCAAGAAATCAAGCGTTTGGCCTTTGGTCGTCGATCTGTCCACCCTAAATGAGTTCCTCCACCTTACCGTGTTTCAGATCGACATAGCTCAGGTCATTAAAGAGTCCTTTGGTAAGGGTATGTGGGATGCGTACCTACACGTTCCCCTCCTTCGATCAGTGAGAAAGTACCTCTGTTTTCAGTTAGGGGAAAGAAATACTGGTTTATGGCTCCCCCCTTCGGTCTCTCCACGGCACATTTCGTGTTCACAAAGATCATGGGAGTTCTCAAGTCGTGGACCCAAGTATGAGGCATGTTGTCTTCCAGTACTTAGAAGACTGGTTCCTGGCCCATTTCGAGCAAGAAACGGAGACGTCAACGACACACCTCAGCAGGCGTGGACTTTGGTCAAGTAAATTTTGAGGCTAGGTGTCTTGGTCAGTTACTCGAAGCCAGAACTTAATCCGAAGTAAGTAAGTGTGTTCTTGGGGGAGACATGGGATTTAAGAAATGCGCTGGCTTACCCAACTTCCAAGTACAAGAAAAAGTTCCGACTTGTTATCAAGCCATCAAATCCTTATCAAAGGAAGGTCTGGCCAAAGTGGAATCTCTTCTCGGTTGTTTGGCAACAACCGAGGAGACAGCCCTAAACGGAAAGCGCTAGTACCGGCAATTTAAGGTAGAAATCAGAAGTTCTGTACGCGGAGAGAAGGGAAGAGTGAGGGAGACATCCCAAGGCTGCGATGATTGTGTCCGAGGAGGCAAACTGAGCTCTGAATTGGTAGTGCAGCCCACCGATCATGAGCGAAGGGACTCTGTTTTTGACCCTCCTTCCAAAGTTTGAGGTACAAACCGACGGTTCTTGTTGGTTAAATCATTTCCAAGGCAATATGTCACAGGGAACCTGGTAAGCCGGAATGCAGAGTTGTCACAAAAATTGGTTGAACTCCAAGCACGTTGATTGCAGTGTTGACCAACTTACGCCACCGACTGAAGGGTAGGTATGTAGAATTTCATCTAGACAACCCCGACGGCAGTATCGTACCTGAAGAAGCAAGGTGATACCAGGTCTACTCACCCGGTTGACCTGCTATTGGCTCGGGAAGAAGAGATCCGTTTATCAGTTCGTCGTTTGGCAGCAAACCTTGCGCTCAGGGACGGTCAAGTGAGACACATGGAGTGTTGTCAGTCAGCCCGTACATTCGCTTGGCTGACAGATGAGTCTCCGTGGACGGTGGACCTGGTTTGCAAACGGATAACGACCAGGCTAACCAGATATGTCTCACCTTGCCCAGACGCTCCGGCTTGGGCTATCGACGAATTAACATGCGTTTGGTCAGGGGACGAAGCTTGAACAAAATGTACGTTTCCACGTCGATTCTTCCGAGAGTAATTCAGAGCAATCTATCACTCAAGTCCGAACGTTTGCTTCTGATAGGTCCTTGGTCATCAGGCTAACCCTGGTTTCCTTCCCCTACCAAATATGTGACAAACCCCCTCTGAGAATACCTTGCCCCACGAAAATCTTGTCCCAGCCTCGTTGGACATATTTCTGCCAAATGCATTGTTAGTGCAGTACTGATCACATTAAATTTACTTTCGTTTATCTTTCTTCACGGCGTCGGCTGAAATCACGTTTTCCCTATCGTATCATGCCCGAAAAGTACCATGTATGCAAGTAAAATTTTCCTCCACATGCAAAAAATACCATCCAAAATATTGCAAAACTGGTCACTTTTTCGCTAACGTTTGTTGCAATTGGGTAAAGTCGGCCACCTCACTTCTTGGACAAAACACACAAGCGAGATTCTGAACTGTAGCTTGAAATTTTCATATGAAAATCAAGATATACCAGTTATATTTATACCACATAAACTACAATTACTTACATATACAATGACCACCTTTAATTATTTTTCTACTGACTGTGTCAGTTATTATACTACGATTTATCAAGGAACTAATTAATTGCGGACTTGTTCTTGGTAAACCAAGTAAACCAACTAAACATTTGTAGCCTGATTCTGTATGCCGTCAAAGAGGAGCAAGCTTTGCACAGTACTTAAGTCCAGTGTACCTTTCTGACGCCATGTACCAAATGGTTTTATGTGGGCGGGAATATGTTTGGGGGGTTTAGGGCTTTATAATTATATTTTGTTCCCCTGTTTTACTCTTCAAAATCTGTATACACTGTGTTATTATCCTACATTTAATCGTTCACTAATAGAACAATTGGAAAATGACGTCTCAGTGACAGCACATAGCATACAAAGTGCCCATATCGTACTAAAACAACAGCACAGCTATACTGGGTTTAAGTATCACTGCATATCTTGTGCTGCTTTGAAGTAACACGACGGTGCTTGATACTGCACTAAAGAAAGCATACGCTTCAAGAACACTCGGTTAGGTTTAAGAATACGTCACGATTTAGATCGTCTGTAGCTCCTTGTTCAAAGGATTTTTGAAAGAGGGTTAACAGTCAAGTTTACTTCATATCTTATTCAGAATTCTTCGTTCGTTTACTCAATATGATTGAAAATTAATGCCGTTCTGTTTGCTATGCATTACGTTTTCGCACAGGTAGTCTTCGGCCGTCTGTCCATTCGTCTGTAAGTTTTGAATAAATGCTATTTCTCACAGAGTTTTCATTTAACCGCAATAAAAAACATGAATGTAGATGGCCCACTCAATTTTGGGGGAGGTAAGGGAATGCGACTATTTTACTTTTTTATGATTTGCATATTTTCGCTAATTGGGCGAATCCAAGAGCTCTTTTGCTAAAAAAAACTTTCTGTTTCTACTGGTTCATAAATTTTTTTGGCAAGACTTAAAAGGAGTATGCTGAAGCTGTGCGGGGTAAATGTTTCGGACTTTCTCTCTTTACTGGCCCGTCATTTTGTCTTTACTACTCCTCTGACCATACTGACCCCAGGATTTAGCGCACATGTAGTACTTGATCTGAAGTTGTGCACCTCGCTTGTTGTTTTCGCTTTTGCTTCATTTTTATTATCAAAAACGAGAAGCAACAACAGTATTTTAATCAAGAAATGCAACACGTAAAAGCCGGTGTCAGTGCAAACAAGCCCCCCCCCACCCCAATTTAAAGCCCCTTCTCCATATAAGTCTTATGCGGGGTTGTAATCCCCAAAGGGGTAAGTGGGGCTTGTTTGTGTAAACAAACATTTGCGAGAATATTAGAATAGAGAGTATAAGAACAGAAAGTTACACACCACATTTCTGCTGAAGTTTGACCCATATAAGTTGAAGTTTGACCCATATAAGTTAAAAAATACAGGAGATGATTCTTATCCCCAATTACTATATCTCACTGCTTGTACCCAAAACCTGAGAAAACGTCCTCAGATTCAAGGTTGCCAAAATGCCGCGGTAGAATGGGTTAAGTATTTCATCATAATTCCTGCTAATCTCAAGAATCTTATTCCTCATATACTATATCTCACTGTTCCTACGCAAAACCTGAGAAAAGGTTCTCAGGTTCAAGGTGGCCAGAATGGGTTAAGTATTTAATCTTAATTCCTGCTTATCTGAAGCACTGGCATCTGTCGAAGGAAAATGGGATTGCAAAACCAGAGAAGTGTTGCAATAAATTCACATCCAAGATTAAAAAATTGAGTAAATGATTAATTTCTAAAGTGTAAATTTGCAAATGAATATTCTCAAAGTAATGACATCGCTGGAATTTTTAAATAGTGATGTTGGTATTGGTAAATAGGGATGGGAAAAGTGAAAGAGATGCAAGCATACACCCATGAAGTGTTACAAGCAACTTGACCAAAGAATTTGATATAACAAAATATAAGCACTTTTTCAGATAAATGTTCTCTTTTTGTTTCTTGTCTTTAACCAACAAACAGGTTAAAAACCGCGCGCGGAACAAAATAACCCATATATATTTCTAGCAGGCTGACCGAGAACGAAAAATGGTGTGTAAAGCAGGGGAGAACTAAATGAACACGGGAGGGCTTATTTGAACACACTATATGTGTGCAAATAAGCCCGGTGGGGCTTTTTGTAAAGGGGCCTTTCTTGCATCCAACACTGGAGCAGCATTTATACATGCCTGTCGCATCCGCCAATAATCACTCAACGTCCTTCATAAATGATGTGTGCGTAGGCCATACACGCTGATTGTATTGAAATGCTTGTCTTTTTATAAGAACGACATATGAAGGCAAAATCTTACATGGTCATTTTAAGTACACTGAATGTTTTTATAAATCGTCAGTTTCATTTACGCACTATTCGTGTGCGGGGGGAGGGGTGCACCGTTTCATAGAGTAAGTAGCAAAGCTATGTTTTTCAAAAAGATTTCGGAATATGAAAAAAAAACATTTTCTTGTCTGTTAAGAAAAAGCAATCCAGATTAAGGCTGAAAAGGTTTTTAAATTCTTCTCGAAGGGAGAAAAGTATTTTTAAAATATTATTTTTTGGTTAAACATTAAATATTTTGCTTTGAGAAATTGGTTCTCGTTAACATTTAGCAAGTTGAAGACTTGCAAAGAGTATATTGAAGTTTACGGGGCCAATGTTTCGGAACTTTTTTCTCTTTCTTATTCGTCATTTTGTCTTTACTACTCCTTTGACCATACTGGCCCTATTACCCCTCAATTTCGCACAATTATCTTGCTCAATTTCGCACAAATATATCTGCATATCGCTTTTTGTTTTCGCTTTTATTGGTATTTTCATGACCAAACCGCGAAGCAAAAAAACTGATTTTTGATCAACATAAGCAACGCGTAAGGGATGCAGCAGCATATGTACAAATCACAAGTGCCAACAGCCACACTGTGCATTACATGAATGATGTATTCTTTATTTGCATACGCTAAATAAGCGGAGCATAGTGACATGCTTGTGTTGGTTTTATAACGACGCGTGGATGCAAAACCAGTTTCGGTCATGCGCAGTTCTTGGTGAGGGTCTTGGGATGGAGGAAGGAATTCCGTTTCGCAGAGTAAGCAGTTTTTCTAGAAAGATTTCGAGCTGGCAAAATGTTTCTTGGAAAGGTTTCGGAATGAAAAAACACTTGCTTGTCTGCAAAAAAACAGCAAACCAAAATCGGGCTGAGAAGTTTTTAAAATTCTACTCGAAGAGATAATTTTTTTTTGGCCAAGTGTTTCTGCTTTGAGAAATAGGTTCTCGCTTTGATATTAATTTACCAGATAATCTGGTGTAAATTTTAGTATTCAAATGAGGCACTAAACTACATTGTTCAAAACTGTACTACAAATTTGCGATTAAGATCTTGTGCAATAGTGTTGTACAAGCATTAAAACAGTACTTAATTTAGCTAAAAAATAACTTGCGAGTTTGATATCCTTTAAAAAATTCTGACGACTTTAGGTGATGTTTCTAACATGCTATTTAAATAGGTATTACGCTACATCAAGGATTTCTATATTGTGATCATCATCATTTTGGTGAATTTTGTGAGATAGCTGGATTATTATCGCATAATTCATTAAAACCTTGTGACTTTTAAGAAGCTTAAGCTGTCACAAATGCATGTTTTTGACGGTAAAATATAACGAAAGAACTTAAGTGGTGAGATAAAAAGGGAGGATTGTCTTTGACTAAAGAAACAAAATAACACACACAGAATTAACCAAAATTACTTTCGAAGTCATATAACGTGTCCAATTCCTCTCAAACACTGACAACGTTTTGCTAAGTGTGCACATAATCACCAAATAGTTACTTTCCAAATCGTACATTGCGGTCAATTCCTCTCAAGAACTCCTCCAGTGTTTTGCGCTCTTCCAAGAGGTCTTTGACCAGAACTTGGGTGCGTCTCTGGAATTCCACATATTGTCGCTTGGAACGTTTCTTCGGCGGTTCGCCTACAGTCTCCTGCATGATCTTGGTGGACGCTATCGCTGCGTCTTTGCGTAGTGCAACAACACTGGTTAGGGAGGTAGGATGCTTGTGTCCAACCAGCTTTAGAAATGCACGGTTCCACGTCTCACACATGTTGTTGGTGCGATGTTGCTCTTCCCGGGTAATGTATTAACATTCCACTTCTAGGGCTCAAATAGAGGCGTGACACGGCCCAAGTTGGTGGGTTGGGGCTCATCTTGATTGATGACTGGCTGCACTTGGTGATAACTTCCGGTCACGTAGGTGCGGTCAAATTAACTGATTAGATCTTCAGGTTCCGATGGAGCGGTTTCCCGGATGACGCGCATTCTTTCGGCAACTTTGTTCACGGACAGGAAAGCCATACCGTCGAGCATACCACAGTAGAGGCGGATGTCCTGTGATGTGGGGTACAGGGGCACAAGACCAAGATCCTGAATCTTGAGCCAGATGCTCAGGGTAAGATGGAAGTAACAGCCGTGCACCTGAACATCAGGACCATAAACAGCTGTGACTGCACTCATAGCTGCCATCTAAAAGTCAGTGATGATGGTCTCCGGATCCGGAGTACAACCTAGTTCCTGGCACTTTGAGTACATCTCTCGGAGCATCCCCTCATATGTCGACTGGGACTTTCCTGGCAAAAAGACATAACACAAAACTGCCGTGTCACCGAAAGGTGCGCTTATCACGTAAATCTGTTAAAAATTGCCGGGGTAATGGAGAAACTACCACCCATAAACCATGTGCGTGAACGACTGAGCAAGCTCAAACCTTCATCTGTGCCGCACATAACAATGCGCTGCCGGTCCTGTGGCCCCGAGTCGTGCAGCAAGAACCGCGCAGCAAACTCCGTACTCTGGAGTTATAGCAACTAAGCTAAACCTTAGAGAAGAAGTGGCCAACTCCGTACTCCATTGTTAAAGCAACAAACCCAGACATGGTGGAATCTGTTGTGTCAGCTCAGGTACTTTTTTTGGTACAAATACCCGTATTTTTTCAACACGAAATCAAACCAAATTTGTTGGCAACTCGAGCAACAACAACAAAGTGAAGGCAAAGATGGAAATCTAGATGGCTGAGATCAAGATAACCATTGAGCACTGCCATGAGCCAAATCCTGGTCAGTTGGTGTGGCAAAATTCCGCAACACAATCAAGATGCAGGCAAAAGACATGCAATGCAACTAAATGAAAGAGATGAGATGAGCACATAATCTGTTTCTTGAAGCCCAACCTTTCTTTGAACTGGGATTTGCAGTTTTTTAAGTCTTTTTGAATATTGGTACTTTTTGTAAAATGTGGTCAAATGTTCAGGTTTTTCATTATGGGGATGATCAAATTGTGGGTGGTCATTTGTCCGGATGGTCATACACCGCTTTCGCCATGTCGTACTGTCCGCTTTCCAATGTTTCAATTTGCAAGCACAAAGAAATTTTTAAAATTTAAAATTAAATAGAAGTTTTTTATTTTAAGACAGTATAAATACGATTTCTGTGCTTCGATTCATTCCGTTGCGACACATTGACCAATAATATTTGCTTCAGGTGCAAAGAATAACAAAAACTTTGAAGGGAATAATTGTCTGCAACGATCCTTGCGAGTCATTAAATGAGAGTTTATTTTGATCATCTTGTGTGTATGAATTTTGTCTGAAAATCAACGAAAAAGAAGTCTAGTGGTCAGAATTTTCTTTATCAGGACGGATATGGTTTAAGCCAGTAAATAAGCGATGTCGTCATGGCATCAGTAGCTAAGATACGTGCAGTATATTGCAGGAAAGGTTTTTACCAGGTTGTGTAATAAACTAGAAAAGGGAATTACGTGCTGCCGGAAGGCAGACTAAACTACTCAACTGCTTATGTCAGCATATTGATATTTATAGACGTGGAATAGAAGGTACAAAAACAAAACCAACAACCTAAATTAGCTGACATCAGGCTTATGAATAGCTTTAATCTTGAAGCAGAGGAGTGCTATAGCATTGTTCTGAGTTTTAGACGAAAATATAAACAATCTTACATCAGATTGCCACTGTACTAGAAGTAAGATTACCACCAGTTGATGCTAACGATCTCATTTTTAGGTTTGTTTGAGTGGGTTAATATTATGCATAAAGGTTCTAAATAATTAAAAACAGATTCTCAATAGACGTCACGAGACAAGAGACATCAACAGGCTGTAGTTTTTATTTCGTTGCTGGCTGTTTGCGTTCTTTCAGGAACTGGTGCTTTTGTGGTTTAATGCTGGCCCTGTTTGTGAAGTGGCGTGGTCCTTATTGAAGCCTTGGCGTACAGCTGCTGAGCACTTACATTTGCAATAAATGAAATATTATTATAAACGAAAGTGAGCACTCTCTTTTATTTATTTTACTCGAGATCGACCAAAAAGCAGGATGTCCTCCGAACCTACTAAAATCGTATTAATGGTAAAATATTACCGATCACTCTTCGTTATACTTTTGCAGTCCGATTTTTCACTTAATGTTCATCTAAACTCTGATAATTTTCAAGTACATAGGGTACAATCGACCATAAGCACAGCTCAGCTTTATTTTTTATAAAAACTGATTCTTGAATTACCACACTTATAATGATTACCCTACAACCACAGCTCTATTTATTTTACACATCTTTACAGATCCGACTCATGCTATCTAATCTTGGTATGCATGTGAGAAAACAAAATTATAGATAGACTACAAGACAAAAGTTTGGGCATATTATAACGTACTGCTATGAGGACACGAAGTGACTGAACAGCAGTACATTATAACATGCCCATCATCTAAGGCAAGTAGTTTATCTAATTATAATTTCAGGTTCAATTCATTGAAACTTCACGTGTGAGAAAAATAATATACTGCTGGTGCGTAGAGGTGGTTGTCTTGGTAGCATTGTCAAGAACACATGCGTTCTTGGTATAACAATGCTCAAAGAGTAAAATCATTTCAACTTAAAATTTTTATCCAGATTTATAATAGATAGGGAAGCATGTGTTAGCAATAAGCAGCTCAATTAAATAAACGGCTATATTTCAGACGCATTGTGGCGTATAAGGCGCAGAAGTTTTTAAATCTTAACTTTTTATTTATGATTTTAATGACCCGGCGGTGTTGATGAGAAACAAGATCAATTTTTTCCTGGTCGATGCATACAAGTTGCTTCTAGCAGCAACAAAATAATAAAATTCAATGACAGTTAATCATTTTATCAAATAACAATGCACTGTAACCCACATATCGCAGCACATTTGTGGATTATAGTGCACTGCTTGTTCTATTGTCATAGCACCTATTTGTAGAGGTTTAATATTAGCTAACACGAGGACATGTATTGTCAGATATGTTTTGTCAGACATGTGTTGTTAGATATGTGTGCATTGTCAGACATGTATTGTCAGACATGTGTTGTTAGACATGTGTGTATTGCCAGACATGTATTGTCAAACATGTGTTGTTAGACATGTATAATTATGCATATATTGTGCATTTAGTTGTACATTATAATATTGGGAACGTACTTTTAATAAGATAAATATAAAGAAGGCATTGTGTTCACTATTGCAGTTATAGTTTTGCAAAACTAATAAGGAAAGAGCATGGATATGTTACTCATGGAATTTCAAAAAGTCAAAAAATTCATTTAACTTAGATTGATCTGATCACATTAGGGCCTGACTCTAAGGAGGAGCCTTCCTGTCGAACCTCTGTGACTTTTTTGTAGAAAGTTGGTGGTCGTAGTGTTTCTGGAAATTTAGAACTGATTTTGCATTTTACTCCTTTGTACATTATAAGTAACTTTTCTGGGTCTATATAATTAACTATAAACACGCCTAATATCAAAAAGCGCATCTTCCCGAATACTCTTAGAATAACTTTGACCTCAAGTTTGGACTCCAAGCCCATTTTATGTAACGTAAGGGGTAATTTGTGGACTGGGTTGTAACGATGACTTTAACAGATATATATATTGCCGTTTAGGTCCGCCCACTGACCTAGACGGATTTGTGAATAAGCCGTCCCTCTGATTTGATTGGTCTAAAATTATCTGTACTCAATGAGGGTAGCTGTTAAGCATTCAGCAACCTCATTCATTTTACTCTCCTCGCGTGTAACACATTTTATATAATTAAGCTAAGAAATAAATTTGTTAAATTGACCCCCAGACAAATTTTGGATCAGTGAATTATATTTTTTCTTTCTTATAAATATGTGTGATGTAATTCTTCTTTATTGTTTTACATCTATCAATTATTGATGTTACGTAATTGGATTGATGTTACGTAATTGTACTGATGTTGCGTAATTGTATTGATGTTAAATAATTGTAAATATATTAATTAAACATTGGCGGTACAAGAAATTTATAAAAATCCCACCTGCGTGTTTTTTTCGTGTTCACAGGACGGCTTGAAATCATAAATATATATATATATATATATATATATATATATATATATATATATATATATATATATATATATATATATATATATATATATATATATATATATATATATATATAGTAGGGCTGTGTGAAAAAACCAAAGTGAAAAGAAAATAATATTACCAGAGCTAATTCTTGAGGTTTGACTTTTTTGCAGAAAAAACATTAAAAGCAACAAACAGGCCCAACTCCAAATATTCTGAAAATGACGTCGCTTTAATAAAGTCTCAAATTCATGAGGTTACTTTGCAGCCGTAGAACATTTTTAAAGAAAACAGTCATTACATGGGATGAAGTTTCCAATAAGGAAATAACAATGTTAAAAACTGTTCCTAGAAATCCAATATGTTGACTTTGCGGTTTGGTAGAGTAAGGCCAGGAAGAAAATAAACTTGTTTGTCATCCGGCATTTCAAACAAACATTCTTTTCCTCTCGAAGCAATTAAATTCAGCAAAGGTCTACTTTTTTATTTTTGAAAATTTTCGTGAGATGTTATCTACTGAAATTCTCGTTTTCTTCCATATAGCATGTTTTAACGCAATAAAAACAGGGGTATTTTCCATTTTTATCATGTGTTTATATGATATATTGATCTGTCAGATCTAACGCAGTACTGTATTTAGACGTAGAAACGAGAGGATTTTTCTGATAAATTTGTTTTCCAAACAACCAATTCTTTATTATTTTTGCTCTCCGTATCATCATTTTTTCACTACTGCCTGGTTGACTACCTTTTTTTTTAGTCGCATCTTTTTTTAGATCGTACAGGATCTTTACATAGAGGTGCATCACATAAGGCAAGTGTTAATATAGCAGAGGAATTTCTCAGATGTCTGGGAATTATCAAGGACTATACAAAGAAGCTGTCTCTATCCGTACCCTGGGATATAAAAGGCCCGCAATCGGACCACCTAACAAACCGAACCACTTTTCAACAGTCCAGTTCTAGGCACCCTCAATTTGGAACAGGCGGTCTCCCCCCTGGCGCTCCCCCCCCCCCGGCGATTCCCCCCGGCGGTCTCCCCCCCCCCCCTAGGCGGTCCCCCCGTCCTAGACCGCCTAGACCCCCCTCAATTATGAAAAACAGATAGGGCCACTCCTAAAATTGGAACACCGTAGTTCAGTCCCACTGGTGGTCTTATTTCCTGGATTCCACTGTACTTATTACATAAATAACAAATTTTAGCATGACTGGAAAAAAATTTTGTTGGACTTTGGAGCGAAACGTTTCCAAGGCATTGAATCTTTGGAATTTTCTTTCAATGATTATTAGTCATTTTTAAATACCTTCTGCTTTTGATTGGTTGTTTTTTTTTTTGTGTTGCTGTTTTGACCTTAAAGGCCTACATTGCTGTTGTTGTTTTAAATTCCACAATGTATTTCCTTAGCAGAAGCGGTTGCCAGTGGGGGGAGGGGGGAGGGGGAGGGAGGAGGGGGAAGGGGGTTGGTTAAGGAGGGCTACAAGGTTTCAGAACACCCACCTCCTTGTCCCAGTTTTGTTATTGACGCGTAACTCTGTCACGTGGAGCAAAATGTATGAGAACCCCCCTCCCCCCTCCCCCCAAGTCCAAACTTCCATCAACCCGCCCTTGTTATTTTTTTTTAATTCCAGACGATAATGTAATATGTTTGCCTTATAAAAAAATGTTCTATTCGTCATCAGCTCGCATTGATGTGAAGTGTCCGAGTGACCAGCACAGAACAGCCGAGGAAAAGCTGACATCTGCCGTTCTAAAATGGAGCAAAAGCGATTTCAAGATACAGTCGACGTATCCAGTCAGGTAAGTCAGATTCAGCCTCACATTGAGCCTCGCCGTCAAGCTTGTACCATGTGAGTCATCCACAAGGGACCATTCTTGGACGTGGTGGGGCTGGGGGTGGGGGTTCTCAGGCTGTCTTATGGTCAATGGGTGGGGTGAAGAGGGGAGAGGAGTGGGGTTCGAGCGCGCTTTACGGATGCCTTCATAAGTGCGTCGAAGCTGACATATGGTCAATGGATGGAGTGGAGAGGGAAGGGGGAAGGGAGAGTGGAGTCCGATCGTATACTTTACGGATGCCCCTGTAAGTGTGTCCAGGCTGGCATATGGTCAATGGGTGGAGTAAAGAGGGACGGGGGGGGGGGGTGGAGTCGGATCGTACTTTAGGGACGCCCTCATAAGTGCGTCCAGGCTGGCATATGGGCTAGGAATTTTGCACTGTGATTGGCTTGATGGCCTCTGTTTTGGCCTAGCACATTACCGGCTCTTTTCTGGAACGTACGATCATATTTATCATGTGGTGGCACAAGAACTTATAACAGGTATCATCACGAATATGCCAGTGGTGTATTTTGAAGCTTCTCATCTTTTATCATTAGCGAAAAACATTTCCTGTCCCCCCTAGCCACTTTTCGCATCGCTCCACATACACAGAATTCCCTGCAGCTTCCGGGAAACTCACGTAGTTGAGCAAGATTTAAGTTATCCAATTACCAGAACCGTTTTTTAATAAAATAAAAAAACGTGAAAAAATCTCACCATAATTATCTCTATTTTCGAGTGTAATGAAATCTTTCTCTTGGCTAAACAAGGGAATCAAGAAAATGTCATTACACGCAAAAGTCATTGCACTACATGTGTTTTTTTTCTTGCACTTTTTTGCTTTGATCACATCTAGTTTGTGTGTGTATGCTAGCAACAAGAATAAAAAGTCTGGTTTACACAGTGCAATATTTTGGCTACCATTCCGTGCACAGGGATTAAGGAACGAACGATCAAATGGAAGTCGTCACATTAACTTTGCCCACTTTTTAACCGTCGGCGTTGTCCCGTTGATCATTTTTTAGTTGACGTTTTCACTGTCGACGTTTTCACTGTTGACGTTTTGACAGTTTGGTATTCGTATTGTTTTAGAGGTAAAACGAAGACTCAGTGAACACCCGATTTACGAAATCAGCACACTTCAGATTTTAATGCGCACACAAAATTGCACAATGTATTCGGCATTTAGAACTGGCTATATTTTTTTAAAAATTATTTTGATTTATTGTAGGGATTCCTAGAAGTGCATCCTGAATTAAAACGGCCTGGTTTGCATTTGTAAATTTTCGCAAAAAGTCCTACATGAATGTTTGAATTATTTCACAGAGATTAAACATTTTAAATATATTAATGAAAATTTCACAGTTCAAAATTATAATTATTTTTGAAAGCTCTATTTGCCGCAAGCTTAACATTGGGCACTCACAGTTCAAGAGAATCCCTGCTTTGTATCCTGTTAAGAGAAACTCCCCTTTTAATGCAGCAAGGCAGGAAATCGTATGTCTTAAATAAAGAATTATGAAAAAGTGTTGTCTCGGGGCCAAAAAAGTTGCCCTAATCATGCCAATGTTTTACGACATTGCCCAGGGACCAGCTGATTGATAATATCTGCACCCCCCCCCCCCAAAAAAAAGCTGCAGACAGAATTTTTGATACCGGCATATCGATTAGGAATTGTCTACTCTATCCATCATCCTCTTGACTTTGGACTTTCTGACACAGTGTTATGGTGATTTGATTAAAGCAAAAAGCAAAATGTGAAAGAAAGTGTTTTGATGGAGAAATGATTTTTATCATTGAATGTGTCTTCTAATGAGAACGCGGAAATATTTTGCTTTAAAGGATTTTCTCCTTATTTTCTCATGCAGCATTTTGGAAACGGCTAACTTCGTAAAAATGAGTTCAATGTGAAAAGCATGCCACTGGTGTGGATGTTTTTTTTTCAGTTTTCGTGTCGCTCTTTATTCCAGTAAACATTCCGACGTCGATTCAACGTCCATTTGAGGTTGTAACGTGGGTCTGACCAAATCGCAAAATGAGATCTGCTTGTAATTCATTGTGATTTGTAGCGATCAGAAAAAAGGTCGTTATGTTATTGCTCACCGGAAATGGTCTTTTTCGAATTTTAGCCTAAAGGGTGATCCAGTAATCATTGCGGCGTTATATGAACGTTGGAGCGACGTCACACCAGGCGTCGAATAATTGTCGGGTTTCGTTTTTTTCGTGTGGAAATCGAAACATCTATTTTCCAACTGTGGATAAACATCGATTTTCCGATATCTTATCAACAGTGAGTGAAGGTTGCAAATAGAAGTCTTACCAAGTGCTATCTCCCGACGTTGTATAGACGTCCGGAAAACATGAAGCCCGAATCGCCGCTAAGACAGCTACAGTCATGGCATGGTCACCACACCGTCACAGCATCCCCATTCTTGGGTCGTCCGGTCACACAGAATACGTATGAAATCGGTTTCCATGAATATTTTTTCTAAAGTAGGTGGGAAAAAGAAGTAGATGGAAAGCTTTGCGTGCTGCTCTTGAAATTCTCATAATTTGCCAGCGATTGTATATATATATATATATATATATATATATATATATATATATATATATATATATATATATATATATATATATATATATATATATATATATATATATATATATATATATATATATATATATTCCGACGTCTATTCAACGTTGCATGAAAGACGTTGATAAGAGGTTGATCTGCAGTCGCGAACAATCACAAACAAAGTACAACCAGGATTAGTGTTGTTGTTTGGTCTAACCGACGTCGCAACCCCATTTCGACGTTGATCGACTTTAGAATGTTTACTTGGTTATAGTGCGTTATCTCGACGTCTATACAACACCGGCAAGTAGACGTTGTTTTAACGTCCATTTGTAACTTTCAGCAACGATTATTAGACGTTGATTAATATAGATCTCTTCAACGTCGGGAGATAGACATCGTTTCGATTTCCAAAATCAACCAATCGATCACATTATCGGTTGTGCTGTATATCGAAATTACTCACAGGTACCAGATACCAACAGTGGTAGACATGTCAAGTAAGGTTTACCGGAAGTACCCCGTTAAACAACAAACTTCACAATTTGTTTGGAAGGTTGGACTTTCCTCCAACCTTCCAAACAAATTGTGAAGAAAATGAAGTGTGAAATGGATAGACAGTTGTGGCGATATTGCGTTAAAGTGTAGAAAATAGGGAAGCCTCGATATACCAGACACCTCGATAAACTGGACAAATTAGCTCCATCCCATTGGTGTCATATTATCGAGCTTTTACTGTATGCGTAGGCTAAAGCATATTCCGTAGACTCAGCACTGAGTTCCACACAGAGTGCTTCTAAAGTAAAACCAAAAGAAAGAGACAGAGGGAAAAAATAATGGGGTTCCACATTGCCAGCTCACCTTAGAAGTCTATTCTACAGCCCAAAAAACTCGAAGCTCGATATTTTTCTATAAAATGTATGCAGAACTTAAAGGCTATCCCAAAAATCATTTTTAATGCATGATCCCCACTTTTAAGCTTTTTGCGACTGCTTCATTATTCAAGAGCAGTCATATATTGACGTTACTTCCAGGGGTATCTTCCAGACAGTGCCAATATACGGAGCCTCTGCAAACATAGAAAAAGAATTCGGAGAAGGAAGTCACTATGTGGAATACAAGGCTGTTGATGATACGGGGAAGTACGACAGCTGTTCATTCACAGTGTCAGTCACAGGTAACATTCACGCGGTCACACATATTATGAGCATGGTCACCTGTGGCGCACGACGAGTCACAAGTGATATGTTAACAGCAATACGCGATTAGCATTTTACGCAATTCACATGTAACACGCGATTAGTCACAGGTAGAAAGTTATCAGTCATACGTCATATTTTACAGTCACATGTAACACGTGATTAGTCACAGGTAGCAAGTAATGGATTTTTGCAATCACATGTAACATGTGATTGGGTATTGCTGCGGTTTCATTCAGGTCATTTCATTGCTTTCCGGTTTAGTGACGGCATATTTGTGGCCTGTTATAGTCACCGGTAGAATGATCACAAGTCCGGTCACGTAACATGTTGATATTATTCGTAATTAGAACTACCATATGATCAGTTAAGAACAACTGTCAATAACCCACACCAGCCATCTCCTAAGCTTGCCATCTCAAAGGCATAGACAGTTAATGTTCCAGGATACCAAGTACGGAAATTTACCTTTGGTGTTACAAAAATACAGTTCTGAACACTTAAAAATTCAGAATTCTTTACAAATCCGGTTTTTGACCTTGATCATGACCGAGGAGGTCAGGTTACATAAATACCTCTAATACATCGTCTTTTTTAAATAAATTTTGTAAGATTTATGTTGAAAGCCATGCTAAGTTGTCAGATATATCATAAGTTAACACAACAAAGCTCTTAATATGCTATATCCCAGTAACATTCTGACGCTATGAAAATTATTATGTTAGGTTGCGTCAAAACCAGGCCACATTGCAACAATCTGGTTGTAATTTGGTTTTGACAGTAGTACAACGTCTTTGATACAACGTTGAGTAAACGTTGGATAAGCAACGATATGTGCGAAAACTACTTCCCCAACATAAAATCTGGTGTAATTTTGTTGCAATCATATCAGCCCCTACTCAACATCTTTAGCATACATTGAACATACGTTTGATAAAAACGCTCTTGAGACGTTGCTGAAAACCCAACTTTTCCGGTGCCCAATTAACTTCTGCGGTGTTATTGTGTCTCCCTCCCCTCCAAAGAAGACACTGACAACAGGCGACAACTAAGCGGTATCTACCTGATCATGAGTCACCCCCAATACATGCCTCATGGCACTCTGGGGAAAACAAATTGGTCATCAATTTCAAATCAGTCAAACACAGTCATGAAATTCGAAAAAAAAAAATAACGCCGTGGTTGGAACATGTCCAGTTCGAAAATAGTTAGAAAACATCCGGTTGGAAAATGTCCAGTTGATAGTTGTCGGTTGGAAAGTGTCCGGTTGGAAAATGTCCAGTTCGAAAGTTCCCTTTTCACATTGCATTAAATTTTAGATTGAATTCATTTCCGTTGGGTCAAATATTGAGACTAAACCTTATTCTGTTCTCACGTCTAGTCACAAGGTGTTCGAAGCTTTTCAATCCGGATCTGGGGATCGTCAGCTGTGATGCCGACAATATCTACGGTTCCAGATGCTCCGTGTCATGCGTCCCTGGACATACCGTTCTCGGCAATAGCTCCATCTACTGTCAGGGAAATGGAGAGTGGTCAGAGGAAATACCGCGCTGCATCGGTAAGACCGTCGGACACCAACCCCCTACCCCCTCCTCTCCCCCCACACAGCCCGCACTTCTTACCAGAAAGACTTTCATGAGAAGTAATTTATAATCTGTGACGTAATCGTTAAGAAGTCACTAGATTTGCTCTTGTTTTGAATTTAGTTCTCTCTGTCTGTAAGGCGAAGGTCTGTATTTGTAGCAACTGTATATTTCCACCTTACCAACCAACAAAATAAGGAAACTAGTAAATTAGATTTTTCGTCAATACAGTAGTTTGGTACTGAAACTGTTTGAAGTTGATATCCTGGAAATAGGCTTCGATCCCTGGGCGGCACACATATGAAAAAAAACGAAGAAAAATTGCAGAAAGAAAATTGGTTTTTGTATTACTGAGACTGGGAAACTTGAAGTATTTTCCTTAAAATACTGAAATTAACTATTATTAATTACCTGTAAAAGATACATCAGCTCTCGTTTGGACTGGATTTATTTTAAAAATAAATGGCACGTGATATGACGTGTGACATTATACCAGAAGGGCAAGTATGGCGCCTGACCTCCCAAACGCCCCCCCCCGCCCCACCTCCCCAACCCCCCATCCTCCATGCGCATACCCTTTATGAATAATCCCTCATGCCATGTTTTTGTTAGCTCAAACTTGCGCCGATCCTGGGACGCCGCTAGGGGGCTTCAGAACGTGTACAACAAGGACTCACTCCTTTGGCAGTATCTGTAGCTTCAGCTGTAACCATGGTTACTATCTGGATGGCTTACCCAGACTCATTTGTGAGGTATCAAGGAATGGATCGACACAGTGGTCCAGCGATGTGCCACAATGCAGACGTAAGCATCAACCAGTGCTATTACGGACCATAGAAATGTACTGGGCCAGATTTTGTACTCCAGCAAAACAGTAGAAAACATATGTAAAAGCGTTGAATACATTGCCAATTAAGCGTTCATCCAGCACTTTTTTGTCAAAAAGAATTCACATGCAGTAAAACGCCACTGTATTACTTTTTTTATTAGCAGCCCCTCCATGAAAATCTGCATGGGAATCCAGAAACACCAGCTGATTATAAACCATACCTTTATATATATCCAAGGATCCTAGTTTTGATGCCGGGGGGGGGGGGGGGGGGTAGTGGGCACTCGCGTACCAGCTGGTTATCATGCGTATCCATAATTTTTCAAACGACCCAAACACGATTAACGCTAAGTTGGAAATAATACCTCCTTTTTAACCCAACGCGGTGTGCAATTCTGAAAGGACCCCCCCCCCTCCCCCTCCTTTGTTTGTGGGAAACGCGAAGTACTGAATGAAAATTATCCTCTTTTTTAAACGACATTGGCAATCCGAGCGACCGCATCTAACCTAAAAATCAGAGCCCCTTTCTCTCTTTTTTTTGGACACGCATGGTAACAGGTATGATATCAAGTACCCCTTCCCTCAACCCTCTGGAACTTCCCCAAGGGGTTACTTTAGTCTGTAGCTTGATAGTGTTGAAAATAAAGTAAATGTTTTGTCAAGAAAAAATTCATTTGCATTGATATGTTTTAATCACAAACGCGACATTTTCAATGCAGTTACTCTAGAAAGGAGTATGGGCTCTGCGCTTGATTTACAATACGGAAATGCGCTTGGTAGGGTTGTGCCAAATAGCAGGAACATTCGCTTTCTGGCGGCAAAAAGCAGACAGACTGATTCAGTAACTCTCTGGGGTCTTGAGCTTTTTGTTTTGTTTTTTTTTTTTTGTTTTTTTTTTTTGTGTTTTTTTTTTGTTTTTGTTTTTTTTTTGTTTCTAACGGTTTTCTCCTGGCAGAACTTTCTGGGCCAGTGGATTTGTATTTCTTTGCTTTTGACCCTGCCTTCATTTGTCGACAACTGGGGGGGGGGGAGGGGGGGTAGGGGAGGTGACTTGAAAAAAAAGCGGAAATACATGCAATTATTTGACATTGGCTCACATTGTAAATTTAAAAACACTTGATAACAAACCTAATAATGCTGTATGCTCTGGACAGTAAAAAAAGTATGGCCAAAATCTACTGAAAGCAAAACAAAAGTGATTGCTCTTAGTTACTTTGTTATTAGTATTTTTTATCTTTGTCTGACCTTAAGAGATCTATAAATCCAAGAGAAAGCGACAATAACGAGAGGCAATTTCTTGAACGCAGGCGAAGTGTTTAAAAAAAGAAGTAAATTGAATGTCGGCAGCCTACAAGGAAAACGTCTGCAATTTTCAGGGCTAACACCGCCTCGTGTAGACATCTGCCCCGAAACCATCAGGATGACTTCCGGATCAGTCCTGACGGAAGTGGCGAAACCAGACATTAGATTTACGACAGCCGAAGGCCATCAGGCCCCCTATACTTGCTCGTACTTTGGCAACCAGAAGAGCCATGCTTTCACCCTCGGTTTTCACACCGTTACTTGTACTGCCTTCGATCCCATTTATGGCGGCGAGTCGACATCTCAATGTATATTTGATGTTATAATAGAAGGTACTAAATTACGCTGTTATATATGCCTGTGGGTGTATAGCCAATAACTGATGGGGTGTCAAATCATTTTCTGTTCAATTCTATATTCATAAAACCAAATCGATTGCATGGGGGTGATTTTAAACTAAGTAAACTTGAAAAGAAAAGCTAGTAAGTTAAAGACTCTGTTAATTTGTTCTGCGTTTAGACATAAACTAAAGGAAAATTGGTAAATTTTAGGAGTATCAAAGTTTTTTCATGAAAATTGAATTTATACATATCCTGCATTTGCCGGATGATCCAAGGATGGGTATACTTTTGCGTCGTTGCTCAGACGTCGACTCGTGACGTCTATCTAACGTCCATAGAACGTTGCATGCTTGCTGGGACATTCCCCCTATCAGATCACGTTAGTCCAGCCGCAGGGTTGGACTTATTTCTGGATTAGCACTGTGTTCATGTGCGGAATGTTTTTTATTTCTACGTTTCCATTTTACAGCAAACCCATGCCGGCCTCTTCCAACGCCTCAGAATGGATTCCTCGTGTGCTCGCGGGCTAGCACGAACCACGACACGTCATGTCAGCTTTATTGTGACGATGGGTACGTCCTGCCCTGGCAAGGCGGCACCCAGGTCGACCACTTCTACTGCGATCGCAATGGCGATTGGAATCCCTATTACTTTGTGCCAAGCTGTGTGCGTAAGTATCAGGGAGAACTGGTAACGGAAATACGTTATCCGGACATAAGAAACCGGACTGCAGGGAGCGGGCGGGATGCCAATAAAGATAAAAACCTTGTAATTATTTTCCTTCAATACATGTGAAAACTAGTTTTTAATAAACAAAATATATCCACTATAGTGTCTGGATTAAAAGTATTGAGATGTTAAATGAGCCTTTATAAACGTGACACATTTTCCCGTGGTATCAAATTATCAGAAAGAAATTATCGACTAGTGGGTGCCAATAGTTACCTGATAAACTGGCTGTTTAGTTTCAGCTTCGCTTCAAAGCCTAAAATTATTTAATTTGTTCTTTATATTTTAGGCCATATTTAATTTTCTAAAAGTTTTTGTTTGTGTATTTGTTTGTTTAATTAATGAGTGAAAATATCTCAAATTTTACAGAACCACAGAGACCAAAATCGTTAATGCTTCCAACAGAGATGGTTTATACGTCATCTGCGAACTGTTCGGACACTAGCCACCTGAGCACCATCTCAAGCCGGTTCATAGTCGAAGTACGAGAAACGATACGCTCTTCTCCGTCGTGCACGGGCAATCCCGATTCCTGCGAGGTGGTTGACAACATGGTCGAATGTCGCTTACAGCAGCACCCCTCGTTACCGTCGTCACGGCGAAAGCGCTACGTCACCTTGGCAACAGTCTACGGCTCAGAAAGCGGTGGACCAGATAAAACCCAAGAACAACCTCTGGAGTCATTTGATGTGTATTCAGCTACGGCAACGCCATTTGTCGAATCTTATTTCCCGAAAGACGATTCCGATGACTCGGATTTAATTGTGCAAGAGGATGCACCCAGACAGGGTGACGCCATAACCGTGCATGAAAATAGCCCAGATAGACACAATTTTATTGTAGCTATTAAGTTCCATTTTCAAACAAATGTTCGGCACAGTGGAGGGGGCTGGCCGGATGAATACCACAATGCTGAGAAAAGACTCAACACCATGTTTGATCATCTAGAATTTAAAGTACTAAATGGATCATTTACTCTTCAAGATCAAAATCAACTTGGAATAGTGGAGGTTAGGAACAGTTTGGCCTACACAGACAAAGTGCAAATTTGCAGCTATCTCTACAACTTTCACGAGCCAACGTTAATGTGCAGTAAGTAGAATTTTTTGCTTCATTACACAGATAGGAGTGATTTGTTACCATGAATGTGGACGACAATAGCTGATATTATTATTGCAAAAAAAGTAACGCAGACACCTCGCCTCCTGTCAAAATAGCAAAATCTGTAAAGACACACAATTGCATATCTGGATGTTGCGTAGGGGTTGTGATTTTATGATCAGGGAACAAATTAAACTAACGTAGAGAGCTGTGCCTCTTACTGAAGTATTTAGCATTTTCGGCTCTCCCTTTCTTTGATTGTTTAGACGAATAGTACAGCTGAGAAATATGTGTTTAGTAGGGCTTTAATAAAGCCAACTGTCGGTGAATCGGTACAGTAGAACTTTTCTTATTTGACTTTCTCTGTGCGCCTGGGGAAGCCCCATTTGTCCGCCATTTACCCAGTTCGCTGGCGTTGCTGATGGTCGCGTATTCGCGTATGCTGTTCCAAACACTACGATTATCCAGGGCGAAACTTGCAACGTACAATTCAAAAATTAAGTACTAAGTGGTTCAAAAGACCAGCGAGTGCTGTATATTAATCTGAAATCTATTAATCTCCTCAAAATATATAAATTATTGGTCGAAAGAACAAAACCATTGATGAGACTGGGCTAAAGCGGTCCTTTGGGAGTATTGATTGTTTTGATTTACGTATGGGGTCTGTCTCAGGGGTCCGGTGCACATATTGCAATCAACAACATTGCAATCAACAACACCGTTTTTTTCACGTTTAACACCAGAAAATAGGACCAGAAAACTTTATCCTTGTGCCTAAAGCCTGGGTGTTAAAGGCGACTTTGCTCATCAAGTAAAACGGCTCTGTAAGAATCACAGGAAAATAATAATGTCTCAGTGACCATTCCAACGGTCGATCTAGCGTCGGTCAGAGGTTTGCGACGTCGATCCAACCAAACCACAACATTAAATTAAGTTGTTGTTTGGTTGTGATTGGTCGCGACCATAGATAAACGGCTTTGATCTAACGTTGAATAGGTGTTGTATAAGCAACGTTATCTAGACACCGCTATTGGTCGCAACCAAAACGCAACTTTTACCGACGTCTCATGGTCTTTGGTGAACGTTTAATCCACGTTGGAAAATCGATGTTGCTTAGACCAATAGATTGATTGACAACTTATTACAATTTCATTAAAACTAAGCAGCAAGAAGAATTTTACAAAGAAATCTGTCTGAGGGTGAGAATCTTACTTGGTTCTTTATGTTTTCAGTTTCTTGTGGACCAGGGGCTTATCTCAACACAGCGATAAATGATTGTGAGCTTTGTCCGGTGGGCCAGTACCAACCACACAGTGCGACAATTTGCAAATCATGTCCCAAGGGAACAACCACCATGGATGAGGGTGCAAATAATATATCACAGTGTATCGGTGAGAATTCACATGCCTTGTAAACGAAAAAAAAAATATATAAAAGGGGAAAAAAAGAAAAAGAACTAAGAGTGCCCTGTCTGTAGCGGCAGTGTCACGCAAGTGCCATTAAAATGATGAATTATAAAGGACGTAAAATACTAGCCACAGACAGGTCGCTCCACACGATCATTTCGTTAAGTTGTTTTGCTCCCAAAACAAGGTTTTTTTTCCTGTCAACATGTGCCGTCACCCAATCCCTGGACATTGATTTTCTCTTTTGTTCTTTTTTACGACTTCATGTATGGTTGGCTTGTCTTGAATTTTAAAAAAGAAATGCCAGTAAAACTTACAGAAATGCGATTGTTGTCAGGCGGTGAATGCCCTCTCATAATTACTAGCACTTCTACCCAAGCCTGAACATCGTTAGCGCCATATCCAGGGGTTCATTTGACGGATGCAAATGTAGTTCTGTATTGCTCTGTGTCATATGCATGGTTATAGTATCAATATATTTTTAACTATGTATTGCCAACTAGATGTTTACCATGTGTGTACCATATGGTCATCATATGGTTATTTTTACCTGTGGTAGCCTGTCAGAGAATTACTGCTTCCCCTGTTTGCCTTGTGGTTAGCATGTGGCGAAACATTCGGCAAAGATTCTCGATATTTGGACAAGCAAGACGCCGACAAGATATTTTCTCGAAGTTTTTGACTAAATTATTTATTGCTTACCGAACAGATGTTTTTGATTCCCTGCTACACTGACATGCCAAAACGCTGTCAAAACTGTTCCAGGCGTCCGGGAAGAGTTTCGCGTCGTCACATTGACGACATCCAAACTGACGACCTTTGAGTAGTCAGAAACTAGTCTTCGTCAAAAGCCTTGTCAAAGCTTAGGCACATAATTTTTACCACACCATTTTTATTATTTTTACATTAAAGCATTCATTAAAAGAATCATAAATTTCGTCAGTCAAATGAATGTAGTTAAGCACGCCTATGAGCTCAAAGTGGCGCAAAAATTTACAACAGTACACTGTTTTATTAATCATTTAGATCGGACTTTCGGATCTTTCCAGTGAAGCTGGCGTTTCGACTGGGTAGTATCATCCTTGGCCAGATAAAAAAAGCTGAGAAGAGGGTATTTTGAGGTCAGATGCGGTCCGTTTTTAAAAAGGGGGTGATCTTCGTTGTAAACTCCACATTTCGCACATAAAAAGAATGTTGTTTCACAACTGCATCCCTGACCTAACAAGCCAGGGGACCAAAAATGTGCACATACGGGCACTTTTTAATGCAAGTGTATGTGTAGTTTTCGTTCCGTGGCTAAGTAACATACCTTCTAACGGCATCCCCGCGTTTAAAAGGAATCTTAGGAATTTACAAAGGTGTCTGCGTTTGCCTTAAAAGAGCCATTTTTAAATTTGGCACTGAATCCCCCCCCCCCCCCCCCCAACGGCTCAGCTCTGTCAAAGTCACTGACGAGCTAAAACATACTAATATGACGACTTTTGAATGAGATTCGAAAGAATTAATTTTCAGTGATAGACCTGTGGATTTAACAGATATTCTTCATAAGTTATAAATCACCAAAAGGTCCAAAAATGAAAACCTACAGAGCTTCCGGGTACCGGGACGCAACGCAATAAGAGTCCTTACATACTAGAGAATAATATTTTAACATCACAAAAAAAAATAATATTTTAATATTACAAATATTTCTTCGGCTGCCAATAGAATTGTTTGATTGTGCGATTATCATTATTTTAGAAATATACCTGAAAATTTTCTAACGTCACTTTTCATTGCCATTTTGCCTAATATATTGTATATATTATGCATGTATGTACACATGTACATAATATATACATAATAAATAATAATAATAATAATAATAATTATAATAATAGATATGTATGATGTGAGCTAATTTTATATATATATATATATATATATATATATATATATATATATATATATATATATATATATATATATATATATATATATATATATATATATATATATATATATATATATATATATATACTATGTGATCTGTTCTTAATAATCAGTTTACTTATAGGTTTTTGCTATTACAGAAATCGACGAGTGCAGCTCTAATCCTTGTCAAAATGGCGCAGTGTGCGAGGACAGAAGTGCTACATATGAGTGTGTGTGCAATTCTGGATTCGCTGGTCAGTTCTTTTAAGGATCTGGGTATATTCGCACCCTTTTTGTTGCATATTAGTTAATTTATTTTGCTAAAGCAACAGCAAGGTCACTATGAGACTACTGTCAGCTGACTGTTTGCAGTGAGAAGTAGCCTGTGTATCACAAATATGGCTAGAGCACGACCTGTCGATCGTCTCAAAATAAGAGCCACGCTGAAGACACTTCTTACTCAAGGAGTGTCCAGTTTGCTAAATCTAGAGTTATCAAGGAAATCTGAGTGGTATCAAGATACTAATAATAAATAAAAAACCATTTGGAACATCAGGTCTGAAAATGCTTAATTTTTTATGGCATTTTAACATAAAAAGTTTATTTACATTTGCTGTATAAACGACAGAGGCGGCTTTTTCCATGTACAGGGAAAAATTGCGATTTGGTGATTTTCGACTGCTCGAGACACTCTTGTCAGAACGGTGGAAGCTGCTCCCCGCTGAATGAGACCGACTACGTGTGCTCCTGTAGACCCTCTTATTATGGCGATTACTGTCAGTATCAGTCAAGTAAGTCACACTGACTATGCCTAGTCAAGTAAGTCACACTGACTACGCTTAGTCAAAAGTGTCATGGCCAGAATATGAGTCGAGAACAAATTCCAATAATTTCAGTAAAAAAACCGTTGGTAAATTTATAATCATAACTTCTGTCTTATACTGTTATTTTGTCTTTCATATACGAGATATATCATAGCATGAATTCTTAAATACAAGTGTTTTCTGCAAAATTGCTAGGATCCTGATTTCATTTCAATGACTAAGTGTGATTTCTTCTGTTGAAATTTTAATCTTACGCCGCATGAAAATAGAAAGGATTTTGAAGTTTTAAGTGATCATAACACTTATGTTTTATTTCCTCATACAGTAAAACCTAGTTAACCCACACAACGTTGGAGCTGATAAAATTTGTTTCTACAAACAGCAGCGATATGTTTGTTTCAGCACATTCTTTTTGGCATAGTATTTCAACACAGCAAACATCAACAGTAGGGAAGAAACGGGGGTTCTAAAACAGGAAGTGACGTCATAGTGACGTCACGTGGTGTTTTCAAACCCCCACGGGGGTTCTAAAACAGTGACGTCATATTGACGTCATATTAAGGTCATATTGACGTCATATGGTTATCATATGGTTATCATATGGTTACCATATGGTTACCATATGGTTACCATATGGATGTCATAATGACGTCACGTGGTGTTTTAGAAGCCCCATGGGGTTTCTAAAACAGTGACGTCATTATGACGTGATCTAGACGTGTTATGGAGGTGATATGGAGGTGATATGAACGTCATATGAACGTCATATGAACTTCATATGAACGTCATATGAACGTCATATGAACGTCATAATGACATAATATGGAGAGTGGGCGGCCATTCAAACGGGCGGCCATTCAAACAACCATTCAAACGGGTGACCTTTTTTTTTTTTTTTTTTTTTTTTTTTTTTTTTTTTTTTTTTAAGCATTTCCCACACTCTCATGCATACACATACATACTAACACCATGACACGATTAGCGCTTATTTCAGTATCAGTGGTGGGCTCTTAAAAGAGCCAGGAGATGTTAGTTTTTCTCCTGCTGCTGCCGGTCCCGGTTTAAAAGAATGTCACAATGTCCTGCACTGGCCTACTACAATGTGTGAGCTGTTGCCCGTTGAACAAAAAGTGGTCCCCTCGCATGCCGCAGGTAAAGCACCTCACAGAGTAGCGGTCATTTAGCGCCAGCAGTTCAGTCCACTGCGCCGCGCAGACCAGACACATTTGATGGTTGCACTCAGACAGCACCCGGTCTGGGGAGATCATACACCCACATCCTGGGCAAATATCCAAGTCTTGCTGGAGGAAGAATGTCCCCCAGGCCGGGTACTCTTCTTCTTCCATCCGCGAAGGTATTGACTCCCCTAGCATCATCGTTCTAAAGAACGCTTCTTCATAGTGACCAGCCTCTATATCTCTGAGCCTCTTTCCAATCGTGACTTGACGGTTGTACAGGACGGGCACGCACAGGACGGATCCATGAACCGGGTCTGGCAGCAGCTGGAAGAAATAGACTCTTTCTGGCGGTGTGTGTGGCTGTGTGACAGGCAGGTGAAGTTCTCTAACTTCAGCAATGGTGCAAGCATCCTGTAACCCGAAGAAGCACTCCATGTTGACGGAAGCGAGTGTGAGCCCAAACTGAAATGAGCATGGCTTATATACCACCTGAAGTCTGGATCGGACCCCCCCCCCCCCCTAGTCGAGCAAAACTCGGGACCCCCCCCCCTAGTCGAGCAAAACTCAGGACCCCCCCCCCTAGTCGAGCAAAACTCAGGACCCCCCCCCTAACCGACCTAAACTCAGGACCCCCCCCCCCATCAGCATATAATGCGAGGATGTTCGCTAGTAGTATATAAAGGTGGGTTACAGCTTCATTATCCAACACAAGCAGCAAGATGTCAACAAATCGTAAAATCACAGTGATGCGAAACGGCAAGGCAGTGACGCTAACGACAGAATGTTATAAGTGTTGGGTCTGGATAGAATATCCAGGTCAACCACACAACTGCCCGGTGCACCACAATGCACCACGACATTACTGCTGCAAAACTTGTGGTGGACTGCTCTGGTACAAGTTTACTGCAAGATTGTATGGACAAGAGGAATGCACGGACTGCTGGTGGTGTGGAGCGACACTAAAAAACTATGGCTACTATAACCGTCATCCGTTCAAGTGCTCGCGACGACCGTTCTCCATGGAACAGTTTTACAGATACCAGTGCGACTGTGGCAATCCGACTTGCTGGTGAAGCGTCAAATTACTAACATCTTTCGGCCCTTTTAAGGGCCATCCTCTGTTATGAAATGAAAACGCAAATTCTGTCTATGTATGAATGTGTATAAAAGGGGATGTTTGAGATTACATTTCAGCATTTTAGTTTCAGCAGTTGACGTAACAACAACTAGCTAAGATGGAACGTGAAGAGCATGGGAAAGGAGCAAAGAGACAAAAAATGGAAGAAGATGACATTTGGCCATACGGTCCAGTTCAGTGTGCGGAATGTAATGTAGAATTTCCATCTATGGATATTTTTGAAGCACATACATGCAAAGCTGAGATGAAAACTTTAGTGAAACATGAAGGGAAAGGAGCAAAGAGACAAAAAATGGAAGAAGATGACATTTGGCCATACGGTCCAGTTCAGTGTGCGGAATGTAATGTAGAATTTCCATCTATGGATACTTTTGAAGCACATACATGCAAAGCTGAGATGAAAACTTTAGTGAAACATGAAGGAAAAGGAGCAAAGAGAGAAAAGATGGAAGAAGATGACATTTGGCCATACGGTCCAGTTCAGTGTGCGGAATGTAATGTAGAATTTCCATCTATGGATACTTTTGAAGCACATACATGCAAAGCTGAGATGAAAACTTTAGTGAAACATGAAGGGAAAGGAGCAAAGAGACAAAAGATGGAAGAAGATGACATTTGGCCATACGGTCCAGTTCAGTGTGCGGAATGTAATGTGGAATTTCCATCTATGGATACTTTTGAAGCACATACATGTAAAGCTGAGATGAAAACTTTAGCGAAACATGAAGGGAAAGGAGCAAAGAGAGAAAAGATGGAAGAAGATGACATTTGGCCATACGGTCCAGTCCAGTGTGCGGAATGCAATGAAGAGTTTCCATCTATGGATACTTTTGAGGCACATGCATGTAAACCAGCTGAGATGGAAAATGTGTCTCAAGAACATGTTTCAAAGAAACAAAAGACAGGACAAGTAGGGAGAGGTAGAAGGGTTAGTCTTGTTGAAAACGGGCAGGAAAAACGGTTTGAATCTGAGGATGGATCAGATTTACTGCTTGAAATGCGACAGCAAGAGAACCGTATCAAGGCACATTTGTTGGAGACCTTAAACCATGGAATGAAATGGTACATTGTCGTGCATGCACGTTTCAAGAAACTAACAGCAAATGCTGAAGGTGTTATGGTAGAACAAGTGGATAATGCATTTATCAGCAGTCCAACATATACAGCATACAATCCAGCAGATATTGAGCAGGACCTACCAGAAGCCTATAAAGAATTATTTACCAAGTTTGACGAACATGAGCGACAAGGCTCTGGCTGGGTATTGGATAACATACTGTACATTGAAGTACATACAGCTACGTTGGTTCCTCTAGAAGCGAGCAGTTTTATTCCACTGCCGAAGAAAGTGAAGAAAACAAAAGGTGTGATAAACATTAAGAATGATGACAACAAGTGTTTCTTATGGTCAGTATTGGCTTACCTTCACCCTCATGACGACAACCCAAATCGCGTGAATCATTACAAACCATTTGAGAAGGAATTAAAGGTAGAGGGTATGGCATTTCCGACACCGATTACAGACATTCCAAAGTTTGAAAAGGAGAATGATGTGTCCATTAACGTGTTTGGATATGAACAAGATGTAGTTGTTCCAATACAACTTAGTCGAAACACCAGTGCGAGAGAAATCAACTTACTTCTGATTAGCAATGACAAGACAAGGCATTACTGCCTCATCAAGAATTTCAGCAGACTTATGGCTTATCGATCAAAGCATAAGTGTGCACATTTTTATTGCTTCAACTGTCTTCACGGGTTTATGCGACAAGAGCTTTTAGATAAGCATCGTGAAGTGTGTGACAAGAATGGAGCACAACGTTTATCATTTCCCAAGGAACCATTCATCAAGTTCAAGAATGTGGCTAAACAACAGCGAGCACCGTTTGTGATTTATGCTGACTTTGAATGTTTCACGCAAAAGCATGAAGAAGGAGACAAGTATCAACATCATCGTCCAAACAACTTTGCCTATGTGGTTGTGAGCCAGTACAACACACGTGCACCAGTTGTGTATCGAGGAGACAATGTCGTAAAGGTCTTTTTAGACCATATGGTGAATGAACGCGATCGTATTGTACGTGGTTTAGAGCAACCAAAGGAAATGGTGATGACTCGTGAAGACAAAGAGAATTTCAAGAACGCCACTGATTGCTACATTTGTCATGAACCTCTAGGAGCAGATCGTGTGAGAGATCATGACCACATCAATGGCAAATATCGTGGAGCAGCACACAATGAATGCAACTTACAATTCCGACTTAGAAAAGATCAGCAAGGGGATCAAGATTCTTTTATCATTCCCGTATTTTTCCACAATTTGCGAGGCTATGACAGTCACCTTATCATGGAGGAAATTGGAAAATTCAAAGGTGAAACGATTACAGTCATTCCCAACACCATTGAGAAATATATTGCATTCACCCTGAGCAATCTGAAATTTACAGACAGCTTTCAGTTCATGAGTACCTCTCTACAGAAGTTGGTATCCAACCTTGCAGCAGAAGGGAAAGATAACTTCTACAACATGACCTCTCACATTCACGATAGTGATCAACAAGATTTGCTGCTGAGAAAGGGTGTGTACCCCTATGATTACGTGGACAAACCATCCAAGTTTGCTGAAACACAGCTACCATCAAAGGATAAGTTTTATAGTCAGCTTAGCGAAGAGGACATTAGCGATGAGGATTATGCGCATGCACAGAAGGTGTGGGATACATTCAACTGTACAACATTTGGTGAATACCACGACCTGTACCTGAAATCAGATGTGTTATTACTAGCTGACGTGTTTGAAAACTTTCGTCAAGTATGCCTCAACACGTATGAATTGGATCCTGCTCATTACTATACAGCACCAGGACTGTCGTGGGATGCAATGTTGAAAGCGACAAAGGTGAAGTTGGAATTGATCAATGACATTGACATGTACCAAATGGTTGAGCAAGGCATACGTGGAGGAATATCTGTGATCACACACAAGTATGCGAAAGCGAATAATCCCTACGTAGCAGAATACAATTCTGAGATACCAAACAACTACCTGATGTACCTCGACGCAAACAACTTGTATGGCTGGGCCATGTCACAAAGCATGCCACAAAGAGGATTTATGTGGGTGAGCGAGCCAGAATCCCTCGACTTCATGGATGTGGATGAAGATGATGACATTGGATTCATTTTGGAAGTGGATTTAGAATATCCAAATTCAATCCATGATCATCATAATCACTACCCAGTGGCTCCAGAACGGAAATGTGTCAAAGTTGAAGAATTGTCAGAGTACAGTCAGAAGCTGCGGAAAGATCTAAACATGAAAGAGAAATCCAGTGAAAAGCTTATTCCTAACTTGTCTGACAAGAAGAAATATGTACTTCATTACAGGAATTTGCAACAGTACGTCTCACTGGGGTTGAAAGTCACTAAAGTACATCGCGCCATCATGTTTGAACAGAGCAAATGGTTGGCAAAATACATTGCCTTGAACACGGAAAAGAGAAAATTGGCCAAGAACCCATTTGAGAAAGACTTCTTCAAACTGATGAACAACTCGGTGTTTGGCAAAACCATGGAAAATGTGAGAAAGCGAATCAATGTTGAACTTGTTCACAAGGAAAAGCGGTTCAAGAAACTTGTAGCCAAACCTTCTTTCCACAAATTCAAAATTTTCAACGAAGATTTGACCGCGGTACATTTACGCAAAGTGGATTTGCTTCTGGATAAACCCATTCAAGTTGGTTTCACCATTCTCGACCTCAGCAAAGTGCTTATGTTCAACTTTCATTACAACTACATCATGGTCAAGTATCCCAATGCCAAGTTATTGTTCAGCGACACCGACAGTCTATGTTACGACATAGAAACGGAAGATATCTACAAGGATATGCAGCAGGATGCTGACCTGTTCGACACAAGTGACTATCCGCCGGATCATTTCCTACATTCCAACGTGAACAAAAAAGTGCTTGGGAAAATGAAGGATGAGATGGCCGGCGTCCCCATTGAAGAGTTTGTTGGACTCAGACCGAAAATGTACAGTTTATTGTGCGGTGGGAAAGAAAAACATACAGCTAAAGGCATCACTCGAGCTTGTCAAAGACGCATTAAACATGTGCAGTATAGAGACAGTTTGTTCAAGAAAACTCAAACGATGGCTACAGGACACATTATCCGAAGTCATAGTCACCAGCTTTACTCGGAGAAGTTGAGGAAAGTAGCCCTCTCCCCATATGACGACAAGCGATATGTGCTGAATGATGGCTATTCCACTTTAGCGCATGGACATTACAAGGCTGTGGTATAAAAGGGGGAGGTCCTCCAACGGAAGAGTTATTTGAGGTGTGAACATTGAAGCGTTAACATGGAACGTGAAAGTCGTAAGAGATCTACAACTGATATGGATACTCTTGCAGATGCAGTTAAAGACTTAAAAGTGAAAAATCCTACCACTACCATCAAGAA
Source organism: Protula sp. h YS-2021 (assembly GCA_949752745.1). Classification (NCBI taxonomy): domain Eukaryota; kingdom Metazoa; phylum Annelida; class Polychaeta; order Sabellida; family Serpulidae; genus Protula; species Protula sp. h YS-2021. Next base: position 78,329,879 of record OX457026.1, read on the forward strand.
ATTGAAAGTGGAGACAGCACCAACACCACAGTCGTGGGATGGAATGCTTTCTCTAGGAAATGGAAAGTATATCAAGATTATGAAACAAAGCAATGAAGGAGTGGTAAATATTCGCAAGTACCTGAGAGATGAGGGGACTGGAAAAAACCGTCCAACGAAAAAGGGTATCTTGCTGACAATACCTGAATGGAAAATGTTGAAGAAGCAGGTGAAAGAAGTGGATAAAAGGCTTCGCAGACAAGAAGGTGGCTCATAACAAGGTAAAAACATGAATGCACTCATGCTGAACGGTGGTGCTTACCTTACTGTAAATGATAGGAATGAAGTGATACTAGATTCTCAGAGAAGTTATCATCGGTTTAAACCTGAAGTGTGGAAAGACTTTAAAAACATACCACTTGAACATGGGTTTAAACGTAGACTTGAAAATAAAGTGGAAGTGACGGTGGCTGAATATGATTCTAACATACGTGTAGAAATCTGTAGAAATCTTTTACAGGATTATCCAGAGGATTATAAGGGAGTTGTGCCAGATACACCATATACAGATTTGATCATCTTTGATATCAAGAACTGGCGCGCAGTCTTACGATTCCTAGAAGTGATACAACATCCACTCTTCACCATCTTGCGAGCATAAAAACGTCTTTGCAGACAAGGAGACAGCTCATAGTTCATCTGACTGTTGAACGAGATGGAAGACTTTTTATCGGAATATGAACCCATTACGCATGGATTCTCATATCTGAGAAACGTATATGATGACATCGTGCTAAAACATTTTGGAAAGTATATCATTCTATCAACTGACGAACAATCTGTGTTGAAAGACCATCTAGAGAAGCTGAGGATACCTGGCTTTCTCCTGAAACTCTCAGAGGATTTAGAAGTGCGTGTGACTGAGAACTATTTAGACGTGTTTGTACGATTTCGCCAATATGACGAGCTTACAAAATGCTACGACTACATCACCCTCAACACAGTGGAATGGCATGCTCTGTTACAAGCATTGGATTGGAAAGAACCTGACGCTTGAATTCAAAGAGGAAGGAGTGCAACTCATGCGAGGCACCAAGTCCATTGAACTGACACATCCCATGTGTGTTATGGTGATGAACATTGACATGAATGATCATGGATATGAACTGAAACTGTCTGAACATAAAGATGTTAAAATAATAAAGTTTGGTAATGGACAGTGTTATGCTAGTTTTCATAACATTTACAAACGTGGATGTAATGTCTATGATACATATATTAATTTAGATTGGTATGAATGGCATGTGTTTATTGATGTATTGAATGTATTTGTAAAATAAAAGCTTAATGTGAAATAATTGTGAAATGTAAATAATGTATAACACAATAAAAAAAAAGAATGTTGTATAAAACTGTCTTGTTTATTTACAATATTCATAATACAATTCACAATTACCAACAACTTAACTAATGCAACTTAACTAATACAACATCAATAAAATAATGGTTTATAATGTCTATATACAAAATCCTTTACAACAAAATCACCATCACTTCTTCTTAATACATCAATGATTTCAAAAGGACTATGTCCTCGAGCTCTTTGAATTATATAATACACACAATAAAATCCACATGTAGAGGATATCGGTGTTTGTAATGGAACTGAATTATAAATGAAATTAAACTTTAAAAACTTATTCAAACGACTGTCTATAGGTAAAAGTCCATAAGAGTCAAAATATTCTGCAGGGTCTTCGTCATAATATACTGCCACCCAATGCTCTCCTGGCTCATCATGATCGTCTGTGTTGATGACATAGGCACCGGGTTGTAAAGATGGTAACTGGTCCATGGCAAACACACCTTGAAACAAGTCTTTTGTCGTGGCATCATGGGATAGGATGGCTTCTATCTGCTTCGTGTTCATGACTGGTAGTCGAATTGAATGCTACGATTTGCACTTATTTCAACAATGTTATCAAATTCAGCATACACTATAACATTGACTGTATTTTGCAAGGCACCAGCAAAATTCATTTCTAGTCTCAAATTCCCATGTTTGATAAGGGCATAATGATCAGCACCATCATAATCAGGTGTTAAGTCAAAAGAAAACAACGAATAACCTCTAGGCCAATCTTCCCGTTTTATAATGGAACTTTTCTCGCCATCCAATCTGTCAAAAGATTTGTAAAGAGTTTCAAAAGCATCAAGATATTTGCCTTGATTTATATCAAGCTTGAGAGGTTTGGATAGGACTGGTTCACCATCAGAGTAAAGCTGCATAAAGTTAAGATTAAAATGTTCAAAATTGTATGGATTTCTCAATACTGTTCCAGCAAAGGATTCATTATGAACCATTCCAATGACAATACGTTTTGGTAATTGGCCTAAAAAGATGCTATCTTTCACAAAAGATTGAAATCCAGTTGGAATAGCTAAAACTTTACATTCTTTTCTATTAACAATAAACTTAGCAGGACTTTTCATCAATGCATCTGCATGTCCCAACTGAATACCTGGACTAACCCTCACTTTGCGAATGGTTAAAAACGCTTCTCTCACTTCTACTTTAAAACCATTATTTGCAGCCATTAATACATATCCATCTTTTTGTCTATGTAAACGTAATTTCATACTAACACCATTGGGAAGATAACGATCCTGCTCAAACAAATCTACCCTTAAACCACCTGTAAGCGCAAACTCACGGCTTAGACGTGTATACAAATAGCGATTATGTAAACCATTATTTCCTGTTTCAGCTATATCACCACCTTCAATATTTACATGAAAACCTGATACATATCTTTCATGATTAGGTCTTTTCACCTCATAAGTATTCATTGATCCGGCAGTATCTTTAAAGATGAGACGCATAGATCGCTCAGAATGGAGACTTTCTTCCGAGTCATGAATGAGATGAGATATGATGCTAGTATAACCATGGGTATTGTTACTATGTGATATCAAACGATCATTTAGAAATAATTCAATATTAGACCATAGCCCATTAAACAAATCATTGATACATGACACGTTATCATCTACACCACACAGTGTTCCATCAGCCTTGACAATGCGACATACAATATGGAGTTTACTGTTCTTTAAATCTAGATATTCTTCTGTACTCGCAGGAATGTAGAATTCTATTGGAGCACCCTCTCTAATGGTAGTCATTGGTTGATAGTCTACATTATAACTTTTTTCTACAGCAGTTTGCGTTGGTGGTATGTGAAACCATTCTAATGGAGAAAGGCTACATTCACAAGAATGATTATGAATTAAAGACATGATTAAAAAATATCTTTCTTATGTTTTTTTGATGTTATCCGTTTAGCTGCCTTTCGCCTTCTGACACGTTTTGCTCGTTTCGGTCTCTTTTGTCCTCGTAACCCACCACCAAACATACGTTGTGCTACTCGACCTGTAACATCTTTCGCGATATCTTTTGCAGCCCTTTTAAGATGTGGTGCAACGATTTTAGCCCCTGTCTTAAGCAGTGGAATAGCTTTTCGAGCCAATGATCCCAGTATTGAACCAATACCATCTCCATATTGTATTCGCGCTCCTTTAAATCCTGGTAATTCTCCACCCACTTGACGAAGAAAATGGTTGCGATATATAGATGGATTGTGTGTGTATGCTTTCATAATGCTTTTGGTCGAAAATGAAGTTTACAGATCACCTTCCCAGTTTGAAATGGAACATTATAGTCTGTGTCATCCTTAATATTCATTTCTATCACGTCAAATTTGGATGTGTTTACAGGAACATAATGAGGTTCTCCATAAGTTTTCATGATAATGTCTCCATCATGTCCTTGTATTGCAACAGAACGCAGCAAAGGAACATAATAATCACCAACAACTTGTGGCTCGCAAATACTACAGTACACATAAAGTGTATAAAACCCCTGTTTCACATCAGCTTTATATTCAGCTGTACACGTTTCAGTATACCATTGATTTGGGATAAATCCTAAAATCTCAGCTAATCCAGTGGAGAATGACACTTCAAAGCCGTATTTTAGATATAGAAAAACGCGTCGTCTAATTTTATCATACTTTATCCGAATACCTTCTTTAAGGTCATCTTTCATAGAATTAGTTGCTTCTTCATTAACTGCATGACATATTTCTTGTATGGATCTGTAGTAACCATAAGGAATATTGATTGTGTCAAGAACAATATCATTCAGTGGTTGTTGTCGATACTGAATAGAATAGTCCATTCCATGTCTCATGGTTGTCCATGTATGTGGATATTGAATTTCAGCTAATGCCACTTCATATTTTCCGTTCAGATAGATGGTTCGAGGCATACGAATTTGATAATTCGAAGTCTTGTTGTTGGGATAATAGTTCATACTAGCATTGCTGGGTAAAGTAATGTAAAAACTTGTTGACTCCATGGCAGCTAAATCGTTTATGTGATGTAGATAGACTAGATGTGTATATACATTACTTCATGTTTGACACTCTTCATCCTCACTTTCTACATTGCTGTCTACATTATTGTCTAAATTGCTATCTACATGATCTAAATTGGTATCTACTACTTCTCCCTGACAACAAGCACTAACGCACCTAATTTTTACAGGAATAGTATTTTTATTTCCATTTTCTTTACAACAACAACACCATAGCTCTTTAATCCATGTTAAAAAGTTTCCCATCCTTCTGGAAACAATCTTTGTTGACGTTGTTGTTGCTCTTTTGTAATATCTTCACGAGTTGTCTTTTTGCCAAAAACAGTTTTTGGAATATTAGCGTCTACAATTTCCTCAATAAACTGCTTCCAACCACGCGGTGGTTCTCGTCGTTCTTTTCTTTTTGTAGCAACCAACGCTTCTTTCAACAAATCAATAATGTTAGAATTTGTAATGACAGTACCTGTTTTTAAAACAAGTTCATTTTTATCTGTCCATCTCGTACCATATTTCTTAAGTTCTGCCAGAAGTTGTGTTAGTTTTACATGATAAATGGGTTGAAAATGGTTTAGAAACTGTTGAGACTTTTCTGATTTTTCTGCATTAGATGCTGTAACAGACTTTTGTCGTTGTTGTTGTTGTGATTGAATTGTTCGTAAATGACGTCCAAGCACTTGAGACATTTCTATTGCTTTTTCGCGAGTTCGTTTCCCACGTAAAAGTTTATTCACTTTCGTTTTGATTTCAACATCTTTTCCCTTCTTTTCTAACAACATTTTATATTCATATTCAGGAATGAGAACCATTTTCAAAGTATGTTTCATTTTAACAGCAACTGAGCTAACAAGGGTAATGCAAATTTAGCAATAGCTCCAATAAATCCTCCTTTCTGATTAACCAACTTCTTTTTTCTTCGAAGTGATATCTTCTTATTTGCCAGTGTACGTAGGGTATGACGTTCACGCTTGAATAACTTATACCTTTTTGAGCTTAAGGGTAAATGTCCTCGCAATATATTCAAACAAATTTCAAACAAGCTAGTTAATTCCTCCTTAGTAGCTTGTTGTAGTAAGGATTTACGTCGTTTAGGTCCGCTGCGTGCAAGCAAGTGAAGGAAAGGTTGATTCGCTTGAATACGTTTAGACATCTTGGCTGCGAATGGTTAAGTGACTTGGTTCTTGTTCATACACCACCTTATCAACATATACGTAATGTGTATCTTTTGGTAAAATGCCTGTACGAATACGTAGTTGATCATTTGTCTTCGGCTTCAAATCAATGAATAAATAGCCGTGAGGTTTGCTGGTAGCATCTTGATAGGCTTCTATGAGAAATTGAGATTTTCCAGGATACATTTGTCGCGCTAATGTACTTATTTGTTGACTGTCTCTAGGATTTTTAAACAGAATGATGTAATGTGTATTCAAACTAATATTACGCATTTCTCTACCATGATGAAACAAATTATGCACAATAAAAATAATGCTTAGATTTTGATGACTGCTGCCAACACTAAATAGACGTGTCATGCGTTCATCACTATGACATTTGGTCATTAAGTCATCAATGATGAGTAAGTTTGGTTTTTTCGGGTTAAAACGCTCTTCAATGTTATCTGGAATGCCTTGGTAAAATTCCACACCTTTCATTCCCTTATACAAAGGCTGATCTGCTGCATAGAGCCATAAAATGGTTTTTGGAGAGGGTTTAATTAACTTTTGTTCTAGAATTTCTCTAACTAGAGAAGTTTTACCACTGCCTGTAGGTCCAGAGACCAAACACGTGAATGGATGCTTCATTTTCGAATATCTGTTTCTTTCACCCAACTGTTAAACTTCTTTGGCCAACCTAACCACTTCACAAATAATTCTTTAACACCTCGTCTTTTTCGTGTTTTCAAGACCTTTTCAATTCTGTAGACTGATTCAATATCTTTTGTCACTTTCTGCAGTTCTTCTTCATAAAAATGTCCGTCAATATCTTCATCCAAAAAGTCTTTCACACGATACAAGTGTATTCCTTGCTTCTTACAACGATGTGTGATAATGAACACTTCTTGCGTCCACTTTATATGATAATCCCGTTGAAATACATATTTCATGTGAGAAATGCGAACCTGATCACCAATTTTAAATTTGTAGGGTTTTTTCTTCTTCTTTGGTTTTAATTTCAATTTGTCTACATACATATACTTCCACACTTTCGATTCTATGTCTTTACGAATATCTGCAGGAGCATACTTATTAGGGAGGGAGCCATGAGGTCTATGGTTATAATTATACACTAAGTCTGGAAGGATGTCCATATATCGATACGTTTGATTATGAAGGAAATATCGATACATCATTCCCTTTAGAGTACGAATGACTCTCTCAGCAAAGTTGGCTTTGGTTTCATTCTTTGTCGTATAGGCATGTATTCCCTCCTTCTTCAAAAATGCTTTTACCCATCTGTTTTTAAATTCAGTTCCTTTATCTGACCTTAGAGTTCGTGGCCTTCGTTGTGTTTCATGAAAAATCTTTTGAAAGGCTTCTATGACGCTGGTATGTGATTTATTAGGCATTGGCTGCACCCACAAATATTTGGAAAACACATCAATGACAACTAATAAAAAGTGGGTGTCATCATTATAGGAAGCTATGTTTCCCATGTCAGCTAAATCAATATCCCACATGTCATCAATTCCACGTGTAATGACACGTTGCCTTTTAAACCTGTATTTTACAGGTTGTAGTAAACTGAAGGCATCTTGATCCTGTAACCATTTCTTCACTTGTGAATGAGTGACTGGTTGATCATGTTTTTTTAATATGTGATATAGTTTGTAAGGACCAGCAAATGCCCCGGGTTGACCAGGTTTAAAGTAAATATTGGTTAAGTAGTCTTTCCACGTCGACATGTTAACACTAAATGATCAACACTTGTTAACATATCTTGCATTTTATTTTATCAACATATCTTGCATTTTATCAACACATCTTAAATTTTATTAACATATCTTAAATTTTATAAAAGCTCAATCAACATATCTTACAAATCAAGTATTGATACAATGGTGTGAATAATTGGAGTCCATTGATCTTCAATGAACATTAACCAACAACTTAATTCATCAAATGTGATAGCATCTACACCATATTTTTCACAGCGTTGATTTGCATTATCTAACACTTTATCTAAATGAATGTAATATTTAGCTTCATTCCAATATGTATAGACACATGCAGAATGACAGGTATGTTCTGAACACTCTTCATTTTGACAAGCAGGACATACTAAACATGCAAACTTTTTTACAGCTAATAACATTTCTTCACAATATGTCTTTTGCACAATATATTGTCTCAATGTAATGTCTGTCATTATACTGCAATGTAGATTAACCACTCTCTCACTTCATCAAACAGTCTTGGATCAAATCGAGCGAAGTGATATGCTGCTTCCACATCAAACTCCTCAGCTCCGTCAATGTTTGAAAACATACACTCTTTGATGAAATCCTCACGTAAGTTTGGTACACTTAACGTGGAATGCGCAAGTTCCCAATAAATGTCAAAGTGTTGCAGTTGTTGTTGAATAGATCCAAAACGCGCCAGTTCACTTATCATGTAGTCCACATACTTGTCCTTGAAACACGTTTCTACATCCATCTTTCACATATCCATATAACACGTCTGCACACTGTGACGGTTGGTAAACAAATGACTCTCAGTCTTACTCCGCAGAAACAGTTAGTGAGCCACACTTGTTGCAGAAGTTGTCTGGTTCACACAACTTGCAATTGTACTTGTGGCAGTGACAATCATAATCCTCAGCATATCCGTAAGCACCACAATATTCACAGGTAAGTCCAAGTTGATTTTGCACATCCATATTCTCCAATTGAACTTCAGCCAGTCTTTTCTTGGATAGCTTCGACACTTTCATCCGATTGTCCTTTTGCAGCTTAACAGGAGTTTTCTTACCATGACATTCCGTACATGGCAATAAGGTTGAGTTAATGTTATCCATCTCCTGAAGCAATGTCTCCCATTCACCATCATTCATGTTGATGTAACGCGTATATTCTTTCCCTTCAAGCAAGAATGTTTGCACAAAACTCACATAGCGCATGTCCAAGTATGAAATGACTTCAAGCCATTTCGTTTGCGTTAAGTACAGTTTGAAGCCAATGTCACGTAATCTTGGTAAGTTCAGACACACAATCTTCCACAAGGATGGTGATAAAGCAAGCCATCTCTCTCCACGTTTGATTCGAAGAAATAATCCAAATTGTCCATGCTCCACAGTAATTGTTAAGTTTGCATTAATTTTAAAGCTGCTTGTCTTCTCCATGGCTGCGCGTCGAATGATGACTGCACTTGACACCTCACTCCTTTTATATGGACATTACATGTATGTTTTCATGAGATGTTTGCTAAATCGCGGAGTGATCTCGTTGAAACCATCCAGAAAGGCTGTTGGTAAACCGTCTGTTAGAGATTGTCTCATGACGATCACTAAAAAATCTCCTCGTTTGCGACTTCCAATTATCCATTGGAAGAGCATTGGCATGGTGAAATATCCTTTTTCATAGAGGTAGGCCATCATCTCGTACACCTTAATACGTTCTTCAAGGTACTTGAAGCCATGTAGCATGACCTTTGCATATTTGGAATCGCGATCCTCATCAACACACTTTGGCGCCGGTAGACATAATGTCTTAAAAAGTTCCTCATGAAGACTTCTAATAAGTTGAACGAAACGTCTGGTCATGGCTTCGGAGAACTGTGGCTCTGACGCGGGAACATGCTCTATGTTTCCTTCTAGCATGTAGATAAGCTGAATGACAGTGTTCACTTCTTCCGTTAGGTACATGTATGTGTGTTGGTCGAAAAAGCCTTCTTCACATAAGCACCATAAAATGTTACAATCTATCAGAGGAATCACTGCTTGAAAGTTCCGTTTCAACAGCGTGACGTCTTCTTCAGTAACAGGAATACTTTTGCTCAATTCGAATTTAGATTTGAGCTGCTTTTCATCGTCGTCGCTGTCGTCATTGTCGTCATTGTCGTCATTGTCGCCATTGTCGTCATCGTCGTCGTCACCGTCGTCATCGCTTGACATGACCACTTCTTCCTCCTCAAGATGCTCTAGATGAGCCTGTAACTTTGTACTAAGTGGCTTGGCGCTACCATTTACAAGCGCATTGGCAACCCAGAACGGGTAGTCAGATCCCTCGGGATCGGGCATTGCTTGCTGTACTGGCTGTACTTCTTCAGGCCTAGTTTGCTGTACTGTAGACACGGCTGACGGAGCCCCTAATGCTTCCTCCAAGGCTTTTTCAGCTTCTTTTAGTGTACTTAGGAAGGCAGCAGTCTCCTCTGCAGTTAAAACTGCATCTGTAAAAGCCATTGTTTCATTGCTGAACAGGCTATCAATTTCCATGTTGCTAGCCGTTGTTGCGTTTCGAGACGTCTCCATGATGGTTTGGCAATACAATGATTAGAGTGGTGTCGACCCGACCTTTTTATACTACTGACGGTGAGCCGTGAGCCAGCGGCGTAAAAAGTAGCCGGGAGGGGGGGGGGGCTCACTAGGTAGCTGGGCCGGGGGGGGGGGTCTGTCGACTAGCTCACCCATATAGATACAGTGTATGCTGAAAGAGTGCTGGGCCGGGGGGGGGGGGCTCATGGGTTGGTGAGCCGGGGGGGGGGGGGGTCGATCAGTTTGCTTTGCAGTCTGTGTGCAGTCAGTCTGCTTTGAACCTTTGAAGCGAACACATCGAAATTTAATCATGCAGTACAAGGACGAGTTTTTTTCTGATGAGCTTCGAGGTCGCTACTTTCTATCAGCGAGGGATGTCAACTTCTGGGAGGAGATATTTATAGAATATCAAATTTTTCTGTTTCGGAAGCGAGCACATCGAAATTCAACCATGTTGTATAAGGACGAATTTTTTTCGGACGAGCTTCGGGGCCGCTACTTCCTATCACCGAAGGATATCAACTTCTGGGAGGAGATTTACATTGAATATCAAACTTTTCTGTTTCGAAAGTGGAGAAATTTCCTTGCGAACAGACCGGAGGAACGGTTCAACCTGTTTGGCAGGGCGGCGGAGGAGAGCCATAAGCGACTACGCCATCGTTCGCCGCCCAGGGACCCGTCGCCCTGCCAGGAAGTGGCCAAAGTGACCAGAGTGACCAGAGTGACCGCGGCAACGATGACAGAGACTCCTCCAGCCAGAGTGATCGCAGCAACGATGACAGAGACTCCTCCTGCCAGAGCAACTCCTGTCAAAGTCGCTGCGTCAACGATGACGACCCCGTTGAAAGTGAATCAAAAGGAAGCTGATGTGACTGTCCGGAAGGTGCTGGCGGCACCAAGCGCAACCGTTACAAGACCGGACAGTCCGCCACCAGCTCCTGACGATGAGCTTACAATCGCTGTCGCCAGTATTTCGGATACAGTCAGCTTCATACAGTCACCTTCAAACACTGACCGCAACAACGAACCTGCTCAGGTGAAACTGGAGAATGTCTCTAGAAAAGAGTCAGATTTCCAGGAGGTCATGCAAATCTTGGGCACTTTGGATAATGTTAATTATTGTAAATTCTGCCATTTTGGCTTTCCGGTAGAATATTCAATGAGATTGCATGAGCAGCAATGCCCGGAGGCTTTGAAGTCCGAATATTATTTTTGTAGTGTCCAGGGCAAAGGATTCACCTCGAGCAGGGTCGCGGTTGTGGCACATAAGCGGAAGTGTGGCTGTGGCGAGGTTGGTGGCGGCAGCGGTGCCAGCGGTGGCGTCAGCGGCGGCGCCAGTGGCGGCGACAGGAGAACCGATGGCGGGAGGCAGTGACAGCGGCAGGAGAACTGATGACAAGAGGCAGTGACCAGGACCAGACTACGGAAATCCCTCCAGGGCTGCTTTTTAGCGGCCCTCCCATTATTACGAAATGAAACGCTTCATCAGACAATCTTAGTATGAATGAGAGTGTGGGAAATGCTAAAAAAAAAGAGGACTATAAATCATTGATTTATAGCTCCATCTGTCCGTCTGACCGTCTGAAAAAGCTAAACAAATTGCTGCCTGGGTTAAAAAATACCCTAGCATGAGAAATGAAACGCTAAATCTGTCCGTCTGCCCGTCTGAGAAAGCAAAACAAATTGCTGTCTGGGTTAAAAATACCCTGGCATGAGAAATGAAACGCTAAATCTGTCCGTCTGACCGTTTGAGAAAGCAAAACAAATTGCTGTCTGGGTTAAAAATACCCTGGCATGAGAAATGAAACGCTAAATCTGTCTGTCTGACCGTTTGCTGTGTTATGTGTGTGAAGAGAGAGAGAGAGAGAAATAAGCCACTGTCTGGGTTTAAAAAAAAAAAATACCCAGGCTTGAGAAATATAACGCTGAATCAGTTGTGGCTATTTCTATATGTGTAGAGAGAGAGAGGGATAAAAAAAAACAAAAAAAACCCGACTGTCTGGGTGTCCGTGTGTCTGGGTGTCCGTGTCTGGGTGTCCGTGTGTCTGGGCGTCCGTTGGTTTGGTTGTCATAGGTGTTAGAATAGTGAGAAAGCTTTAAAGAAAGGATTGTTGCTTGTATATGGCCACAATGCATGGAGACACCTCTCTTCCTTAAGGAAAAAGAGTGCTCATTTTTAATTGCTGCTACGGCAATCCATTAGTGAACGTGTGTGTGCTGGAAGAACGGTAAAAGCCCTAAAAAACACTTGTTTCCGTGGTTTGGTTTGATGTGGGTGAAGAGGCATAAAAACTAAAAAAAAAACAAAAAAAAAGGACTGTCTGGGTGTCCGTGTGTCTGGGTGTCCGTGTCTGGGTGTCCGTGTGTCTGGCTGTCCGTTGGTTTGGTTGTCATAGGTGTTAAAAGAGTGAGAAAGCTTTAAAGAAAGGATTGTTGCTTGTATATGGCCACAATGCATGGAGACCTCTCTGTGGTTAAAACACAGCATCCCTTAAGGAAAAGAGTGCTCATTTACTAATTGTTGCTGCAATGGCTTGGTTAGAGATCGAGAAAAGGCAGAAAAACAGTTGCTTTCATGATTTGGTGTGTGTGGAGAGAGAGAGGGATAAAAATTAAAAAAAACGTATGTATGTGTGTCTATGTGTGTGTGTGTGTGTGTGTGTGTGTGTGTGTGTGTGTGTGTGTGTGTGTGTGTGTGTGTGTGTGTGTGTGTGTGTGTGTGTGTGTGTGTGTGTGTGTGTGTGTGTGTGTGTGTGTGTGTGTGTGTGTTCGGTTTTCGTAGCCGCAATGCATGGAGAGTTCTCCCCCTTAAGGAGGCAATGGCTGCTCACTTTTAATTGCTGCTACGACAAGCCATTAGTGATGGTGTGTGTGCTTGGAGAACGAGAAAAGCCCTAAAAACAGTTGCTGCCGTGATTTGGTGTGTGTGGAAAGAGAGAGGGATAAAAAAAAAAAAAAAAACGTATGTATGGGTGTCCGTGTGTCTGGGTGTCCGTGTCTGGGTGTCCGTGTGTCTGGGTGTCCGTTGGTTTGGTTGCCATAGGTGTTAGAATAGTGAGAAAGCTTTAAAGAAAGGATTGTTGCTTGTATATGGTCGCAATGCATGGAGACACCTCTCTTCCTTAAGGAAAAAGAGTGCTCATTTTTAATTGCTGCCACGGCAATCCATTAGTGATGGTGTGTGTGTGCTTGGAGAACGAGAAGCTCACCCATATAGATACAGTGTATGCTGAAAGAGTGCTGGGCCGGGGGGGGGGGGGGGCTCATGGGTTGGTGAGCCGGGGGGGGGGCCTACCAACCTGATGTTTGGCAGGCCCCGGGGGGCTTGCCAAGCTGGTGGTGGCAGGCCCCGGGGGGCCTGTCGACCTACTGTACGGCTGGCCCCGGATTGCCTATCCATCAGTTGGTTGCAAGCTTGAGTCGCTCTGTGTGACGTCATTGATGGGTCAAAATACACAGCAGGCCAGCTCTAACCATGTCTCTATGAACCCTTTGCTGTCCGGGTGCTTGGGTGCTCAAGTGCTCGAGTGCTCGAGTGCTCGAGTGCTCGAGTGCTCGAGTGCTCGAGTGCTCGAGTGCTCGAGTGCTCGAGTGCTCAAGTGCTCAAGTGCTCGAGTGCTCAAGTGCTCGAGTGCTCAAGTGCTCGAGTGCTCAAGTGCTCGAGTGCTCGAGTGCTCAAGTGCTCGAGTGTTCGAGTGCTCGAGTGCTCAAGTGCTCGAGTGCTCGAGTGCTCGAGTGCTCGAGTGCTCGAGTGCTCGGGTGCTCAAGTGCTCGGGTGCTCAAGTGCTCGGGTGTCATTTTGTCCGGGCACCATTTTGTCCGGGTGTCATTTTGTCTGGCTGCCCGTTTGACTGGTCGTTTGAATGGTTGCCCGTTTGAATGGTTGTTTGAATCGCCGCCCGTTTGAATGGTTGTTTGAATGGCCGCCCACTCTCCATATTATGTCATTATGACGTTCATATGACGTTCATATGACGTTCATATGAAGTTCATATGACGTTCATATGACGTTCATATCACCTCCATATCACCTCTATATCACCTCCATATCACCTCCATAACACGTCTAGATCACGTCATAATGACGTCACTGTTTTAGAAACCCCATGGGGCTTCTAAAACACCACGTGACGTCATTATGACATCCATATGGTAACCATATGGTAACCATATGGTAACCATATGATAACCATATGATAACCATATGACGTCAATATGACCTTAATATGACGTCAATATGACGTCACTGTTTTAGAACCCCCGTGGGGGTTTGAAAACACCACGTGACGTCACTATGACGTCACTTCCTGTTTTAGAACCCCCGTTTCTTCCCTACTATCACCCGAAGACCACACGATACCGTCTCTGAATTAGATGGTTGGCCAATAAAGTAGAACCTACAGCTGTGTCTGAAAAAATCATGTCTTGAGCATGGAAATGTCCCATTTATACAGAAGCCATTTGAAACATAAAAGGGACTGAAATATTTTGCTCGAATTAGGGAGGTGTCCACTTCGTACAGCTTTGTCTGTAAGCAGGTGCTACTGTAAAACGGTTTAGCCATCAGCTACTTCATGCGTTGGACCCAAGCTACGTACTACCTTAAAATCATTGCGTTTATAGCATAAAGGGAGACATCTCCAGTGAAAGTCATTTGCAAAATGAATGCGTAGAGTGAAACTGGAATTATGAGACTGAATTAAATTGATGCATCCAGGGTACAGGATACCGGACTAGGCAAATCCCTTACAATAAAAGGCATTACGTTTAATGCTCCATTTTGTGCACCATACATCAAAACGATTCCCTTGCTCTTTCACAGTACACGGCAATTTCGGTGACTGGTCCGAGTGGTCCGAATGCACGCAGTCATGTGAGGGCGGTGTGCAGTTACGCCGCAGGTCATGTGACTCTCCTCCACCAACCAACGGCGGCGATGATTGTGTAGGGGCTTCGGTTGAAGAAAGAATGTGTAATTTGCACGAATGCCCAGGTAAGCTTATGTTAAGCTTGTTGTCATTCGAATGAGCATAATGAAGCAAAAGTAGCAGAAATAGTAGAAGTAGTAGTAGTAGTAGTAGTAATAGTAGTAATAATAATAATAATAATAATGTAGGCGTTTTGCTTCGGTTTCAGAATGCACGCGTTTACGCAGGCCTTATGCTGGTAACCTACAATGCACCACCAACACGGAATTAGATCTAATTTCCTGTACCATCAGCTGCCCACCAGGGTGAGTATCTTATGGAATAGATCATGTACGCACGGAGGGAAGCAGGGAAAGGGGGGTTGGCGCTCTGTGCCTATGCATACGCTGACGCTGTTACTCACAACTTTTCGTTTAGGCAGGGGGTGGGGAAAGTCAGAAATTTTTGCGTGTACACTTTATGGATTGTCCCTATATATCCGCGGTCGTATTTCAAGGATGCTATTTATTTTTGCTGGCTTGCTGCTGGTTAAATCATTTTATGTTTGAATAATTTCCACATGTTATTCAAGGAACACTGACCAGTTTTTTTATAGAGATAAAAGCAAAATTACATCTATTCGCAAATAAGTAAATAAGAGCAATAAACAGACTTTTAAAATCTTATCATCCCTTTGATAGTGTTTCATTATCACTAACCTGGCACTAGTGTCTTGGCAAAATAAGTCTGTTTTCATGCCTGGTCTGTCCAGGACTCTCATATTTCAAACAGAATCTCAAAATATAATCAGCTCATGAAACCTGTTAATGACTTCTCCGGTTTGAGCTAAACAAACTATGAAAATGTGTGTTTTTAAGCATAGCCGAACTCACATGTTTTCTTATAAAGCTTTCACACAAAATATTCAAAGCAAAAGAAAGTAAGTCATATGATTCCTATTAGAGATATTTAAAGAGAAATATGACGTAATGGTGCTAAAAGTATTTCCAAAAAATTTTCAACCAGCCAATCATTATGAAGAGATACCTTAAAATGCTGTATAAATTTAAAAACAAGAAGTGTTCCTTATTAAAATACTCAATATGCCACTCAATGTATGTGAACGGAAGGGATTGGTTGCAAACATCCCAGGATATTAGTAAAACAGAAAGAGAAGCATCCGAAAAAAATTGTTGCTACATATATATGTTACAGGCAATTTGTGTATTCAGGCAATTCGTGAATTGCCTGAAATTTTCAGGCAATTCGTAAACTACCTGTAGGAGTCAGGCAATTCGTGAATTGACTAAAATTTTCAGGCAGTTCGTGAATTGCCTGAAATTAGGGACCAGTCAGTTCACGAATTGCCTGAAACATATTTTATAAGAGATGTTGAACAAGTTTTTTCTTCTATTTATTGCTACATTTCATAGGCAGTTATAAAGCAATAGTTGCATGTACACGAATTAAACGTTCATATTTACATCAATCGTGCATCAGAAACGCCGTTGACAATAATTTTTTATCATAAATTGCATTCATCTACTGGTTATTTGACCTAAAACATCTCACTTCGTTACCACTCAGTTTCATGATAAAAGTAGCACTCCGCTACTTGTTAACTGCAACTGTAACAATTAACTAGCGTTTATCTTTACATCAATAGTATATCAAAGAATCAGTTTGCATGCATTTTACCACGCACTCAGTTGCATAATAGCACTGCACTCCGATGCTCGTTAATTGCAATTGTATCAAGTAAAAGGCACAACACCATACGTAAACTCCCACAACAGATTGGATTGTATTTAATTATAGAGATGTATTTGGAATTAATTAAATCCCTCAATTTTCTTGCAATGCACCGGTTGGAAATAACACACCACGTTAAAATCTTTAATTTTAAATTCATCACAAGAAATTAAATTGCAATTTTTAAACCTGCTTTCAAAAACGACGGTATTTATTTGTTGTTACTTTTATAGTATAAGACCTAAACCTCGGAGTAACTTGAAAGGAAAGTGATAGGCCACTTAATTGATTCCCTACTCCGGTGAGAAACATTATTGGCAATTGACCTATTCCGGAAATTGGAGCCCATAGGACAATGTTTTAATCTGGCCATAATTGGAATTATGAAACATGGTCAGGTAAGACACGTATACTAAGACCCCCTATTATGTTACCCCAAGTACATGCCTTAATTGCAGTTATTTCAATTATAAAGAAAGAAATTGACAAATTTGGCTCTGTTAAACAGTTTTTGACACACAAATTGCCTGAAACGTCTTTAAGAAATTTGTGAACAAGGAACCCTTAAATTTTAGTCAATTCATGAATGGCCTAACCCTTACAGACAGTTCACGAACTGCCTGAAAATTTCAGGCAATTCACGAATTGCCTGAAACAACAAATTGCCTGTAACATATATAGATATATCATAAACTAGTAAGAATGATCGTTCAGTCCCATAGAAGTACTTTCCTTGTTCAGCCAAAAAAAGTGCCAAGCCCATGCAGTGGTACAGTGAAGTTAATTTTCTTCATATATTATTGCCTACAATATTGCAGCTTGATTGCCGTTGGGTTCACCCCCCGTTTGTTGTCCTTGTTCTTCCTTCATAAAAGTGGGATTGTCCTGACCAGTGGTGTCAATTGTAAAGACGCCGTTTGGAGTTCCGTTGGCAAAGTGTGCTTTAGCGTTTGAGTCTACATGCTGCTCTTGGTTGTTGGTTATTGGACCAATGGTGTGGCTATCAGATGCCTAAAAGTAGAAACAAGTTGTGATCATGGTTAAAAGCCAATATATTTTAATACGATGGCTTTTAATGTCTTTTAAAACTATTATTCAGTTTTGACAAATGCAAATTTCCTGTTCCGTTTACGTTCGGTGAAACAGCAAAAGTTATGTTCACCAAAGTAAGCAGCACAAATACTCCAACAGATTAACAGTACAAAATGGTTTCTCACGACCAGGTGCAGTATATCTTTAATAACACTTGGTAACGTAACACATTGTGGGTTACCCAGTAGACAGTCCGACCTCGGTTCAACGACTGGGTACTCTATGATTCAAATATTAACTGAAATGTTTTATCTGCATGTGGCTAAAATTGTCTTTTAAGTATTGAAAACAGTATAAAACTTTTAAAAGCTATGAATTACTCCAATTAATTTTAAAAAAAGTTTTAACTTTGGACCACGGGAATATATCGCAACACTGGTTTCAACCCCACGAGGTTTTACTTCTCAACCCACATAGTAAATAAAAATATTACTTACACTCATTGAATAACTGGTATCCTCTCCGAGTATGTAATGTCTCAAGTATCGAGATGGGTAAAACGCCCCTCTGCCTGGATCTTCCCCATCCACTGCACAACCCATGGTTCCTACGTAACTGAAATTCTGCAGCAACAACAAGCCAATGGAACCAACGATAAAACAGAACCAGCCACCTGTCTCAGGATCAGGGAAGACATATCTGACGGTGCAGTTCCAGGCTCCCCGCCACAGTACACCATGTAGGGCGAAGATCACAAAGTAGCATATATCCTCGTATAGTAGCTTACACCAGAAACCTTTCTTCTCACACTGAAGTGCCAAATATGCCAGGGGTTCCTCAAGGGCGTAAAGTGTCACACAGAAGATATATCCAAGAGCAAGGCAGAAATGATCAGCGTATTTTACGTCATCTGGATAAATGAAGGCATGCTCAAAGTTCCATAAGCCACGCCATGAAGAAATTACCAGTCCAAGGATGACGAAATGGCTTAAAAGACAGTCAAGGAAGTAGTTTTCCGAGTATGGCTGCAATTAAAACAAAGAAGATGCGTAATACTTAAAGACTGGTCTCATTAAGTTTAATACACATTTGTCGAAAATTAAATCTGCATGTGAAAGAAAATATCCTCTAACAGTAAGCCTTAGGCATATTGCTGCCAAGAGAATTCAAGATTATAAGGATAGGTCACTGGCTTGGGTGTTTGTATTGGATTCGAGCGAGCGTGGAAGGTCTGTGAACGACCTGATGCCTGGTAAATACCCTTAGTGTCTTGAAATTTCCAGAAATGGTAACAGGTATTGCTACTCACCTGGCCGTTACTTTTCTGGCGATTTTTTTTAAACTGCTGGCGGAAATACTGGCGAAATTTTTTAACTAGCGCCAAGAAAATAGCTTTACTCGCTTGAAACTTCAAAAAAAGTTACCAGGCATTACTACCTACCTGAATTTTACTTTTATTGATGATTCGCTAAAAAAGGCTGCACAGTTTTCAGTAACATCTCAACTGACTCCATATAATAACTTGACTGTCTTGAAATTTTGGTTAAAGATAGCGGTCATTAGGACTATTACTTTTCATCGTAATTAGCCACCAAATGACAGAAATATTAGCGGAAACGCTAGCGATATAGTCTTACCTTCTTAAAAGTTTAAAAACCCCTTCCCTGCTACCTATTTTTAATTTATTTCTTTTCACTCAAATTTAAAATTTTTAATTTAATTCCAGTTATTTAAAAAAACCGACAAAATATTGGCAAAAAACCAATTTCGTATTGATAAACTAACTGATAACAAGTATATAGCCTTCCTCTTTTTAAAATTTGGTTAAAGGTAGCGGGCATTAGTATCTACCTGGTATTGCTTTCTTTGTGATTTGCCAAAAATTGGAAGAAATATCGGCGAAAACCAAAAATTATTCAGTAAAATCTTAACTTACGCCACAGATATGGCTTTACGGTTTTGAAATTTAGCTGAAAACAGGGATTGTTAGTGTTCACCTGGCTGTTACTTTTTCCGTAATTCGCCAAAAATTGACGGAAACATAAAAAACCGATAAAATCTTAAATAACACTAGGGATACAATCGTGGCGTCTTAAAAGTATGAGTAACGTTGGTGGACATTATTACCTAGCTGGCTATTGTATATTATCTGGTAGATCCCCAGAAATTATCAGAAATATTGACGAAAAACCGACTTCTTGTTGACATCTTAACAGACACCAAGTATACAGCCTAACTCTCTTTAAATTTTGCTTAAAGGTAGCGGACTTTGGTACCTTCATGACCTTTACTATTTTCATGATTTGCCAGATATTAGTCGAAATACCGGCCAAAAACCCTATTTTTGCAAAATCTTAAGTAACGTTGGGAAATAGTCTAACTTTAAATTGTGGTTAACAGTAGCTTACCTTGGTACCGGCCTCGCTTTTACTTTTTTATTCAAGTTTTCTTAAAGTCTTAACTGATGGCAGGTAAATAATTTAATTGTCTTGAACTGCCTGTTAATGGTAGAAGACCTTAGTATTTGTCTGGCTGTTACTTTTGCTTGACGATCCACTAACACTGGTGGAAATTTCGGCCAAAACCCAATTTTCTTAAAAACACATCTCCTCCTAGATTCTAAATGTAAACGTCTTAAAATGTCGATAGGAGGTATGGGGCATAACTGTTTCTTTCCTGTTTTTGGCTGATATTTACCGAAAATCGGCGGAAATATTAGTGAAAGACCATATTTATAAAAATTGAAACCCATGCCAGGTATATAGCCTTTCAGTCATAAAATTTAGCATGAACATAGCGAGCATTAGTACCTATCTATATGTTACGTTTTTGTGATTCGTCACAAATTAGCGAAAATATTGACCGAAATCCAACCATGGACGATCTAGTGAATCTTTTTATAAAGCATGTAAACCTATTTTGCATCGGCTATAAGACTTGATAGTACCATAAACTAGACGCTGTTAAACTGGTTGATAAAACATTCATATCGCTCGTAGGTGTCATCAGTTCTTATGTTATCTCTTTGTGACTTGTTAATTTCTTGGAATTGAACTAAAAACGTGAATAAAGCTAAAATCTCTTAAACTATAGCGTTATACAACAATTACAAAAATCCAAGCTTGATGGGCATTGAATTATATATCAAAGTTGTAGATGCAACAGATTTTAAAATATGAAGCTTTAACGTCATGTGTTAGTTTGTCACACTTGCACGATTAGTTTGAGAGGCCATGCCATTAATTACGTCAGATTTAACATTAATTGCGTCAAAATAGCCCTTTTTGAATAAAACATTTTCCCTAAAATTTTGTTTCATCAAATCCATTAAGACGAAAGTTCTCCATATTTTACCCTGAAACAGAATGATGTTTGCCCAGAAATCAGTAACATGGTGAGCAAAATCATTTGCAGCAAAGCTCTTAGGGCAGCTAAATACTATCAAAACACAACTAAAAAGACGCAACAGATAATGAATGGGACACAATAATTCTTGACGAGCCTTTATATATATTACTTCGATATTTTTTATCTCCTTACTTTGCTTTATTCGCCGGTTTTATTCATCAAAAATTCTTCTAAACTGGCTAGAGAAAGCAAATGAAATTTCCATCAAATACATTAGGCAATTATAGAACTATGACGCCATCGCGTACACCAAGAGGCCTTATGAAGACGGAATTATGGTGTTTGTAGAATTGCTAAGACTGCTAAAGTTCTGACATATTGAGTGTTTATTGGACGAATTATTTGTCTAAGACAAAGGAGTATTTATGGAAATCGAAAACTTTTAATGACGTAAACAAGAAAAATATACGCAAATACACAAACGAATGGAAAAAAACCTCTGCCTAAGTATGAAGTGAAGAACAAGAAAATAACAACTGTTTATATCTGGGGATTATCAATTTATTGAATTCGTTCGATTCGGTAAGGTGGTTCCTTTTTTCGCCAAAACCTTGTCACGCAAACTACTCTGAGACGGCTAGGGCTATGACGACCAAATTTGACAGGAACATACTATAGCATGTCTAGCTGGTCCAGCTCAATATTTATAGAAATTCATTAGCATGCTATATGCAAAAATGCACATTGAAATTTTGCCCTGGAAGCCCATTATAAGGCAGGCGAGCAAGTTGATTTGGAAGTTGATATATAAGACGATATGTAAGAGGTACCATCTTTCACCTTGATCTCCTCGGTCAAAGTCAAGATGAAAACTGAGAGTTGACAACTATCTCGAAAACGCTTAGAGATAGAGCTATTTTGAGCTTATGTTCGACCCTTTGGGTCCTAAAGACGTCATGTAAAAAGTACATCGGTTATCTTGACCAAAAACCGAAAGTTGGTCATGATCTCAAAAACAGTTGGAGATTCTGAGCTTTTTTCGATCCTTTGGGCGTGAAAGACGATATTTAAGAAATTCCTTGGCAATCTGCACCTTGTTCATGGTCAGTTATAAAATTTAAGAGTTTAGAATCGTGCCCCGAGTCTAATTTTTGCTACTTTTTAGCGAAAGGAAGAGAATAGTCAGTATACTGAAAAGTTAAACTGCACTGTTTAATTTAAACGAAAAATAGGAATGCCAAATAAATTGATGTAACCAAAAGTGCACTTAGAACACTTAATTTTTATTATCTCGATACGTACAAGTGACGAAACTTTTATTTTTTTTGCAAATAGCACAGCAATAAGGACTACTTATGCTATCTGTAGCCGTAGTGTTATTTACTGTCAACAAAAAACCATCTAGGTTAATAGTTAACAGTAATGGGATGCTTGCAGAGGTCAAGTATGACAATGTTACTTGTATGTTCTGTAATCTTTATATTAACGAAATTGACGAAGCTGTTCTAAGAGTGGACTTTTGTGAATTTTTTACATGATTCCTCCATTGTTTTATCTTGATAATTTTCCACGATTCATTATATAATTTTGCTTATTTTCATGTTCTTCAAATCAGCACATATTTTAACACTTCAATCATAAAATAGCAAGATTTTTATTCCAAAGCTGTAATGATGAATTTACGATACTGTGTAAATGACATTTCGTGGTAAATAATCTTAAATAAATTTAATCTTAAATTAAGAAGTCTCACTATTTTTAATTTGCCTGTCTGTAAAATTAAAGAGAAAGAAATAAATACGAAATATTGAATACTACCTTGATGCTGAATCGTGTGCTTGGAGATATAACGCCATCTCGTGTATCTAGGGAAACGAACATTGGTGGGAAAATACAACTCCTTGAAGAACGAACAAGTAACAGAGGTATATATGTGCACAACAAATTAATCAAGCTTGATATTAGATCTGTCGGAAAATAATAATCTAAAGTTTCCCACCAAGATCGCCAAAATCCCATGTAAATAGCAGCATAAACATACATGAAGCATCTGGTCACTAATCCATACTGAAGTTTATTATTTTGATCTAAGCGAGTTTGTAATAAAGGGCTGATAAAGTATCCAGCGAAAGCTATTGCTGATATTGCCAAAATGTGCCATTTTGGTGCTGGATAGGGTTGGGGGTCAATGTAGACACCCCATAAATCCCAGATTCCTCGCCAGTAAAATACCATCATAGGGTAGCACACAAATAAACACAAGAAAGAATCCAAAAAGTGAAGAAATGTTTCATTTTTGAAATTCATTTTAAATACTTTGTTATTTTATGTCAGTATTAGACACATAAAATAAAAGATTTCGGATGTTTCTTTAATTGCCTTATATAAATCTCATATACAATAGCATTCTGGAAATTTATATCAGTAGTGGCTTTGTATTGCTGATAAGTCACTTATCACATGCATTTGTTTTAAGTGCTCTGTTTTCTTCTATTATGCAGATATACAGTAGACTAAGTAGGGTTTTAAGTAATTGGATGATAAGGAGATGAAATTGTGCAAAAAATCTATACACTCTCCGACGTCATTCGGCAGCCAAGTGCCATCATCGAAGACGACTTCAGGAAATCTTCTATGAAAAACAACTACACACTCAATTCATTGTCATATAGCCTCACTTACATAATGTTTTCAACGGAAGTAATGATCTTTCTAAATTTTCTTGCATTTTGCATATTTTAAAACAAGAATTTTTCAAAACTGCCCCTATTCAGGTTCCTTAGAATTCAATGATATAGAATTATTCAAAAGGTAGTTAGATAGATAGGTTGGTGAGTAAGTAGGCAGTGGGGTAGATTTGAAAAAAAGTCGTTTTTACAAAAGTAAAGAAATTGCTCAAGAAGACTATAGTAAAGCTGGATTCTGCCATTTGGTGATTTGGCAAATCCTCAAATAGCTAGAGTTTTGATATTATAATATTTAATCGGTTGCCGTTTTCATCTTCAAGAAGTTAATAAAGTTATGAGTTAAGCAGGGAATTAATGCCAAATTTTATGACACAAAGGGCAAGTGGTACATTTAAAAGGTAGATATTGAAACTAATATTTGATTTGATTTGATTTATTCATCTGAATACAGAGCTGAGCAAATATATATATACATATACATGAATCATAATATTACATAGAAATTTCTGAACAGAGGAAAACGCGATTTCAGTAAGCAAATGCTTATAGAACGAAATCGCCATTAGACTGAACCCAAATTTACCTCATGATAGCATCGAAAAAACACTGGAACTACCACATTTAGAACAAACCTCACCCATTCTAGTTAAGCGTAAGCCGTCTTGGAACTAATACAGGTACCTTTACTAGTCGTTATTAAAGACTGTTTTCATACTGAAGAAAGACATTTTTCTTGTACAATTTTTTGAACATGCAGAAGTTTTTTGCACTTTTGACATCATCCGGTAAAGTATTAAAAAGAGCGATACCATAAATACATACACAACGACCTTTTAAGGACGTTCTTGCATACTTGGTCTTCAATTTCCGAATGCTTCTTAATGAGTATTTCGAGTTAGCGTCTCTAATAGCTACTTTGCATTGAATATTTTCGGGCAAGTCACCCAAATAAGCTTTATACATTACAGTAGACACTCTAAAATCAACTAAATCATAAAACTTTAATAACTTTAAGTAAAGAAACAGAGAATTTGTGGGATCGTATTTGTTAACTTTGCAAATAATTCTAACTATTTTTTTCTGGAGTAAAGAATGCATTTGGTTGCACATTTATAAGCAGTACCCCACACTTCAACACAGTAAGAGATATACGGTAGGAAGAGAGAACAGTGTAATGTGCGTAGCGCACCAACATCTAAAATGTCTCTACATTTATATATAACACCAGTACATTTCGAGAGTTTTTGTTTGATATTCAAAATATGATTGGACCAAGTCAGCCTACTGTCAACCAGAACACCTAAGAACTTGGTTACATACACTCTGTCTATTTCATATTCATCAATTTTTAGGGTAAAATTTTCAAAAGAAGGCTTATTTGTAAAAACCATATAATTTGTCTTTAACACGTTGAGCGACAGTTTGTTGAGTTTAAACCACATATTTATATTCTCTAGTTCTACATTCATAGATTCACAGATTTCCACAATATTATTACCAGATAGGAACAAGTTCGTGTCATCAGCAAAAAGCACAAACTTCAGAATATTTGAGACATTTCCTAAGTCATTGATGTATAAAACAAATAGGAGTGGGCCTAAAATAGACATTTAAAATATTAAAACCAGTTTCCTTTAAATCAATAGAGTTATGTGTTATTGTTTAAATAAATCTTGAAAAAAGCTTTATACTGTAAATTTTTAAATATAAAACAAGTTAGATTTCGTTTGGTTAATTTCGTTGGATTTTATCAAGCCGATATATATATTATTTTTTAAATATTTTTAGTATACTAATTCATTTCAAAATATTATGTTACTACAACGAAACGTCTGTGCTGATACACAAAACAGGAACATATTGTGGGTATTTTCCAGTGACGTAATGGCACCCAGAAATAGCAGTCCACTACACACTGTGAACAGTTAAGCAATTAATCCGATGCTGCAAGTCATTCAAGTTAGTTATGACTGATTCTAACTGTCTTAGATTAATTCTGTGGACAAACTTGTGAGACAAAAGGAAAATAATAGAGGTAGATGCCTCGCACAAATACAATATTTTGGAGGGATGGGGGTTGAAATCACCTTGTGTAAATAGACTAGCTTGTATAGAGCTGACATTTTGTGTTGTGCATAAGTTTAGCTTGGGTTGTAACGGAAAATCAAACAGAAATTGTAAATATGCCACTGATTGGCAACTTTCGTCTTGATATATGCAACGGCCCCGACTGAATTTCTGGAAAAGATGAAAAACCTAAAACATCAAATAAATAATAAATATTTGGTATTTCTCAGGCGTTTGGAATTTTCCAAAAATATTTTCTATTGCATATGCCTCGTTTATTTGGATGCATGCTTCGTTTACTTGAAAGGATGAAACAATGTTAGATATGGGTGTTAACATTGAAGAAAAGACGATAACTAGCCAGGCCTGACAGTCTGATTTTATATTCTAGCAAGGGCTGGAATGTGGCACAAATAAGAAAAACGAAATAAGGTGAAATGCTATATATTCATAACATTTCTTTGCAAATTTGCAGCAATGTCATACGAGAGCAAATATCAAGGAATTTGATGATATTAAATTTTTCAATTTTTATTTCTGTTTTTTAACTATCCATAATGTAGTTTATCTTAGTGCTAACAAAGTCACAAGGTTTAGAAAGAAAGTTTCAACTACATGAAGGAAAAGTATGAGAATAAGAATGTACAAAATAACAGTACAAAGAATTCACAAAATA
Source organism: Protula sp. h YS-2021 (assembly GCA_949752745.1). Lineage (NCBI taxonomy): Eukaryota > Metazoa > Annelida > Polychaeta > Sabellida > Serpulidae > Protula > Protula sp. h YS-2021. The sequence goes on from OX457026.1 coordinate 78,356,231, forward strand.
ACAGTAAGGTCACACATTCATAATAATTCTCAGCATAAGTGGAAAGTTTCTCGCATAAAATGACCTTAACCAGAATAAATAGCCGAAAAGTTTCGAAGGTACACAGAACTACGTATTGACACTTATTATGTGCTATTACAATATAACTATTCTAGCTAATTTATTGAGGGTTTATACGTCACTTTTGTTGCATATGAAAGTAAAAAATTATACTCTAGTCAGTATTCTTGACATTCTATGAAATATATACCATCGTGCAACTTTAGTATTAATTAACGGGGAGCTGGCAACTGTGTCAGCGCAGTTTTTGGTTTTTCATAGGTAAAACAATAATGGCTAGTGTGTAAGTATATGATAAAAACAGACCACTCTAGTTCACATATAAATAATCATTGTTAGCCATAAAAGCAATACAATAGATAATTCAATGCCTTTGTTTTAGTTTTCGTTGGTGCGGTGAATGATTGTTCAAGAGTAAACTCTAGATGGCGTAAGATTGTAAACTGAACTATTGCAAACAGCCTTTAGAAGTCCTGATCTGTTTATAGATCCAAAAAATGCATCTTTTCAAACTGACTACAAGTTTAACCCCCAACTTAACATCTTTTAAATATCATATTTTCCAAAAAAATATCTTAATAGATTTCAACTTTAACCTTTCCCAGTTCCTTCTGAACATGCTGTGATCATAGTCTAATAGAAAATTGTTATAATGCTCCCGAGTTTTAGACATGTCCTTGATCTATCTACGAATCAGTTGAACTATATATCGTATGAGAAATATATGACTTCGTCGGTTCGTTTTCAGTTAAGGCAACTTTACAAATATATGTTGCACACATTCATACGTAACCAAAGCGAAAGGGAAATATGTATATTCATATTTGACGCATTCATTGCCACGTCTTTATTCAAACGTGTACAAAGAGGTGTAAAATCATTCATTCAGCACAATGTCACGACGTATTTATGCAAATTCAACGTTTAAAGCATATTCACCTGTTTCGGGTGCGGTATATAGCAGGCAAAATATAGATGACGACAAAACAATTCAGAATTGATTGAAAATGCTGCAGTTACTGAAAATGCCATGTCTGTGCGTGATGTTTTTTTTTCTTCGGTGAAAAGAAAGAGTGAGGCACAAGACTAACAACAGATTAACTCCAAGATTAAAATTATACCAAAAAAGATTCTGTCACAAAATGAAGAAATGGCAATGCCATATGGTGGCTGTTCCGTTGTGATGCGTATAAATACGCACAGTATATATTTGTGGGTTTGGTGGAAACAATTATGAATTTATATAACTTGTCAATGAAAAGATAACGCAAAACAGAATATATGTTTCAACTGATCCTTAAAAAATCGAGAAAATTCCCAAACTCAAAATGCTAATAATAATATCCATTTTAACTCTCTATTAAAATGTGTTTTTGTTTTGTACAAACACTGTAGCTGTTTGGTTGGATCGAACCGGTGCTTGAAAAGTGTCATCGTATCTTTTCTATGCCATTAACGCAGTTGTACAGAATAAAAACCCGTTTTAAAGGGAATAAAATTGACACTTTGTTCATACAAATGTATTGCAGTTGCCGTTGATTGATCCGATGCTTTGAAATAGATTAACCTAGTGGCCTGGTTTATGTAAGCATCGGTACGACCCAAGTATACAGTTGCAGCATTCGTACAGAACAGAAACCCGTTTTAAAGGGTTAAATTGACACTTTGTTCATGCAAATGTCTTGCAGCTGCCGTTGGATTGATCCGATGCTTTGAAATAGATCAAACCAGTTGCCTGGCATTTCCTGTATGACACGCCCGCCCTTCCAGCGCCCATTCCTGTATTCAGCATGATAACGAGAATAAATGCATGATAACGAGAATAAAAGTGTGTGTGTGTGTGTGTGCGCGCGCAGTTATAGTTGAACAGTTATAACAACGACCTATAGTCTATGTACTGTAGTGTTGCATCTTAACGCATACTACAGATGCTAGCAATACTGTAGAATTGATTAATGTAATAAAATTTCAAAATTCTACCATTTTAGCCCGTGTTGGACGCACTTGTGTTGCTCTTGTGCTACCAAGTGTGCCCCCTCGTGGGGCTCTTGCTACCAAGTCGCGCCACTCATGGTGGCTTGTATGCCCCTGGTGCGTGTGAGCGTCGTTAAGCTGCTCACCCAGTGACTCTGTTCTTCGAGTACTCTGTTATACAGGCTCACTATCACCCCGTGGGGACACAGAGAGCAAAAAATGACGTAATTACTTTTTGTTATAGGATGACGTTTGCGTTGAAACCTTTGTGCGCTTTTTAACACAAATGAGACAGGCTATAGAAAAGAGAATGCAACTGCTCCTTTGTTTGGCGGAATATTTTTTATTGAAAATTCACATTTTAAATAGCATTGTACATATAAATTCCACCAAAGATCAGCCCGCCAAACAAATGTGTTGACAATCAATCCCTGTGATCATGGAAACAGTGAATTGAAAATTCTTTTGAACTTGAACTGAGAATTTGCATAAAAAGGACTTACAAGTAATCAGATTATTTACAATATACAATGGATACATTACCAAGATGACCGCCTGCAGGGTGTCAAGCACGTGCGTTTAGTGTGAAGTCATAGGAGTTTAACATCATCATTTGGACTATTCATGAAAGAGATTATGCAGTGGAAAATTTAAAGCGACCATCTTTGACCTCTTAATTGGTATGAGGGAACAAACACTTCTATTATCTCACCACCGGATGAGACACCATCCAGATGGATTTACACGGCTAGAGATTTACCTTTTGTGATACCGATATTAATTAGACGTCTATTTATCAGATAACGTCATTGGATAAGAAAAAAATATTTATTAGAAATCTCTTCCCAATTGCAATGAATAACCTTTATCTTACCTGGTCATCAGTAAATTGCTTTGAATTAGACATAAAATTGTCTCGAATTGCACACATGCAACGCTCAAGAATGTCATACTCATTATCTAAATAGCTATAAACAGCGTTTGATTTACAACAGCCATAAATTATAAGAGAATACAAATCTTAATTAGCACTAAGTCCACATTGAGCGAATTCTCTCCTTAATGAATGACCACAATATTGCGGACTATCTAAACCACATTTTGATAGCATTTCCCTCAAGTAACTAACAAAGTGATAGTCAGTGCAAATAGCATCCCATTAAACGGAACTACAAATGTAGGGAATTCCGCGTCTGCGGGAACTTTAAAAACATGTTTCTAAGGGCTGTCACAGGGCAAAGTACGGAGCTTGGTATGGATATCGACTAGGTTCTCTTGAAATTGGATCGCTTTTAAGCACGTCAAATGTATAATAACCCTGTCTTCTTGGAATACAAATGAATCACGACTTAGATGTTTAATTCTGCTGAGGACCACATCCGACGGGGGCACTAAATTACTTTTTCTGAGACAACCGAAAAAAAAACAATCAAAATGGGAGCCCATAAGACAATATGCTATGTGTCCTTTATGTTGATAATTGAATACATTTTTTCTAGAATTTCTTTGGTAATTGGTAATTTTCTTCTAGGATTATTGATTAAAATATGTTTGAGACCTCTTAATGTAATTTTGACGGAAAAATCATCTAAAACTGAAATTATATCCGAATTAAATGCTTAACATGCAACACGTAAACCGTCTACATAATTTCTGAAAGACTGAAAGGCTTTGAATGATTTGGACAAGAAAATTATATCACGCTGTAAATTCTGTATTGTACCGGGGAATGGCTTCAGACCTGTGTCAAGTGAAAATAATTAATTGCGTTTTGCGATTTTGAGAAGTAACCTGTGTATGAGCTAGCCGTCTGACATCTAGTACCCGCTGATCCAGGTTTTCGATAAATGATTCTATAAAGAAAGAAAAAAGGAAAAGAATATGTACACACAGGAATTATCAAATTACCAGAATCATTTACACACACGCATTTGAATTACCATGAAATAGAAAATTGTAACACAGAAATGTCCACCAAAACTCGATTTAGCTTCAGTTCTTCTGTCAATTTAAGAGCCATACTCGATTTGTGTTCATTGAATCGAGATAAATGATCAGCCAAAGTATTTTCTTTCGCACCTATTAAAACACATTGTATATCGAATGAATATATCGTGCATAAAAAGAACAGTTCTCTTAAACATTCTTGCAATTGCCTATCTTTGCTTTTCCCACTAATAACTGCGATACAGACGCTTTTACTGTCACATAGTGCTTGAATTTTTACAACTTCAAAATGAACTCCCCAGGTTTTGCAACATGCAATCAGAGCTAAAATTTCCAAAATGTCTATATTGTAAGAGTCGCATGGAGAGGTGTACTGAAGTGAACGAATAATTCCTGTTACCAGTTAACCCCACCGGGTCTTTTGAGACAGCTAACAGAAGAAGTGACAGTGTCGGGTTTACACCAACGGAGTTCTCTCATAATTGGAACGCCTGAGAAATCTTTCATGCAGTAGTAAAACCAGTTCACATCTTTGTAAAATTCCAGATCCAACCTGGCAGGAGCATCTAGATTTATATCTTCAAAAGTGTGTTGTCAGCTTCTGTCTTAAAAGTAGTGCAGAGCGATGATTATAATTAAAACTGACACCATTTTGTGTAGGCAGCGATAAATCTAGACCGAGAGGCTACCCATATTCTAAAATCTCTACAACTTCAAAATCGTTATAATCTTGTAACAAATATTTCCACTGTTCTAAATTTAAATTGGTCGGAACGGGTAACCTGGCGCCAGAATAATTTTCGGAAGGCATAGCTCTTTCTTAAATATCACAAAATATTTCCACACTGAGATTTCACTCACCCGTCCAAGGATTTGAAATTGTGGCTCCTGGTGAATTAGTCTTTTTATACTACGAGCTTTTTTATCCATGTATTGCGAGTGCTCGCGTGCAGGGTGATCGAAGACTTCTTTTCCTGGTTTCCAATAGACGTAACAGGTGTGGGGGAAACGTCAATTTAAGTAACCACATGATTCGAAGCTAAAACGCCTGCGAGGGTTAGCGGATGACGAGCTGTGTCTACCGCGCTGACTTTGAGAAGCTGCTGTAGGTGTGAGCAGAAGGTCTTTGAGATCCACTAAAGAATCGGACCACTGGCGATGACCACACTGAATGTCCCCAAGAGCCACGGCGTAAAGGGAACGTAAGAATTCCCAAGAAAATGATTTTTTCATTCTGAGGAACTTCTGGTAATAGCAGAATAGCACTGGTGCCAGCGACAAATTCGGGCATAGTAGAGTTATCAAAAAGCAAATCGGAAGTGCCGGGTCTATGCAAGAACTGGTGAGGCCATAAGATGTTAAAAACAATCTTACTTGATATTGACGTCCTTGGATTTTTCTTCGCAACAGATGCATTTCCATCTGTACCCTGCATATTGGAAATTATCCACCTGAGTGTTCTACGATTTAATCTTCTCAGATCGTGCTGTGAGACATCTGGACCCATCAGAGATTCATCCGTAGTAGGTGTGGAAACAGTATTATCCTTAGGTTTTTCTGGAACTTTGTCCTCGAGATTTTGAACTTTTTCGATCAGTTCATTTACCACAGAACACAATCCACTAAGCGTGTCATCCGTTTTTGTTGCTTTAGCGGATTGGCCAATTTTGTACTTTCCAGAAAAAGTGCGTTTAGAGCTCATGTTAGCACGTTTGATATCCAATATAGCTATATATTCACTAACTATAAAATTTTTAGCTGTAAAATCCAATGCACCTCGAGTATGTGTTACTAAACTATAAACTTTGGACGTAATTGCACTCAGTACAAATTAAAGATAACCGTTATTTTAATAAAAGTTATTTTACTGTGCATACATCAAGAACAAACGACTATGGCTTTTTCTTTTTCACTATAAGTACGTTCCTTTCTTCAGCAAAACAATGGAGATAATATAGAAAGCGATGCATTTGGCTGAGGCGTTTGCCAATCCTGACATATCCATGAACTGGTAAAGCAATAATATTTCGCTACATGCAATAACTGCGATAGCAGCAATTGTCCATTTTAGGAGAGCGAAAAATGAGGAATTGTATGTGATTTATGAGGAATTGTATGTGATTTATTACGTGGTTTATTTTGTGATATCACGCAGCAGTGTGACCACACTTCGCTGCACTCGTGTGTACCGCTGGTTGCAGCTGCTGGTAACCTCTGGTTATGCTACCCCTGGTAGCACTTATCTGCCTCCTCCTCCCGCCCCAAACCCCGGGTAACTTGTGTGTAACGCGCGAGAAACTGGAGTGGGGCATACTCTGCTATGTGGTAACACAAAGCACAGTAAGGCTACCACTGGCGTTGGCTGTAGGTTGCTGAAACGTATCGCGCGATGCGAAACTTCTCTCATAAGTTAGGGGCACCCTCCTACACTCATTTATCCAGGAGTAAGGAGTGTCTACATGGGCCGAAGAGAACCCTTTAACGTTACCGAAGCTGGGGAAGATGGAAAAGCCCAGGTAATCCCTAAAACCACAAAACCAATTATGAACACGCGTTACTACAAAGTCGGCAAAAAACAGCCTACATTTAGAGCAATGCGGTCCAAACTTCCTTGTGGTGCACAAAAGGCTTTGGTTCGACTGAAGAAAAGCCAAAGAGCGGTACGCTGGTGGCGCAGACAACTAGGCTGCCCACCACAGAGTGCTGTAACTGCAGCTGGGTGATCATTCTGTTTCCCCTTGGAGGGAATCCTCCTAAACTTCACCCTAGTGAGACTTTCAACAACTTCCTGTAATTTTCATTCCTAATTCGGACCTTGACAAGGACTCCCAGATACCCCCCCCCCCCCCCCAAAAAAAAAAAAATCTTAAGGCTACTGTGTCTCTTCACAGGCGTGAGGACGAAAAGCGAACATTGATTTTTTTTTTTTTTTTGCAGATATGATTTCAGCGGACCAGTACTGGACGTGTATACATGTGGTCGAAACACGTCATACCTGTGGCCCCATGAGTCTCCTGACAACCCGCGATGCGCCCTCCCCGCGTGCACAAGTAAGGCTGTGAACTGTTCAAATATTCTGTGAAGAAACTTCAGGAAATTCCCCCTTTCTTAATCTTGGAGGGGGGTTGGCGGGGCTCCTGGGGTGGGAGGGGGAGTGGTGGGGCTAGCACTCACGTGCCGGCACTCACTCCCCATGCGCCCATGACTTTTTAAAACGACCCCTAAACGCGAAGTGCTAATTTTGAAATGATAGTACCAAAGAGAGTACTGAATGAAAATTTCCCTCACCCCTTTAATCGAAATTAGCGCTTCGCGCGGACCTCGTCTGACCTTAAAATTACCCCTTTCCCCTTCACCGCGTTGTTTGGACACGCGTGATAACATATATAATACCAAGTCTCTTCTCCGGGGTTGCGGTTAGGTGTGTTTGAAGTATGGAGTTCATAAAACAAAGTCAACAACCAATGAAAGTATTCTGAAACAGTGTTTATAACCACTATATTTACAAAGTAACTGATTTGCTAAACACGTGTTGATTTATTTCGAGTCAACGTTTCAGTTATTGGTCAATAATACTTAATGTTGACGCATAAATAAGTGAGTATCTGTTAATCATTTTACGCAGAACAACAAGAGCGGGAGGCAGAGGCCTTTAACTTTGAGGCGACCGTGCGGGTACCCTGTGACGAGGCTACACGGCGGGAGGTCTCCAGGGAACTGCATAAGCGGGCTGCGGAGTATACACAACACGTGACGTGTATCCAAGACGGCTCGTGTCATCTGCCGCCACCAGAGGTCGCGGAATGCGCGCCTACACACAGAGGGAAAAGACATGTGACACTCCAAGATCTCAAAATCACAGTATCCGTTTTATACGAAGAGAAGAAATTACCGTATAAATCTGCAGCATTGGCACGTGGTTAGTTTATTTCTATATATTTAAATGGAATTCAAGTGTTTAACACATTCTGAAGGAGTCATCAATAAAGTACGTACTCATGGGGGGCTGGGGGGGGGGGCAGGGTCTTGCATAGGCTAATGTTACAGGCAGAGACTGTTTCATAAATTTGATGTATGGATGGAGAAGGGGGTGAAGGGCATAAGCAAGTCTGAAAATGTTACTTACTTTATTGAGTAAAGTCTGTTGAGATTTTGGGTTTTGTTTTCAGGAAAACAAGCATCTGACCTCGAGACAGTGAGCAAGCAGCTCAGCGATGTAGCGGATAATCTTCTAAGTTCTCGTAGTCAAAATCAGCTGCTACTGGACATCAACGGTACGACCGTGAATGTTAACGTGGATAATGCCTCGACTGAGATGCTTCCAGTGTGCCCCAGAGGGACGATGGTGGCACCCGACTCCGAAACATGCGGTGCGCATTACCTTCTTGCTGGGAAGGGAGGGGGGAGGGCACGGAGAAGTATGAGAACAGAAAGGTACTCTGTGTAATTCAACTGCAACAAAAGGCCTTATATCATTATTATTATTATTATTATTATTATTATTATTATTATTATTATTATTATTATTATTATTATTATTATTATTATTATTATTATTATTATTATTATTATTATTAGAAGTAGTAGTAGTACATTTATGTTCCACATCTAGACCTCCTATCCCTCGACTTAAAACTCAGCCTCCCTTCCATGCCTCAGTACATGGCGGATGATTCGAAGGTAATCATATTGTGGTGTTTAAGATGTTTGTTTCGAATGGCTTCTGGGAGAGTAGGGGGCGTGTTGGGGCAGCACACAAGCTCCGCAGGGGTTGATTTCTACCTGCGCCCTATCAGGCACATCTAGAACAATGCACAGCAGTAGCAGTGGAGTGGATGAGTAGTTGACACTTGACAAGCCTTTGGCTTGCAAGGGTTATATGAATTTGTGCGAGCAAAATTCGTCCTTTTTTTTTCTTCTTGACACTTTTTCCGATTTTTTGTGTCTTCTTCTCCTTTGACACTATGGGCCATACGACCATGAAACTTGGGACTTATGAAGAGCTTAATCTGAACATGTGCATGTCATTTTTTTTTTGTCTTTGATTTCGTTTTCTTTGTTAAAACGCCATGTGAAAAGACAAAGGCTTGTCAAGTGTTAACAAGGCGTATGCCTGATCAGTCAATAAAACTTTAAGTCAACAACAACCAAACACTACTCGGCTTATAAGAGGTATTCAAGCTGTGTTGTTTGCAATATATTATTCAAGAAATAACCCATTGAAGGAAGTATTTTTGCGTTTTAATTTTTGTCAAGTGTTTAACATTTCGCTAGCGGAATGAGCTTCCAGTTAATATTTTGGCATTGCAGTGGAGTGCGGCCCGGGTAGCTTCTACCACTCTGACCTGAGCACGTGTGTCTTGTGCCAAGAGGGATCATATCAACCAGACGTCGGGCAGTATTCCTGTCTCCCGTGCCCAAAGGGCGACACCACGTTCGGGCGCGGAGCCAAGTACAGATTAGAATGCTGTAAATATAGGTTTTGTTTTTCGCAATTATGTATACATGTGTGTCTTTTGAAAATTCTGTACTTTAAATTGATTCTTACATATTAAAAAATAGAATAACCATTATTTTTAACGTTTTTCCCATGTTACACTTCTGCCAAGAAAAATGTATAGCTTGCATGCTGCAACACTGGTTCATCACGGTGGCTTTGTATGGAATTGTTTTAGATAACGGAACAACCCCACCTGACATTCCAGAAGATATAACAAACATTCCAGGTAAAAATGTTGGTTATTTTTTTAATTCTTTCTTTCTTTGTTTGTATTTTCTTGTTTTCTTTTGTTTGTTTGTTTGTTTGTTTGTTTGTTTGTTTGTTTGTTTGTTTTTTGTTTGTTTTTTAAGGATGTAGACAGATTTTTCCAAAGCTAAGTTTACAAACATAATTTAACCATGATCACCGGTATCAAAAATATTGGCAATATTTGTTTTATAAAAAGGGACAGAGAAAGGGTAGAAAAATGTATGACAGTTAGCCTAGAGTCATTAAGCCAAAAATATCATAGTACGATATTTAGTCGAATAATTATAATTGTGGCTATGTTGTTTGTTTGACTGATAAAAAAGTTATAAAGTTGTTTTCCTCGAATTCGCAACAGTTGATCTAACGACAAGTAAGACAGCGCCTGGCATTAACAGAATTTACCTCTGTGAGTAAATTCTGTGAAGTTATTTTGTGTAGATGGTTCTTGAATGAATTCCGGCTTAATAGATAAGTCCAGGGATTGCCACCTCTGCAACCCCGACACATAGGATAGCCGTTGTTATTAAAGTTATTTGGGGCATATTCTTTTTGGAGAGTCACAAATGTCGTGAGCTTTCTGTGTGCCGATGGGCTTTAAACTAACTGCGGAGATGTTTTCATTTAAACAGGAGTTTTGGAAACTAAGGTCTTCCGCTTTACAAGTTCCAGATCTTCAAAAACCAAAATATAATGAGATTTTTCTACTTTAAAAAGAAAAAAAAAATATATGTACTTGATGTCGCTCTGCTAAATGGCTTTCGACTAAATGTTAGGATACCGGGGCGGAAACATGCTAGAACCGTTTTAAACATGGTTACGCACCGTCCACATGTGAGAAATGCTGGTTCTCTACGTCATGCGAACAACTTACATGAAGACGCTTGGAAGCTTTTGTGGCATTTTATGGACGTTCCATGAGCGTTATTCCGTTAGCTTGGATATAAAACGGAAGACAAAAGAAAAACAGTAGTCTTTAAACCACTATTCATTGATAATATAGGCAAATTCTGTTAACGATTACTGCCATAAACTTCCATAACACTGAATTCTTCAGTTGGTGTTCCCAAATGCTTTCCAGGCATTTTGCCGAAAGACATTTTGTCTTGGACATGTTGTCGAAAGAGACTTTGTCGAAGACGTTTTGTCGAAAGACATATTTCGAAGTTTATAATTTCTTAATAGGTGTTATTTTTATTAAGAGAGGTAGGGGTATTTTTTTATTTCCCGCAAAAATGTACAAAAACATATTTTACTTATCTGCGCTCACGCATTTTAATGTCACTATTGTACTGTTCTAGTTGCTAACTAAAGCTATATGTGTCTCTGAAAACAACTTTCAGTCACACACTCTTTTACGTCGCGTTGTGATGATATTAAGCGCAAACTCTTTCATCTATCTAATTGAATTTCCACATTCGTGACAAGAACCAACAAAAAGGGAGATAGTACTGCGTGTTTATGGCTACATGTGTACGTTTTTTCCTCGATTTATGTTTATTTTATGTATTTATTTATTTAACAGAAGCAGCACAAGGGTGTGGCGGTTGGAGCTTGATACTGGCCGTTTGCGTTCCCGTTATGGCCGTGGTTCTAGTTCTGATCGTTGTGTGCATACTGTATAAGAAAAGGAAGTAAGTACTAAGGCGATTGAATCGTGTCCGTGAGGAAGGAGAAGAGGGGTTATAATGCATTATTTCTGAAGATATCACTGGCTAACCAAGTGTACCTTTTATTATGTGAAGCTATCTCTTTTAAATGGAGTTTTGGGACATTAAAAGCTTCATTTAAATGAAATAGGTGTAGATCTAATTAATGAACATTCATTATCTTTCAATAACTTGGATATTTGGGAACAAATTGAAACATCGAAATGTTGTTATATATATTTAATTAATTTTCAAATATTTTCAGGAGCAGGTGTATTTTCTTGCCTTATTTTCTCATATCATACACTTATTACTGTTATACTGTTATATATCTATCTTAATTTAAGTCTTCAATATGAATTTATGTCAAAAATAGTAGTAGTCAATCTGCCCCCGTCCCATAATATTTCGGCGTATTGCCCCTCAATTTTGCATAGGTAGCAAAGATTCCCGACTCCTCAGTTTACCAGCATTCTATGAGGTTATCATATATGTTTATGCATATGTATACATATTGCCAGGACCAGCCGAAAGCGCAAATACAGAGTGTCGAAGAGTTTCGATCCTGCAGCCTCTGAGGTGATGTTAAGAAGTGTCACTCCTCATGAGGACGATGACCAAGATAAGACCTAAAGACCCCCACATAATGCAAATTGTGTTGAGTTTTCATTTAACGGATGTGGATTCAGGGCAGTGTCTCAAAGGGTGGGGGAGGGGGGAGGGGGGAGGGGGCTGTAATTGTGGAGGTTTTCCCTGACTGGCACTATGGGAAACACCGATTGTTAATCATAACAATGCTCTTGATCCCCCTTCCCCATCTAAAGTCGAGTTTCCGTACTGGATCCATACCTGTATTAGTTGTTACTGAAACATTGTAAAATTATCTGAATGCGTTTTTAAGAATCATTCACTTGAATTTTGTGAGCTTGTGCATTTGTAAAATTTGCAATGGGATTATTTATTTATTTCGGGTCGGTCAAAAAGCAATTTGTAGCATCGCTTCTATTTTATGATCAAGTATAGTTCGCTAGTAAACATTCCGACGTCGACTTGAGATTGCAACAACGACGCGATCAAATCGTAGCATTAAATCTGGTAGCAATTTGTTAGTAGCTCGTCACGACCATTTGGTCAACGTCTAATCAACGTCTTTGATACAACGTTTAACAAGTTTTGGACGAACTCCGATGTTTAGATCTGCTTTTGATCGCAACCAACATCAACTTTCTCCAACGTTTTATCAACATCTTTAGTGCAATGTTGAATAGACGTCGAAAAATCAACGTTCTATAGACGTCAGGGTTACAACTGAACCTCAACTCCACCATGTTATAGCTCGTTAAAAATGGCAGCAATCACAAGTCGCTTCTAAAATAGACCAAAATGATGGCGCAAAATATTGGACTTATCAGTAGCGCGTTTTTCCCATCTACGTTGAAAAATTATTTACTAAAATTGACTTTGTTCATATCTTGCACTGCCTGATGACCCAAGAGTTGGGATAGATTGATCGCATCACTTTAGGATTGTCACTCTCCAGATGGCAATCCTCGATTAATAATCTCCCGACGTCTATGCAACGTTATTTCCATTTCCAACCTTTCCACAACGTTAACCAGATGTCGGATAATCCACGGCTATCCAATGTCGGCAGGTAGATTTTGTTTCGACTGCCGTATTAAATCAAAACCTAACGTTGATCCAACATCTGGTGCGACTCCTATTCAACGTTAAGCCAACGCCGAAATGTTTACTGGGTGATAGATTACTGTGTATTATTTCACGTCGTAGTTATATTATCCTGATATGTATTTGTGTAGAGGATTGATAAAAGGCCGCTGGTATGCGTTGTCTGTAGTTCTATACTGGACATTCCTGTTGCGCAGACCATAGAACCATTATTTGTATTAACATCATGTGAATACCATTTTCTAGTTTTGCATATAATAAAAATATGCAGAAATGGGTTAATTGAGACGGACAGAAAGAGAAAGAACGTATGTGAATAAAAGAAGTGTCCCTTCTTTTTGTCATGGAAAACTTTTTATTTTGGTGTTATATCCAAAACAAGAGCCAATAAAATTTCACTTATTCTGTACCACGGGATATTTTAATATACTTTATTTATCTGGTCCTTCCATAAGAAAAAACTAAAATACATAGAATCCAGTACACAACGCGCACAAAACAATACTTCAAAACTGAATAAAGAGAGCTTCTCATAGTTTTGGGGGCAAGTGATAAATTAAAGCGATGCGACTCGAACTCCACGCAGAAAGTTGTAGCTGTTTTATATGTTATAGCAATGTTATAGTTGTTGTTGTTGATTTGTCTCGCGAAGCGCACATGATACTGTAAGTCCATACTGTTAGCAAGTAGTTCACAGAATAGTATATTAGCAACAGAAGGCAAAAGAGTTAGAATCTATATTATTGTTAAAAAAGAGATTAAACGACAACAGCTTTGTCTGCGGTGTTAATTTGGCATTCAGTTGTATTCCTATTCAAGAGTACATACACCAACTGACATGGGTTCGCACGACAAGTATGTTCCTACAGTGTTTTTTTTTAAATATTTAATATGTGTGTATTTTTTGTAGTATTAAATGTGTGTGCCATGGTCGCACCGCTTTTTAATTTTTTTCGTTGTTATCTAACAGTCAATCTCAACGGCTGCGTGATCTGTTGCGTACAAGACACTTGTTCTTCCGTCACCAAAGTGGGGATTCCGCGAAAGTAGTGCTACTATTGAGAGAGGAACTACATTTTAAATCCAAATCTATTTGTGGTTATAGAGGTTGCTCTCTCTAGAGGGGAGCTGTTTAATAGAAATGAAATTTGTTGAAAAGTAGTTGTAATTGATCTCAGTTCTGATAAGCCTGCATTTCCAATTAAAAGTATCGATTACTTCATGAGGTTAAAATGTCTATTTTACTCCATATCATACTGAAAGGGTAAAGACAATAGAAGGGACCTTGATGGAATCTGACGTTTTGACCGGTTGTTAATTACAAGTCGTAAATTCGAAGTTTATTTTATTGCGACTTATAATTTTTTTGTCTATTAAATTTATATGCTTTTTCTACAGTTATAAAAGTTGAACTTGGAATTCCATGGAAATGGCTATATCAGAGCTGTTATTTCTGTAAAATTAGTGGTATTTTATGAAAATTAACGTCGATCGAATTATTAAAGGCGGTGAATAATTACGTTCCAAAAACAAAATTTTGCCAACTGTATGCGTTGCTGCTGTTGTTATTCTGTCACCACAGTTTTGTGATCTTTTTACTCAAGCTCTGAATACGCTTTTTACTCAAGCTCTCAAATCACTGAATACGCTTTGTATTCCAAGAATGAAGTTTACGACATGTTGTTTACAATTCTTTACCTTTTCATATTAGAAGAATTGTCTGACTAAGATCGACATAAAACATAGTCGTACGGCGACTCATTTAACGGTCTTGGTTCTCATTTGTAGTATTTGCGGTCACACCAACTGTCCGATGCAAAGAACTTTTTTCAAAGTTCTTGACTTGAAAAGTTTATTAGTGATCGCCTTTCCTACAAATGGTGAGACTGTTTGCGTTTTTTTCTTACTCTTTGTAGTAATGTGGTTATGGGCGTGTTTTTTCTGATGCGTTGTTATGGTAAAATATTTGCCCACTGACCATTTTAGGTTTTTGGTTCTACAATCAATGTAGTGAAAAGTTGAACTATTTCGCTGTGCACTGATGTTTGGGTGTACTACCTGTTCTAGTTTTACACAGTTACTTTTCAAAACAATGTCTTTAAATGTTGGTATGCTTTCCATAATATTAAAGCCAAAGAGTGACGTCACAGCAAACAATCATAAATTTTATATGGATATCTTCTGTAGAATCATTGGAGATATCCGAAAGATTTTTTGTCGTTACATCATTAATGTCTAAAATATGAAAGTTATACTTTATTAATTTTAGTTAAAGAACATCTTCAAGTATACCTCAGAAGCAATCAGAATTATTTATTCCTTCAACTTTCCCTGTCTATAGTCATATAATAGAATTTTGCTGTTTTATTAGGACGGAAACATAAGCCAAATCACAGTTCCGTGTTTCTTGTGCACCATAGCCATGCAGTCAAAGAACGAGATTTATGTGGGTCAAATAAAATTATCTGGCTCAACTAGAATGAATGTTGTGAACTAAAAATACAGTATTCTAGAGAAGTCAATTAAGAGGAACAGCGAAATATTTCTCAAGTGTACAATACTAGATGCTGCTGTTATTCCAGTTGACTTCACAGGTTGTTACATGACTAGGGTAAAATCTGTGTTCTGATTGGATCTTTAGAGTGGACCTTTAGATCAATATTTGTGTAACTGGTCACTGATATCTTCGGAGTTGATCAATCAGATTACAACAGTTATCTAAATTATGTAGATCTAACAGTTAGTAGATATTGACTTATTTCGAGTCATTCTGAAGATATTATTGACCAGACATGAAAATGTTGCCCTTCTATAGTTTGTTACTTGACTTGACCCGCATTTTGATTAGAAATTTAGGAATTTTACGTTCTAATCAACATTTAAAAATTTACTGACTTGGAAATCAGACAATTAGATCGCAGCATTTACTGAAGTTGTGTGACAACACGTCATGTTGACTCAAAATAAGTCAAAATCTGTTAATGTTGAGAATTTGATTTCGGTTGCTCTATTAGGTAAAGGCCGAACTACCCCAAGTACCCATACATTATAACCCCAAGCACCCTTATATTAAGGAGATGTGTGTTTAAAAGCATTGTTCCCCTGAAATCAACATCATAAGTGTTAAAAAGGTGTAAGGCTTATTCTGATGTTGTTACAGTATTAGTTGTTTTGTATTGGAATTCTAGAGTCATGTACATTTTGTAACACGTTATTAGATGCATTTTCAAATAAATGTATGTATTTTGTAAACAAGACAGCTTTGATTACACTTGTCGATTTTCAGTCACCATACTTTATTGAATTCAGCAAGGTGTTTCCATATGATTCCTTTTTTTCCTCCATATCCTCGTCGCTCGAACTCCTCTCAGACGGTTAGAGCTGTGGCGACCAAATTTCGCAGAGACATACTGCAGCGGGTGTAGGATATTTGACCAACCGGAATTTGACCAACTGCAATTTGACTAACCTCTTAATGAAAAAAACGGACATTTGACCAACTTCATAATTTATTGCTTTTCGTACCACTTATCAGTAAAACATTAGCAATCATGAATGTTCCGACAAAAGCAACATTTAAACAGTTATAACACTGCAAGTAAAAGTACTGCCCAACACGTTTTTTGGTCACAACACCACCTAATGATCTGTTTTTTTTTCACTTGTTGCAAACACATGTGACCATCCAAACACAAGTTTTAGACCACCACGACTGGTTGTCAACATATCCACCTCGGCAATTGTTGTTCTTGAAATTTTAGTTAAGTTGATCTTGTTGAAATAGCAGACAAATTTGGTTTAATTTCTAGTTGAGAAATCCCGGTATTTATACTAAAACCACGTAAAAAAGACATACCTGACACTAAAGCTTCCATCAGGTCTGGGTTTGTTTGTTTTACGCCTTGTATAACGCAGGATTACGGAGATTAACGGGGCACGTGGAACTCAACCTTATGACACTCAATGACAGATTAGCACAACATGTCTTTGATGCGAATGAACACTTCTTTGTAAGTACTTTTTCTTACGAAACCTCGAACTCCTAGATTTATAATATTATGTATATCTAAAACTGAAAGTTGGTCAAATGTCATTTTTACCATTAAGCGGTTGGTCAAATTGTATGTACCCCACTGTAGCATGACTAACTGGTCCGCCTCAAGTGTTTTAGAAATTCATTAATATTTTATTTGCAAAACTGCACATTGCAATTGACCATTGAATGTTCCATTGAAGCCCATTGAAGCCCACTGTAAGGCAGGCGCACGCTAAGATATACAGTAAAATGTTTAGTGAACACTTTTGGGACCGGGAAAAATGTTCATTATACGGGGGTGTTCATTAAATAGAGATTTTGTTTTTAGGATTGGACTTTCGAAATTTTTCAAAACAAAGGTTAAAAACGCAAGTGATGACTAGTATACCTTTTAATTCACATTTTCAATCAGCTGCTTATTGAAACCAAGTACTTTCTGTCCTTAAAATAAAGAGCTGTCTATAGTCTTCAAAAATATTTTTAGAGAGTCCAGCTTGTATTTATAGGAATTTAACCAGACCGTCTCACAAATCATTGTTACTGCGTTTGACCACCATATCTCAGGTTCCGCCATGTGTCGTTGTGACATTACCTACACAGAGAAATGCTTATCTTTGCATATGGCTTAAACACCCCATTGCTTAGTGGTGTATCACAAAAAGAATTCTGGCTGAGCATCAGCAAGTAATTCCCTGGGTGACTTTAGCAATGCAATTAACCCGATTGGTAAACATTCGGGACAGGTGGAAGTGTTCGTTATTCACAATATTGGGGTGTTCAGTCATTAGAACAAGACTAAATTTTCCAATAGCTAAGACAATGAAGAAATTTGGGACCGAGAAATAATGTTCATTATCGGAGGGATTCATTAAATAGGGGTGTTCACTTGAAGAGGTTTTACTGTAACTAACAGAACAAGCTATTTATCACCTAGTCTGACGACAAAAAGTGAGCAATTATGTGTTGTGTGCCGTCAGGATGAACAGCAAATACTTCAGCGGGGATTATCAATGCCATTTTGTGTTTCTTTAACCAGCTAATAAATTAAACAACACGCGAAGAATGGTCCATCCATTTGTTACAAGATTGTCACGATACAATGTCACATTGATGTTTATGACGTTGCTATAATTTATTCATTCGAATTAATATTTTAACGTTTCAACAAACTCTAGTTTTCAATGATTATTTAAGTCTAAATGGCAAAAAAAAACCCAGGGATTGGAAAGATCATCAAAGTCATTATTGATTTAAACATCACCGGTCATATGAGCACCGGCCATACGACCACCAGCGAAATGAAAAACCGACCATTCCACCAGGTCATTTTTCCAGAATTTTATTTATTTATTGCAGAATTCACAGACAAATTTTTCTCAGAGTTGGTATTTTTCTGCAGTTACCTAAATAAAAAAGTGAGAGGGTTTCACCCATTAGCTTCAAATGTCGGGAGGGTGACATATAGATGTTCGAAAATATTAGTCACATCATCATCTGGACAGTGACAGTCATAAGGAATAGTATTCATGGAATCCCGGACAAAACGGCGACGGCCAAAATGGAGAAGACCAAAACGGCGACGGCCGAAACGGCGATGGTCAAAACGGCCACAAGTGCAACCCTTGACAAAACGGCTACGAAGATTAATAATTTAATGCTAAAAATCGAAACACAAAAAATAGTGTTGCCAGATAAATCAATTCATTTCTACTTGAAGATAAGTATAATTTGAACCAATATTTAAATTTAAAGGGCAAATAAAATGGATAATTTAACACTTATTTTCTCATATATTCCTAATTGTAATTATACAATAATCCATCGTGTGTGTGTGTGGGGGGGGGGGGGCGTTAGGTAAATAAGTACATTTTGAAAGACAATTGTATTTATCGACTGTGTCTACTAATCCGTTATTGCACATGAATCCACACCAATAAAAGGCAGAATAAATTGAGACAGTGACTGGTGACATCAAGGAGGTTAGGGAGGGCAGGAATTGCACGTTGGGAGAAATGCTGCACCATGTTCTAATTTATTTATCTCTGATGGTTAAATAAACTGTGTTGGCAACGTTGTTACTTTTTGTTTTTAATAAGCGTGTTAAAGCATAAGCTTAAAAAACTCCGTCGCCGTTTTGTCCGGGGTTGCACTTGTCGCCGTTTTGGCCCACGCCGTTTTAGCCGTCGCCGTTTTGGTCTCCTCCGTTATAACCGTCGCCGTTTTGGCAGTCGCCGTTATGTCCGGATACCGTATTCATTGCTCCAACCAAAGCTCCTTTTAGGTCATTGTCCAACACAGGATATGCATGAAGTCCATTTTCATGAATTTATTTCAAAAGGAGCCGCTGAAAACTGGCGCGCTTCTGAATATCCCACACTTCATGTCCTGATTTATGACCTACCAGTCATCACCAGTACCGGGCTTAAACTTCCTGTAAGCGTTAACACTATTTTTTGCAGGACCGGGGCTCTGATCTGAACATTTTTGCGACGTCTGTTTTTAGACGTCTATATAACTCGTCGATTTTCCGAAATATGTCCAATGTTGCATCAGAGACGTTAATTGAGCTTCAAAATAAGTAGGGGTTTCTACAAGGAAAATAAACGTCACGTGTAAAGAGAGTTTTTGCCAAACATATGTTCAATGGAGGTTAAATACGTTTGAGAGGCATTCATCTATGGGAATCCACGACATTTCATCCGAAGACATTTCATCCTAAGAAATTTCGTCTGACACATATCATCCGAGAAAGTGAAGGGATAGACATTTGGTCCGATTTTTGTTTGTTTGTTTGTTTGTTTGCTTTTGATGCCAATGATGATAAAATGTCTTTAGATGAAATGGGGGATACCATCTAGAGTCTCACATGTGAACACAACCAAATTATAACCAAATATAATGACGCGGAAATATTTTGGGAGTAAAATCAACGTCAATACATCTGTGCTTATCCAACATCTGTTCAGCGCTTAATATAAATTAATAATTTATAAATATTTCTAATTATATTTTGCTGTCAAAAATGAACATTAAGTGAAGAGGGCACTCGACACAGTATTCGCTCGATGGCAATGATTTCCCAATGGTCATAGTTTAGTATATAAATACACGTTAAAACATCTGCCTTTCCATTTTCACAAGTCTTACGCTGGAATATTTTCGAAATGAGATCTTTTTGAGATCTGGAGATGAAACAAACTACGCTTTTACCCGTAAAAAGCATTTTACGAAATAAAACGAGTTTTATTTAGCAAAGCTACCTTCTGCTTATCTCCACCTTAAACAAATGTTGAGTTAATGCCTGCTAGCTTCTTTCGACTCGAAGTATACTTTTACTTATGTATATTTTGAACGAGTAAATAAAAGTCATCAAAGTACCTTTTACCTTTGAGGTTTTATGAGTCTTCAACAAAAAAACACTCTCGATGTACAGTGTCATATATATTTAAAGTGGAAGATGATACAAAGAATGAACAACAGTGTAAACTCATTTGGACAGAATCAAACTGGGAATTCTATCCTTACAATGATATGGCCATATGGCTCCGACTATGTGGGTGGAACCATTTACTTGGAGTGGCTCTATCAATGAGGACCCAAGTAGCTAATGGACATAGACATGTTGGGAGATCCATCAAGTGGGATGGGCTCCACCACCTTAGCCTTTTTTAAAAAGAGGGAGAGACCAGAGCCTTGATTATTATGAACACATACTAATGCACGTACAGACAGTAAAGATAACGCCATGACCAGAAGCACTCTAATGCCTTACTACCACCCCCTCGTACCTCGCACTGATGGCACGCCCAACCGATGTCCGGTAACATACATAAAGTCAGACAAATGTATGAAATATTTAAATTAATATGTTCAATTAATGCTAAAATCATTCGATCTCAAACATTTAACGGTAGAGGCATTAACAAATGACAGAAATCAACTCAACATTTCATATCCTTGTAGCCATTCAAAGAAAATTACCAGTTTCTAGTATTCTTGCGCATTATATGCCTTGTTGCTGCTTTCCCTCTGTTCATGGATTTGGGGATTGCCTGAAGCTGCTTCTTGGCTTATTTGAAGTGGCTCCTCTCTGCAATAAAAAGTCAAATTAATCAATTTTGCATAAATTCTTTTAAGCAGAATTTAGTCAAGGTATTCGGAGACGACTGACATCCTGTACGCAAGATGTCTTCTGGTTAAACGTTATGCAAGGCGATTAAGGAGTTAACTACCTGTCTCACTTGATGAGCTTTAACTTTACACTCTGCTAGAATATTGGGGTCTGTTTGGGCATTAATATATGTTTCTTTTATCACGTCTGCAAGAAATGATTAGTGCCTACTCTGGATACCTCCATCATTTTTCGAGAGGACACACAGGACACAGCTCTTCCTGTGATTGGGGAGTGGGGAGGGATAGGAGCCTTATCTCTCCCACCCATAGTATCTACTAGATATATGGGCCTTGCCCATGGAAGATGGATTAGGTTTACGAACCACTGCGTCTCAGGAGCCACTTACTTTAAATACCTCATTTTCCAACGCAATGAGTCAACCTCTGCCTTTTACCTGACACTTGAGCCGAAAGAAATGTAAATCACAGTGTAGCCCATCCAGGGGAGATTGTTGCTTCCCCGACAATATCCCTGCCAAATAAAAATCGAAAAGCCAGTTCCAGATCCCATTGTGCCACATTTGACCTGGTTGAAGGTGACACTAACTTGAGATATCTGATCATTTGATCAATTGAGAGAAAGAAGAGTCCTTTTGGATCAGAGCCCAAAACTGGTTCAAGTATTGTTGCGACTAGGACCTCAGGGAACACCTTGAATTGGTCATGTTTGTGATTTTCACACCGACCCGAAAATGTATTCCACTGTGATCAATAGACTTTTAACGTTGATGACTCATGCATCTGGGCCATTTTCCTTATTACCCAATCTGATAATAGTTTAGCTTTTAAAAAGATGTGGATATGTGCCACACCCTCAGGTTCAGGACATGAGTGGTACAACATACTTCCACAACTTCCTCTTGAAGAACAGTCTGCTTCTCGGAAACATCGTGGCTGTGAGCAGTGACTGTTTCAGGGCTGCCTGGGGAGGAAAGGAATATAGAATCTGCTTGAGCTACTGACACTTGAGTGCGTCTGTTTCCCAGACTTTCCGGTTCGAACAGGGAGAGACATACCTTGGCGAATAGATCTAGGAAGGGGGCCCCAAGGAGACTGGATCGCCACCCATTAAAAGAGTCTTGACTTAGATAACACTCTGCACTACTCTGCCCACTCTGGAGGCCAGATCTGCCAGACTACTCAAACTTGGTCCTCCGGCTGGGAGACCAAGTGCCCTTCCATAACTTCCCCTTGAAGTAGAAACCATAGCCCTTTGACGACGCACCTGTTTCATTCGACAGAACGGGACTGGATGAATGGGTACTCCAGTGGCAGACGGTCTGAAGACACCCTCCGTTGAAGGCCCTAATTTGCTTTTGGTAGAATGGCCACTGGCCTGTGATTACTTTTTCACTGAGCTACAGCTAATTTTACTGCTCTGTATAGCCTTCAGTGGTGAAGCTTCCCCAGTTGGACTATCTGCTCTGTGTCTACTGGTAATCTTAGTAAAGACGCCATTTGGGTAAGTTTCATTGGGGAATAAAGCTTTGAGGAGGATGGTCGGGAGCTTTGACAATTCTCATTCATCTCTGCTTTGTGGGGTAGGTTCTGGCTAGCTCTGTATCCCATCTTTCCCATGGGAAAGTCATTTTCCGCTTGGACAATAGTTCTTATTTTGCCAAATTGATCACAAGACCTGTCCCAAGTGCTTATTTCACTAAGAGGAAGGTCGGGAGCCTCTTCCCTACTTCCTCCTTGTGGGCCTAGGAGCGATAACAGTCAGGAAGGAAAACTCATGTGGAAAGGGCCACAAGGGGTGCCCTATGCTCGGTAACCCTGGCACGTAAGTGGGTAGAGCCCCTTGCTTCCCCTTCTTCTCTGATGCATCTACTCTTATGAGCAGAGCCACTTAGTTCCCCCGAACAAGCCGACAAGGGAGGGAAGCAGCAATTACCCCGTGATCCTAGCTAGAAACGTATAAGTAACAACGACGTTCTGATAATTCAAACACAGCAGCCCTGGCAAACCAATGGTGTTGGGGTTATGTGGAGCGGTGCTAAAACCATCCAAAATACAACTCCCTTCCTGTTAAAATCATGATTGGGAAATTATTTATCCTGAGTTACCATTTCATAATCTTTCCTCCCCAGTAAACATTTTAGTGCCAATCCAACATCGATTTGAGATTGCGACGCCGACCCTGCCAAACTACAAGAGTAACTCCAGTTTTCCTTTGGTTGTGATTGATCACGACCACAGATCAACGTCTTACCAATATCATTGACACAATATTGAATAGACGTTGGGTAAGCAACGTTGTTGAGATGTTATTTTTGGTCACAACCGAAACACAACTTTCCCCGGAGTCAAATAAACGTCTTTGGTGCAACGCTGGATAGACGTAGGAAAATCGACTTTGCAAGGAAGTTTAATAATTGACGTCGTTTAGACGTCGCATTTGCTACCAAAAATAACCTCTTTGTGTTATCGCTGACCGGAAACGGTAGGCATGACAGGTCACTTCGAATTTTGAGGTTTTTTCCCATTTACTTTTGAAAAATTCATGGAAATCGACTTCATACATACCCTGCGTGACCGTATGACGCAAGTGGGGGTGGGCGGGGGCTGAGGTGGGATGCTGTGATGGAGAAGTGATCACACTATAACTGTCGCTGACAAGATGGCGATTCAACAATAGACATGTTATGACGTCCAGATATCGTCACTTGCACGGCGTCTATACAACGTCGGGCGAAAAGGTTGCTCCGACTTCTAGTAAAAACCTTTAAGCAACGTCGATTAGACATCGGATAATCGATCTCTATCCAACGTTGGAGGGTAAACCTTGTTTCGACTTCCATAAACTTTCGACTTCCAAAACTCACCGTTCACCCGGCGCCGGGAGCGACGTCTATCCAAGGTTGTTTCAACGCCGCAATGTTTATTGGGTCTGTTCTGAATAAAATTACAGTTTAGGTTTTAAACTTTTATTACAAGTATCAAATTAAAATGTCCTAATATTTATATTATGTTTCACACACTTTAAGCAATCCGGTAAACATTGTGGCGAGAATTCAATGTTGGATGGGCGTCGCACCCGATGCGGACCAACGTAGTATTTTGGTTCGAAGTCGAAACAACGTCTATCTGCCGGCGCTGGATTGTTGTCGATTTTCCAACCTCCACTAACGTTTTATTTCGTAAAACGTGCTTTTACTAGTAAAAGCGCAATTCGCGTCCTCCAGTTTTAGATGGGTTTCCTTCGAGTTTAAACCTTTCAAGCAGAATAAAAACAAACTTTCTTGTAGCAGTTAGAACCACCCCGCCATACATCCTTCGACCAATCAAAAGAGGGAATCCTCTGGTATTTCGTCATTGATTGACAATGGGCATTCCCTTTAAGCCCCACTCGGTGGTTGAATAACTCACCCAGGCTAACTGAGGGATTGATGGGTGGGAGAGTAAGATAAAAGTGGGGAACGCGAATTAAGCTTTTACTCGTTATAGAACGTTTTACGAAATAAAACGTTAGTTTTACTTCGCAAAAGTTTTGAATTCGCTTATCTCCGCTTTCAGACGGGGCTTAAGTCCGGAGCAGGGAAGCCTGCCATTCTGAACTGTATCCACAAAAAATATCGCTAGATACGTAAAGCTCCTTACAAGGATTTTAGAGTTGAACTGTAGGTTAAAACTAAATAAAATGCCAAAATACGTTCCACTTCTTTTCATACTTCCAAAAAATCTGGGTTGGGGAACACTCCCAACCCCATTATAAAACATGGTACGGGGTTGTTACACGGGATCAGAATGAAGAGATTCCATTTTTTAACGAGTGGTATTTGCCATCCCCCTCCTTCCGCCCACTGGGTGGATCCCGATCTCGAACACTCAACATTGAGAATATAAAATTATAAATAAAAAGTATCGATATTTTGATCGTAAATTCCTGCGATTTATGTGAAATAAACTTAACACTGCTAGGGATTGACTTGCAGTGTTCCCAATATCAAATAGCATGTTTTTCTGAGACTAAAACCTAAGGAATGGATAGAACTCAATTGCCCTGTAAGATAAGAACATAAGGTAAAGTTGAACATTTTACCTGCAAAACCTACAAAATACGACTGGATAATCTTTTAAATTATAATACTGATTGAATTTTAACTTAAAAAGGTGAAAAGTTTCACTATAATAGGTTTTCTCGCGGTATTGGGACAATTATGGGCCCATGGGCCCGGCAGACATGATCACCATGGACCGGTTCCCTTGTTGCTGGTGGTGGCAAGGGACTACAGGAACAAGTGGTACCGTGTATGTCCCCCACCCCTCCCCCTTTCTGCCCTCTTGGCTCGAAAAGAGTGGAAGGCAGCAGGAAACGGGCTGTTAGGTCCATGGTGACCCTGCCTGAACGAAAAGTAGTATCCTAAATGGAAAAAGTTCTCAAAACATCGTCTATGCAAGTGGAAATAGCAGTTCGTCGGTGATCAAAAAACACTTGCGTCGTAGTACTCAGGATACGAAGGTATGACCTAGAAGTGCCGCTACTTTTTGCCCTTGAATCCGTTATGTCTCTTGGCAAATTCCCCTTTCTCCTTGCCCTTGCCTTTCAGCTTGGGGAGGGTTGCCTGTAATCAGAGTAGGATCCATAATGGTGGTTTCCGCCGCATTGAAAGGACCCAAAGAGTAAAGGCCTGTAAGTTCATTCTGCGAGAATGCTTTAAGATAGTACCTTACAAACGAGTTCAGAGAGGACCAACAGCCTGTTTTAAGTTTATCTGATAGAGAAACATTACGGAGGGCTCTGAGGGAGTTCACAATTTGACGGAGATGATGGGTTTTAACCTTACATTCGTTTTGGAGGCCCGTTTCAGTCTGTGCCCGTTCATAAGCTGCCAGAATAATCGTTTAAATGCAATTTAAGATAGTCTGTTTAGAAAGGTCCTTGTTGAATTTTGGCATGAAGGAGATAATGACAGCCTTTTGACTTTATGAGCGATATGTCTCCGAAATCGAAAGATATTGGCGTAGTGCTTTGATCGGGCACAAAGAAACTCGGCCTCCGGTCACCTGCTGTTCTTTTAGGGCCGGAAGTGTAATGTGGTCATAGGTGCCTCGGCCTTGGGTGACGATATGGGTCTTACCCACAAAGCCAGCTCTTGGGGTAAGAAAATCTTTGTTCTACTCACCGTTTTCGTTTCTCACTTCTCTTTCCAATGCATGGATTTCGCTTCTCCGTTTACGGAATGCCAAGGCTAGCAAAAAGTTAAACCTTACCGTAGCGTCTTTTGAGGAAATGGTCTCTTCAGCGAAATCTCTGGACACTGTAAGTAACTTAGTGACTAGTGACACTAGTGACTGGTCCCATTGGGCAACGTTGGACTGTGAGGGAGGAAAATTTACCTTGAAGTGCCAGATTAACTGTGACAAGGCCATACCCTCACCCGGCTCGTATCCAGTGGATGCTTTAAGTCTTGAACCAAAGGCGGCTCGGTAACCCTCTATGGATCCTACTTTCAGTTGTCCTTCCTTAAATAGGTGGTCTAGGAAGTCCGCTACCACTGCGTGGGGCGCTTGAAAGGGGTCTAATTTAGAGGTCCCACACCAAGAGGCAAACTTGTTTCACTGGGATCGATAAACGTTCGCTGTGGATTGTTTGTGACTGTTTACCATCTTTTCCACCCACCATGTGTTTGGAAAACCCTGTTTTCTCTAGGAATGCTGGGTTAGGCACCGCAGGTGTAGGTTCAGTAACTGTGGGGACTTGTGGAAGTGGTGCCAATGGGGCTGAGATAGGAGTTCGCTATGGCATGGTATCGGAATGGACAGGACCACGTTGCAAAGGAGGGGCAGAGTGAACCATGGGGCCTCTGGGGACCACGGGGATACCAGTAACAGCGTTTGGGACCTCGGCTCGATTATCCTCTGTAGTACTTGGTGTAGGATTGCTGAAGGGGAAAGTGCATCAGTACTTCCATGGGCACTTTAATGCACCCACCGGCCAGGCTGTTTTATCCAGGCACTGGGACACAAATCTGGGCAGCCGTTTTGTTAGTGCCTTGGCAAATAGGTCTTGTCGGAGGTCCCCATGGGAATTGGCATGCCACCCATTAGAAGGACGACTGGGCTAGGCACCACTGTGTGAATGACTTGGGACAACGACCGACTTCCCTGGTTTACCCTCTAAGTCTCTGCTGGGGGATACAATTCTTTCTCACCCAGGATGGGGGTGTGGCGCAGGGCAAAGAACTTTTTGAGGTACCTTTCAAGATCACTTAACCCTGCCATCCATCCTTCGACCAATCAGAATGCCCGAGACGCCGTCTGATAGTCTCGTAGAAACGACATTCCCTTTTTGCGTGGCGTCTGTACAACACGCCATTCTGTGTGCTGCCGGTTTTTTGCAGCAAGGGAACTGGTTTAAGGTGCGAATTGCTTCATTTTTTACTTAATTCACTACTTAATGGATTACTTTATCTATTATTGTGCATTGGGATAAATTTATGGAGCCGAAGTGTGATAATTCGACATTTTGTTCTTCGGTCTGGTTAGGTTGAGTTTGCACGATCACGGAGACACTTTCTTATTCCCGAGAAGTGCGCCTCTTTCTCCACTTTCTTTCAGATCGGGGAACTTACCAGTTCCACCTCAGTTCGTCTACGAGTAGGATCTTTTCAGGCTGCTGTACCTGATCAGACTCCAAGCTTTACAGGCCAGCTGTGTCAACGCGGAAATGGCCAGTTTTGCTTAAGCTTTACTCCTTGGGTCGCTTCTCAGTCTTCGTAGAGCAGGTTCTCCAAGTCTGACAGCGTTTTCCGACGAAAAGAGACGTTTTCTGTGACGTCTGAGGGTCTTTTTCCTTGCCAGGACCGTTTTCGAATGTGGTTATACGGTCACAGGTGCAAGAAGACCATTCTGGTCCAACGGGATTTACTGCCCGTTACGGTCCGATGGTCTAGGGGTTCCATCTGAGGCAAGAGAAATCCATACCCGACACGGGAAGTTCCATTACGGTCCAGCCCGTTACGGCCCTGGAATGCTACCGTTCCAGGAAGCATCTCTTTTCGTCGTAATCTAGCCCATCGAGTCATTGCGGTGTTTGGGCGATTGTAAGCACAGCCTGGAGGGGTAAAGCTTGCAGTTAAAGCAAGAAATGTAGTATTTGAGGTACTTTTATACTACATGTTCTTACGGTTGTTTTTCCTCTGCTTGCGTTTCAGATATGACAGAGGCCAGTCTACACTCTGCACCGTTACTGCCTCAGTGTATTATCCTCCAACTTCGTGTAATCCTCACTCCATCTGCGATCGCTGCAGACGGAACAGCGGAATACCTCTGTGCGAGCAAGACAACCCGTGCGGCGAGTGTCAACATCTCACCCCAGAGGATTGGAAAGTCCTGTTACGGAATAGGGTCAAGCACGAACGCAGGAGGGATAAGCGCAAATTCCTCTCTTCAGCCTCGTTTGTTACTCGTGAATTCATTCAAGATACCATGAAAAAGGCTAGCTCCGTTATTCTGGGCCAGGTCTCCACTCCCGTGCACGTTGACACTGGTGCAGAATCGGATGCCACTACTTCATCTAAGAGACATAAGAAATCCAAGAGTAAAGGACGCGCGTTTTCTGAGACTGTAGCAGAATTGGACATCCCGGAAGGGAAAGAACGGGATCTTCTCCGTGAAGCATGGGCATCATCTGCCAGAGTGAAACCCATTGGCAGTCCGGATGGGGCGTTCAAGTCTCCGTCTGTGGAACAAGTGACTGTGACACATAGGGATACGGGAACAGTTCTTTCGGCAGTTGCAGGCCAGTTAGGCATTCCCCCGCGAGAGGATTTATCCCCCTCCCCAGCTACAGCGTCTCCCGAGTGATTTTTCGGCATTCTTGTCTATGCAGTCGCAACTGCAAAAGCAACTGTTGGATTTACAACATCAAGTACAGAAGCAGGAGAATCTGCTTAGTCAAGAGCAGAAGTCTAAACCGTCAGCTACGGTTTCTCGCCCTCCCCCGGAGGATCAGGCAGTCGCAGCGATGTCGGGCTCGCCTGTATCTCACCTTCCACTGGACTCTAACTTGGTCATTCCCGAGACGGTCACCATCAGTGAGGAGGAGTCCGTGGGCGTGCCCCTTTCGGGCCAAGTCTCTGCGTTGCTGGATGAGGACGAAGAAATCGGGCCAATGGAAACCTCCCCTCTCGCCACAGTTCCAAGCAATAGAGAGAGGGAAATTTATACACCATCAGGGGATCCGCAAATGTCACAACTATTACAATCTCAACTCCCAGAAGCAGCATCTGATGAACAGGAGTCGGAGGTTGAAGACGTAGAAGGTGAATCCGAGGGCGCGCCAGGGCATTCCCGTTTTCATCTACCATTACGGGCAATGGATCAGGTTCGATCCCCAGGCCGGGGGCAAAGACTTTGGAGGGACCCAGCGGCAGCGGGCAGACGCCCCATCCGAACTCCCTCTCCACCAGACCTTACCCCGTCGGTCGAAGATGCAACCCCCTCGAGTTCCGCTTCCACGATCGTTCAGGGATGCCATTCAAGAGATAGCCCGCTTAGCAGAGGTCTCCTGTGGCTCCCCACATTTAGATAAAGAGGATCCGCCCATTCGTATGACGTCTCAGGCCGCTCCAGCGCAACAGGATTCCTTCATCGCACTAGCCACCAGCGAGGGCATTGCTAAGGCTGTTACGGTCCGCACGAAGGAATTCAAGAAGATGGATGCTGGCGAGGGGCGCACACTGTCATGATTCCATTTATCTAAGCACTGCCTAGTACGACCAGGCCCATATCGGTCAGCTGATGAACAAATTCCCCTGGAGGCTCTGGAAAAACCCGTGAAGCGTACAGTCTGGATGCCTATAGTGCGTAGTGACTCGGACATTCCATTAGTAGAGAAAGACGCCAAGACCATCGAGGCGTCTTCCCGTCACATCCTGAACATTATGTCATTTCAAGATCACACACTCAAGGCACTGAAGTCTCGTTTGGAAGAACTTCGCCTCAGTGATCCTGTGTCTTCTAAACTGATGGAATGCCTGGCCTTAGCTACCCAAGACGTGGTCAAACTCTCCACCTTCTAGATGACGTCAATGGTCTACCTACGTCGAGACGCCTTTCTCCAGCACTGCTGGTCCAGTGTCAAAGGTTTAAGGGATCTGCGCCATGCTCCTATTCTGGGTGAACGGGAACTATTTCCCCCCGCCGAGATAGAGAGGGTGAACCAGGAAAGTCGATCACTTTCTCAGGATTATGCCCTTATGTCTAGGATGTCCCGCTCCTCCTTCAAACGCCCACTGAAGAGGAAGCGACCGCAGCAGTCCTCGCTGGCACAGGCCAAACCGAGTGTGCAACAACAACAGCCCCCTGTCAAGAAACCGAAACCCAACCCCTGCAGCAAGACAGACGGTTCGTCTCCACAGTCGTTCCGCTAGCAACCAATCAAAGTACCGTCACGAGATTCCCTCGTCTCTTGGCAATACTTTAACAAACTTAAAAGATTTGGAAAGTTTGCTCTCCTTAAACGCCTCCTTGCCCGTAGGAGGGAGACTAGGAAAGCTTTGGCAACAATGGGAGGAAATGGGAGCGTCTCGAAAGGTAGTGCGATGGCTAAAGAGGGGTTACTCCTACCTTTCAAACGAGACCGGAATGGGCTCAGATGCTGTATTCCCCTAACCTCCAACGCGCCAAAGCGACTGGTCATCTCCTACCCCAAGGGGTCGGAAAAGGAGTTAGCTCTCCAGGAAATGTTGTTGAACTTAACACAAAAACAAGCGATCGAGGAAATGCCAGAAAATCAAACGGTTTTTTTTCAGCAGGGTTTTCTGGTCCCCAAGAAATCCGGGGGGTGGAGGTTAGTAATCGACCTCTCTCCCATAAACGGTTTTCTTCGAGTGGTCACCTTTCAGATGGACACGGCCCAGGTGATAAAAGGGTCGTTACGGGAAGGGATGTGGGGTACCTCCATCGATCTCTCCGATGCTTACCCCCATATCCCTCTGCACCGCTCGGCAAGAAAATTTCTAGACTTTCAAGTAGGGAAAAAGCGGTTGTGGTTTCTGGCACTTCCCTTCGGTCTAGCTACGGCCCCGTACGTTTTCTCCAAGGTCAGTGGTGGTGCGATGCACAAATCATGTCCGAAGGAATGCCATTTCAGCTCCCCACCCCAGAGATAGAGATTCAGACCGATGCATCCCACTCGGGATGGGGAATTTATTGGCATGGTCAGATATGGAAGGACAAATGGCCACCCTCGCTCCAGACCTATCACATAAATTGGCTGGAACTCCGGATAGTCTGGATTGCCTTGGCCAAACTGGCCAAACAACTCAGAAACAGGGCAGTCCTATTTCGGTTAGACAATTCCACAGCCATAGCGTACCTCAACAAGCAGGGGGGTACCAAATCATGGTCCCTTTCGAAACTAGCATTTCAGATTCTCACAAGGGCCCGGTAGGAACAGGTGACCATTTCAGCCCGTCACCTGGCCGGGAAACTAAATGTCTTAGCAGACTTAGCTTCCAGAAAGGGTCAAGTTATCAACACCGAGTGGTGCCTATCCCCTCGGTCGTTTCAATGGGTGACACGTCAGTCTCCATGGGGTACTCCGACTCTGGATCTGTTTGCAAACGCTATGACCGCCCAACATCCCCGGCACGTGTCCCCTTGCCCGGACCCAGCAGCTTGGGCAGTGGACGCCCTCAACTGTCAGTGGCCACGGGACGAAGTGCTGTATGAATTTCCCCCACAAGCAATCTTAGGGCAAGTCCTGCAGAGAGTAATCGAATTAAAACCACCGTTTCTATTGCTCATTGCCCGTGGGCACCGGAAGCCCCATGGTTCGCCCTCCTACTCCATTGCAAGATAGTGAGGTCGATACAGATTCCGTGCCACAACGAGTTGCTATCACAACCCCACTGGCAACACTTCCACCCCTCCCCTCACTTACTGAATCTCCACCTTTGGTGTCTGACCAGTCCTTTTTGAAGAACAAGGGCTTCTCTAAACAGGTGAGGGAGAAGATAGTAAACAGTCACAAGGGCTCTACGGTCAAGGTTTACAGGTCTCAGTGGAATAAGTTTGCCGCCTGGTGTAGCATTTCTAAGCTGGGCCCGTTTCAGGCTAGCCCAGCAGTGGTAGCGGACTTCCTCGACCACCTATTCACTGAGGAGAAATTAAAGGTAGGTTCTATCGAGGGCTATAGGGCCGCTATAGGGTCAAGACTCAAAGCATCCACAGGTTACGACCCGGGCGAAGATACATCTCTCTCACAACTAGTAAGACATTTTAAAGTAAATTCCCCACCCTGCCCATCCAACATAGCGCAGTGGGATTTATCTTTAGTCTTGCGGTATCTCCAACGCCCAGACATCTTTAGTAAAGACGTGATTTCAGCAAAAAACGCAACTTTAAGATTCACGTTTTTATTGGCGTTAGCGTCGGGCAAAAGAAGAGGTGAAATTCATGCCCTGGACAGAAAGGTAAATAAAGATAAGGGTACGTTGGAGAAGGTCACCCTAGTCCCCAGAGCAGGATTCATGGGAAAGACCCACATTATGACCCAAGGGATGGGAACGTTCGATCACATTTCCCTCCCGTCACTACCAGACGACCCCGAGACCGATGGGTTGATCTCTTTGTGTCCCGTCAAGGCTCTGCGTCAGTATTTAGAAATGTCAGAGGCCTACAGAACTAAAAATCAGAAGGTACTCATCATTTCTTTTATGCCGAAATTTAACAAAGATCTGTCGAAACAGTCGATATCAAATTACATTAAAAAGATCATTCTGGCAGCCTATGACGAAGCACAAATTGACCCGAACCCGTCAGGGGAACTAAACATCAAAGCCCATCAAGTAAGGCAAGTAGCTAACTCCCTCAGGGCCGTGCGTAATGTGTCTCTTTCAGATATATTAAAAACAGGTTGCTGGGTTTCCCCCAACTCGTTTGTTAAATACTATCTGAAAGACTTCACAATATGAGTTGTCTGGTTTATATTCATTGGGACCTTTCGTGGCTTCAGAAACGACCATTACAGGCTGATGGTTTCTGTTGTAGGCTCGCATCCCCCAAGTTCAAGAACAAGGGCAAGCAGAAGGGCAACTTCTCCAAGAACCGTAACGGGAACAGTAACAACAACCACAAGCCACGAAAGTAACAACCTGCAAGAAGGACTCCCCTTCTTACTCTGGACATTTCGTTTCGCTAAGGTCCTTCGGACCATTTCGGCTCCGTCCTTATATTAAGCTACGGACAAACGCTGGACGATTATTTTTAATTAAGCATTTTATATACTCCGAAGTGTTCCTGACCGTATGTGTAATGAGTACAGCCCAGTCTTCGGTCTTACGGCTACTCGGGTCTGAAGTTTTGATCTCCTTTCTTCAAGTCTTTCAGAAAGAAAGGGGGGACCGTTTCGGTCCCAAGCGTACCGTAGTGACCGTATACCCGTTGTGTCCGGAAGACCGAAAGACCGATCTGTTGTCCTTGGTGTCCATAGTGACCATAGTGACCATAGTGTCATTATGGGCTTATGGGACCATAACGGCCCCATATAGGGAAAGAGTCACAAATTAGCTAAAATTTGTCTGTATTTCATTTTATGGCGATTTACAGTAGTTTTAGAACTATCTAGTCAATCTTTACAAGTTTATTTCAAAGAAACGTGGTAAATTAGAATAATTTGGGAGAAAGAAAAATTAGACAACGGTGTCTTTCTTTTTCCAAGTTTGCATAGCATGTCTTGTAAGGCACTTCAGTCGCGTTACTCGAAGTATCAAAGAGTTTAGTTGCGTAAATCTCTCGGGTTTACGATCGTATTGTAGTGTTGCTAAATAAATTTAAT
Organism: Protula sp. h YS-2021; assembly: GCA_949752745.1. Taxonomy (NCBI): domain Eukaryota; kingdom Metazoa; phylum Annelida; class Polychaeta; order Sabellida; family Serpulidae; genus Protula; species Protula sp. h YS-2021. Next base: position 78,390,292 of record OX457026.1, read on the forward strand.
TGTTCATCAATACATAGCAAGTGAATAGTGAGAACTTGAGGTGGGGATCCATCCGGTGGGCGGTTGGAGGGGGATGGTGATAGTTCTCAAAAGATAATGGCATGGTTGGAAGCCTTTCTCATCTCAACTGACAGTTGCTGTGATACTTTATTTTGTTTATGATTTTACCTTTTGTTAAAAGACCGGAATGGTCCGGCCCCGGACTTTATTTAGGAAATCATTAAAAGAATTGAAACTTAACTGACAAGTTTTATTTCTTCTTCTGCTTCGAGTACCCAGCACTCCTTGTTTATACAACGAGCTTTGGCAAGCCATAGTGTAATTCGCGACTTTTTTGGGCAGTTCAAGAATGGCAGGCTCCCCTGCTCCAGACTCAAGTCCCATTAAAAGTGGAGATAAGCGAATTCAAAGCTTTTGCGAAGTAAAACTAACGTTTTATTTCGTAAAACGAGCTTTTACGAGTAAAATCGCAATTCGCGCTCTCCACTTTTAAGCTTGACTTTAACCCATCCCATCCTTCCCCAACTAGCCTGGGCGTGTTTTACCGCCGTTTAGGGCTAAAAAGGGAATGTCGTTTCTACGAGACTAACAGACGACGTCTCGGGCATTCTAATTGGTCGAAGGATGGATGGAAGGGTTAAGTGATCTTGAACGGTACCTCAAAAAGTTCTTTTTAATATTGCGTGGTAAATATTACTGGAAGGGAACCCATTAAAAGTGGAGAACGCGAATTGCGCTTTTACTCGTAAAAGCTTGTTTTACGAAATAAAACGTTAGTTTTATTAGTTAAAATAAACTAAATAAAAAGCAAATTCGCACCTTCCACTAGTTCTCCAGCGAAAATGTGTTTTCAATCACACGCTGAAGGGAATGCCCATTGTCAATCACTGACGAAGTACCAGAGGATTCCCTCTTTTGATTGGTTGATGGATGGATGGCGGGTAGGCTAGTTCTAACTGCCACAAAAAAGTTTGTTTTTATTCTGCTTGAAAGGTTTAAACTGGAAGGGAGCCCATCTAAAAGTGGAGCCAATTCAAAGCTTTTACGAAGTAAAAACCAACATTATGAAAAGGTTGCAAATAAAAGTCGAAACGACGCCCATCCCCATCTCCAGATGTTGTTTCGATGTTGTTTCGACGTGGCACGGACGTTTTTGGGAAAATATTAATCAGAATCGCCATCTGGACGAAGACAAAAATAACATGCCAATATCTTTGTGCCATCGGGTAACATGAGATATGTATGAAATCAATTTTCATGAATATTTTTCAAAAATAGGTGAAAAAAAAACAAGAAAAGATGACGACTGCAGGTATGAGTTTGGGTTCACTATGAAATGGTCAGTTTCTATAGTTTTCTAAACCAGCTGCAATTAATTTAAAGTAATGTTTGGGCATTGAAAGAAAGGTTTTGCATTTTTGCTATGCGCACGCAGTTGTGTTGTACTTATACTGGATGCTTTCTACTTTCATCTTTGTAATATCTTCGTTTTCATGGCTGGACACCATGGTCACGAACAATCTTGTTGAATAATTCAACATGAGCATGTTGTTGCAGCAGGAACTAAAACGGACTTCAATTTTCTTCTGAAATGACTAACTTATATGCCCCTTTGACCAATTATTTCAACAAAAGTGTTTATCTCCCTTCATTAAGTAGCATCACTGTTTTTCTTTTTAATATGGTGCAGTCGATTTATTTGATTATATATTGCAAAAAAATATGAAATTTGATCATTTTCCTTTTTTCAAATTCTTTCAGAACCGAGATGGGTTTCAACTTCCACCGCATATATTGAGAAAAAAGTTTCGTGTTTCCTGACGAGCCAAACGTACTGAGTGTCTTGTGGCTGATAATTATATGTCGTGGTCAAATTGCAATTTAATTCGATAGGTCCTGTTTATAAGGGTGGGTGGTCTGAAGAAAAGCTCGTAAAAAATTCAAATTTATCAGTGCATTCCTTTTGAAAATTCATTAAATCAGAAAAATCGCTGAATTATCCACGCTTTAAGATCTATGTCTTGAAACATACATAATAACCTAAACAGTTCTAATGTAATGGCAAATATAAAATATAGTAAATGTTCAAAAAGTCCTCCGAAACGTTTCTATTCAAATTTTCACGAAGCTTCGCTTGAAGAATGTTCAACGTTGGAGAGGTGTAGGATAGAAACTTTAGCAATACCTATAACTGTTTTTTCTTATGTTAACCATTGGCCATTCCACCCTCTGTGAATCAAGTTGTTCATTTTGGGCACTCATAACATATACAGAAATGATTTGTGAAAGGAAAATGCAGCATAAAAACAAAGAAACGACTGCAATGTTATCAATCTAAAAGCTGTTTGACACGAATTGTGAATGAAAATCCAAACAACTTGCTGCGAGACACACAGGAATATATCACATCGCGCCATCCAAGTTTTCATACAAAGGTCATGTCAACACTAAAACGGGATTTTCACATGTTCTGTCGAGTTACATTTCACAAATGCACTTACGTGATTTGCCAGGGGGAGGACCGAGGTGGGTGGGGGGGGGGGGGGTCGAGGAGGTGGTGTTAGAAGGGTAGCAGTATATAAGATATAAGTTTTGATCGCTGAATACATTTTAAAGAATCTTGGATAATATGTTCAATGGTTGTGTTTTAAAGCTTGCTTGATTTTATCCATTATGCGTGGTTCGACTTATGGACGTGTATACCATTCTCCCGCCTGTCCTGGGGGGGAGGGGGGGGGGTAATTGTGGGTGCTTGTGACTGGTGTCGAAATTTATATTCAACTGCGAAACGCTATTATCATATTTCAGAATACTTCTGTTGTAACTTACTCATGTTCAGTCCTATGCTTATCAGGGAAGAGAATTTATGAGTCCAAAGTGACTGTTTGGTGCTCTCCACACACCGGCTTTGTATCGCAGAATCTGAATTATTTAACTGAAATCTATCTGGATGGAATCTATCTAAATTGAAAACTTAAGCATTGAAAAATTATGCACATATCATACAGCGATTTAAAAGCGGCTTACCTTGGCTCTGTAACGTAATGTTTAATTTACATATACAGGGCGTGTTTTCAGGATGTGGCCTCTCATAGCACCGAGCTGGCCCCTGATTGGTTATGCCATTATGGGTGGAGCTTAATCATTTAATCTGCTATACTTTCGTATCTGATTTTTTTTTTGACATGATATCACATTCTGCTAGCTACAGCGAGATAAAACGGCGTTGAAGCAATTACGAGGAGAGGAGAATTCTAATTTTTTTCAAATTGGTTAAGCTTGTACAACAAAATAAATTATATTCGAATCGAAAGGATTGCCAAATTTGCAGCTGGCTTATACAGTGAAGTCGTAATGTAATAGTTAATCACCAGTTAATATCTACGAGTACAGTAATAACTTCTATTAGAACTCCTTCTCTTCAAACTCGGACTACCATAAAATCTAATTTTGACTTAGCATTGAAAACGTGGAAATACTACAGGATATTTACCAATACTTGCACCATTCCGTACGAAATGCAGTGACCAATGGAGCACGCCTTAAGATTTAGCCTCTTGGAGTACTTCCTCTTGTTTGCAGGCAAGTAAAATGTTATGTTTTCACTTCAATAAAAAAAAACGCGCCAGCAGATGTTCCGTTTTCTCTAAGACGTTTGTTAAATACAAAAATACAAAATCGGCGACTTTTTTTTTGTTTGCTCTCCAAGCTTTGAAGTTTTTTATGACTCGTATTTTCAAAAAAGTTACTGGTGATTTATTAAAGCCAAGTTTTAAGGCACGAAATAACTTTTTTGAGATCGGTATTTGTCCACAAATATACAGCGAAGTTTTTTTATGGACCAGTTCCACCAGTTACAAGACCTCTAAATACGAACGTGTCAACATAAAAACTAACTCAAGAGTTATGGACGCTTTTATGCAACCGCGTTGTCATTCTCTAACATCGCAAAGGAACTTAAGAATTCCCAGTTTTCCTGGTCCTGGCCGTCTTAATTCAAAGCTCCCACTTCGTCCCATAGGCATTCTGTGGACAGTCCAACTTCACATTTGAGGCTGCGACATCGAATCGACCGAACCGACACAGATTTAGTTGTGATTTGATTGTGATTGGTCACGACCATGCATCAGCCTCTAATCGACGTCTATGGATAGATGTTGGATAAGCAACGTTCTTTAGACGTTGCTGTTGTAGCAACTAAAATCCCACTTTCTCCGACGTCTAATCAACATCTTTGGCCTAACGTTGAAGAGGTGTCGGGATGTCGATGGTGTATAGACGTCTGGATCCCAACCAAACAACTTCATCATGATAGCGCAGATGGAAAATGAATGCCATCACAGGTCGCTTCCAAAATGTGACCAAAATGAAGGAATTTCAGGACCGCGAAAGGTTTTTTCCGGCCTTGCTTTGAAATATTATTCATGAAAATTGACTTCATAATATCATGTGTTACAGGAAAACCCAATGGCGGGGTACTTTTATTGAGGGTCACCATCATATCATGTGATTGTTACTTTCTAGATGGTGATTCCATAATAATTTATTTCCCAACGTCTATACAGCATTGGGAGATCGACGTTGTTTTTCGACGTCCATTTGCAAGCTTTTCGGAGCGTAACTTTGATGTCATATAATCAGTGTCTAACCCACGTGGAGAGCGTAGATGTTGTTTTGCCTTGTATAATTTACCAAAACCCGATGTCGATCCGACGTCGGGTGTGAACTTCATGCGACAATGTAATAAAGTCACAACGTTCACTGGATTATTTATGAATGTTGTGCCGCCCGATGTTTTTCGATGGATTCGTTTTACACTGAAACAGCATGTTTCTGTGCATATTCTAGGAGCATTACGACATTTCTGAGCGTGCATGCAAACTGTCACGTCTACGAAATTTCTTCATATTAATTACATTTAAAGAATGCGAGTTATCATTACCAATCGGTTTCGCTGTATCTTCATGATCTAGACCATATTCACACGATATGAAATTCAAGCTTAAAGTAGTATGGCATTGCTGATGTGACGTCACATGAGGTTTAACCCTAGCCGACTTTTGTCTCCAAAATATTGGCCACAAATTACCAAATTCTTATCACTTGTAGGGTATCCTCGTCCGTTGTATGTATGTGTATGAGCGTATGTCGGTGCGTGCGTGCGTGCGTGCGTGCGTGCGTGTGTGTGTGTATGTAAAATGCTACTCTTCCCACATTTATGGTCCGAGTTTTGAAATTTGGCAGGAATGCTCCCTGGGTAGACCTGCACATAACATGGATTTTGTCTGGCGGTTTAGCCGAAACTGGCTAAAATATTGGTCAAAAACTGCCAAATTTCAGACAATACAAAACTGCTACTCTCCATAGAAATCCGTCTGATTGCCTTGAAATTTTACAGCAATGTTTTCCTGAAGTTCCTGCATCAAGCTTGAAGTTCTATTTCGTTTGGCGATTTTGGCGACCAAAATATTAATAAAAAACGCCAAAATATCATGAAAAACAATGTCATACAGTATTACTATTTTACTGTTTCTTCGCCAACGGTATGTATTATCGTGGCCGGTTTAGTCCAGTGATTAGTATTGTCGCTCGAGATGAAAAGAGGTCGTGAGTTCAAGTCTCAGGCAAAGCTCATTTTTCGCTGCTAGGTTTTGCGGGCCATATTTATTGTTCTGCCCCCTACAGAAGCTATCCATGAGCAGAGCTAATCCCATGTAATATAACTTCATTGGTTTGGTGGTTCAGAATTGTAAGATCTACATGCTGAATTAAAATCAGTCGTGGATTAAAATAATCAATGATGTTGATAAATATGGGCACATTGTACACCGGCGTGAGCAACATAACATTGAAAAATCAGTACATGAAAATCTTTTCTTTTCTTTCTGGTTTCTTTCTCTTCTTTCTTTCTTTCTTTCTTTTCTTCTTTCTTTTCTTCCTTCTTTTCTTCTTTCTTTCTTTCCTTCCTCCTTTTCCACTGTTGCTCCCTCCCTCCTTCCCCTGCATGAATTTATATCACACAGCTTAATTTCTCAATATACCTGAAACATGTATTCAAACAAATTTTGGTCTTATTTTCTTTCATGAGTATGGTTTTCCTAAGAGGTGTCATTTAACAGCTGCACCTTGTCGAGTATTCCACACGTCCCACTCTGCAGGCTGTGATTCTTATTTTTCTGCACTCAGTTTTTTTCTAAGGATTATGTTTTGTTCATGTCTTGCATTTTGTATCGTTGACTTTCAACAGTTTTTCTTAAGCATTACTTCACGTAACAAATATGCTTTCAACATTCCAACTGCATGTTCACGGACAAAGTGTTCATGGACAAAACGTTCACGAACAAAAAAATGCTCACAGACAAAACTTTACGAAAAGAATCGTAACCGGACAAACCGGCATGACATGACTTCCTGAGTCCCCTTTGCACTTCACATTATCGGTGTGTTGATGACATCGATGTTGTGTGGTGTGGGCATAGATGCAGATCGAGGTGATTTCGGGATGGGAGGAAAAGGAGGAGGAGTGCTCTCAAGGGACGGCTTAGGCGTGTTTTTGAGATGGTTTTCAGGAAACTTTGTCTAGGTTATTTGACGTGGGAAGTAGTTGAGAAACGAGAGTTCTGGACCAAAAATTGGCGCCAAAATGACGTCACAGGGTGGTCCAGAACTCTCATGAGAGTTCTGGACCAGATGGTAATTGAAATAGCGCGCGCCTGTATGAATGACGTCATAATGAGGTCATCATGACATCATTAGTCACGTGACATGTCAATCATGTGTCACGTGTCATATGTCACATGACCTGTCAATCATGTATATGAGGAAAATTTTCCTGCTGATTAACCTTCTGGCCTGAACGGCTCAGTTGGTAGAGCGCAGGGCCCGTAAGCGGACCCATGATCTGAAGGTCGGTGGATCGAACCCGCCCTCGGGCATCACTTTCATATCATGGGTCCTCAATCTTAGAACACCCCCCCCCCCCGGGTCCTCAATCTTAGAAGACCCCCCCCCCCAGGATCAAGACATGACATGAATCGAACCCCCCCCCCCCCCCAGGATCAAGACATGACATGAATCGGACCCCCCCCCCAGGATCAAGACATGACATGAATCGGACCCCCCCCCCCCCAGGACCAAGACATGACATGTATCGGACCCCCCCCCGGACCAAGACATGGCATGTATCGGACATAGTCATATAGCTATATGACTATGTAATTGCTATGTGAACATAATTAGTTTCAAGTATGTATGTCATTATCAGATCGTTCAACAGTCAAGCCGCGATAGCTCACTTGGCACAGCAAACGGCTAGCAACCTGAGAGTCCCGGGATCGATACCACATCGGGGCAAACTTTTTTTTGGTTTTTTGTTCATTTTTATGACTGTGTGACATTATGTGACAACATGTGACTGTGCCATCATGTGACTCTGTGACATTATGTGACTGTGACTGTTTTTTTTTTTTTTTAACATAATGGCTATATTTCTATGTCTATTTTCACTATTATTATGATAATATTTAATTAGTCATATTTCAATGGTTCTAACCACACAGCATAGGAATAAGTACATGTGTACAGAGTGTGGGGAAACCGATCAATAAATTTTAGAGTGCACTCGTTCAGAGTGTGGAGGAAACCGATCGATAAAATTTCAGAGTGCACTCGTTCAGACCGTGGGAACGATCGATAAATTTGAAAACATCAAAGGCCTAGACCGTGGGAACGATCAATAAATTTCAGAGTGCACTAATTCAGAGCGTGGGAATGGGATTTTCCCTACGTTAAGTCCAATGTTATGTTTTAAGTTATAGTAGTTGGAAAATGACACTTCTAAAACACATTTAACAAATGTAGTTTTTTGATAACATATAATATATAAAATAAGTTTGAACATTTTAGCATTCTACTTATTTGAATGTTCTAAAGTCATAGTAGTAGAAAAATGGTGGTTCTAGACCAACTTTAGCAAATTTAGTTTTTAACACCATATGATATATAACATAAGTTTGAACATTTTAGCACGCTACTTATTTGAATATTCTAAAGTCATAGTAGTGGAAAAATGGTGGTTCTAGACCAATTTTAACAAATTTTGTTTTTTGACAAAATATGATGTATAAAATAAGTTTGAACATTTAACCATGGTGTAGTAGGGTAAAAATGGTGGTTCTAGACCAATTTTAACAAATTTTGTTTTTTGACAACATATGATGTATAAAATAAGTTTGAACATTTTACCATGGTGTAGTAGGGTAAAAATAAGGGTTCTAGACCAACTTTAACAAATTTTGTTTTTTGACAACATATGATGTATAAAATAAGTTTGAACATTTTACCATGGTGTAGTAAGGTAAAAATCAGGGTTCTAAACCAACTTTAACAAATTTAGTTTTTTACACGTTTCAGACGATTCTACCACTTGGTTGATCGGTTGATTGTTGGAAAATGAAAAGTAAAAATGTGGATAGTTATGTAGGAAAACTGCGCCCATTCAAAAGACGTGTTCGAATGGCAAGCCCATTTTAAAGACGTGTTCGAATGGCAAGCCCATTCAAAACACGTGTTCGAATAATTTTTGAAAGATATTACGTCGTGGTATTGTTCAACAAATTGTTCAACATGTTCAACAGGTTCAACATGTTCAACATGTTCAACATGTTCAACTTGTTCAACATGTTCAACATGTTCAACATGTTCAACTTGTTCAACATGTTCAACTTGTTCAACATGTTCAACTTGTTCAACATGTTCAACATGTTCAACATGTTGTTGTTGAACATGTTCAACAAGTTGTACATAAAGCTATGTTTAAAGACTTTCTCATCATTTGAATAGTGTAGGTTGAACCGAAAGGATGTATACATGCAAGATTTGTTCGAAATCTTACAATTGGCCGCAAAGTCTTAAAAGACACTTAAAGGTTGCTCACGCTTCAGAAGTGGATGAAGAATCGGATATGGAAAACCCTGTAAAACTACCTTTCACGGAAACTTTAGATGAGTCTTCTATGGAAAGTCAAAGCGTCAACATAGCTGAAAAGAATGCACATGCTTGTGCAGAATGTGGTGCATTGTACAACAGCGAAGAAGCTTTGCTCAAACATATGGAGCAGTGTGGTGAGGATGCTGATGACAGGAGTTCTGAAAGTGAGTCAGAAACAGACTCTGAAAGTGAGTCAGAAATAGACTCTGTTTGGCATGATATGGTTCAAGACGTCTACGATGACTATGATAACATATTTCAAGAAAAGGTTTCAGAATATGAAGAACAAGGACTTGAAGATGCGCGTGAAATAGCAAGTTATGACCTTCGACCCATTTATAAGCATGGACTAAAACAACTGTTTATGAGACTGTTCACCTATACCCAGCGTCTACAACAAAGCAAACATTATCAAAAGATTTTAGAGGACTTTAATTACTTTGTTGATGAAAAACATTATAAGTATTCAAAGGCATTAAAGGCGGCTATAAGGAAAAACAACGCATTCTTTGAAGAGCTACTAGATATGGAGGAGGAGGAGGATGGTAGCAGTGACGAAGAAAGTGGCATGGACAGTGAACAGAGTGAAACAGATGCAGAAAAATAGACTTATTTGACTAAACTTTATAATAAAGACTTTATAAATGTTGTAATATTTTATTAACTTAAGCGCTGTGTAATATATTTCTTGCTTTGCAACATATAAAGTCGTAAGGTTCCTGACATGGTTTTAATTGACCCTTAAACCATATATCATATATTGGGTATTATAGTTAATTTTGTATTATTATGTATTATATTCAAGAATTGTATTATTATGTATTATATTCAAGTATTGTTTTATTATGTATTATATCCAAGTATTGTTTTATTATGTATTATATCCAAGTATTGTTTTATTATGTATTATATCCATGTATTGTATGAGAAAAATAAAAAGTTGAAAAGCATCATATGTGTTTTTATTGAACATTACAACTATGTACAATTATGATAAAAACAAAACTATTTCAAATACATATTATGTTAATACATGTGCAGAAGAACTTAACTTAAAATTTTATAACAACTGACTTCACATGAACATAGACAATGCTAATTTCATAGTCTACATATGAAGACAATTTAATTTGAACTACATATCAAATGTACATGTTCATATGAGTCAAAGCTAAGTTCTTGTCAAGCTTCAAAACCTTCGGTCCAATCTTCTGCACTGTGATGAAATCAAAGCATTTATTAAGCTCGTCATGCTGTTAAAACTGTATACAGTCATCTCGCTGTCTACTCAACCATCTTCTGACAGTCACTGCATTTATACAGATCCATTTTCTGAAGCATGAGATCCACTGACGTCATTTGCTTCTTCAACATGTGCCAGTCTTTCAATGACAACAAAATTCCCTTCTTGGTAGGATATAACCTCCCAGATGCATGATTCGTAATATATTTACGAATGTTAACCATCACTTTCTGTTGATAGTTCACCAATTTAATATATGTTTCTCCATTAATGGGTATCATAACCGGTGAATCGTCTACACGCATCTTCTTCATAGTGGTATCAGCTTTACGCTCCGGTTCTCGCTTCACATTAGGCTCTGTCGTATTTTTTCGCATTTTACACGGCGGCGTCATAGCTGGTAACTCATCTCTTTTTATCTTTCTAAGATGTGGTCGCTTTTGTCGCTGCTGACGTGACTTCACCTTGGACTTTACCATGGGCATTGCCTTAGACTTTGCTGTAGGTATTGTCTCAGGCTTTGCTATAAAATTTTCTGCAGGCATTGCCATAGATTGTAGTTGTTGTTCACTCACTGCAGACATGTTCACTCTTCAGTATCTTGATACAGAATGTGCGTTATGTCTGAGGGTAGGTACCTTTTATGCTCTATAGGGAGCTGTCACACTCGAGGTTGGACACACTATGCCCTAAAATGTTTAGAAATAACTTTACCATATGCGACTTTGCAGCTAATTGTAAGATTTCGAACAAATCTTGCATGTATACATCCTTTCGGTTCAACCTACACTATTCAAATGATGAGAAAGTCTTTAAACATAGCTTTATGTACAACTTGTTGAACATGTTCAACAACAACATGTTGAACATGTTGAACATGTTGAACAAGTTGAACATGTTGAACATGTTGAACATGTTGAACATGTTGAACAAGTTGAACATGTTGAACATGTTGAACATGTTGAACAAGTTGAACATGTTGAACATGTTGAACAAGTTGAACATGTTGAACATGTTGAACATGTTGAACCTGTTGAACATGTTGAACAATTTGTTGAACAATACCACGACGTAATATCTTTCAAAAATTATTCGAACACGTGTTTTGAATGGGCTTGCCATTCGAACACGTCTTTAAAATGGGCTTGCCATTCGAACACGTGTTTTGAATGGGCTTGCCATTCGAACACGTCTTTAAAATGGGCTTGCCATTCGAACACGTCTTTTGAATGGGCGCAGTTTTCCTACATAACTATCCACATTTTTACTTTTCATTTTCCAACAATCAACCGATCAACCAAGTGGTAGAATCGTCTGAAACGTGTAAAAAACTAAATTTGTTAAAGTTGGTTTAGAACCCTGATTTTTACCTTACTACACCATGGTAAAATGTTCAAACTTATTTTATACATCATATGTTGTCAAAAAACAAAATTTGTTAAAGTTGGTCTAGAACCCTTATTTTTACCCTACTACACCATGGTAAAATGTTCAAACTTATTTTATACATCATATGTTGTCAAAAAACAAAATTTGTTAAAATTGGTCTAGAACCACCATTTTTACCCTACTACACCATGGTTAAATGTTCAAACTTATTTTATACATCATATTTTGTCAAAAAACAAAATTTGTTAAAATTGGTCTAGAACCACCATTTTTCCACTACTATGACTTTAGAATATTCAAATAAGTAGCGTGCTAAAATGTTCAAACTTATGTTATATATCATATGGTGTTAAAAACTAAATTTGCTAAAGTTGGTCTAGAACCACCATTTTTCTACTACTATGACTTTAGAACATTCAAATAAGTAGAATGCTAAAATGTTCAAACTTATTTTATATATTATATGTTATCAAAAAACTACATTTGTTAAATGTGTTTTAGAAGTGTCATTTTCCAACTACTATAACTTAAAACATAACATTGGACTTAACGTAGGGAAAATCCCATTCCCACGCTCTGAATTAGTGCACTCTGAAATTTATTGATCGTTCCCACGGTCTAGGCCTTTGATGTTTTCAAATTTATCGATCGTTCCCACGGTCTGAACGAGTGCACTCTGAAATTTTATCGATCGGTTTCCTCCACACTCTGAACGAGTGCACTCTAAAATTTATTGATCGGTTTCCCCACACTCTGTACACATGTACTTATTCCTATGCTGTGTGGTTAGAACCATTGAAATATGACTAATTAAATATTATCATAATAATAGTGAAAATAGACATAGAAATATAGCCATTATGTTAAAAAAAAAAAAAACAGTCACAGTCACATAATGTCACAGAGTCACATGATGGCACAGTCACATGTTGTCACGTAATGTCACACAGTCATAAAAATGAACAAAAAACCAAAAAAAAGTTTGCCCCGATGTGGTATCGATCCCGGGACTCTCAGGTTGCTAGCCGTTTGCTGTGCCAAGTGAGCTATCGCGGCTTGACTGTTGAACGATCTGATAATGACATACATACTTGAAACTAATTATGTTCACATAGCAATTACATAGTCATATAGCTATATGACTATGTCCGATACATGCCATGTCTTGGTCCGGGGGGGGGGGGTCCGATACATGTCATGTCTTGGTCCTGGGGGGGGGGGTCCGATTCATGTCATGTCTTGATCCTGGGGGGGGGGGGGTCCGATTCATGTCATGTCTTGATCCTGGGGGGGGGGGGTTCGATTCATGTCATGTCTTGATCCTGGGGGGGGGGGTCTTCTAAGATTGAGGACCCGGGGGGGGTGTTCTAAGATTGAGGACCCATGATATGAAAGTGATGCCCGAGGGCGGGTTCGATCCACCGACCTTCAGATCATGGGTCCGCTTACGGGCCCTGCGCTCTACCAACTGAGCCGTTCAGGCCAGAAGGTTAATCAGCAGGAAAATTTTCCTCATATACATGATTGACAGGTCATGTGACATATGACACGTGACACATGATTGACATGTCACGTGACTAATGATGTCATGATGACCTCATTATGACGTCATTCATACAGGCGCGCGCTATTTCAATTACCATCTGGTCCAGAACTCTCATGAGAGTTCTGGACCACCCTGTGACGTCATTTTGGCGCCAATTTTTGGTCCAGAACTCTCGTTTCTCAACTACTGTGGGAAATTTGGCACACTTATAGTGGGTGATTGGATATCGTAAAATCAGCATCTTTTTACCTTCAGGGCCAAGGTCAAATTGAGGTTAGCTGATATTTTTCTTTACAATGATTTCCATGAAGCTGTTCCTGGGCTCTTTTTCCGGGGAGTTACAAATTCACTAAACGTATAGAAAACAACAAGTTCTCCATGAAGCCACAAAAATGTTTGAACTTGACCTAGAAGATCACGGTCACAGTGAAATCGATATAAGTTTCCAAAAGACGATTCACCACGAATAGGGTGAGGAATAGCGTTCAAATAATTTGATAGGTAACGTCGTGTCTTTGAGGGTTAAGTGAAACGATCTGGAGCTCATTCTCGATCCGTTGGGATAAAAAAAAACTTTACATAAAATGTTCATTTTGCCTAACCGTGCTTTTAAGATCAGATTCCAAACCACAAGTTGACCATTATCTCGAAAAATGTTAGAGAAAGATTATGGCCCTTTCGGCCTAAAATATCCACAAAACAGATACAAAGGTGGCCTTGATCTCTTCGATAAAAACAAGGTGCACAATTATCTCCAAAATCATCAAATATGTTCGGTTCAATTGGCCTAAAAGTCGCTGCATAAGAAGAACCTCGATGACCGGGATCTTTTCGGTCAAGATCAAGGCTGGAATCCAGAAGATGATAATTATCTTGAAAACCTTTCAGTCTAAATAACGTTACAGAAAAGATACATGACTGACATTTACCTTTCGACTAAGGCCAAGGTTGGAAACCATTGTCCTTATTGCCGTTAGAAATCTCGGTTTGCGAAAGCATGTTACAAGACATCGACCTCCATCCCACTCCCTCCCTCCCCCCATACCCCTTCACCACGAAAATTCTGCAGAAGGTACTTTAAAAACATTTCAACATTCAGTGTGTATGTTATAGCTTTTGTCTTACATCTCATGTAATCGGCGAAACCTTGACAATTGCCGCTTTTTATTGCAGTTCTCGGGAATGTCCAGAGCGATGCCAATATAGCGGTAGTGAGAGAACTAAAACTGCCTGTACAGCGATCGTTGGAAGCGCTACCCGATCTGCTTAGCGTAGAAGTCACGCCAGATGAAGGGGAGGCTTTTATACTGACACTCACCCGCACGCGGGAGATGAGGCCCGATGACGTCAGAGTGGTCCTGGATGAGCCCGTGGCACCGGAACTGCGTAATGTGCAACTAAGGAGTCTCTCGGTGCGTTTGTACCAACTGTCTTTTTTTTCGAATGGATGTTCATTGAATCTTGAGCCTGCAGGTTAATGCTTTACGTAGGAGAGAGGATTACATATATATATATATTGGCTTTCCAACTACACTTTTAAAATCTGGTTGAACATTTTTTTTCGATCTGATTATTACGAATACGGAAGATAGTGGTAGAGCACATAGATTTCTGAAAAAAATAAACCCCCATATTCGATGCTGATTAAGAAAAAAAAATGTCGAACTTATCGTTTCAACACCTTTAAAATCGAAGTGACCCTTGCTGCCCCTCCCCCCCTCCAACCACTCCCACAAACGAATCACTGATATATCACAATAGAGTCGAGCTCCACCAGACACTTGAAGGCACTTGGAATTTTACTTATAACTGGAGCAGAGTCTGATCTCCAAATGGAACACATTTCCACATGCCGCCTAAAACCCGCACAACTGTGCAATCACTGGTGTGAACAGCGCACTTATTGTTCAGATAACATTGAACTTCAAATGATACCCCTTTATCGATAACGATATGCAAGCCAGTAAGAATATTTCGGCTAAAATGCAGTATGAAGTTGAAAAAGAACGTCAACATTCGTAATAATACGATTATGGTTGCTGCTTGTATTTATCCCCGTGTAACGGAGGAATATAATTTTCAGCTTGTCTGTCCGTCCGTCCGTTCGTCAGCTCTACTTTTAAAAAAACCTGCTAAATTTTGATTCAAGTAAGCAGCAGTAATCAAATACGTGTCCATTTTTTATATTTTCAGGGTAAAGGGTGGGGGTGTCTACGTCACCAAGTGACACTGGTTCGACAAATGAATGTGTCTCCTTTCTGTTGCTTTTCGCCTTCAGTTCCACATGAACACAACATTTTGTGTTTCTACTTTTAGAATGTGGGTTATTACCAGGACAGATCACGTGACGCAGTTATGGCGGTTGCCACGGAGACCGCCAATGGCGATGTGACAAGAACACTGGTATATAAGTTTGAAAAAAAACAAACTCGTGTCCTTTTAGGCCTTATTAGTGAGATCAGTTTAGATAGGCTTTTTAACAGCAAGTCGCTGGCACTTTTGAATTCTTCCTAAAAATACTATAATAAAATCTCTTCCTATTTCTCCCGCAAGTGAAGAAAATCTTGTGTGTGTGTGTGTTTTTTTTTTGTTACAAACCAGAAATTCAGTTATTTGTAGCCTTTTAGAAGTTTAATTTCTATGCATATTTGTTTCCGTAGACGGGAACTCTGACACTGAACGAAAAGACGTACGAAATTAGACCGGTTTCGAAAGCGCTTCAGGAGATTACGGACATGCTGGAAAGCCGGAAGTTACAGGAGCATGAACGTCACATGCTGCACAGCCTTGATCACGTGACGTTGCCCATTGTCGATTCGGCAGGTATCTAAGAAGATAGATTTTTTTGTTGGTAGATGTCGTTCTAAATTTTGGGCGATGTAGGTTAGTCGATAACAGTATTTTCTGACATTGGAAACTCCAATTCAAAACGACGACACGACGGCATCAATGACGAGTCTGAAATTTTATTGAAAATCTTCGCAATACCAACTGAGGTAAAAAAAATTGACGCCATTTCAAAGCAGTTGTAATCTCATTCTGAATACAAAAAATGCAAATATAGAAATTGGCATGTTTAGTTGTATATCTAAGGCTGTATCTAATATTCGTTATATTTAAAATTCCAGTCGATTATGAGCAAAAAGAGCGACTGAATGAAGAAAGGGAAGAGCGAGAAGAAGTGGAAGAGAGGGAGGAGACGTACAGAGAGGATTACATCCAACTGCTCAGGGTATTATGTACTCACAGTTATGGGGCTGACGTGCACCTGGCATCAAAATCAACAGATTTCATGTCACCAATATAGATTTTAATATTTTATGAATTCAGTTTAAACCACATATTACACATATTAAATGCAAGGCGCTGTTTGATGCAAAATAACACAATTTGCAAATGAACAAAAAAAATTAGAAAAATTCGACCATTTCGTTTCATCCATTGTATCAATCCGCGTTTCACGACTGTGAACCAGCTGATTGCTTTCACACTGGCAAACTAACTTGCCACTATCACGAAAAGTCTATCTAATAATAAAATTTAAGACACTTTCACAGAGAATTCATTGGCCAACTGTCTGCAATTCAGCATACTGAGAACAAAACATTTGTTGTGACTTTTTTCGTCATTTCACAATTTCACGAATTAATGTATGCGGTATCCTTTGAAAATAAAACCGGCCGTTATAATGAGACACTACAGGGTGGATGCGGGTTGAATGTTCGGCTGCGATAAAAATTAAAGTTGACCGCAACCGGATTATATGGCTTGTTGAGTCATTTAAAAAAAAGACTTTTTTACCGGACGCAATATGTGCGAATTGAGCAGGAAATTCCTGGAAATGACGTCCTCACTGTTATCATCCTGGTTATTGCTGCACAAAGAAAACAAACTTTAAGTTACATATAAAGCAGAGTGGTAATACCGAAAGGGTAATTTCATCTCGTAAGTTTTAAAAAATTATGAGATTTATAAAAAAATCACAATAAAAGCAATATTTAATGAAACTTTGAGAATGCATGGCATACTGTGCTAGATTGACATTCCATAAATGGAAAATTAATGTCTGTTAAACTGGTTTCCAATTCCGTAAAAGGACTTTGTCAAAGGGTTTGAAAAAAAGATGCGTAAGCATGGACGCTTTTTTCGATTGGTTCCTTTATTTAATAACCTATCAAAATACGGTTTATATCCCCATAATAAAAACATGGAACTTTTAATAAATTTTCCGTACTTCACCATAAGATTTTCTTTAAACACAACTTTTGCCCTTATATTTTGAACTATCCCCCTGACAAGTTTTATATGGCGACATTTGAACGAAAGGTTTGCAATAAAAACTCGTGCGTTATGAGTTGTTTGTACAACCGCAGCATAAAACAAGAACTAACTATTAATAGCAAGTTTTATCTTCGAACTGTCACCTTCTTTGGTCCTTTCAGCCCAGGGATTCAATGCATAAACTGATAACCGGCTCTGGTCATGCGAGACCTGAGGGCACATTTCTAGTTTTCCCTCTTTGTCAGACATAATACCATCCCGTTGTAACGCTTTGTTTCTGGTTTACACACATCGGTACACAGATTCGTACAATGCCAGGTATATTTGTGTTGTGCCACATACCGGTGCCAACAGCAACCAGCAACCGTATACATACAGACCAAGTTGTTCTCTGATCATTCTGTCCCTAAGGTCAGGAGGGGCATATTTTTGACTCATCCGTCCTGGCATCCACCATTCGGTGCGGCTCGCTATGATTATGAACACCGTAATTCAAGCTCTACCAACCGGATTACAGTCAAACCTGGTGTGTAGCTTTTATAAGTAATGCTCCTTAGAGCTGATTTGGCTTTAGTGACCTTGTGTCGTTGTTAAAGGTCACTGTGTGACTTTGAAATTTTACAGGATATTTCCCATACCTAGTGGTTTCTGAAACCATATTTCCGGTTTCACTGGTCGGATTTAAATTAAATCTGGTATGTAGCTTTTATATATAATGTCATAGAGCTGATTAGGTTTTGGTGGCTTTTGTTCAAGGTCACTGTGGGACTTTTTTCATGGGGTTTTCCATCCCGAGTTTTTCTAAAGCCTTCATGTGTTATGCCTAATATGTTAACGCACATTTTTGCAGCGGAAACATATATCTGGCCAATTAATCGTCTGGGAATACCTATTCTCCAAACCATATGGCAATTCTGTTGAGGCATCCGTGTTCCAACGGACACATTTCCAGTCTTTTTTAGCCACCAGCCAAATTTTTGCTGAGGGCTATTGCTATCGGTTAGTCCGTCTGTCCGTCCGTCCGTTAACATTTGGGGTGCTATATTTTGTAGGCACCAAAACGTTGTTTCCGCAGTCGGATCGTTTTTCAAATTTAACACAGTGAAGGAGTATATATTAAAAGTGTGCAGCGTCAAGGTTTCAGTTTGATCGACCAAAAATTGTCGAAAAAATGGCCCTCTGAACTTAGGCAATTTTTCGTGTATTGCACTGTCATACAGGCGACTTTGTACGCATCACTTCGACATGAACGCTTTGATATAAAGCTATGAAACCTTGCACAGTGACAGAATATATATTGAAGATGTGCAACGTTAAGGTTTTACTTTGATCGGCCAAAAATTGTTGAAATTACGGCCCTCTGAACTCAGGCAATTTTTCTTGTATTGCACTGTCATACAGGCGACTTTGTACGCATCACTTCGACATGAATGCTTTGATATATGGCGTTGAACATAAAGGCGCTTGCTAGGGACTTTGTACCTCTGATGCCTATGTTTTAGTACTTCCATAACCAGAAGATATTCTTAAACAAGGAATTTTCTTAGTCTCATTTAATTATCCGCCAATATTTTTAAATTTCAGGAAATCTTGGATAGAAGGAAACCTTCCAGACATAAGCGTGGAGCAGATTTGTCTCAAGACAAATTCCACGTAGAGCTAACATTTCTCACTGAATATAGCATTTTTGAACAGTAAGTACAAAAAACTCATAACTACTACGAGTATGTCATAATTCGGGGGAAAAAATCCTGAGCAGTTCATAACGACGGGCTCCCTGCTCCGGTATTTAGTTCTCGCTTAAAAGTAAAGATAAGCAAATTTGGAGCTTTTGCTTAAAGTACAGTGAAACCTTATTAATTCCAATAGTGTTGGGGCTGACAAAATTTGTCCGGATTAGCAAGGTGTCCGGATTGCTCAGGTTGTGAAGTAATGGCTTGATTTGCCTATTAAATGAATCATTGTTGGTAATGTAGACGATCTCCCCCGGGGTACGGAAAATGGTAGCGGAATTAATAGTAACGGTAAACAGAAAAAGTGGTAAAGTGTTAAAAAGGAAAAGACGTTGATTAGACGTCGAAGAAAGTTTAATTTCGGTCTCGACCAAAACGAAACGCCTTAACAACGTTGCTTTCTCAACGTCAGTTCAATGTTGTATCAAAGACCATGGTAAGAGGTTGATATCTTGGTAACGATCAGTCACAACCAAAGTACAACCAGAATTAATGTTGTTGTTTTTTTGTTTTTTTTTTGGTCGGGTCGACTTTGGCCTCAAATCGACTTTGGCTCGACCTTAGAATGTTTACTGGACAGTTTGAGCGGCATTTGTTGTTTTGATGTTTTTTCAGTTGGATGATAAAAACCGGAAATAACTCACATGAAGCTCTGGAACACATCAAGTTCTTCTTTATTCATATCTTCCATGGGGTATGCTCTCCAATATTAACTTTCGCCTGGTAACTTCACATTAGGCTTAGCTCACCGCAAGTGTACTCGTGAGGGCAAAAATACTTTTCTATCTAATTTTCCTGTATTAGTATTTGTTTCTGGTAGTAAGGTTAATATGTTGGTCATGTTGCTGGGCTTTTCTTACTTATATTGTTGTCATACGACTGTTTTTATAAAACAGCTGACCTCTGGATAGATCAGTTATGTGTGACCACAATGCGGGTGGGTATAAAAAATAGTTCTTCTCTTACAATAAGTACTATTTTCGATGAATCACCAGAGCGTCAGCTTAAGCAGGTCTAACACATAACAAACCAAACCGCTAAAGAGGTTGGCTGTTACACAACAACGATGGTAGGTCCTCGGTTGTTGTGCAGGGTTCTAGTTAAAAGTCCATCCGGTCAAAAGCCCACCCTGTCATGCATAGTGCATATTATACAGGGGTATGGCAAAAAAAAATTGGGAGGAGGGCATTTCTCTGCAGTTTATAAAATGGTGAGGGTGGGATTTCATGCGGGAGCGTTTTCCAGGGGGGGGGGGGGGATCAAATTATTTTTCTTGATTCTATGAACTCACCCGTACTTTATCTGGTACAACAATGCTGTATAGCACATAACAGCTCTATAGAATTCATCATATTACTACATAATACTTTTGATCGCATAAGCTGTTTAAGTACGTGATACATATCTTAAATATTCTGAACAGTATTTAATAATTAAATGCAGAGGTCCGCTAATGATTGCAAAATCTGGGGTAAAATAGATATTAATTTAATTATAGTACAGTAAACATAACAAATTAAAATGTTTGCAGATTTTCTTGATGTACAATAACATTGATCGCAGTGACGTTCATATTGTTCCCTGGCTTAAAGCTTTGCACATTGCCACAGTAAGAAACTAAATTACCTTCAGAAAATGAATACTTGCAAAATTGTCGAAATCTTTTCTTAAAGATAATTTTCCCAATTTTACGAGTGAAAAACATATAATAATAATAATAATAATAATAATAATAATAATAATAATAATAATAATAATAATAATAATAATAATAATAATAATAATAGTAATAATAATAGTAATAATATATGTGCGATACATCTATGTAATTATTGATTACATTTTTTAACTCGGGATTAATATAATTTCGAATATATCTGCAATTCAAATAGAAGTAAATTTTGTGTACATTTGCTCTGTAAATTTCATGATAAATAACAGATAAAGTTGTTGTAAAAGACAAACGAATATATCTAAAATACACCGAATCCTTGTATATAATATTGTGTAATCATTAGTGTTGTTATGATTTGTTATTCCATATTTCTCATGTGTTTCAGACACAGGAGGCATCATCTTATGCCAAAATATCGGATCGCGGCATCAATTTAAAGGCCACAGAAAATGCACTCAGAGGGTTCATGAACCTTAATGATATGAATTGGGCTAATACTGACCACCTCATGATGTGGACGAGGTAGATGTGAAATTGTATTAAATGTTCAAGCGCATAACAAGCTGAACATACCAGCTATACACTACCGGGCAAATCTTTTAACTTTTTTTCAGAAATAAAAGCATTAATCAATACTTTGTTTTAAGATTTGTAGTAAAACGCAATTTTTTGGCTAAAACGCTTAAATTATAAACCGGGTCTCGTTGCAGACCAAAGTCTAATTGGATATAAACGGAGATATTTAGGTACTTTCTGAAGACGAGATCAAATATAATCCAGGAAATAAGCAGCCTAACTCCCTGGCAAAAGTTGAGGCGTATTAACCCTCTGCGTTCTTTTAAAATATTAAGGTGTCTGAAAAGTGTGCATCTTTCCCTGCCTCGCCAAGTGAAATAAATCGGTATCTAAAATACCTTGTGCTCACTTTTAGGCTACTTTAAACGCAGTCTTCTAGAATTAAACTACTCACTCCTTCTTTTATGTATCTAATTAAACTGCATCAGTAGTGAAAATATCAATTTTAAAATCAAGCTATTGTATATGTTTATCATGTTTAAGTAATGTATCAAAGTTAAGTACCTACGTTTTATATATTAAGAGCCAGGTAAACGGTAAAAATCCCCCTTCCAGGTTAGAGCCCAACTTCCCCAGTTTTACATACCCGATAACCGGGTGTAGGAAAAAATGGCAACGGAAAAAATGGCAAAGTGAAAAAACGGAAAAAATGGCAAAATAACAAAATAAAAATTTTATCACATTTGTCAAATTTATTCTTAAGCGTAATATCACGAGCATGTTGCCCATTCTAGACAACGGCCCTAATAAATGTATTGTTGTGACGGCACCCGAACATTCATAGGATTAGCAATACTGTATACACAGGGTTTAAGTTTTGCCGAAGGCAGCCCAAATAAATGTTTTGTTACGTTGACACCCGAGTATCCGAAAGATTAACCGCATTGTACACACATCGAATAAGTTTTGCCTGATGCACCCCAACTAGATGTATTGTTACTTTGGCACCCGAGCATCAAAGGATTAACGGTGCCCCACACAGGGATTATGTTTTGCCATTTTTGCTTGCACCCCAAATACCCTGACATCAAGAGGCATAAAGTGGTTTTGATTGGACTTTCTTTGATCCTGAGTAGTCAAGGTAGGCAATTTCTTTGTTTCGACTGAACTTCAGTGAAACCTGCAAAATTTGCTATTTTTTCCTTTTTTCACTTTGCCATATTTTCCGTTGCCATTTTTTCCGTACCTCCCGATAACCACCACCCCCACTCCCCATCCCGCCCCGCCCACCCCATTTAATTATTTTTGAGGACTTAAAGAACTTACGATATTCTTACATCTTCTACAAATGTTTTAATCATATACTTCTCATTTCTAACAAGCTTGTTTCGATTGCTTATTCTGAAGAACTGGTTAACAATGGATTCACAGCTTACTTACAATAACGTATCAAACTGATCAACTGCTAAAATCTGCTTCAGTCGAATTTTAATTTTTTATTTATTATATGAATAGAGCATATTTCGTTAGATCCTAGATTTCCAATCATCCACACATTGCATGAAAAACATATAAAAAACTTAACACGGAAGGGCTCTATATTGAGAAGGAAAAATCAGGGGCTTATTACCGAGAGCGGGGACTTTTGCTGTTACTGGGGATGGGATTTTTACCTAAAACTTGGCATGTATATTATTTGAAAAGAAATGAAGCATAAATGCAAGATCAATACGTTTTTTTTTAATTTATGCTTCCTTGGAACTCGCACTACAATCTCCACGTTGAATATTATAACTACTTAATTCTTTAAAATTCCTACATCAAAATTTATTTTGACAAACTACTGTTTTTTATAAACAATATTTAAATGGTCAAGAATGGGGATACTTGAAATGATATTAAAAAGGACAGGAGTTACTTTTTCTGACATTTTTTCGCAGGTTGCCTTTATACTACGGCTCGTACGACGGTATTTTGGGTTTGGCTGGAGGCATCTGTAGTGTTTGTCAGCCTGGGATCAGCCTTACTCAAAATCACGAATATGGGTTGTTTTCATATGCAACGGGAGCACATGAGCTTGGTCATACGTAAGTAGTAGTATTTTCTCACCTTACCTGGTGATGCAAACCGCTTCGTATTGAAGCATTTTTCTTATTCTTTTGAAGTGAGCCAGTGAAGCTTTTATACCACTTAAACTAAATTGTAAATAAAATGTCTATGTTCATTTCTGGAGCTGAAGCATATACTCCTTTAAAAGTATGTGAGCAGATGTTTTATATTTAGTATCGCACTATTAAAACGTGCTCGCTAGCTAGAAGCAGCATCCTGCTTTGCAGCGAGCACATTAACTGGGTGACATACCAAAAGCTTAAATTCTCTAGTAATACGACTTACAATTTTATTGATGCTGAAGTGGAATTCCTCTTCGTTTCTATTGGCTCGGTTATACATGTACACGCTGAATCTATGGCATTTAGGCCAGGTCCCCTATGAGTTGGGGGCAGTCTTGAAAATACGCCCACTGCTTGTTGTTCCACGCATTTCGTAAGAGGTGACTAATCGGAGTTTCTTTCTTTCTAACTCCTCTTTTATTATTTTTTCAGTCTTCCTTTTTTCCCACTTGTTCCTTCAGCAAGTGCGTCCCAATATACCCGTTGCAATTGGTGAACGGGACGTTAACATCAAATAAACAAACAAACAATTTCGGCAACAAGCGAAAAGTGTGATTTGTTGGCTTTCAGTCATTCTTGTTAATATGTTACGCGCCGTTTTGGGACCGGCACCGTTTTAAGACGGCACTAGCGCCGTTTTGGGACCGATGCTGGTCCCAAAATGGCCTGGCCGTTTTGAGTCGGCTAGGGGCCGTTTTGGGACAGTCTTTGTCTTAAATGGAACATGCGCCGTCTTGAGACGGCGCATGTGCCATTTTAAAACTACTGTTCAATTTTAAAAAGCAAGATAAAAGAGACATTTTGCTTTTTCTTAAAGTTTATTCAGATTGTACTGTCACACTATTTTCGATAACTTTTTTCACTTGTTTATGTTTTTATATCAATGTTTATGTTTTATCTCGAGTCGCAATTGTCAATTACTTTTGGGATAACATTGTGTACGCGTTGGCCTTTGGGGATTATGATTAGTGAGGGAAGAGTGTTCATCTTACTCCGAAAATGGACAGTTTTAAAGCAAAGTACAACGGCACACGTGCCCCAAGTAATTGACAGCAATTTGGGAGATTAGGGGATTAAGACTGATTTGCAGAAAGCAGCAGATTCAGCAGATCCGGAGTAGAAACTGTCAGTAGATTAGGGGAGCATTTGGGGATTAAGTAGGAGGTGCCGTTGTTGAGTCTGTTAGTCTTCAATAAAGCAATCCGGAGTAGAACTTGTCCGTAGACTAGCGAGATATCGGGGGATCAAGCACGAAATGCCGTTGTGGAGTCTGTAATTGTTCAATGACGTATTGCTATTTCGTTTTTCCTTGTCTTTTATTTTGTTAAAAATAAGTAATTAAATTATTTCATTATTCCACGATAGGTCTTTGGTGGCAAAATGGTAGGGGTGTGGTGGCAAAGTGGTCGGTGACAAAATGGTTGATGGCAAAGTGGTTGGTGGCTAAACGAACTACACCCGAGTTAACTACATCAAATAATGTGTCCGTACTAGCAACTCGAAGTAGTTTTTCTGACTTGTCCTGAATTATCCTGGAATTTTTCAGGTTTTACTAAAAAATCAACTAGCCCCAAGTCTGGAATTGTTACCAGTCCGTAGCCTTTCGAGACTTGACACGTTTCTCTGTTTCCTCATTCTTAAGCTTGTCTATTTCCTAGTTTCACACATTGATTTCAGATTAGGTGCGCTTCATGATGATGGAAAATACGGAGCAGAATGCAAAGCCAATAAGCAGTTCCTGATGACTCCATACAGCATACAGCTGACGTCATCGACGTACGGGAACTCTTTCCGGTTCTCCCCTTGCTCTGTTTACATGTTTGAGCAGTGCTTTCGTGGCAGAGATTACAAGGATATCAATATGGCGTGAGTGTTCTTTAAGTTCAGTTTAAGTAAGGCTTGATAAGACTATAGGCCACGAGGCCATAGATAAGAGCGCCCCCTCAATCCGCACAATATCATTTCCGGACCGAACCACCCCTTCCATAACATTTAATTCGAAACAAGTGTACATGATATCAATGATTGCTATAAATATTGTTATTCTCACTTAAATCTTTCAAATCTCTTTGCGCTATAAACAATGCTTAGATGACACCGAATTTGTCATAGTCGGAGAAAACCATATGTCCCTGTATAACAGGTGCTCTTGCACCCTGGTGCATAGGATTCTGAATGGTCCTATTGCTCACGAGAAATTGGTGATTTTAGTTGATAAATATCGCCTAACAAAACAACTAAACCTTCTATGAGGCCAATGAGAAATATGAAAAAAATCACAGAAGTCCTAGAAAATATCGCGATACAATTATTTAAATGTTGTGTGAGTCATAGAGATACATAAAAACCAGAAAATCTAACACCGAAAACTAAGAACTGAAAATTATTCTGCCGGACACACACAGCTTGAACATTTATTCAATGGGTGGCACGAGATGCAAAACTATTGCAAAATAGGCCATTATTTCATAAATCTGAATGTAAACCCTGAAAGACATTGGCTGTGCCCTGCACCTGTTTACTTGCAATCCTTACCAGCTGGCTACCTGACAAGTGGCCACCACATAAATGACAAACCCGTGGCAACGGACAAGTGGCTACCAAACAATATTTTGAGAAAATATTATGTCATTTTTAATATAATTATCGGTTTGTTTTAAAGAAAAGAGATTTGAACTTAAATGAAAAGAGCACTCAGGGTGCAAAACCTCGTTAAAACAGACGTGTCACTGGGGATTAAGGGTTAAAATTTTATGCATGGCCTTTGGTGAAAAGACAACATTTACTGCTTGATATGTTAGGGACACAACCGGAGTTCTTACCTTTTCTATCAAACTAAAGCCTATAAAACCAGATGTGGATTAGGATTTTATACTGCAGTTTTTGAGTTCTTCGGACTGCCTGACGCTATTGTTGCCGCTGTTTTAAAAGCGAACAGGCAAGAATCTGTCACTTTGCCAGCCATGGATCAAGACATATTCATTTGTTTTCACCGGTGGTCAGTTGTCTGGTGGATACGTTTGTCTTTTCGCTGACAAGTCAACTAGACTTGTGCGGCTCTAATTGTTAACAAAAAATGGGTATAGTGATATATGATGGCTGTCTGATTATGGTACTGTTTACGAAAGACTAAAAGTAAATTAACCTTGTGTATGTCGTTGCGATCGCGGAATTGATGCTTTTTATATATGTGAAATAATTGAAACCAGTTGCTCCGGTAACCTAATTTAACCACACCTGTTTATAAGGGTTATTGGAAGTGTACGCCATGGTAGCGGCACGTGTCTGGGAGCATCATGATTTTAAAATATGATCTCACAGCTATTTCGACGTTTGTTTGAACTCCTTTTCTCCGGAAAAAAGCATAGTCGCATTTTACACTAAGGATGATGGTTGATGTTGGATCAGGAATTTCCCACGCCGACTGTTTCCGCGCACATGTGTCTATGACACAGTGTGTGACCACGGACACCCAGTGCAAACAGACCTGGAGGAGGCACTCCCTGGACAAAAGTACTCCCTAGATGAGCAGTGTCAGCTTGGAACGGGATACGAAAGCGCCACTTACGATCCAGACTGCCAGGTAGAACAACCAGAGCATTTCTGTTTGTTTGTATTAAAGTTTTGCATTCCAACGCATTCATTTTGTATCCAGTTATTAAAAATAAATGTGCAACTTTTAGGCCAGCGCCATTTAGGAAACGACATTTTGGCCAACGAAATTTATGATAGTGAGGTTTTCACCAGGCTATCAACTTTACATGTTGGCCAGATTTGAATGCTGTATTTTTGTGAGTCCTTGCTCAACATGTGCATAGCTATACTCTGATTTTTTAGCCCTCAGCCAATATTGGCTGAAGGCTATTGCTATGGCCGTGTCCGTCCGTCCGTCCGTCTGTCCGTTAACACTTACCTTGTGAACACGCTTCAGCCTACAATTTTTTGTCGATCGCTTAGATATTTTAAGTATAGCTTGTATATGGACTAATGAAGATCCGTGTTGTTTTTTAGCCATATCCGACCAAGGACAGTGGCTCAGCTGGACTTTGAAATTTTCTTGTTTGCACCATTATCAAGTGTGCTTAACATGTGGCTTGTGAACACTCTCTAGCCTACAATTCTTTATCAATTGCTAACATATTTCGGATATAGCTACTATATAGAGCAGTTAAGATCCCTATTGTTAATGAGCTATATCCGACCAAGAACAGTGGCTCAGCTGGACTTTGAAATTTTCTTGTTCGTGCCATTATCAAGTTTGTTTGTGAACACGCTCCAGCCTACAATTTTTTGTCAATTGCTTAGATATTTTAAATATAGCCTGTATATAGACTAATGAAGATCCCTACTGTTTTTTAGCTATATCCGACCAAGAACAATGGCTCAGCTGGACTTTGAAATTTTCTTGTTTGCACCATTATCAAGTGTGCTTAACATGTGGCTTGTGAACACTCTCTAGCCTACAATTCTTTATCAATTGCTAAGATATTTCGGATATGGCTACTTTATAGAGCAGTGAAGATTCTTATTGTTAATGAGCTATATCCGACCAAGAACAGTGGCTCAGCTGGACTTTGAAATTTTCTTGTTCGTGCCATTATCAAGTTTGTTTGTGAACACGCTCCAGCCTACAATTTTTTGTCAATTCCTTAGATATTTTCAATATAGCTTGTGTTGTTTTTTAGCTATATCCGACCAAGGACAGTGGCTCAGCTGGACTTTGAAATTTTCTTGTTTGCACCATTATCAAGTGTGCTTAACATGTGGCTTGTGAACACTCTCTAGCCTACAATTCTTTATCAATTGCTAAGATATTTCGGATATGGCTACTTTATAGAGCAGTGAAGATTCCTATTGTTAATGAGCCATATCCGACCAAGAACAATGACTCAGCTGGACTTTGAAATTTTCTTGTTCGTACCATTATCAAGTTTGTTTGTGAACACGCTCCAGCCTACAATTTTTTGTCAATTGCTTAGACATTTTAAATATAGCTTGTATATGGACTAATGAAGATCCCTATTGTTTTTTGCCATATCCGACCAAGGACAGTGGCTCAGCTGGACTTTGAAATTTTCTTCTTTGTACCATTATCAAGTTTGCTTAACATGTGGCTTGTGAACACTCTCTAGCCAACAATTCTTTATCAATTGCTAAGATATTTCGGATATAGCTACTATATAGAGGAGTGAAGATCCCTATTGTTAATGAGCCATATCCGACCAAGAACAATGGCTCAGCTGGACTTTGAAATTTTCTTGTTTGCACCATTATCAAGTGTGCTTAACATGTGGCTTGTGAACACTCTCTAGCCTACAATTCTTTATCAATTGCTAAGATATTTCGGATATAGCTACTATATAGAGCAGTGAAGATTCCTTTTGTTAATGAGCCATATCCGACCAAGAACAATGGCTCAGCTGGACTTTGAAATTTTCTTGTTCGTGCCATTATCAAGTTTGTTTGTGAACACGCTCCAGCCGACAATTTTTTGTCAATTCCTTAGATATTTTAAACATAGCTTGTATATGGACTAATGAAGATCCGTGTTGTTTTTTAGCTATATCTGACCAAGGACAGTGGCTCAGCTGGACTTTGAAATTTTCTTGTTTGCACCATTATCAAGTGTGCTTAACATGTGGCTTGTGAACACTCTCTAGCCTACAATTCTTTATCAATTGCTAAGATATTTCGGATATGGCTACTTTATAGAGCAGTAAAGATTCCTGTTGTTAATGAGCCATATCCGACCAAGAACAATGGCTCAGCTGGACTTTGAAATTTTCTTGTTCGTACCATTATCAAGTTTGTTTGTGAACACGCTCCAGCCTACAATTTTTTGTCAATTGCTTAGACATTTTAAATATAGCTTGTATATGGACTAATGAAGATCCCTATTGTTTTTTGCCATATCCGACCAAGGACAGTGGCTCAGCTGGACTTTGAAATTTTCTTCTTTGTACCATTATCAAGTTTGCTTAACATGTGGCTTGTGAACACTCTCTAGCCTACAATTCTTTATCAATTGCTAAGATATTTCGGATATGGCTACTTTATAGAGCAGTAAAGATTCCTGTTGTTAATGAGCCATATCCGACCAAGAACAATGGCTCAGCTGGACTTTGAAATTTTCTTGTTCGTACCATTATCAAGTTTGTTTGTGAACACGCTCCAGCCTACAATTTTTTGTCAATTGCTTAGACATTTTAAATATAGCTTGTATATGGACTAATGAAGATCCCTATTGTTTTTTGCCATATCCGACCAAGGACAGTGGCTCAGCTGGACTTTGAAATTTTCTTCTTTGTACCATTATCAAGTTTGCTTAACATGTGGCTTGTGAACACTCTCTAGCCAACAATTCTTTATCAATTGCTAAGATATTTCGGATATAGCTACTATATAGAGCAGTGAAGATCCCTATTGTTAATGAGCCATATCCGACCAAGAACAATGGCTCAGCTGGACTTTGAAATTCTCTTGTTTGTACCATTATCAAGTTTGCTTAACATGTGGCTTGTGAACACTCTCTAGCCTACAATTCTTTATCAATTGCTAAGATATTTCGGATATAGCTACTATATAGAGCAGTGAAGATTCCTGTTGTTAATGAGCCATATCCGACCAAGAACAGTGGCTCAGCTGGACTTTGGAATTTTCTTATTTGTACCATTATCAAGTTTGCTCAACATGTGGCTTCTGAACACTCTCTAGCCTACAATTCTTTACCAATTACTCAGATATTTCGGGTATATCTAGTGTATTTAGCAATGAAGATTGCTATTATTAATGATCCATATCCGACCAAGGACAGTGGCTCAGCTGGACTTTCTTATGGTAAATGTTTTTGTTTTTGTTTATCGTAAAGCACTGCCACCCTTTTTTCTTTTCGGTGCTAAGGATTGAAATGAACCTGTGACCGGTCTCAAACCTACTCTTTTCCCAGTTTCGAATGTTTCGGCTGGCTGAGGGCTATGCATCTCTGATGCCTATGTTTTATTTATATTTTTATTGCAATTAAGTGATTTGAAGGAACAGATATTCGATCAATCTTTGAGAATCTTAACATTTTAATGAAAATATGTTATTTATATTTTTAAATTCAACACACCCGCAGATCTCAGGAGATATTAGATATTTTACCCTTTCATTGCAATTACAAATAAATTCAATCCAATTGATTGCACATTATCCACCTCATCTGATCACAGTCAAATAATATACACTTATGTTCTAAATCAATCTTCTGAATCAGTTTTTTAATATTTTCCCGCAAAATTGCAATAGCAAAACTGGCGATTATGTTCATTTTAAGCGGGAGTTACCATACAAAGTTTTTATTACCCAACTCGGTATTCGTCGCTGGGCTGTATTCATGACTTGTGGCGAATTACCTGTGTGTGTGCGTGTGTGTGTGCGTGGGTGTTAGTAGGTGTTTCTAAAGGCTACACTCCCTACATTTCTGTTCCAATTGTTTTGAAATATGACAGGAATGATCCCTGGATAATCCGCCATACATCTTGTATTTTGGGTGATTTACCCAAAATTGGTATCCTCGCCATGAAATTTATTTCTTCGATATAGGAAGGCCATATATTTGAGCCAGTTATGTTTCGTTTCTTTAATAAAAAATTGTCATTTTCTTAGCCACAACAGATGTGAAATCATAAATTTCAGAAAGTTATTATTATTATTATTATTATTATTATTATTATTATTATTATTATTATTATTATTATTATTATTATTATTATTATTATTATTATTATTATTTGCAAAAGAATATCGCATTGTGCCCGTACTTGATATTTCTTTACTGGCCACCGAACCGCTTGCCTCGACAGCTCAAGATGTTGGATTGATAATCACGAGGTTGTCGATTCAAGCCCCGCTGAAGCCTTTTTTCATTTTCTTGCTTTATCGGGCTTTATCGGGCTTTATATACAATATCTATATTGCTTCCCATACCACTGGTTTGCGTTGTTGCCTCGAAGCAAGGGGTGGTGAGTTCCAGCCTCAGTCAGGAGTAGGGAGAAAGTGGGGGTTCTAAAACAGGAAGTGACGTCATAATGACGTCATGAGGTGTTTTAGAAGCCCCATGGGGTTTCTAAAACAGTGACGTCATATTGACGTCATATTGACGTGATATTGACGTCATATGGACGTCATATGGTTGTCATATGGACGTCATATGAACGTCACATGAACGTCATAATGACGTGAGGAGTTGTTTTAGAAGCCCCATGGGGTTTCTAAAACAGTGACGTCATTATGACGTGTTATGGACGTGTTATGGACGTGTTATGGAAGTGATATGGAGGTCATATGGAGGTGATATGGAGGTCATATGAACGTCATATGAACGTCATATGAACGTCATATGAACGTCATATGAACGTCATAATGACGTAATATGGAGAGTGGGCGGCCATTCAAACGGGCGGCCATTCAAACAACCATTCAAACAACCATTCAAACGGGCGGCGATTCAAACAACCATTCAAACGGGCAACCATTCAAACGACCAGTCAAACGGGCAGCCAGACAAAATGACACCCGGACAAAATGGTGCCCGGACAAAATGACACCCGAGTACCCGAGCACCCGAGCACCCGAGCACTCGAGCACTCGAGCACTCGAGCACTCGAGCACTTGAGCACCCGAGCACTCGAGCACTTGAGCACCCGAGCACTCGAGCACCCGAGCACTCGAGCACTTGAGCACTCGAGCACTCGAGCACTTGAGCACTCGAGCACCCGAGCATCCGAGCACTCGAGCACTTGAGCACTCGAGCACTCGAGCACTTGAGCACTCGAGCTCTTGAGCACCCGAGCACCCGGACAGCAAAGGGTTCATAGAGACATGGTTAGAGCTGGCCTGCTGTGTATTTTGACCCATCAATGACGTCACACAGAGCGACTCAAGCTTACAACCAACTGATGGATAGGCAATCCGGGGCCAGCCGTACAGTAGGTCGACAGGCCCCCCGGGGCCTGCCATCACCAGCTTGGCAAGCCCCCCGGGGCCTGCCAAACATCAGGTTGGTAGGCCCCCCCCCCGGCTCACCAACCCATGAGCCCCCCCCCCCCCCGGCCCAGCAATCTTTCAGCATACACTGTATCTATATGGGTGAGCTAGTCGACAGACCCCCCCCCCCCCCCGGCTCACCGGCCCATGAGCACACACACACCATCACTAATGGATTGCCGTGGCAGCAATTAAAAATGAGCACTCTTTTTCCTTAAGGAAGAGAGGTGTCTCCATGCATTGCGACCATATACAAGCAACAATCCTTTCTTTAAAGCTTTCTCACTATTCTAACACCTATGGCAACCAAACCAACGGACACCCAGACACACGGACACCCAGACACGGACACCCAGACACACGGACACCCATACATACGTTTTTTTTTTTTTTTTTATCCCTCTCTCTTTCCACACACACCAAATCACGGCAGCAACTGTTTTTAGGGCTTTTCTCGTTCTCCAAGCACACACACCATCACTAATGGCTTGTCGTAGCAGCAATTAAAAGTGAGCAGCCATTGCCTCCTTAAGGGGGAGAACTCTCCATCCATTGCGGCTACGAAAACCGAACACACACACACACACACACACACACACACACACACACACACACACACACACACACACACACACATAGACACACATACATACGTTTTTTTTTAATTTTTATCCCTCTCTCTCTCCACACACACCAAATCATGAAAGCAACTGTTTTTCTGCCTTTTCTCGATCTCTAACCAAGCCATTGCAGCAACAATTAGTAAATGAGCACTCTTTTTCCTTAAGGAAGAGAGGTGTCTCCATGCATTGCGGCCATTTACAAGCAACAATCCTTTCTTTAAAGCTTTCTTACTCTTTTAACACCTATGGCAACCAAACCAACGGACACCCAGACACACGGACACCCAGACACGGACACCCAGACACACGGACACCCATACATACGTTTTTTTTTTTATTTTTATCCCTCTCTCTTTCCACACACACCAAATCACGGCAGCAACTGTTTTTAGGGCTTTTCTCGTTCTCCAAGCACACACACCATCACTAATGGCTTGTCGTAGCAGCAATTAAAAAGTGAGCAGCCATTGCCTCCTTAAGGGGGAGAACTCTCCATGCATTGCGGCTACGAAAACCGAACACGCACGCACACACACACACACACACACACACACACACACGCACAGACACACATAGACACACATAGACACACATACATACGTTTTTTTAATTTTTATCCCTCTCTCTTTCTACACACACCAAATCACGGCAGCAACTGTTTTTTAGGGCTTTTCTCGTTCTCCAAGCACACACACCATCACTAATGGATTGTCGTAGCAGCAATTAAAAATGAGCACTCTTTTTCCTTAAGGAAGAGAGGTGTCTCCATGCATTGTGGCCATATACAAGCAACAATCCTTTCTTTAAAGCTTTCTCACTATTCTAACACCTATGACAACCAAACCAACGGACGCCCAGACACACGGACACCCAGACACGGACACCCAGACACACGGACACCCAGACAGTCGGGTTTTTTTTTGTTTTTTTTATCCCTCTCTCTCTCTACACATATAGAAATAGCCACAACTGATTCAGCGTTATATTTCTCAAGCCTGGGTATTTTTTTTTTTTAAACCCAGACAGTGGCTTATTTCTCTCTCTCTCTTCACACACATAACACAGCAAACGGTCAGACAGACAGATTTAGCGTTTCATTTCTCATGCCAGGGTATTTTTAACCCAGACAGCAAATTCTTTTTGCTTTCTCAAACGGTCAGACGGACAGATTTAGCGTTTCATTTCTCATGCCAGGGTATTTTTAACCCAGACAGCAATTTGTTTTGCTTTCTCAGACGGGCAGACGGACAGATTTAGCGTTTCATTTCTCATGCTAGGGTATTTTTTAACCCAGGCAGCAATTTGTTTAGCTTTTTCAGACGGTCAGACGGACAGATGGAGCTATAAATCAATGATTTATAGTCCTCTTTTTTTTTTAGCATTTCCCACACTCTCATTCATACTAAGATTGTCTGATGAAGCGTTTCATTTCGTAATAATGGGAGGGCCGCTAAAAAGCAGCCCTGGAGGGATTTCCGTAGTCTGGTCCTGGTCACTGCCTCTTGTCATCAGTTCTCCTGCCGCTGTCACTGCCTCCCGCCATCGGTTCTCCTGTCGCCGCCACTGGCGCCGCCGCTGACGCCACCGCTGGCACCGCTGCCGCCACCAACCTCGCCACAGCCACACTTCCGCTTATGTGCCACAACCGCGACCCTGCTCGAGGTGAATCCTTTGCCCTGGACACTACAAAAATAATATTCGGACTTCAAAGCCTCCGGGCATTGCTGCTCATGCAATCTCATTGAATATTCTGCCGGAAAGCCAAAATGGCAGAATTTACAATAATTAACATTATCCAAAGTGCCCAAGATTTGCATGACCTCCTGGAAATCTGACTCTTTTCTAGAGACATTCTCCAGTTTCACCTGAGCAGGTTCGTTGTTGCGGTCAGTGTTTGAAGGTGACTGTATGAAGCTGACTGTATCCGAAATACTGGCGACAGCGATTGTAAGCTCATCGTCAGGAGCTGGTGGCGGACTGTCCGGTCTTGTAACGGTTGCGCTTGGTGCCGCCAGCACCTTCCGGACAGTCACATCAGCTTCCTTTTGATTCACTTTCAACGGGGTCGTCATCGTTGACGCAGCGACTTTGACAGGAGTTGCTCTGGCAGGAGGAGTCTCTGTCATCGTTGCTGCGATCACTCTGGCTGGAGGAGTCTCTGTCATCGTTGCCGCGGTCACTCTGGTCACTCTGGTCACTTTGGCCACTTCCTGGCAGGGCGACGGGTCCCTGGGCGGCGAACGATGGCGTAGTCGCTTATGGCTCTCCTCCGCCGCCCTGCCAAACAGGTTGAACCGTTCCTCCGGTCTGTTCGCAAGGAAATTTCTCCACTTTCGAAACAGAAAAGTTTGATATTCAATGTAAATCTCCTCCCAGAAGTTGATATCCTTCGGTGATAGGAAGTAGCGGCCCCGAAGCTCGTCCGAAAAAAACTCGTCCTTATACAACATGGTTGAATTTCGATGTGCTCGCTTCCGAAACAGAAAAATTTGATATTCTATAAATATCTCCTCCCAGAAGTTGACATCCCTCGCTGATAGAAAGTAGCGACCTCGAAGCTCATCAGAAAAAAACTCGTCCTTGTACTGCATGATTAAATTTTGATGTGTTCGCTTCAAAGGTTCAAAGCAGACTGACTGCACACAGACTGCAAAGCAAACTGATCGACCCCCCCCCCCCTGCCCAGCTACCTAGTGAGCCCCCCCCCCTGCCCAGCTACCTAGTGAGCCCCCCCCCCGGCCCAGCTACCTAGTGAGCCCCCCCCCCCCTCCCGGCTACTTTTTACGCCGCTGGCTCACGGCTCACCGTCAGTAGTATAAAAAGGTCGGGTCGACACCACTCTAATCATTGTATTGCCAAACCATCATGGAGACGTCTCGAAACGCAACAACGGCTAGCAACATGGAAATTGATAGCCTGTTCAGCAATGAAACAATGGCTTTTACAGATGCAGTTTTAACTGCAGAGGAGACTGCTGCCTTCCTAAGTACACTAAAAGAAGCTGAAAAAGCCTTGGAGGAAGCATTAGGGGCTCCGTCAGCCGTGTCTACAGTACAGCAAACTAGGCCTGAAGAAGTACAGCCAGTACAGCAAGCAATGCCCGATCCCGAGGGATCTGACTACCCGTTCTGGGTTGCCAATGCGCTTGTAAATGGTAGCGCCAAACCACTTAGTACAAAGTTACAGGCTCATCTAGAGCATCTTGAGGAGGAAGAAGTGGTCATGTCAAGCGATGACGACGGTGACGACGACGATGACGACAATGGCGACAATGATGACAATGACGACAATGACGACAGCGACGACGATGAAAAGCAGCTCAAATCTAAATTCGAATTGAGCAAAAGTATTCCTGTTACTGAAGAAGACGTCACGCTGTTGAAACGAAACTTTCAAGCAGTGATTCCTCTGATAGATTGTAACATTTTATGGTGCTTATGTGAAGAAGGCTTTTTCGACCAACACACATACATATACCTAACGGAAGAAGTGAACACTGTCATTCAGCTTATCTACATGCTAGAAGGAAACATAGAGCATGTTCCCGCGTCAGAGCCACAGTTCTCCGAAGCCATGACCCGACGTTTCGTTCAACTTATTAGAAGTCTTCATGAGGAACTTTTTAAGACATTATGTCTACCGGCGCCAAAGTGTGTTGATGAGGATCGCGATTCCAAATATGCAAAGGTCATGCTACATGGCTTCAAGTACCTTGAAGAACGTATTAAGGTGTACGAGATGATGGCCTACCTCTATGAAAAAGGATATTTCACCATGTCAATGCTCTTCCAATGGATAATTGGAAGTCGCAAATGAGG
Organism: Protula sp. h YS-2021; assembly: GCA_949752745.1. Classification (NCBI taxonomy): domain Eukaryota; kingdom Metazoa; phylum Annelida; class Polychaeta; order Sabellida; family Serpulidae; genus Protula; species Protula sp. h YS-2021. The sequence continues at coordinate 78,427,302 of OX457026.1, forward strand.
AGATTTTTTAGTGATCGTCATGAGACAATCTCTAACAGACGGTTTACCAACAGCCTTTCTGGATGGTTTCAACGAGATCACTCCGCGATTTAGCAAACATCTCATGAAAACATACATGTAATGCCCATATAAAAGGAGTGAGGTGTCAAGTGCAGTCATCATTCGACGCGCAGCCATGGAGAAGACAAGCAGCTTTAAAATTAGTGCAAACTTAACAATTACTGTGGAGCATGGACAATTTGGATTATTTCTTCGAATCAAACGTGGAGAGAGATGGCTTGCTTTATCACCATCCTTGTGGAAGATTGTGTGTCTGAACTTACCAAGATTACGTGACATTGGCTTCAAACTGTACTTAACGCAAACGAAATGGCTTGAAGTCATTTCATACTTGGATATGCGCTATGTGAGTTTTGTGCAAACATTCTTGCTTGAAGGGAAAGAATATACGCGTTACATCAACATGAATGATGGTGAATGGGAGACATTGCTTCAGGAGATGGATAACATTAACTCAACCTTATTGCCATGTACGGAATGTCATGGTAAGAAAACTCCTGTTAAGCTGCAAAAGGACAATCGGATGAAAGTGTCGAAGCTATCCAAGAAAAGACTGGCTGAAGTTCAATTGGAGAATATGGATGTGCAAAATCAACTTGGACTTACCTGTGAATATTGTGGTGCTTACGGATATGCTGAGGATTATGATTGTCACTGCCACAAGTACAATTGCAAGTTGTGTGAACCAGACAACTTCTGCAACAAGTGTGGCTTACTAACTGTTTCTGCGGAGTAAGACTGAGAGTCATTTGTTTGCCAACCGTCACAGTGTGCAGACGTGTTATATGGATATGTGAAAGATGGATGTAGAAACGTGTTTCAAGGACAAGTATGTGGACTACATGATAAGTGAACTGGCGCGTTTTGGATCTATTCAACAACAACTGCAACACTTTGACATTTATTGGGAACTTGCGCATTCCACGTTAAGTGTACCAAACTTACGTGAGGATTTCATCAAAGAGTGTATGTTTTCAAACATTGACGGAGCTGAGGAGTTTGATGTGGAAGCAGCATATCACTTCGCTCGATTTGATCCAAGACTGTTTGATGAAGTGAGAGAGTGGTTAATCTACATTGCAGTATAATGACAGACATTACATTGAGACAATATATTGTGCAAAAGACATATTGTGAAGAAATGTTATTAGCTGTAAAAAAGTTTGCATGTTTAGTATGTCCTGCTTGTCAAAATGAAGAGTGTTCAGAACATACCTGTCATTCTGCATGTGTCTATACATATTGGAATGAAGCTAAATATTACATTCATTTAGATAAAGTGTTAGATAATGCAAATCAACGCTGTGAAAAATATGGTGTAGATGCTATCACATTTGATGAATTAAGTTGTTGGTTAATGTTCATTGAAGATCAATGGACTCCAATTATTCACACCATTGTATCAATACTTGATTTGTAAGATATGTTGATTGAGCTTTTATAAAATTTAAGATATGTTAATAAAATTTAAGATGTGTTGATAAAATGCAAGATATGTTGATAAAATAAAATGCAAGATATGTTAACAAGTGTTGATCATTTAGTGTTAACATGTCGACGTGGAAAGACTACTTAACCAATATTTACTTTAAACCTGGTCAACCCGGGGCATTTGCTGGTCCTTACAAACTATATCACATATTAAAAAAACATGATCAACCAGTCACTCATTCACAAGTGAAGAAATGGTTACAGGATCAAGATGCCTTCAGTTTACTACAACCTGTAAAATACAGGTTTAAAAGGCAACGTGTCATTACACGTGGAATTGATGACATGTGGGATATTGATTTAGCTGACATGGGAAACATAGCTTCCTATAATGATGACACCCACTTTTTATTAGTTGTCATTGATGTGTTTTCCAAATATTTGTGGGTGCAGCCAATGCCTAATAAATCACATACCAGCGTCATAGAAGCCTTTCAAAAGATTTTTCATGAAACACAACGAAGGCCACGAACTCTAAGGTCAGATAAAGGAACTGAATTTAAAAACAGATGGGTAAAAGCATTTTTGAAGAAGGAGGGAATACATGCCTATACGACAAAGAATGAAACCAAAGCCAACTTTGCTGAGAGAGTCATTCGTACTCTAAAGGGAATGATGTATCGATATTTCCTTCATAATCAAACGTATCGATATATGGACATCCTTCCAGACTTAGTGTATAATTATAACCATAGACCTCATGGCTCCCTCCCTAATAAGTATGCTCCTGCAGATATTCGTAAAGACATAGAATCGAAAGTGTGGAAGTATATGTATGTAGACAAATTGAAATTAAAACCAAAGAAGAAGAAAAAACCCTACAAATTTAAAATTGGTGATCAGGTTCGCATTTCTCACATGAAATATGTATTTCAACGGGATTATCATATAAAGTGGACGCAAGAAGTGTTCATTATCACACATCGTTGTAAGAAGCAAGGAATACACTTGTATCGTGTGAAAGACTTTTTGGATGAAGATATTGACGGACATTTTTATGAAGAAGAACTGCAGAAAGTGACAAAAGATATTGAATCAGTCTACAGAATTGAAAAGGTTTTGAAAACACGAAAAAGACGAGGTGTTAAAGAATTATTTGTGAAGTGGTTAGGTTGGCCAAAGAAGTTTAACAGTTGGGTGAAAGAAACAGATATTCGAAAATGAAGCATCCATTCACGTGTTTGGTCTCTGGACCTACAGGCAGTGGTAAAACTTCTCTAGTTAGAGAAATTCTAGAACAAAAGTTAATTAAACCCTCTCCAAAAACCATTTTATGGCTCTATGCAGCAGATCAGCCTTTGTATAAGGGAATGAAAGGTGTGGAATTTTACCAAGGCATTCCAGATAACATTGAAGAGCGTTTTAACCCGAAAAAACCAAACTTACTCATCATTGATGACTTAATGACCAAATGTCATAGTGATGAACGCATGACACGTCTATTTAGTGTTGGCAGCAGTCATCAAAATCTAAGCATTATTTTTATTGTGCATAATTTGTTTCATCATGGTAGAGAAATGCGTAATATTAGTTTGAATACACATTACATCATTCTGTTTAAAAATCCTAGAGACAGTCAACAAATAAGTACATTAGCGCGACAAATGTATCCTGGAAAATCTCAATTTCTCATAGAAGCCTATCAAGATGCTACCAGCAAACCTCATGGCTATTTATTCATTGATTTGAAGCCGAAGACAAATGATCAACTACGTATTCGTACAGGCATTTTACCAAAAGATACACATTACGTATATGTTGATAAGGTGGTGTATGAACAAGAACCAAGTCACTTAACCATTCGCAGCCAAGATGTCTAAACGTATTCAAGCGAATCAACCTTTCCTTCACTTGCTTGCACGCAGCGGGCCTAAACGACGTAAATCCTTACTACAACAAGCTACTAAGGAGGAATTAACTAGCTTGTTTGAAATTTGTTTGAATATATTGCGAGGACATTTACCCTTAAGCTCAAAAAGGTATAAGTTATTCAAGCGTGAACGTCATACCCTACGTACACTGGCAAATAAGAAGATATCACTTCGAAGAAAAAAGAAGTTGGTTAATCAGAAAGGAGGATTTATTGGAGCTATTGCTAAATTTGCATTACCCTTGTTAGCTCAGTTGCTGTTAAAATGAAACATACTTTGAAAATGGTTCTCATTCCTGAATATGAATATAAAATGTTGTTAGAAAAGAAGGGAAAAGATGTTGAAATCAAAACGAAAGTGAATAAACTTTTACGTGGGAAACGAACTCGTGAAAAAGCAATAGAAATGTCTCAAGTGCTTGGACGTCATTTACGAACAATTCAATCACAACAACAACAACGACAAAAGTCTGTTACAGCATCTAATGCAGAAAAATCAGAAAAGTCTCAACAGTTTCTAAACCATTTTCAACCCATTTATCATGTAAAACTAACACAACTTCTGGCAGAACTTAAGAAATATGGTACGAGATGGACAGATAAAAATGAACTTGTTTTAAAAACAGGTACTGTCATTACAAATTCTAACATTATTGATTTGTTGAAAGAAGCATTGGTTGCTACAAAAAGAAAAGAACGACGAGAACCACCGCGTGGTTGGAAGCAGTTTATTGAGGAAATTGTAGACGCTAATATTCCAAAAACTGTTTTTGGCAAAAAGACAACTCGTGAAGATATTACAAAAGAGCAACAACAACGTCAACAAAGATTGTTTCCAGAAGGATGGGAAACTTTTTAACATGGATTAAAGAGCTATGGTGCTGTTGTTGTAAAGAAAATGGAAATAAAAATACTATTCCTGTAAAAATTAGGTGTGTTAGTGCTTGTTGTCAGGGAGAAGTAGTAGATACCAATTTAGATCATGTAGATAGCAATTTAGACAATAATGTAGACAGCAATGTAGAAAGTGAGGATGAAGAGTGTCAAACATGAAGTAATGTATATACACATCTAGTCTATCTACATCACATAAACGATTTAGCTGTCATGGAGTCAACAAGTTTTTACATTACTTTACCCAGCAATGCTAGTATGAACTATTATCCCAACAACAAGACTTCGAATTATCAAATTCGTATGCCTCGAACCATCTATCTGAACGGAAAATATGAAGTGGCATTAGCTGAAATTCAATATCCACATACATGGACAACCATGAGACATGGAATGGACTATTCTATTCAGTATCGACAACAACCACTGAATGATATTGTTCTTGACACAATCAATATTCCTTATGGTTACTACAGATCCATACAAGAAATATGTCATGCAGTCAATGAAGAAGCAACTAATTCTATGAAAGATGACCTTAAAGAAGGTATTCGGATAAAGTATGATAAAATTAGACGACGCGTTTTTCTATATCTAAAATACGGCTTTGAAGTGTCATTCTCCACTGGATTAGCTGAGATTTTAGGATTTATCCCAGATCAATGGTATACTGAAACGTGTACAGCTGAATATAAAGCTGATGTGAAACAGGGGTTTTATACACTTTATGTGTATTGTAGTATTTGTGAGCCACAAGTTGTTGGTGATTATTATGTTCCTTTGCTACGTTCTGTTGCAATACAAGGACATGATGGAGACATTATCATGAAAACTTATGGAGAACCTCATTATGTTCCTGTAAACACATCCAAATTTGACGTGATAGAAATGAATATTAAGGATGACACAGACCATAATGTTCCATTTCAAACTGGGAAGGTCATCTGTAAACTTCATTTTCGACCAAAAGCATTATGAAAGCATACACACACAATCCATCTATTTATCGCAACCATTTTCTTCGTCAAGTGGGTGGAGAATTACCAGGATTTAAAGGAGCGCGAATACAATATGGAGATGGTATTGGTTCAATACTGGGATCATTGGCTCGAAAAGCTATTCCACTGCTTAAGACAGGGGCTAAAATCGTTGCACCACATCTTAAAAGGGCTGCAAAAGATATCGCGAAAGATGTTACAGGTCGAGTAGCACAACGTATGTTTGGTGGTGGGTTACGAGGACAAAAGAGACCGAAACGAGCAAAACGTGTCAGAAGGCGAAAGGCAGCTAAACGGATAACATCAAAAAAACATAAGAAAGATATTTTTTAATCATGTCTTTAATTCATAATCATTCTTGTGAATGTAGCCTTTCTCCATTAGAATGGTTTCACATACCACCAACGCAAACTGCTGTAGAAAAAAGTTATAATGTAGACTATCAACCAATGACTACCATTAGAGAGGGTGCTCCAATAGAATTCTACATTCCTGCGAGTACAGAAGAATATCTAGATTTAAAGAACAGTAAACTCCATATTGTATGTCGCATTGTCAAGGCCGATGGAACACTGTGTGGTGTAGATGATAACGTGTCATGTATCAATGATTTGTTTAATGGGTTATGGTCTAATATTGAATTATTTCTAAATGATCGTTTGATATCACATAGTAACAATACCCATGGTTATACTAGCATCATATCTCATCTCATTCATGACTCGGAAGAAAGTCTCCATTCTGAGCGCTCTATGCGTCTCATCTTTAAAGATACTGCCGGATCAATGAATACTTATGAGGTGAAAAGACCTAATCATGAAAGATATGTATCAGGTTTTCATGTAAATATTGAAGGTGGTGATATAGCTGAAACAGGAAATAATGGTTTACATAATCGCTATTTGTATACACGTCTAAGCCGTGAGTTTGCGCTTACAGGTGGTTTAAGGGTAGATTTGTTTGAGCAGGATCGTTATCTTCCCAATGGTGTTAGTATGAAATTACGTTTACATAGACAAAAAGATGGATATGTATTAATGGCTGCAAATAATGGTTTTAAAGTAGAAGTGAGAGAAGCGTTTTTAACCATTCGCAAAGTGAGGGTTAGTCCAGGTATTCAGTTGGGACATGCAGATGCATTGATGAAAAGTCCTGCTAAGTTTATTGTTAATAGAAAAGAATGTAAAGTTTTAGCTATTCCAACTGGATTTCAATCTTTTGTGAAAGATAGCATCTTTTTAGGCCAATTACCAAAACGTATTGTTATTGGAATGGTTCATACTGAATCCTTTGCTGGAACAGTATTGAGAAATCCATACAATTTTGAACATTTTAATCTTAACTTTATGCAGCTTTACTCTGATGGTGAACCAGTCCTATCCAAACCTCTCAAGCTTGATATAAATCAAGGCAAATATCTTGATGCTTTTGAAACTCTTTAAAAATCTTTTGATAGATTGGATGGCGAGAAAAGTTCCATTATAAAACGGGAAGATTGGCCTAGAGGTTATTCGTTGTTTTCTTTTGACTTAACACCTGATTATGATGGTGCTGATCATTATGCCCTTATCAAACATGGGAATTTGAGACTAGAAATGAATTTTGCTGGTGCCTTGCAAAATACAGTCAATGTTATAGTGTATGCTGAATTTGATAACATTGTTGAAATAAGTGCAAATCGTAGCATTCAATTCGACTACCAGTCATGAACACGAAGCAGATAGAAGCCATCCTATCCCATGATGCCACGACAAAAGACTTGTTTCAAGGTGTGTTTGCCATGGACCAGTTACCATCTTTACAACCCGGTGCCTATGTCATCAACACAGACGATCATGATGAGCCAGGAGAGCATTGGGTGGCAGTATATTATGACGAAGACCCTGCAGAATATTTTGACTCTTATGGACTTTTACCTATAGACAGTCGTTTGAATAAGTTTTTAAAGTTTAATTTCATTTATAATTCAGTTCCATTACAAACACCGATATCCTCTACATGTGGATTTTATTGTGTGTATTATATAATTCAAAGAGCTCGAGGACATAGTCCTTTTGAAATCATTGATGTATTAAGAAGAAGTGATGGTGATTTTGTTGTAAAGGATTTTGTATATAGACATTATAAACCATTATTTTATTGATGTTGTATTAGTTAAGTTGCATTAGTTAAGTTGTTGGTAATTGTGAATTGTATTATGAATATTGTAAATAAACAAGACAGTTTTATACAACATTCTTTTTTTTTTTATTGTGTTATACATTATTTACATTTCACAATTATTTCACATTAAGCTTTTATTTTACAAATACATTCAATACATCAATAAACACATGCCATTCATACCAATCTAAATTAATATATGTATCATAGACATTACATCCACGTTTGTAAATGTTATGAAAACTAGCATAACACTGTCCATTACCAAACTTTATTATTTTAACATCTTTGTGTTCAGACAGTTTCAGTTCATATCCATGATCATTCATGTCAATGTTCATCACCATAACACACATGGGATGTGTCAGTTCAATGGACTTGGTGCCTCGCATGAGTTGCACTCCTTCCTCTTTGAATTCAAGCGTCAGGTTCTTTCCAATCCAATGCTTGTAACAGAGCGTGCCATTCCACTGTGTTGAGGGTGATGTAGTCGTAGCATTTTGTAAGCTCGTCATATTGGCGAAATCGTACAAACACGTCTAAATAGTTCTCAGTCACACGCACTTCTAAATCCTCTGAGAGTTTCAGGAGAAAGCCAGGTATCCTCAGCTTCTCTAGATGGTCTTTCAACACAGATTGTTCGTCAGTTGATAGAATGATATACTTTCCAAAATGTTTTAGCACGATGTCATCATATACGTTTCTCAGATATGAGAATCCATGCGTAATGGGTTCATATTCCGATAAAAAGTCTTCCATCTCGTTCAACAGTCAGATGAACTATGAGCTGTCTCCTTGTCTGCAAAGACGTTTTTATGCTCGCAAGATGGTGAAGAGTGGATGTTGTATCACTTCTAGGAATCGTAAGACTGCGCGCCAGTTCTTGATATCAAAGATGATCAAATCTGTATATGGTGTATCTGGCACAACTCCCTTATAATCCTCTGGATAATCCTGTAAAAGATTTCTACAGATTTCTACACGTATGTTAGAATCATATTCAGCCACCGTCACTTCCACTTTATTTTCAAGTCTACGTTTAAACCCATGTTCAAGTGGTATGTTTTTAAACTCTTTCCACACTTCAGGTTTAAACCGATCATAACTTCTCTGAGAATCTAGTATCACTTCATTCCTATCATTTACAGTAAGGTAAGCACCACCGTTCAGCATGAGTGCATTCATGTTTTTACCTTGTTATGAGCCACCTTCTTGTCTGCGAAGCCTTTTATCCACTTCTTTCACCTGCTTCTTCAACATTTTCCATTCAGGTATTGTCAGCAAGATACCCTTTTTCGTTGGACGGTTTTTTCCAGTCCCCTCATCTCTCAGGTACTTGCGAATGTTTACCACTCCTTCATTGCTTTGTTTCATAATCTTGATATACTTTCCATTTCCTAGAGAAAGCATTCCATCCCACGACTGTGGTGTTGGTGCTGTCTCCACTTTCAATTTCTTGATGGTAGTGGTAGGATTTTTCACTTTTAAGTCTTTAACTGCATCTGCAAGAGTATCCATATCAGTTGTAGATCTCTTACGACTTTCACGTTCCATGTTAACGCTTCAATGTTCACACCTCAAATAACTCTTCCGTTGGAGGACCTCCCCCTTTTATACCACAGCCTTGTAATGTCCATGCGCTAAAGTGGAATAGCCATCATTCAGCACATATCGCTTGTCGTCATATGGGGAGAGGGCTACTTTCCTCAACTTCTCTGAGAAAAGCTGGTGACTATGACTTCGGATAATGTGTCCTGTAGCCATCGTTTGAGTTTTCTTGAACAAACTGTCTCTATACTGCACATGTTTAATGCGTCTTTGACACGCGCGAGTGATGCCTTTGGCCGTACGTTTTTCTTTCCCACCACACAATAAACTGTACATTTTCGGTCTGAGTCCAACAAACTCTTCAATGGGGACGCCGGCCGTCTCATCCTTCATTTTCCCAAGCACTTTTTTGTTCACGTTGGAATGTAGGAAATGATCCGGCGGATAGTCACTTGTGTCGAACAGGTCAGCATCCTGCTGCATATCCTTGTAGATATCTTCCGTTTCTATGTCGTAACATAGACTGTCGGTGTCGCTGAACAATAACTTGGCATTGGGATACTTGACCATGATGTAGTTGTAATGAAAGTTGAACATAAGCACTTTGCTGAGGTCGAGAATGGTGAAACCAACTTGAATGGGTTTATCCAGAAGCAAATCCACTTTGCGTAAATGTACCGCGGTCAAATCTTCGTTGAAAATTTTGAATTTGTGGAAAGAAGGTTTGGCTACAAGTTTCTTGAACCGCTTTTCCTTGTGAACAAGTTCAACATTGATTCGCTTTCTCACATTTTCCATGGTTTTGCCAAACACCGAGTTGTTCATCAGTTTGAAGAAGTCTTTCTCAAATGGGTTCTTGGCCAATTTTCTCTTTTCCGTGTTCAAGGCAATGTATTTTGCCAACCATTTGCTCTGTTCAAACATGATGGCGCGATGTACTTTAGTGACTTTCAACCCCAGTGAGACGTACTGTTGCAAATTCCTGTAATGAAGTACATATTTCTTCTTGTCAGACAAGTTAGGAATGAGCTTTTCACTGGATTTCTCTTTCATGTTTAGATCTTTCCGCAGCTTCTGACTGTACTCTGACAATTCTTCAACTTTGACACATTTCCGTTCTGGAGCCACTGGGTAGTGATTATGATGATCATGGATTGAATTTGGATATTCTAAATCCACTTCCAAAATGAATCCAATGTCATCATCTTCATCCACATCCATGAAGTCGAGGGATTCTGGCTCGCTCACCCACATAAATCCTCTTTGTGGCATGCTTTGTGACATAGCCCAACCATACAAGTTGTTTGCGTCGAGGTACATCAGGTAGTTGTTTGGTATCTCAGAATTGTATTCTGCTACGTAGGGATTATTCGCTTTCGCATACTTGTGTGTGATCACAGATATTCCTCCACGTATGCCTTGCTCAACCATTTGGTACATGTCAATGTCATTGATCAATTCCAACTTCACCTTTGTCGCTTTCAACATTGCATCCCACGACAGTCCTGGTGCTGTATAGTAATGAGCAGGATCCAATTCATACGTGTTGAGGCATACTTGACGAAAGTTTTCAAACACGTCAGCTAGTAATAACACATCTGATTTCAGGTACAGGTCGTGGTATTCACCAAATGTTGTACAGTTGAATGTATCCCACACCTTCTGTGCATGCGCATAATCCTCATCGCTAATGTCCTCTTCGCTAAGCTGACTATAAAACTTATCCTTTGATGGTAGCTGTGTTTCAGCAAACTTGGATGGTTCGTCCACGTAATCATAGGGGTACACACCCTTTCTCAGCAGCAAATCTTGTTGATCACTATCGTGAATGTGAGAGGTCATGTTGTAGAAGTTATCTTTCCCTTCTGCTGCAAGGTTGGATACCAACTTCTGTAGAGAGGTACTCATGAACTGAAAGCTGTCTGTAAATTTCAGATTGCTCAGGGTGAATGCAATATATTTCTCAATGGTGTTGGGAATGACTGTAATCGTTTCACCTTTGAATTTTCCAATTTCCTCCATGATAAGGTGACTGTCATAGCCTCGCAAATTGTGGAAAAATACGGGAATGATAAAAGAATCTTGATCCCCTTGCTGATCTTTTCTAAGTCGGAATTGCAAGTTGCATTCATTGTGTGCTGCTCCACGATATTTGCCATTGATGTGGTCATGATCTCTCACACGATCTGCTCCTAGAGGTTCATGACAAATGTAGCAATCAGTGGCGTTCTTGAAATTCTCTTTGTCTTCACGATTCATCACCATTTCCTTTGGTTGCTCTAAACCACGTACAATACGATCGCGTTCATTCACCATATGGTCTAAAAAGACCTTTACGACATTGTCTCCTCGATACACAACTGGTGCACGTGTGTTGTACTGGCTCACAACCACATAGGCAAAGCTGTTTGGACGATGATGTTGATACTTGTCTCCTTCTTCATGCTTTTGCGTGAAACATTCAAAGTCAGCATAAATCACAAACGGTGCTCGCTGTTGTTTAGCCACATTCTTGAACTTGATGAATGGTTCCTTGGGAAATGATAAACGTTGTGCTCCATTCTTGTCACACACTTCACGATGTTTATCTAAAAGATCTTGTCGTACAAACCCGTGAAGACAGTTGAAACAATAAAAATATGCAGCCTTATGCTTTGATCGATAACACATAAGTCTGCTAAAATTCTTGATGAGGCAGTAATGCCTCGTCTTGTCATTGCTAATCAGAAGTAAGTTGATTTCTCTGACACTGACGTTTCGACTAAGTTGTATTGGAACAACTACATCTTGTTCATATCCAAACACGTTGATGGCTACATCGTTCTCCTTTTCAAACTTTGGAATGTCAGTAATTGGTGTCGGAAATGTCATACCCTCTACCTTTAATTCCTTCTCAAATGGTTTGTAATGATTCACGCGATTTGGGTTGTTGTCATGAGGGTGAAGGTAAGCCAATACTGACCATAAGAAACACTTGTTATCATCATTCTTAATGTTTATCACACCCTTTGTTTTCTTCACTTTCTTCGGCAGTGGAATAAAACTGCTCGCTTCTAGAGGAACCAACGTAGCTGTATGTACTTCAATGTACAGTATGTTATCCAATACCCAGCCAGAGCCTTGTCGCTCATGTTCGTCAAACTTGGTAAATAATTCTTTATAGGCTTCTGGCAGGTCCTGCTCAATATCTGCTGGATTGTATGCTGTATATGTTGGACTACTGATAAATGTATTATCCACTTGTTCTACCATAACACCTTCTGCATTTGCTGTCAGTTTCTTGAAACGTGCATGCACGACAATGTACCATTTCATTCCATGGTTTAAGGTCTCCAACAAATGTGCCTTGATACGGTTCTCTTGCTGTCGCATTTCAAGCAGTAAATCCGATCCATCCTCGGGCTCAAACCGTTTTTCCTGCGCGTTTTCACCAAGACTAACCCTTCTACCTCTCCCTACTTGTCCTGTCTTTTGTTTCTTTGAAACATGTTCTTGAGACACATTTTCCATCTCAGCTGGTTTACATGCATGTGCCTCAAAAGTATCCATAGATGGAAACTCTTCATTGCATTCCGCACACTGAACTGGACCGTATGGCCAAATGTCATCTTCTTCCATCTTTTCTCTCTTTGCTCCTTTCCCTTCATGTTTCACTAAAGTTTTCATCTCAGCTTTGCATGTATGTGCTTCAAAAGTATCCATAGATGGAAATTCTACATTACATTCTGCACACTGAACTGGACCGTATGGCCAAATGTCATCTTCTTCCATCTTTTCTCTCTTTGCTCCTTTTCCTTCATGTTTCACTAAAGTTTTCATCTCAGCTTTGCATGTATGTGCTTCAAAAGTATCCATAGATGGAAATTCTACATTACATTCCGCACACTGAACTGGACCGTATGGCCAAATGTCATCTTCTTCCATCTTTTCTCTCTTTGCTCCTTTCCCTTCATGTTTCACTAAAGTTTTCATCTCAGCTTTGCATGTATGTGCTTCAAAAGTATCCATAGATGGAAATTCTACATTACATTCCGCACACTGAACTGGACCGTATGGCCAAATGTCATCTTCTTCCATCTTTTCTCTCTTTGCTCCTTTTCCTTCATGTTTCACTAAAGTTTTCATCTCAGCTTTGCATGTATGTGCTTCAAAAGTATCCATAGATGGAAATTCTACATTACATTCCGCACACTGAACTGGACCGTATGGCCAAATGTCATCTTCTTCCATCTTTTGTCTCTTTGCTCCTTTCCCATACTCTTCACGTTCCATCTTAGCTAGTTGTTGTTACGTCAACTGCTGAAACTAAAATGCTGAAATGTAATCTCAAACATCCCCCTTTTATACACATTCATACATAGACAGAATTTGCGTTTTCATTTCATAACAGAGGATGGCCCTTAAAAGGGCCGAAAGATGTTAGTAATTTGACGCTTCACCAGCAAGTCGGATTGCCACAGTCGCACTGGTATCTGTAAAACTGTTCCATGGAGAACGGTCGTCGCGAGCACTTGAACGGATGACGGTTATAGTAGCCAAAGTTTTTTAGTGTCGCTCCACACCACCAGCAGTCCGTGCATTCCTCTTGTCCATACAATCTTGCAGTAAACTTGTACCAGAGCAGTCCACCACAAGTTTTGCAGCAGTAATGTCGTGGTGCATTGTGGTGCACCGGGCAGTTGTGTGGTTGACCTGGATATTCTATCCATACCCAACACTTATAACACTCAGTCGTTAGCGTCACTGCCTTGCCGTTTCGCATCACTGTGATTTTACGATTTGTTGACATCTTGCTGCTTGTGTTGGATAATGAAGCTGTAACCCACCTTTATATACTACTAGCGAACATCCTCGCATTATATGCTGATGGGGGGGGGGGTCCTTACTTAATGCAAGTATTTCGTGCTATCCTGGGGGGGGGGGGTCCTGAGTTTTGCTCGACTAGGGGGGGGGGGTCCCCGAGTTTTGTTCGACTAGGGGGGGGGGTCCGATCCAGACTTCAGGTGGTATATAAGCCATGCTCATTTCAGTTTGGGCTCACACTCGCTTCCGTCAACATGGAGTGCTTCTTCGGGTTACAGGATGCTTGCACCATTGCTGAAGTTAGAGAACTTCACCTGCCTGTCACACAGCCACACACACCGCCAGAAAGAGTCTATTTCTTCCAGCTGCTGCCAGACCCGGTTCATGGATCCGTCCTGTGCGTGCCCGTCCTGTACAACCGTCAAGTCACGATTGGAAAGAGGCTCAGAGATATAGAGGCTGGTCACTATGAAGAAGCGTTCTTTAGAACGATGATGCTAGGGGAGTCAATACCTTCGCGGATGGAAGAAGAAGAGTACCCGGCCTGGGGGACATTCTTCCTCCAGCAAGACTTGGATATTTGCCCAGGATGTGGGTGTATGATCTCCCCAGACCGGGTGCTGTCTGAGTGCAACCATCAAATGTGTCTGGTCTGCGCGGCGCAGTGGACTGAACTGCTGGCGCTAAATGACCGCTACTCTGTGAGGTGCTTTACCTGCGGCATGCGAGGGGACCACTTTTTGTTCAACGGGCAACAGCTCACACATTGCAGTAGGCCAGTGCAGGACATTGTGACATTCTTTTAAACCGGGACCGGCAGCAGCAGGAGAAAAACTAACATCTCCTGGCTCTTTTAAGAGCCCACCACTGATACTGAAATAAGCGCTAATCGTGTCATGGTGTTAGTATGTATGTGTATGCATGAGAGTGTGGGAAATGCTTAAAAAAAAAAAAAAAAAAAAAGGTCACCCGTTTGAATGGTTGTTTGAATGGCCGCCCGTTTGAATGGCCGCCCACTCTCCATATTACGTCATTATGACGTTCATATGACGTTCATATGACGTTCATATGACGTTCATATGACGTTCATATGACCTCCATATCACCTCCATATGACCTCCATATCACTTCCATAACACGTCCATAACACGTCCATAACACGTCATAATGACGTCACTGTTTTAGAAACCCCATGGGGCTTCTAAAACAACTCCTCACGTCATTATGACGTTCATGTGACGTTCATATGACGTCCATATGACAACCATATGACGTCCATATGACGTCAATATCACGTCAATATGACGTCAATATGACGTCACTGTTTTAGAAACCCCATGGGGCTTCTAAAACACCTCATGACGTCATTATGACGTCACTTCCTGTTTTAGAACCCCCACTTTCTCCCTACTGTCAGGAATCTTTTTTTTTTTCAGGAAGCAAAATCTGCGGACAGTTCATAAACGATTGCAAAACGCACAAAATGTCGTCTAAATATATAACAGTAAAATATTTTGGTTTTTTTTTCTATTCTTTTCTTTTCTCATTTATTTATTTATTTTTGCTGGTTGTTGTTTTAAATAAAACTTAAGCACTTGACTTCATCTTTGCGCGGACCACAAAGTGTCTTGACGAGTTTTCAATACGCGTGCGATTTCCTGCCACTTTAAGCGACATCTTGCGACCACTCGATACCGTATAAATTAATCCAAAAAAGAGGCTTATCAACTTAGTGACAACTTTCCATTGAAAAGACTTAGGATCACATACTTCACATACTATTAGGCTATGATTAAAGCTGCCCAAAAATGTCGTCGAGTGTGAAACTTGAGAGAGATTGAAGTATGACTTTTCATTACATTGAGCATAATGTGAAATTGATTTCACAAATCAAACATGCACTTTGAAAGACAGAATAGGAAGCCAGTTTCTACGTTCTTTCCAAATGTCTAATTTGAAGTTCCGTCTGTTAACGTTATGTCTGCAGTTGTTCGTTACATTTTATGTCTCTTATTCATGAAAATAGATGTAATATTTAAGAAGCGCATCGGAACGCTCCAAACCCCGTCGCCCTTCGCAAAATGTGCTAAGTTTCGACCTCAACTTTGGCTAAATAAATGAAAAATCGGACAAATTGAATACGAGGTGCAGAACTACAACATATGAGGAGTAAATCTGTATAAGATTTAAAATGTGTGTGCTTACCCGTTCGGAGGAGTTGTGCATACAAGACTTAGATCATATAGCCTTTATAGTCGAAAAATGTGCTAAGTTTCGACCTCAATTTTGGCTAAAATAATGAAAAGTCGATAAACTGAATACAAGGTGTACAACTACAACACACGAGGAGTAAATCTGTATAAGATTTGAAATGTGTATGCTTACCCGTTCTGAGGAGTTGTGCATACAAGATCACTACCCAAAAGAGCGACGGACGGACGGACGGACGGACAGACGGACAGACTAACCAAACCTTATATCCCCTTCGCCAACAAAGTTGGGCGAGGGGATAATAAATTGCTGGATATATAATTTTTGAGGATAGGAAAGGGCGGTGTCATATTGCATGGAGCTTTAATGCTATATGTTTATTATAACTTCTGGAACGTGGGAAATCACGCTTTTAGATTAAATTTCTGTTCCAGTGCTTTTTGAAGGAATAGTGGACACAAAAAATGTGACCTTTTATAAGTTACATAGAGTGCCATATTTATGAAATTTTTTAGTGCTATAGTTATAAAATTTTTGTGTCCTTTGCTCTGGTTCACGCTTCATTCTGAACTCATTTCAGAATCAATTAGCCGATGGCGTTAATATATGCAAGCAGCTGTATTGTAAACACGAGCACTTTTGTACCAACAATGGGAATACTGAGCTTCGGGCTGCCGCAGGAACGCCGTGTGGGAATGGAAATAAGGTAATGACTGAAATAGAGTGTACAGAAACCTGTGGATACTGGTGTAAGGTAATGACTGGAATGGAATGCACAGAAACCTGTGGATGCGGGTGTAAGGTAATGACTGGAATGGAATGCACAGAAACCTGTGGATACGGGTGTAAGGTAATGACTGGAATGGAATGCACAGAAACCTGTGGATACGGGTATAAGGTAATGACTGGAATAGAGTGCACAGAAGTCTGTGGATACGAGTGTAAGGTAATGACTGGAATAGAGTGCACAGAAACCTGTGGATACGGGTGTAAGGTAATGACTGGAATAGAGTGCACAGAAACCTGTGGATACGGTTAAAAGGTAATGACTGAAATAGCGTGTACAGAAACCTGTGGATACGAGTGTTAGGTAATGAGTGGAATGGATTGCAAAGAAACCTGTGGATACGGGTGTAAAGTAATGACTGGAATAGAGTGCACAGAAGTCTGTGGATACGGGTGTAAGGTAATGACTGGAATAGAGTGCACAGAAGCCTGTGGATACGGGTGTAAGGTAATGAATGAAATAGAGTGTACAGAAACCTGTGGATACGGGTGTACGGTAATGAATGAAATAGAGTGTACAGAAACCTGTGGATACGGGTGTAAGGTAATGACTGGAATAGAGTGTACAGAACTCTGTGGATACGGGTGTAAGGTAATGACTGGAATAGAGTGTACAGAAACCTGTGGATACGAGTGTAACGTAATGACTGAAATGGATTGAAAAGAAACCTGTGGATACGGGTGTAAGGTAATGATTGAAATAGAGTGTACAGAAACCTGTGGATACGGGTATAAGGTAATGACTGGAATAGAGTGCACAGAAACCTGTGGATACGAGTGTCATGTAGTGACTGGAATGGATTGCAAAGAAACCTGTGGATACGGGTGTAAGGTAATGATTGAAATAGAGTGTACAGAAACCTGTGGATACGGGTATAAGGTAATGACTGGAATAGAGTGCACAGAAACCTGTGGATACGGGTGTAAGGTAATGACTGGAATAGAGTGCACAGAAACCCGTGGATGCGGGTGTAAGGTAATGACTGAAATGGATTGCAAAGAAACCTGTGGATACGGGTGTAAGGTAATGACTGGAATAGAGTGCACAGAAACCTGTGGATACGGGTGTAAGGTAATGACTGAATTAGAGTGTACAGAAACCTGTGGATACTGGTGTAAGGGTAATAACTGGAATAGGGTGCACAGAAACCTGTTGATACGGGTGTAAGGCGATGACTGAATAGAATGCGCTGTGACCTGTGGATGAGGGGATAAGGTAAAAGAAACAACTGGGTGAGGTTAACGGTAAGAAATATCCTGTGGAAGTGAAACGGGGAAAGAAGTAACTCTTAAATGTGCGAATATGTTGATGAGAGTCCTGATTATGCGAGACTGGAGAAAGAAGTAATTTATGAATAAGGAAATAGGGTAAGGAGTTACCCATGGATGAGGGAATAGGGTAAGGAGTTGCCCATGGATGAGGGAATAGGGTAAGGAGTTGCCCATGGATGAGGGAATAGGGTAAGGAGTTGCCCATGGATGAGGGAATAGGGTAAGGAGTTGCCCATGGATGAGGGAATAGGGTAAGAGGTTACCCATAGATGAGGGAATAGGGTAAGGGGTTACCCATGGATGAGAGAATGGCGTTTCAGAATATGATAGCGAGCTGTAACGGCAGGAATCGGGTAGATATTTACCTGCTGTAATTGACTGAACATGGAAATAATATAATTATTTAACCTCGGAAATAGGAATTGTATCAACTATGATCTGTTGATGCACCAGTACATTACGAGTGCATTATGAACGCGGAATTAAGTCACCTGTGGTGCTGGATATTTGCGTAGAGATGGTGTCAGAAAGCCTAAAATTTTGCACAATTTTTTACTGGCTGGCTTTTAACCGAAGTTTTACTAAGTAGCTATAAGAGCTTCTGATTTGCTTGCAGGTGTGTTGGATGGGAGAGTGCATTTCAAAGGGTTCATTTGACTGTAAGTTCTTACCACAGCGTCTAGTGTATAAAGAAACCAGAAAACTACCATCGTTTATTATTTTTGTCGCTCTCGTTTCTTGTCAGACACACACATCAGTTTGTCATATAATTATTTATAAGTTAAAGACAAAACGGGAATGGAATCAACACTGAACGAGCTGAGGTTCGCAATAAACACACACGAATAGACACACTTGCACACACGAAAGCTTCACTAAATACACTCAATTACTCATCTCTTTTGCTGATATTTTCAAAGAAAATAAAACGAGAATTACTTGTTTTTGACTGGATTTATTTACAAATAAAACTAGCGAAATGTTAAACGCTTGACAAAAATTAAAACGCAAAAATACTTCCTTCAGTGGGTTATTTCTTGAATAATATATTGCAAACAACACAGCTTGAATACGTCTTATAAGACGAGTAGTGTTTGGTTTTCGTTGGCTTAAGGCTTTATTGAATGAGCAGGCATACGCCGTGTTATCTATTTACGCATTGAGAGCTCGCACAAAGCTCAGCAACTGTGTTCTGTGGTGTACGTTAAATGCTCTGCATTTACTTGCAAAAATACACTCTTTTCACATGGCGTTTTAACAAAGAAAACGAAATCGAAGACGAAAATAAAAAGTGACATGTACACGTTCAGATCAAGCTCTTCATAAGTCCCACGTTTCATGGTCCTGGAGCCCATAGTGTCAGAGAAGAAGAAGACAAAAAAAATCGGAAAAACTGTCAAGAAGAAAAAAAAACGAACGGCTGCTCGCACAAATTCATATAACCCTTGCAAGCCAAAGGCTTGTCAAGTGTTAATGGAATTCTTGGATGTGCAGCAGAGAAAACTGGACTTCTCGTAACCAGACATCTCGCAACCGACATTTCGTAACCGGACATCTCGTAACTTTTGGAGAAATGGGACATCTCGTAACCAGAAAATTTCAATGACTTTTTTAATTTTTTTTTATAAATATAAGTACCAGTTTTCATGAGTATATCAGACCGGAGATTTTTGTTTAATTTTGAACATGATTTACATTTGGATTATCATCAGTTAAACTACAGATCTGTTGAGATAAAATATAACCAAATGAATCCACATCATTTGCAAATCACGGCAAGACTAGGACAATTAATTCAGATTAAAATTTAACAACAGATTAGGATAAGAAAATCTATAGATGTAGTAAGATGAAAGATTGTGAGCTGAATCCACATCATCGCCAAATTGCGGCAAGTAGGGATTAGGGTCAACCCGTCGGATTAAGATTTACGTACATCTTCAGCAGCGACTCAAAACTCTGTGCCTGGATCGTGCCGCCAGTCGAAAATCAATTGAACAATTCTTGCGTGGCGTTGGACATAACATCCGATGGCGAGATGTCAATAGGGAGAATTACGAAAATGACGAGTGATTCTGTGACACTTACTCAGTTGTGATAATGTACAGTCAGTTGTGATAATGTGAACTCAGTTGTGATATCGTGACTTTCAAACTGTCAATGGCTGGATACTGTCGACTCGGTTGTGAAAAGTTTACCAGTAATTTATATAATATTGGTTTATTGGTGTTGAATTGTCTATAACTTATGTTCGGTTTACTTGCTTGTTTTTTTTCTCACCTAATTAGGTTGTACAAGCTTTGGTAAATAAAGTGAATATTGTGAAAAAGATTGTGTTCTTTTAAATGTAGAAATAACCAGTTTCTCAGCTGTAAGAATTCATTTTTTTTGTTGGTTACGAGATGTCCCATTTTTCCAAAAGTTACGAGATGTCCGGTTACGAGATTTCCGGTTACGAGATGTCCGGTTACGAGATGTCCGGTTACGAGGTGTCCCGGATTCGGTCAGTTTTGACCTTGGATCAACTAATACCATTGCTTATTAATACGGTTTGTAATCCCTGTCGATTCTAGATGACCACCAAACAAAGGCGAGTTTGTTTGTTTTTTAAACTGATGCATAGAAGAACTTTGAGGAACCAGCCAAAAAAAGATGCCAAATTATGAGTACATTTAATGTTACAAATGCCCCGGGTAGTGGTCAGAGGACAAACCACATTGGGTGACCAAGTTGTTTTAAAAGAGCGAGAAAAGAGGACTGTGTAAATAGTAAACACCTCATTATCGGCGGGGTAAACGAATGCCGGTGACGTGAAATCAACAGGGATTCGCTTAAACATATCCTCAAGAGCTGAAACTGGACAAACATTCACCCTGGTGTGGGATTAAGGAAATCTTGCAACCCTTCTCACCATATTGGAGCGTTTTTTGTCTATTTTACATACATTGTTATATGTTCACCCGTTTTAACAAATGACCTTCGAGATAAATGTCTCTTAGGATTAAGCATGGTTTGTGACGGCGGTACCAGTGGGAATTTAAGGAGAAACCCAGGAAAGCTGACAGTAAAATTGGCCCGTAGAGCAACATGGAATGCGCTTTTCTCATCTTTATGCGCTTTAAGTTTGCAAAGCATTTCTATTCGAATTAACAAAACATGGACAAGCAGGCTAAATATGTATCTGATAGTGAAAGCTGAAAACATCCGAGCAACCAAGAATGTCCTTCAACTCTTGGTGGGTCTGTTTAAATAGATCGAAGTTTGTAAATTTGATTTTTGGATCTCAAAAATAAATTTTTGCCATCTAAAATTCAATTAATGATAGCCAAATATACATCATCATTGAGATCTACACTGATTTCTTGATATCTTTAATTATATCTTGATATCAGAAATAAGCATTAAATGTTAAAACGGCATTCCATATACAAGATATGTGGCGAAGGAAAAGATTAAGAGATGAGATTTTTACATTGTGTTTATGTTTACGTTGCTAGATACACCGAGCCATGGCAACACTCAGTGTAGCGGTGACCACAGCGCTCCTGACGGTAAGTGCACACGTATATATCGGTGTCCTGATGTAAGTAGATAACACATATCTGTGTTCCAGCATATCTTGTGCCCCTCTATGCCTTAGACCGGTGACTTCCCACTTGGTCTACGATTTCAAATTAGTCGAAGGCCCACATGTCCTACCATTTGACATTCCCAGTTGACCCACGGCCCACATGTCCTACCATTTGACATTCCCAGTTGGCCCAAGGCCCACATGTCCTACCATTTGACATCCCAGTTGGTCCAAGGCCCACATGTCCTACCATTTGACATTCCCAGTTGGCCCAAGGCCTATATGTCCTACCATTTGACATTCCCACTTGTCCTACATTCTCCACGGTAAACAGTAATTAATATTTTGACATTCTCCTATTCAAAACTGTAACCCTTGGATTTTCCGAATCCACACCAATGAACTTTTTCCTTTGTGGCGCGATTTGTGAGTACTTGAAGTGGTTGTAAGCGCGACTTTGCTCCCTTTTCAAGCCCCGTTGATATCTAAAAGCCAAGTAGTTGTTTAGTTGATTTAAAATCCATCTCAACATTTCTGGTTTTTTATTGCAAAATTTTGTGTTCTGGAGGTGTTCTCCGGAGTAGAAAATGGCCGAAAATAATGTGCCGTCCGTCTTTTATCCAACAAGAAAGGAACTGCAATTACTAATGAAAATATCGTGATTGTAATTACATCTTAGCAACGCTTTTCGATTGAGTTGCAATAAAGATGACAAGCGAATGGATCAATGAGGTGAAACTTAAGTGCCCAAATGCATTTAGATCAATTGCTCTGCAATCACAATCAAATGCACATACACTCAAAAGATTTTGATTAAAGACAATTACAAATTTATACAGAGGTCAAAGAAACGTTTAAAATTCTGGACTTAACAAAACATAATTAACTTCAAAATCTTCTTTAAATTTTGATGAAGACATGAAGAAATCTCAACAGGGAAAGCAAGTCGTAACACATTAGGAAAGTTAAATCGTAGGCCAATTGGGAATGCAAAATTGTAGTCCAACTGGGACGTAGAGCAACTGGGAAAGCAGAATTTGACCATGCAACAAATTGAACCAAAGTAGCGCGGTCCCCGGATCCTGGGCTGTCCATTCACCACCACAGAAGCTTGCGTGGTTTTCATACTCTTACTACTTTTGGGGATTTTCATTTCCCATAGTTTATTGAATCCGTGCGATTCGGAGTAGGATAAAAGTGGGGCTTCTAAAACAGGAAGTGACGTCATAATGACGTCACGAGGTGTTTTAGAATCCCCATGGGGTTTCTAAAACAGTGACGTCATTGTCTTAGAATCCCCATGGGGCTAGTAAAACAGTGACGTGATATGGACGTGATATGGACGTCATATGAACGTCATATGAACGTCATAATGACGTAATGGGGATAGTGGGCAGCCATTCAAACGGGCAGCCGGACAAATGGGAAGCCAGACAAATGGGGGAAAGTGGGGGTTCTGGAACAGGAAGTGAAGTCATAATGACGTCATGAGGTGTTTTAGAATCCCCATGGGGGTTCTGGAACAGATGTTTTAGAATCCCCATGGGGGTTCTGGAACAGGTAATTGATAGAGCGCGCGCCCGTATCAATGACGTCACCATGACGATATAATGACGTAATCATCATAACGTTATCATGACGTCATCATGACGTCATAATGATGTTATGACGTCATGACATCATATTAAGACTGTCCTAAGCAGCATAACCCTAAGTCAACTGTCAATCATCATGACGTCATCAGTCACGTGACCTGTCAATTATCGATCATGTGACCCTAACCCTAACAAGAGTTCAAGATCACTTTTTGACGTCATAATGACGTCAGACCCCTAGGAGACGTCCCTTCTACCATCTGTCTATCATGAGGAAACGAGAGTTCCACGCCACTTTTTTCTAGAATATTCTATTGGTCCAGTACCCGCATGGGTGTTCTATACCATCTGTTCCAAAACCCCCATGGGTGTTCTGGAACACCCTGTGACGTCATAATGACGTCAGACCCCTAGGAGACGTCCCTTCTACCATCTGTCTATCATACCTTCATAATACACATTCATAATGCACTCTATGGTTTAGGGTTAGGCTGCCTATACCCGGGCTCGAACCACCAACCTTCCGAGCATGGGTCCGACCAGGAGTCCCACGCTCTAACAACTGAGCTATTCCGGACTGAACCAGAATGTTTGTGAAAACATGCCATATAAGGCTATAATACACAATGCACGATAAATTTCAGAGTGCACTCGTTTAGAGCGTGGGAACGATCAATAAATTTGAGAAGGAATGGGATTTTCCCTACGTTAAGTCTAATGTTATATTTTATGTTATAGTAGTCGGAAAGTGGTACTTCTAAAGCACATTTAACAAATGCAGTTTTTTGAAAACATGTAATGTATAAAATAAGTTTTAGCATTTTAACATACTACTTATTCAAATGTTCTAAAGTTATAGTAGTGTAAAAATGGTGGTTCTAGATCAACTTTAACAAATTTAGTTTTTGATAACATATGATGCATAAAATAGGTTTTAGCAATTTACCAAGCTACTTATTTGAATGTTCTAAAGTTAAGGTAGTGCAAAAATGGTGGCTCTAGACCAACTTTAACAAATTTAGTTTTTAACACCATATGATATATAAAATAAGTTTTAGCATTTTAGCATGCTACTTATTTGAATGTTCTAAGGTCATAGTAGTAGGAAAATGATGGTTCTAGACCAACTCTAACAACTTTTGTTTTTTGACAACATATGATGTATAAAATAAGTTTGAACATTTTAAGATGGTGTAGTAGGGTAAAAATCAGGGTTCTAAACCAACTTTAACAAATTTTGTTTTCTAACAACATATGATGTATAAAATAAGTTAGTGAGAAGAGCACGCCATTCAAACATGTATTCAAATGACAAGCGCCATTCGAAACATGTGTTTGAATTATATTTTTGGAACATATTACGTCATGGTATTGTTCAATAATTTTTTTAACAAGTTCAAGAATTGTTCAACAAGTTGTTCAACATGTTCAAAATGTTCAACATTCCATATCACGTCCATATCACGTCCATATCACGCCCATATCACGTCACTGTTTTACTATCCCCATGGGGATTCTAAAACAATGACGTCACTGTTTTAGAAACCCCATGGGGATTCTAAAACACCTCGTGACGTCATTATGACGTCACTTCCTGTTTTAGAAGCCCCACTTTTATCCTACTATTCGGATAAAGTATTTCTGAATGATACTGTTTTACGCCATAATCTTGCCACTCTAACTCCTCTGATGGTTACGCATAGGACCACAAAAATTTGACAAAAGCAGATGCATCATGTCTAGTTGGTCCATTTCGATTTTCTTAGAAATTTGTTAATCTTTTGTATGCAAATGGACACTGAAATTTAGTTAATGAAGGCCATTATAAGCAGGTGCACACTATGCATATAGCTTACAGCACACGCAAGTTATTGATCTCTGTACTACTTACAAAGAATGAGCAGATATGTGAAATGTGCTGTATCTTTGTACGAAAGACCAGAAGTCTCATTTCCTTCCAAGAAATTTCCACGTTCCTTAGAACATTTTCAATGGAAATTCTTGAAACTTCCAAGAAGTTTTCACTTCAAGTCGAAAGAACTTCCGAGAACTTCCAAGAATTTTCATGGAAATTCCAAGAAGTTCTTACCTCACTGCTGAAGCACTTCCTAGAACTGCCTTGTAAATTTTTGGAATTTCAAAGAAGTTCTCACTTACGTCGGAAGAACTTCGGGGAACTTCCAAGAACTTCCATGGAAATTCCAAGAAGCTCTCACCTTGCTACTGAAGAACTTTTTTCCAAATTTCCGTGGAAATTCTTGGAACTTCCAAAAAGTTCTCACCTCACTTCGGAAAAACTTCCGCGACAGCTTTTAATAATTTCCATAGTAATTCCAACAATTAGTATTGAAGAACTTCTGAAAACTTCCATGAAATTTCTTAGAACTTCCAAGTAGTTCTCACTTTGCTTCTAAAGAACTTTCGGAACTTCCAAGACTTGGAAAATGCTTCCAAAAAAATGAGATTCAGTCTGAAAATTTCCCAGAAATTCCAAGAAATCCTGGGAATCTCTACCGAATTAGCGCGGAAATATTTGGACTGTTCGCTAAGAATTTGATAAGATTTGGAAATATTGAGGAATGTTTTTAATGAAGTGCGTGCTTGACAACACAGCATACGGTACTTTGATAAATGCAAACTGAGTTCCTTTTCATTCTTGGAACTTCGAAGACGTTCTCACTTCATTTTGGGAGATCTTTCGAGAACTTCCAAAATTTCACTTGGAAATCCCAAAAAGTTACCTTAGTATTGAACAACTTCCAAGAACTTCCATCGAAATTCTAGGAATTTCCAAGAAGTTCTCACCTTACTGAGGTAGCACCTCCGAGAACTTCCAAAAATTTCCATGGAAATTCCAAGAAGTTCTTACCTTACTACTGAAGAACTTCCGAGAACTTCCCTGGAAATTATTGGAACTTCCAAGAAGTTCTCACCTTACTTCTGAAGAACTTCCGAGAACTTCGAAGAATTTCCATGGACCTTCTGGGTCACGATCAAAGTCCAAAAACCGGAAGTTGAATATAATCAAAAGCGGTTAGAGGCAGATCGATTTTAAGCTCATTTTTTACCCTTTGGGCCTAAGCAATGTTACATAAGAGATACCTCGGTGACCTTGAACCTCTGGATCACTGTCAAGGTAAAAAACAAGAAGCTGACTATTATCTCGAAAACGGTTAGAGACAGAGCGATTTTGAGCTCATTTTCGATCCCTTGGACCTAACCAACGTTACATAAGAGGTACCTGGGTGACCTTGACCTTCTGGATCACGGTCCAGATCTTCTATACAGTATTGCTGTGTTCTTTAATGATTTGCAAATGGCTGGGTTTTATTTAATATCTAATTTTAGTATCTAATTTTAAATCATAACAATAATGTTAATTATGTCTGAAAATTTTCTTTCTCCACCTAAACCAAAACCGGAACAGCATCAAGAATCAAAATGCGGAATTAAAAACTGAAACACAATAAGAAATTTTTTAGCCCAGTCAATAATTTATTTAGTATCCCAAGTGTTTGTTTCGCACCTCGGTTGCGAAATCGGTCTAGTTTTTTCCTGATTTTATATATTTGTTCTTGGGGGCACAATATGCAGCCACATTTTCACTGAAGTCGTATTTTTTCTGCAGTGGCACAAATAAACATGGGGAGGGCCCCTCCCCCCCCCCCCCCCCCTCCTATCAACTTCGCAACGTCCACCTATCGAGTAATTTAGGTATCGGCATAACGATACATAGACGTGGCGATAATATCAATCACATCACCGTTTGTCTCATCGAGTCACGGCATATGAAAGAAGTTAATTTTCATGAATATTGAACATAAAATATTCAAAATGAGGTGTAAAAAATTAGCGCTCTTTTCAGTATCCCGTAGTCTGTGTCCCGATTTTCATCAATTGTCGAAGAACCAGTCACTACTAGTACCAGGCTTGAATTTCCTGTGAGCGTTAACACTAGCACTATTTTTATGTTTATTTTTAAATTTTATTTATTTATTTGTTTATTTTTTTTTATTTGGTTGTGACCTGGACATTTTGCGGCGTATATTTTTCGACGTCCACATAAATCGTTGATTTTCCGACAATTTATTCATTCATTACAAATTACAACGACATTCAAGGTTGCTATTTGGCCTGGTATTGACGCAACCTCAAATCGACGTTTATTTGGATATAACATGTCAAAAGCTGTGCTACGTTTTAGTTTTGATGCACCTGCCTTTTAGCAAAGATCTTTTACGTAATTCCGGATTTTTAAATGTTCAGAATCGTATTTTTGTGGCCCTAAGTGTAATTCAGCGAAAACGGTCTAGTTCCTTTTGTTTTTGAGACATTTTAGTGGTAACTCCGAGGGAGGGCGTGTTTAGGCATTGCAACCCCCCCCCCTTCCCCCACCCCACGTCCTTTAATTTCGATAAAAAAATTAAACTTTCAAAGTTCATTTTCAACAAAAAAAAAACTCCCGCTGGTAAATACGCTACTTCGTGTGATTTTTCGATGTTTGACCCCCACCCCCTCCCACACACACACACACCAGCTCCTTGTTCTCCGTGCCCATTAACCATAAACTCCCCCCCCCCCCCACTGCATTTAACAAAGTATGTGAGGGCATTTTTGCAGACTGTCAAAATGTGTTGGCTGATTCCGTATGCATGAACGTAGCACTTCTGAAACCATGGCAGTGCTTTGAAAACAAAGGAGAATCCTGTAAGAAAACGTGTATGGAATTCCGTCTTTATGATGGTAAGATTCTATTATCCGTTCCCAAAGAGAACCTTAAAATTCAATATAAACTGAAAAATAATAATTGGAAATGAGTGAATCTATGTTTGAAATTGTGCTTCTCATTTTCTGTACGACGAGATATAAAGGTCTAGCAGAGTTAATTCACTCGTTATGCTCTATCTAAATTATAATTTGTGACTTAAATGCTGTATTTTATTTGCCGTTGCGACGGAGTAATTCGTCATGAGTTCCACCTAAGGATTCTTGAATCGCAAATAGTGAAAAATCCGCCATGTGTTGGGGAAACTGGTGCTGCTGGTGGCGGATCGGATGGTTCCGGCAGCGGATCGGACGCCTCCGGTTCAGGATCAGGTGGTTCGTCAAGTGAATCGGGTGAAACTTTTACAACGAAGCTGAGTTGGGTGTATGAATTATGTGGGTATGACGCCGCGGATGGGTGGAAAGTCAAGTGTCCTAACCACGATGTATGTGTTCCAATGTGGTATCTGGGAGACAGGGTTGCAGACTGTCCAGATCAAATGGACGAAAATAAAGCATGGATTAAACAGGTTAGTGACACGCATGGCTTTTTATTTAATTCTTTATGGTAAGATATCAAGCCTTAAATCTTTGGCTTAAACGCTGAGTCGGACGGTTTGACGGTAGTGCCAAGACGTTCAAATACTGAATATGCTATATAATACAGATCCATACAACTACAACTCTTTTATTTGTAGATCCCTAGTGGCCTTTTGAATTATGTGCGATGTCCAAATAATCCAAAAAAGATTTTACCGCTGAATAAGATGTGCAATGGGCGCAGAGACTGCAATAGAAGGGGTGTAGATGAACTGGCAAGCAACTGTAGAAAAATCACCCCTTACTGTGACGCCCTGCACAATGTAAGTATAAGTATTCGCAAGCTGACGCGTTACGCAGTGAGTGGGAACCAGCGAGCTAAATGTGTCTAACATCCGCAGATAGGACCACTTTTCAGTAGTACCATTCTGAGCACCTTCCGTGAGAACCTGCCCCATTAACTGGACGACGCTAGTCCGATCCCACTGGTGGCACTGTTCCCCGGCTTTCCACTGTAAATACACCACGGTATAAAAGAAACCGTTTTGATTTCCATTGTCAGTCAGATCTATGACGTTGCTATGACGTCATATAGGGCAGTGTCTGATTTTGCACTTACTGTGTATTTTGTCATTCGTATTCTTTTTATTTTCGGTAAACGAGTGATATGGACTAGGGAGGTAAAACAAAATATACTTATTATCAAAACAAAACCTTAAGAAATCCATAGCGAACAGAGTGTCACGAGTCATTTTGGATTCCGTGTTTATCCCAACAGTCGTCTCTGAATTGCCCGAACAAGCCACAAAAGTGTATCAGCCTGGGCCAAATGTGCGACGGCAAAGAGGACTGTGGGGCTGGTGCGGAGGCTGCGGACGAGGACCCCGGACTGTGCTCACTGCTACATAGCGCCCAGGCAGTCACGTGCAGTGCTGACCAGCTACAGTGCCCCAATGGTATGTGCAGCTCATAGTATCGATATCGGAGCGTTGTTTAACACATGTGGATACACGACTAAACAATCGTAAACGCAAAGTAAAGAATTTAAACGCAGTTTCTTGAAACTTGTGGATGAAAATATGTAATTTGATACCCCCTTTTTTAATTGATTTCGATTGATTAGGCAAATTTAGCATTTAACAAGTCCCTTGTAAAAAATATCTTAATTGTGGCAACACCTAACAAAAGCGCTTTTAGGAACGCGTGGTTTATGACAAAACCTAAAAGAAAGGTTCCAGAAGCCCACAGTGATATTTCTCAGCTCATGGCAGAAAAAAAAAAGAAAAGAAAAGAAAAAAAAAGAAAAAAAAGTTACATGAAAAAGACAATGCTAAAACTCGTTAGAGTTTCATTGTAATAGTAAAACACTAGCATTGCTGCGCTCGTACACTGAGTTCTCCCACTGCCTCACGCTTCCGTCTGTTTATGTGTTTGTGTGTGTGTGTGTGTTTGCTGGGTGATGCGCAGGCTTACAGGGACGCCCTTGTATATGGAAATGGGAAGCATGTGACGGCAGGCACGACTGTCATGGTGACACGGATGCTAGTCTGGATGAAGACCCTGCCTTCTGCGCCAGCTTACCGCCCGTACAGTGCCAGCCAAATCAGGTGAGAGTGGCGGGGGTAGGGTGAGTGGGGGTGGCGGAGATGGGGTGAGAGGGCATGGGGTGGCGGAGGTGGGTGAGAGGGCATGGTGTGGCGGAGGTGGGGTGAGAGGGCATGGCGTGGCGGAGGTGGGTTGGAGGCAAGGGGTCTGGGTCTTTCCTAAAGCAAAGAAAAGAACAAATGAAATGTATTAATCTGAGCATGCTTGTTGGTTCCCTAAAGTTTGATCTTTCTTCTTCTTCCTCTTTTTTTATATTTATTTTTTGCGCCACATTTAAACAACTGAAAGCACTATGATACCAATTTTAATGATGCAATCGGAAATGACAGGCAATTTGTCTTGGAATCTTTATGGTGTCCTATGACAGGCACAAAACGCCCACAATGCGTCTTTTCTCTCCCCCCACCCCCCCCCCCCCTCCCTAAAAAACGGTTCCTGCTATTGTGATAACAAACTGAAAGCTCATTCCTTCCTGCATTTTGTGCTGAGAAACATTTGAAGTGTATCGTTGTATCTTTATCAATAAACTGAATAGTATTATGTTGAATTTTCCATAATTTTACATTAAGCAAATTATAACTATAAATAGATTGTGGTTCGTCCGGCGATGTATATCTTAGTGAGGCGACATGCCCATATGTCGCACGCGTCATTGACTTAAAAAAAAACAAGCTAGAAAGTCTATGTTTTTGCTAAAGCTAAAAAATGGACATGTCTCCCCCAGCGCCACAGTCTGTCAAAGGGGCACCCTTCTAGCTTGAAACAATTCTACATTATGTGACAAATCTAAAAAAATTCGCCAAAAGTCGAAAAATGGCCGGATGTGAAAACAATTTATGGGTATTATTTGTGTGTCGTAGGCAACCCGTGTGTAAAATTTGTGTGGGATCGCCCTGCCCGTTATTGAGAAATCGCTGCTGACAGACGAAGATACATTGCGAAATGTTGAAGTCAAAATTTAAAAATTGCCATAAATCGAACAAATAGTCATATATGAAAAATAAATATATGGACATTATCTGTAGGTTATAGGCAATACGTGTGTAAAATTTGGTTGCAATCGGCTGCCTCGTTACTGAGAAATCGCTGCTGACGGACGGACAGACAGACCAAAAACAATATATGCCTCCTCGATGGTTAGACACATAATGATGAGAACAAAAATTATGTGTGCTACGCGTATTACCATACGTATTACCATATGTGGCCTCCTTGCCCGTATCTAATGCAGATACTAGTCATAAGTAATCATAATCATTATTACCTCTTTTGTATACAGTGGAACCAAGGGATCAGAACCACCCCGCCATTGGGACCACCTCACAGATAGGAATCCTTTTCAATAATGTCATGCTACGCCCTTGCCATTATAAAGAACCCCGCAGTTTGGACCATCCCTGAAATTGGACCACATGAGATCAGTTATTATCCCCCGTGAAACGGAGGGATATAGTTTTGAACTTTTCGGTCTGTCCGTCTGTCCGTCTGTCCGTCTGTCACGCTTCAGTCTCACGCGCCTACAGGCCACATTAATAGACGGATTCGTTTCAAATTTTGTACACGGCTTCTCTGGAACCTTCCGCAGTGCAGTGACCAAGAATTTTTCGGATCGACCAAAAATTGACAAAATGGCGGACATTTGAAAATTGGCACTGGACTTTATATATACGGCAGTCTCACGCGTCTACAAGCCACATTAATAGACGGATTCGTTTCAAATTTTGTACACGGCTTCTCTGGAACCTTCCGCAGTGCAGTGACCAAGAATTTTTCTAATCGGCGAAAAATTGACAAAATGGCGGACATTTGAAAATTGGCACTGGACTTTATATATACGGCAGTTTCACGCGTCGACAGGCCACATTAATGAATGGATTCGTTTCAAATTCTGCACACGGGCTCCCTGGCACCTTCCGCAGTGCAGTGATCAAGCATTTTCCGGATGGGACTTGACAAAATGGCGAATTTTTCACAATCGGCGCTGTACTTAGCGTACCTACGACAGTCTCACGCGAATACTGGTTAATGGATTGATCCGTCTAATTGTTAGACACTACGTCGAGTCGTCGACTTACATCCTTCCACTTGTAAATTTTTTTTGCGTAGTCAACACGCAACAGCCTTACACAAACCATATCCCCCACGGGGGATAGACGTACTCCTCGAGACGTAGTCAAGTTCCACTGGTTATCTTGTTTTTAAAATATTTTTTTATTGATATCAAGACAAA
Source organism: Protula sp. h YS-2021 (assembly GCA_949752745.1). Taxonomy (NCBI): domain Eukaryota; kingdom Metazoa; phylum Annelida; class Polychaeta; order Sabellida; family Serpulidae; genus Protula; species Protula sp. h YS-2021. The sequence goes on from OX457026.1 coordinate 78,459,703, forward strand.
ACCCACGAAATTAATCAGTTCTTCATATCAATAAAGTACATTATTAATATTAATAAGTACATTTTTGATATCCAGTCGTTTAAGTGATGCAGAAATTGTGAATAGAAAAAACAGAATTGACGATTTCATAAATTCAGTTCTTGATATCACCAACTGAATTCTTGATATCAAAAATTCAATTAATGATATCAAATGCAAATAAAAATATAGAACGCCATTCCATAGGATTATGCGCGCAGGAGTTAATACATTATTTAGTAATGGGCAAAAGAGTTAATATTTATAAAAAGGTATAAAGAATTCATCAGTCGTGGAAATCGGATTGACACAATGAAACTATTTCGTAACTAAGGATACCGTCGATTAAATGAAATGATCGAATTTTTTAAATTTCGTTACCAAAACTTCGTTTAATTGTACAAAATAACGTATTACCTTTAATATGTGGCCTTAATTGACCTCGTGCAATATTAAAATCCGCATTGATCACATGAAATGTGTTGATTTTGATGCAACATGCACGGTCAGCTCAAGAACAAAATAAGCACTTTGAATCGCTTTTGAATCTTCTAATTCACTGTTCGGTGTTATCAAACAACGATGTGTGATCAACGTTTCTGACGGAATGTATGCATTATCATTTTCCCCAACTTGTGCATCTAATTAAAATGTCCAGGATTGCGTGGGACGCGTGGACGTGCAATAACCCATCTGTGAAAAATATTATTTTTTTTTCTATTCGATTTTCGATTTCCTTTTAAGAACCACTTGTAATTCAATCTAATTTCAACAACTAAGCAATGTGTGTCCAACTAATTTTATTATACAGTTACACTGTTGTGTTTTGTCACTTGTAAACGCAACAAATATTAGTTTACACGCAAAATGGTTGAATAATGCTTTTTTTAATCGCCGTTTCATATTTGCCGTCTTTGGTTATGTTTCAATACAGAAAGGCATGTTGAATTAATATTGATATGAGGCATTGGAACAGCGTGAGAGCCTATCAATGTTCCAGGGGTGGTACATAACCAGGCCTAAGCGTCAACAACATTATATTGTAAAAAAATGGATCCTGCCGAATCCGGGACAGAAGGGCCTTGGTCAAAAAGACCTTGGACATAAGGGCCTTGCCCAAAATGAAAAATTGGACAAAAGGGCCTTGAGAAATTTTTTTCTTGGATATGGTTCTCAAAGTTATTTTTATTTTTTGTGTAATAAAATAACAATTCCAAAACAAAGTTTATTTGTTAAATAATAATTTTATTTGTTTTTAAACTTACCGCGGTGTCACTGTGTAATGGTACTCAAATCCTTTTGCTGTTTTGCTTTGCATCTATTGGTTAATAATTAGCGAACAGGGAAGTGGGGGGGGGGGGGGCGGAGCACAGTCGGTAAAACTCCGGGCAACAGAGGGACACGATGCCTTTTGCCTGCTTTCGCCTTAGCGCACGGGTCAAACTATGGAGCATTTAGCATACTGTGAGAGCGAACTGAAATCTATTCGAAGTAGTGAGCTTAAAGATATTTTGCGGAGTTACGGTATCAGCTGTAAAGGGAATAAACAGGAACTGATAACCCGGATAATATCGAATACCATAAGGAGGGAAAACCCAATGGATAATGGGAAAGAAAGTGACAGTGAAGTGGACAGTTTGGAAAGTGAACTACTTCGGTTAAGGGAAGAAAAGAAACAATTAATGTTGAAAAAGAAGATAAAGGCACTGCAACAGGAGAACGACGATCTGAAAGCGGACATAAACGGTGACGCATCTCCCGCTGCCCAAAGAAAGGGAAGTCTCCCAGGCGCCGTGACGGAGCCCATAACGCCTTCCACGCTTTCTTGACCGGACGAACGAACCTTTAACAGCCTACTGGAACCGCTGCAGCAAGACTTCCACGGGGACGACCCATGGCAAGCAAAGCCCACCAAGCCACGTAGACCCCTTTTGTAAAGACTTTTGTGGTACTTTTATCGGGGGCTCACAACGCACCGAGTCGCTAATTTCTACCCATGGGGAGGCTAAAATAATGCTTGTCTCATCCGGAAAGCGCGTGACTCCAGAGAATACCACGCTGGCCCCGTGGATAAAGGGGCACAATCGGATATACGACATCCTATCAAAGACGGGTACGTTCTCTACACAGGAGGACAGAGAAGGGTACCACATGTACGCGGTTAAATTCGGGGATATGTGCGAGCATTACCCAGTGAAACGGTGCATGCGCTATAATTACGAATATAGTCAACGGGTGCACGCGGGTCAATTACGCTGGGGAGGCGATGACACTCACCTTATGGGCATATGCATCTTTTCATCAGCCTTCGAAAACAACAATAATGGTGTACCCCGCACGAATAAGCCTGTTTTACGTGATCATACAGGGATTGAAATATGCCGGAACTACAATTCGAAGAGAGGATGCCAGCGTGCATCATGTAAATTTTCGCACGCATGTTCAAGTTGCTTCAAACCCCACCCCGACCCTGATAGGGAATTTATCTTATCAGGTTTGGAAAATGGCTTCGATATAGTGAATGATCATTTGGAAAAGATAGAGAGGAGTGAAGCCCAAAATAGCCGCTCAGCCGAAATTACCCACCGCAAAGCCGTCGAACGAGAAATTCTAAATGAAATTAAACTAGGGCGCTATGAAGTCGTTTCCGAAAAGCCCACCATAATTTCCCCCCCTTAGCTGCGATACCAAAAGAGGATGGCTCTATACGACTCATACATGACTGTTCACAGCCCGAGGGTTTTTCGATTAATTCTCACGCCTCCCCGGATAAATACCGGTTCGCTTCCATCGACACAGCAGTTTCTATGACAGGGAAAAATGACTTTATGTGTAAGATTGATCTATAGCAAGCGTATCGGCATGTGCCTCTCAGTAGCTACTCACGACACCTGGCTGGTTTAAAATATAAATTTTCCGGAGATAAGGAATACACCCACCTAGCAGATACTCGCCTCCCTTCTGGGGCGTCACTTAGCGTCGGCATTTTTCATCGGATTACCCAAAGTGCTTGCAGAATTCTCAAACGCATGGGCATCAACGCAATTATTTGTTATATCGACGACTTCTTCATCATGGCCTCTTTGCGCGAAGAATGCAGAAGAGCAATGCATGTCCTAATACACACCCTGATTTCGCTGGGGTTTTCAGTAAGCTGGAGGAATTGCATTTCACCCACCCAGAACATCGTCTTCTTGGGTGTAAATATCGACACGGTGCAGGGTACCCTCTCTATTCCCACTAATAAACTAAAAGAAGTAAATGAATCGTTGGCCTGCTGGACCAATGAAAAAAACGGGCCACAAAAAAGGAACTTCAAAGCCTCCTGGGGAAATTAAACTGGATCGCACGGATCGTCCCCGCCATTCGCCCAACTAAGCGGCGCCTTATCGAAAGCATGGCTCAATTACGTAACCCGCACCACCGCATTCGCTTATCCGGTAATACGCGGCGCGATATTACCACGCTCACGCAAATCTGCAGCTCATTCAATGGCACGCGTCAATTCTTGTTGAATAGGTCGTCGCCCGATCCTGCATGCATTTATACGGATAGCAGTTCCGTTTCCGGAGGCGCAGCCCTCCTGCTAAATAATCGTGCTATTGACTGGGTGTATACTAACTGGAAAGTAGACTTTCCGACAATGCACCCACAACACATAAATGTTAAAGAGCTAATGGTGGTGTTAGTATCAATTAAGCGATGGACATCTTTCTGTAGCAATAAGAAGATTCGCGTTTACATGGACAACATGGCCACCTTATACGCCCTGAATAAAGGATCGATAAAGAATAATTTGGCTTCAGATATCCTGAGATATCTTCCTGCAATGTGCACAATCCAATATCAAGCTGATAGCTTGTTTCGTTTCAACTCAAAGAAACCTCTTAGCGGATAGCATCTCAAGATTATACAGTCTCTCGTTTGCAACATATGCGTTCGCGTATTTGAGTTTTTACCCTTTAGAATACCACATGTCTAACGAGTCTTTAATTCGTTTATTACAGGAATGGAACGACAAAAGGCCTTTCTGGACGCTGAGATAATATCCCTGAGAAAGGAAGCCTTGTCGGATAACACACAAAAGGCATATTCAACACAGTTGAGGACATACTTAGCATTCTGTTTTTATTTCCATTGCCGCCCCGCATCCGCAGAGAATCAAACAGTTTTACGCTACGTGGCTTTCCTGTCAAGAGGTTTAAAGCCGCAATCAGTCCGTTGTTATCTCAGCGCCATCAGATTACTGCATCTGGAGCTCGGCTACGAGAACCCCTTAGAGAACAATTACTTCTTACAAACTCTCCTGAAGGGTATTGACACAAAATTTGGAACCGCACCGCTTCAAAAACTTCCGATAACAATAGAGATTCTGTCTCGCATCGCGCCGCTTACTGACACCAGGAACAGTTTACACGCTTGTCAACGTAAAGTATACAAAAACATTGAGGGATTATTCTAGAGTATTTTGTGTTCCCATTCCTGCGATTACCAATTCTGTTTTGTGTCCAGATACAGCCTTAAGAAAGACCCTGTCGTGCAGCCCTGCCCCACTAGATGCCCCTCTATTCTCGTGCAGGGTTGGGGCATCTTTCACTCCTTTAAGACATGATATGTTTACGCAGTTACTCAAAGGTTTTCTAAACACTCTCTCCCTGGACCCCTCACGGTACAGTGGCCATAGTCTCCGCCGAGGCGGAGCCACCTTTGCGCTAAAATATGGTTTGCCCCCAGAAATTATCAAGTCCCAAGGCGGTTGGTCTTCAGACTGTTACCTGAGATACATGGATATACCCCTAGAACTACGTTTAATTGCTCTCAGATGTTGGGGTCAAAAGTGTAAATAAAAAATAAAAAATGTTCTCCCTACCCCTACTATTTCTGAGTGATACTTTGGGCAAATTGCAAATTGCAATGCGTGTTGTTGAACGAAAAATATTGTCATTGTTTCGTCAATTAACAATTTTCAACAAGAAAAAAATATCAACCAAATTTTAAATATAAAGCAATGTGTTTTATTGAGGCTACAGACTAAGTCCCTATGCGCTGTGTTTTCCTTCACTGCCATGAATGTTTAATTGTTAAATAATAATTTTATTTGTTTTTAAACTTACCGCGGTGTCACTGTGTAATGGTTCTAAAATCCTTTTGCTGTTTTCCTTTGCATCTATTGGTTAATAATTAGCGAACAGGGAAGTGGGGGCGGAGCACAGTCGGTAAAACTCCGGCAAAAGAGAGGGATACGATGCCTTTTGCCTGCTTACGCCCTAGCGCACGGGTCAACCCGCCTCCGTCCCCAAGCTTCCATCCTGGCTTTTATTTTTCAAAAAAAAAAACAGCAGTTCACGTATAAGCGATAAACAAACGGTTCCCGTAGTACCGCGTCATCGATATGACGTGTCGGGGTACTTACGTAACAAACGTCACAGCTTATCATTTTCGTATTTCATGTTAATTGACAATTTTCAACAAGAAAAAAATATCACCCAAATTTTAAATATAAAACAATGTGTTTTATTGAGGCTACAGACGAAGTCCCTATGCGCTGTGTTTTCCTTCACCGCCTTGAATGTTTAATGATTTAAAAAAATGGTCAAGTTCAAGTAAAGACCTCAAATTCAGAACTCCTTATGTATCGGCAAGACATTGACACACCAACATCATCCCGATTAGCGCGTGTTTTTTTAAACAGCTGCAGAGGAACGAAACAAAGGGCGGAGATTATCTTTTGTGGCACAATGACTCTGAAATCTGGCATCTAAAGACAGTGATGGGAAGTAATTGAAAGAGTCTTTGCAATGAGTAAAACATCAAGGCAGTGATTGGTACAAACAGGGATTATCCTGTGGTACAGTGCTTCCGAAATCTCAAGAGAGTGATGGGGAGTAATTGAAACAAAACGTCAGGGCAGTTATCTGTAAAAACACAATGAAAGTTGTTTTTTTTACTTGTTATTTTATTACATTTTTTATTAAATAATTAAAACTGAAAATCCTTGAAAAAATTCCCAAGGCCCTTTTGTCCAACTTTTCATTTTTGGCCGTTTTGGAAAAGGCCTTTTTGGTAAAAGGCCGTGTTGGGAAAGGCCCAGATGTCCAAGGCCCCTTTGTCCAAGATCCATCTGTCTGAATACCGATCCTACCATATGGATTCTACCAGTTGAGAAAGCTAAGCTAGTATGACTCAGAGAAGGTAAACGGTCATCTGTCCCCCGGTCAACTGCCCCCCAGTCAACTGCCCCCCTTTTTTGCAACCCGGTCGACTGCCCCCCCCCTGCAATTTGACGGGGTCGCCATCTGCCCCCCCCCCCTCCTTTTTTAGTGGAAAAAAAATTCCTTAAAAAAATTAGACAATCGTGGTGTCCCCGTCTACTTCGTCTCTGAAACAATTGATCTTCATTGATCTATTCACCAATATTGATCTTAGGAGAGACTGATCCGTAAACTAATTGCAATTCTAATTGCAATTAGTTCCCTATTGGTGAATTGCAATTTACCGAGGTGCAATACATTCAATAAAATAAATATAATTTTATTTATTGTGTCTTTGTAAGCCAAGAACCCAAGAAAAAATAGTATATGGAGGGGGCAAGCGACTACCCCTCCACTTTGAAGGGGGGAGGGCAGTCGACCGGGTTGCAAAAAAGGGGGGCAGATGACAGGGGGGGCAGTTGACCGGGATTCCTCAGAGAAGGCTAATGCTGCATCTCCCGTAACGAACGAGGCTTGTTCGAGACTTGCATTTTGATTGAAAGATTGAACGGAATTGACTGCTGCAACTCAACATGCACCCAATACATTTTTCTTACTCAGGAAGGACCTGCAGCGGGCAATCAGTATTGCAAGGGATTATCTCGTACAGGCGTTTTTCGTTTTTGCGTGATTTGGAGTTTCACTACTGTGTCTCATACTACATTTTGTCATCTCAATAAACATTGGACTTTGATACAACGTTGATTTGAGGTTCCTATCGAATTGCAACATTGACTGGTTGTAAGTGGTCGTGTGCATAGATCAACGTCTAATCAACGTCTCTGACAGAGCTTTGAATAGACGTTGCATAAGCAACATTGTTTAGCCGTTGCTTTTGGTCACACCCAACTTACTTTGACGTCTAATCAACGTCTTTAGTGCAACGTTGAATAGACGTCGAAAAATCGATGTTGTTTAGGCGTCCGGGTCAAAACCAAATAGCAACGTCGTCATGTTATCGATAACTGGAAATGGAAACCGTGAGAGGTCAGTTCGAAAACAGACTTAAATGGAGAAGCAAAATACGCTAATTTCCAATGTGGCAATGTTTACTGGGATTGTCTAATTACAAATCACAGTTTCATTATTTATCTTTGTTTTAGTTTCATTGTCCGGGAAGGAATTTTTATTGCTTGCAAAATTCTTTCAAATGTGATGGATACGTGGATTGTCCGGACAAGTTTGACGAGTCTAATTGTGGTATGTATCAACTCAAACGTGATTCTCTGAATAATAATCCTACACATGTTGCCATACATGCGTGCAATTTGATGCACCGCGTTTTTTTTTTTTTTTTGTATGTATCTAATTATTATTTGTGTAGCTTTCTGTCAGTTCCTATGTCTTCCTTTGACACCAACCGCAGGATGGTGATATTGTTTTGTTTGTTTTTTTTTGTTTTTTGTTTTTTTTTTTGTATGTATCTAATTATTATTTGTGTAGCTTTCTGTCTGTTCCTATGTCTTCCTTTGACACCAACCGCAGGATGGTGATATTGTTTTGTTTGTTTTTTTTTGTTTTTTGTTTTTTTTTTGTATGTATCTAATTATTATTTGTGTAGCTTTCTGTCTGTTCCTATGTCTTCCTTTGACACCAACCGCAGGATGGTGATATTGTTTTGTTTGTTTTTTTTGTTTTTTTTGTTTTTTTTTGTATGTATCTAATTATTATTTGTGTAGCTTTCTGTCTGTTCCTATGTCTTCCTTTGACACCAACCGCAGGATGGTGATATTGTTTTGTTTGTTTTTTTTGTTTTTTGTTTTTTTTTTTGTTTTTAGTTCGTACAGGATCAAAACAATCCGACGAAGGTGAGCGGCTTGACACAGTGACGCGACAGCTACAAAGCCAACTCTACCACACGCTCCTGATCCAGGTATGCCATATGGATGCCTCACACGCACTGCAGCAGAACTGAATTTATTGGTCAACAAAACATGATTATTAGGGCCCATCCGGCGATAGCCGGAGGACCATATAGTAATTGACTTGTCCGTGCGTGCGTGACCAATATAAAAATTTCTGTTAATGCCTGGAAACGTGTTTTATGATGTAATAAGGTGATTTTAAAGAAAATTTATTCGCCCGTTGTGCATGCGTGCGTGCACACTCAAAGAGTTTTGTAGACCGAATTTGTCCTAAGGATTTGCTTCGATCAGCCCGAAATCTATATGGATCGAAAGCTGATGGGACATAGTTGTGCACCTACCCTTAGGGCAGACGTTGCTTAATCTGTCTTGTCCGTGAGAGAGGTCCAAACATAGGCCAAGAACGCATAGTTAGCGCGATTTATGGGTTTTGTAAACTTAACTTTTCCTAGGATTTTGCTTTGATCAATCTGATATACAGTGAAACCCCGCTATTAGGGACAAAAAGTGACTGAAGAACTTTGTCCTTAATGGCGGGGTGTCCCTAATTTCGAGGTCCTGTTCAATCTGACAACTACAACTAAAATCTTTGGCTATTTTTTTACACTTTTTCCATCACTAGCTTTGATTATTTTAACTTTATCAGATAGCGAAAGTTCGTTCCGTTTTCTTTTCACATCACCGATATTCATACTTAACACCTTGTATAACATTTTAACTGAGTAGAAAGACAATGAATTACTTGTTCTTGTATACGAATTTCATCAGACGGAGCACAAGTCAGTAGGGTTTAGTAGTATAAAGCTTCTTTCTTAAGTACACATCTTTTGTAATAAGCCCTATTGTCTTTACATTCATTGTGTTCAATATAATGTACTCAAAACCCACAGATAACAATAGCGAAAAAACAAACACTACCGAGTATGAAACTGATAGGGGTTGTTTACACAACGTACAACATATGGACAGCATTTTGACTGTCCGCAATAGAGGGGTTGTTTTAAATGTGTAACCGTACTTACGGGATAAAAAGAGTGTCCCTAATTCTGAATAGAGGGGTGTCCACAATAGAGGGGTCTAGATATAACAGAACTCTATGGCCTTTTAAAACAGACTGAAAAATGCTGTCCATAATTCAGGGGTGTCCAGAATAGAGGGGTGTCCATATCCGGGGTTTTACTGTATATATATATATATATATATATATATATATATATATATATATATATATATATATATATATATATATATATATGGAACAGGGCTTGGAGAGAGAGAGAGAGAGAGAGAGAGAGAGAGAGAGAGAGAGGAAGAAGAAGAAGAAGAAGAAGAAGAAAGAAGAAGGAGAAAAGAGGAAAAAGAGTGAGAGAGGAAGAGACAGAGAGAGAGTGAGTGAGAGAGAGAAAGAGAGAGAAATGTACCTCCAGAATACGGGGACCATTTTGCTAAAACAACAGTATTGGGGAGACCAAAAAGTAGGTCCCCTTAATTCTTAGCGTACTTAAAGGTAACGGTTATGAAACTGCACAGCAAGCAAAAAACGAATGATTCTCTAGCATTGAATATAGTATATTTTGTTTTAAAATTAAATTTGTGTGTTGCCACTTGATAACAAACTTTTAATTTGATCCTAAACTTTATACCGTGTATAAACACAAGTGCCGAAAAATCAACTTTAAAGAGATCAGAGAAAACTGCCGCTTTTATTTAAAATCCGCTATATATTATGTGTTAAAAATTTATGGCAATCAGTATTTTTTGCCTTAAATGCTCAAGATGTTTACACATGGTTTAGCACGAAATTGAAGCAAAAGATAATTTAGCACCAAGGCCTTTTTCTAAAAAAAAGGGTGGGGGGGGGGTGTTTAATGCAAGAATGGTCAAGCTGCGCCAGCAGTGTGCGGATCTCCGACTGTGCCCTTCTGTTCTTTTCTTTTCTTCTTTTTTTTTTTTTTTGCAGCGAAAGAAAGAAGCCCAAGAAGAAATTAACGCACATTTAGCACTTAGAGAGAAACGAATCAGCTTGGTAATATTTTTCAAACAAAAATCATTTTAATTTGAATATTACTTGATGTACTTCATAACTTTAGAACAGAGAAAAACTTTTACTACTATTCTCCTTTTACAGCAGTTAAAACAGAAGGTAATGAATTATATGAAATAATAATACTTAATCAAAACAAATTCTGTACTTTTCAATTTTAGGCGAAGAAGATGGAGATGGTTTTATACGAAGGACTGAAGAGCAACGGGGGTGTGGGGCCACACATGGGGCGCCTTGATGGACAAGTAATCTATTTGGAAGTTTTACGAAGTGTCGCAGAAGAAATGAAAGATGAAATGTTGGATGAAAAGTGATGTGGTTATTTTTCTTCTTTTTTTTCTAGTACACACCAGATTATGTAACTCTGATATTCAATATAGAACTCGTTGTGTTAAAAAAGGCGATATTATTTAATGATAACAAGGGAATAATAAGATGGAAAATAGGCACTGGTATCAATAGTCTTTAGCAGGCTTATATTTGTGACTCTAATAAACAATGTTTGCCGCCAATTTTTAGCATAGGATTACCATGTATGATTACGTTCTGCCTCCGACAAAAATACTTCAGTTGTTTTGATATAGTGTTGATGCACTGAGTCACATATCGGTTATCACGATCAGATCTCATATGCCACAGTGTGTTTGTGAGGATTTTGACCCTATGGTGGTATTAACGAATGATGGCTATATGACTGTAGACATGGTCTCTAAACTATATGGTCACCGTATGGTTCTTCTTTTTCTTATTTTGCTGCCTTTTGGTAGCTGGTACATCTTGGCTAACCACATTCCAGTGTTACAGACAGAATATTTTACGAACCATATGGATATTTTGTTGCCTTAATATTTGTGTAATCGATGTATTTACTAATTCAGATGAGATCTGCAACATGCATATTCTGTATTATATGTCATTGAAAGTTTTCATTCTCGCATAACTCATACAATGGCAAATAAACGCAATATAAAACACTACGTTTATTTTAACTCTGCATATTCTGCAATGAGTTTTAATATTTAAGTTGTTGCTATAAATTATGGAATGTTTTTTTTTCACTTTACTGGTTTCGATTGATTAAATGCGTACTTAATTCTGATATCAGGAGTCCCAATTATTAATCCCAGAAATGACATAAATAGCATCTCTAAGTAACAATATTGATATCTGATATTAGTTATTTATTTATGCAAATTTACCATGGCTGCCTTTGAACAACACCACATCTTATAATAGTATCTTAAAAGCCAGCGTTATAATAAGCATCATCACCATTTATTAGTTATTTATTTATGCAAAAAAAATACCTCCAGCTCTTCGCTGTATCATTTTAGATTATTAAAATTAATGAGTTACGTTCTTGTCATCACCTGTCCTGTCATTACCTGTCAAGTCATCACCTGTCACGTCATGACCTGCCATGTCATTACCTGTCATGTCATCACCTGTCATCATTACCTGTCATGTCATTACCTGTAATGTCATCATCTGTCATGTCATTACCTGTCATGTCATCACCTGTCATGTCATTACCTGCCATGTCATCACCTGCCATGTCATCACCTGTCATGTCATTACCTGCCATGTCATCACCTGCCATGTCATCACCTGTCATGTCATTACCTGCCATGTCATCACCTGTCATGTCATTACCTGCCATGTCATTACCTGTCATGTCATTACCTGCCATGGGATTATACAGAGAGACCCCCGCTAAGCGTGTGCTTCCAGTTAATTGAAATCTTTGCAATATGTTCGCGATTTCATGATATACTAAAACACATGAAACTAGATGTTCGTAATAATGTGCACTTTTTGAAGATACCGTTCCACAGAAAAAAAGAATGTCGTTTCATTGCGATATTTTTATTCTTTGTTTTTGCACTTGTTTGTTTCTTTTGTTGTTGTTTGCGTGTTTTAGAGCAATACTAATTTCTTATGGTCAAACACCTTGTGTAAAAAGGCTGATTTCTTATCTTGCTTAATAACACTATGACAACACCAGGAAATGCACACATCTTTTAATTCTATGTAGTCATTGCCTGGGCACCCAGAAGTAAACTTTCTACACAAGCTGTCCCGTCCCTGTTTCCCTAAAAAACAAGATGTGGCAATAAGAAAAAAACGAAGCAACGCATTAAACATGGCAAATTTTGACAGAACCGTTTTGAGTACTACATTTAAAAAAAATCAAAAATGTTTGATGATCTTAGTGTGAAAATACGAAAGAAAATCCCGGACTGCCGGGGCGATCAAATCAGAGTTTTAACTGCGATACACTGGCGGGAAAATACATGGGATCACTTTAGTTCAGTTCCAATAGCGGTCCTATCTTCGGAGCAACACTGTACATCCGAAAACGGCGTGAGGGGCCTAACCCCTTTTCTTATTGAAATTTCAGTTACTCTCCTCCTCCACCCCCTTTTCCCAACCTTCACTTATCAAACAGTTCCAAAATAAACCAATGATTACCTCTTGGAAGTGTCCTATGCCTCCCAAGGCAAATACCGAGGGACCTGGAAATAGGACCAGCAACTGGGATTCACTAAAGTGGTCCGTTTTCCGCGCTTTGATCCCGTATCTGCATCAAATTGCCTTGAAATGACTCATGATTGTGACACCTCGGGTAATTTCAATGAGATTCATATCAAAGTTGTACATTAACACCTCAGTGACAAGTTTTAAATACAAACGAAATTGACAAAATTTTAAACTGCTGTTGGCTGCGTGGTCATTCGAGCGGTGGTTACAGCGCTCGCCTTCACTTTTTTCCCTTCCCCCTTTCCGCTTTTCTTTCCTCTTGGTTTTGAACCTTTTTTGCTCCCTTTTCCTTTTGCTTCCTTGGTCGCCTTGGGCCCTCTTCCTTTTGGTTGCTTGGTCGCCTTGGGCCCTTTTTCTTTTGCTTCCTTGGTCGCCTTGGGCCCTTTCTTTCCTTTGTTTTTCCTTTGTTTTCCTTTCTTCTTTCCTTTCTTTCCGCGACCTGTCTGCCCTTCTGATGTCACGTGATCTGTTAACTTTTGCAAAGCCTCGGCAAACAGTACAATTTCATTCTGTAGCTGGGAACGGCCTTTGGATACGGTGCCACCGGAAGTGCCCTTTCCCACGTCTTTTGACCCAACACTGGGCGTTGGATCTGTGTTCCCAACCTGTCGTCGCCTGCGCCTTCCGTTTTTGCTCTTTTTCTTTTTCCGTTTAGAACTTTTTCTCTGTTTCGTAGCTGCTTTCTTTTTAGCTTTCCCTGTATTTTCTCCTGCTTCTCCCTCGTTTGCGCATTCTTCTGGTCCAAGTGATTCCGCCAGGACCATAGGCCCGCTGGCATCATTTTCTTCATCGATACAGCTTTCCTCTTCATCATCTTCTTCCCAGTCATCCCCAAAGGTAGCCCCAAGTAACCGGGCCTCCTGTCTCAGCTGCATTGTTAACTGGTACACTTTTTGCAAGAGATCCCTTATCTCACCTAGAGTGGTCTCGGAAAGCCCAAGGTGCCTGCTCTGTAACTGCCAAACTAGCTGATTCCCTACCCGCATGAAAAACAGCGATGCTTGTAAATATGTCCGCCCATTCGGAGAAATGGCGGAATTGATTTCATTCTCAAGGTGACCGAGCGCTTGTTGCAATGACTGCAATATCTGCGAGGTTGCTGTAGATCCAAACCGGTTTTGAAACCCAAACCATGCTGTATTTTGAGAGGCGGCGTTGCTTTCTGCATTTTGCACCTGTGTTATCACTCCATCCAGTTGCTGGTGTATTGCAGGTAGAAGCTCTTGTATTGTTGGCTGCACCGACGGCTCCGCTGCTGTTTGTGGCTGTACGGTAGATGTAGCAGATCCAGGGTCGTTTCCTGTTTGCCGCTTTCGCCTCTTTCTTCCTGGAGCACTTGAGATTGTTTGGGGACTGGAAGTTGATACTACTGGCGTTGTTTGGCTGTTGATAGGTAAAGGACTCGTGCTCTCTGAACCTTGCGACTGACCAAGCATCGTTAACGGACTCGTGCTCTCTGAACCTTGCGACTGACCAAGCATCGTTAACGGACTCGTGCTCTCTGAACCTTGCGACTGACCAAGCATCGTTAACGGACTCGTGCTTTTTGAACCTTGCGACTGACCAAGCATCGTTAACGGACTCGTGCTCTCTGAACCTTGCGACTGATCAAGCATCGTTTGCAAAGAAAATAATATTTCGTCCAGTTCGATTTGCGTGAGTTCTTGAAACTGCGCGCTGTTTTGTGCTGATTTGTTTTTCTTTCTTTTCTTTTTGTTCTTTTTCTTTTTCGCAGCTTTAGCGGTAACACGATTTTGCAGCTGATCCAACAAATCTTGGACTGATGCCAACGACTGAATGATTTCTGTGACGCCTCCGCCTTCACCCTGCGATTGTAGATCAATGTCACCATTCAGCAGCTGCGTAGTCACTTCTCCCAGCAGCTCCTGTGCTAGCTGTACAATCTCGACCGTTTCATTATTGTACAGGTCCGGTCCTTGCGCCAGGACGTGTTCCAGGAGTTGTTCTATAAGCTCCAGAAGGCCAGGGATATCCGAGCCTAATGGTGGCACCCCGGTTGTTTCCCCCTCCTCTTCCTCCTCGCTTGCTTCTATCACTACCGGCGTGCAGAAGGTGATCTGCTGCGTGACATTGCGATGGGACATCGTGTAGCTGTACGAGCAGGTGGCGTCGCACAGACAGTCCGCCGTGTGTTGTCCATCCACGGCGCAAGAACGTCGAGACTACAACCAATCAATAACCAAACTACAATGATAATAATAATAATAATAATAATAATAATAATAATAATAATAATAATAATAATAATAATAATGCTTGGCATTTGTAAGATGCCTACACAAAGTCGTTCTCCGAGAGCTTGTGTAACATTCTTGGTTCTTAGTTACAGGGGTAACGTTTTTTTACAACGTTAACTCTTTTTATTTACAGCGTTAACGTTCTTATTTACAGCGATAACGTTCTTATTTACAGCGGTAACGTTCTTATTTACAGCGATAATGTTCTTATTTACAGCGGTAACGTTCTTATTTACAGCGATAATGTTCATATTTACAACGTTTACGTTCTTATTTACAGCGGTAACGTTCTTATTTACTGTGGTAACGTTCTTATTTACAGCGGTAACGTTCTTATTTACAGCGGTAACGTTCTTATTTATAGCGGTAACGTTCTTATTTACAGCGTTATGTTTTATTCCCCACAGGGGGAATATATGCGATTGACCGCGTGTCGGTCTGTCGGTCTGTCGGTCTGTCATCAAGAGCTTGTTAACACGATAACTTAAAAACTCCTGCAAGGATTTTCATGAAACTTGGTAAGTAGCTTCTATGGGAGCAAACACAGATCGGTATTGTAAATGGGCCAGGTCCGTCCAAGGAAAATGGACCAGCTGGGCTTAGAAAATTTTCAACTATTGATGGCCGTGTTTAACTGATGGGGGGACTGTGGGGTATATATGGGCTTGCACACTGCTCTAGTTCTTATTTACAGCGGTAACGTTCTTACTTACAGAGGTAACGTTCTTATTTATAGCGGTAACGTTCTTATTTATAGCGCTAACGTTCTTATTTACTGCGATAATGTTCTTATTTACAGCGTTAACGTTCTTATTTACAGTGGTAACGTTCTTACTTACAGAGGTAATGTTGTTATTTGCAGCGTTAACCTTCTTATTTACAGCGTTAACGTTCTTATTTATAGCGGTAACGTTCTTATTTATTCATTACATAATGGAGTAAATTTCGGTGGAAACAAAAATATTTAAATGGTTTCATATTTTCATGTTGTCGTCAATTTTCCACGTGGTTAATTCGGTTTGTGATGTCGAGAAATCTGTCTCGACAGCATAACACGACTCTCGTATTCTCAGCAGTGTGTTAACTGGAGAAGTATTAAAGGCTAAACCAAAATTGTGAATGGAATAATATAATTTCAGAATTAAAAAGAAAAATAGTATTATCAAGATGCAGTACTCTTTAAGCTTTAAATTAAAGAATGTAAATTTTAGATTGAATTAACCAAAACAAAGCGCAATAAGATGTGTCAAAGGTTTATTTCGTTTATTCCGCACTTTGCGCTCTTAAAAAGCTTCAGTACATACTGGAGAGTTCTCTGTATGTTGTACGCAAATATTTGATCAGCGAAGTGCGTTCGTATCTGTTATCTTTGTTTTTTTATCTGCAAATTTTACTCAACTTTAAACATAACGAAAGTTGTTAACAACACTATTTATTACTCACCACATATTCCAAGTAATCGTAACTATTGTAAGAATTGTTCGGTGCAAAATGGATCGTCAACACAATCTCTGTACCATTCCTTAACGTCACAGTCTCCGTACAGGTTCGCTGGCATTGTGCGGACGATTCGTCGTCCATTACACACACCAGTGGGTGGGATGAGTGACCTTGGCGTGTTACCAGTGCCACAAAGACTGTGACTATTACACAAAACCTTAGCATCTAAAAAAAGATATTTATTTTCTATTAAGGTGTATAAAACAGATATAAACAGTTACTTTATTTAACAAGCCATCGTCGAAGGCGCAGACCCCAACCGGACACAACAAGTCGCCATTTTGGCAATTTTTGGCCGATTCCAAAAATAACACAATGTTGCACAACTTCAGTATATATATTTTCACTGTATAAGGTAGCATATGCCTAGGATAAATAGTTTCGGAGAAACTATTTGGTTGCTTCGTGGAAAGCAACCAAGTCTTACATTAGAGTTATCTCAAAAGATCACAGTTTTTGACAAGTTGCCATTTTGGCAATTTTTGGCCGATTTGAAAACTAACACGACATTGCACAACTTCAGTATATATATTTTCACTGTGCAAGGTTGCATATGCCTGGGTTAAATAGTTTCGGAGAGCTTGCGTGGAAACAAAACAAAACACACGGACAGACGGACGGACGGACGGCTCGACTGACAGACAGACGGACAGAGGGCAATCCTATAGATCCCCCCCCCACGGGCTCGCCCGGTTTGGGTCTAAAAACATAAGTATTTCAATGTGTGTATTGCTTGAAAATTTCACTTAAATAAATGAAAAAAATCCTGTAATGCAGAACACAATAACCCTACAATAACCTGACAATAACTGACAATAACCTTATCTTTCGCATATTGGGAAGATTTAGTAAATACATTTTGGATCGGAACAAATCTACCTCGAACCCTGGCCCTCCCATTCACAGAGACACATCTCAGAATTAAATTCAACATTCCTTTCATTCATAGAACAATCCATTTATTTGACTCCACCTATAAAAATATCGCATTTTACCCAGTATCGATGTGATATTGTGAAATTTTTATTTGCCATACGTGACACATAGGTATATATAATTGTTGATAAGCGAAGTCTTGTCAAAAATCGTAACATGGATTTTCAAAATACAAAACAAAAATACATGTAAAATGCCAGATTTTTAGACGCTAGGATTTTACTTATTGAATTAAAGTTCTAAGCAAAATGAACATTTTCCTGTTTGAATTTTCACAGATGAATTAGCGCGTATCTAACAGTTTGTTATAAATGAGACCTCACCTGTATAACGTTGTCAAACATTATGGGGTCAGGCATTATCATATGCAATTACAGCTGTACATGCAATTCTATGTCATTTGCTTCCACTTTTAAATAGATAAAAGTAAGCCGGTGGTTTATTTGACAAATAAAAGGGATACTTTTTCCACAAGAAGCATGACAAGTTATAATCTATATATCACCCGGTGCCCTAATATGTGCATCAGCCGTGGGGGGTGGGGGGGGGGGGGGTGCGGCATACATCAACGCCAGATGATTAGATTCAGAAAGTGAAACTCAGTCAAGTTGCGGTCTGTTCAATTCGAGTGTTGCAAATTTCGTTTCCTTTTACAAAAATAATTTAAAAAAATAATAATAAATAACACTTGAGTGAATAAATATGTTTAATTTTCACCTATAATCACAAGAGTGTCCATAATCTTACCGAAGACCTGGAGGCTCATTTCTTTTCCAACTTCTATTGGAAGTCTTCCTTCGAATTTCCTAGTAACTTCCATCGAATTTCTCTGGTATTTCTATCGAAATGCCTGGGAAGAAGTGATCACTTCTTCCTAGGAAATTCCTAGGAACTTCAATCCAATTTCTTTGGTATTTCTATCGAAATTCCTTGGAAGATGTGATCACTTCTTCTTGGTAAATTCCAATGAACTTCCATCGAATTTCTCTGGAATTTCTATCGACTGATGTTACTTGTTGAATTATAAGTTTAAAGAACAGCAAGAACAGAAGGTTTGAGATAAAACGCCGCCCAGGAGAGTTTTAGCGACCAGGGTGGGGTGGGGGCGGTTAGAGACACTCGCGGATCTAACTTTTCGGGAAGTATGGGGATGCCAACTGCTAAAACCTTTTGTCTGACAGTATAAGTTTTTTCTCAGGAAATCCGAAGTTTAACCGTCAAACTTTTTTTTCGGACTTCGGAGGGGGCGTTGCAACCCCTGAACCCCCTTCCCTTGGATCCGCTACTGGGAGGGGGTGGGGGCTGTGCATGAAGCTTGTAATATACACGCTCAAATGTAGGTCAAGGAACTGTGTTACAATTAGCAGGATACATTATTATGACAAGTGAGTTCGCCTTTAAGAACCAAATCGCAATTTATCCGTTTTGTTTCAAAATTGAAATTTAGGGGTTTTTAAATTTTAATTCGGGCCAAGTGTTTACCGATTTGGTTTTATCAAATCGTGCGGTTCGTTCTATTTTAAGTTTATATTGTCTATTCTTTATTTCTTTTTGAGATTTGGATTTTTGCCACAACAAATTGTTGTTGCAAGTTCATGCAATAACGCTCCCTGAAAAGACTACCTGACCACAAATTGGCAATTTTGGTAAAGAGCCCTGTCATCATCTGTCAACATTAAGCAGGTTATCGGCCACATTTTAGCCCAGTTGACAAAGATCATAATGTTTTTCTCAAACACCAAAGTTTGTTGTTCATAATGTAAAAAAAAATTGGGATATGTCAATGGAAATTTCAGAGAAATTCGATAGAAGTTCCTAGGAATTTCTTAGGAAGAAGTGATCACTTCTTCCAAGGAATTTCGATAGAAATACCAGAGAAATTTTATGGAAGCTCCTACGAAAAATTCCTTGTTAGTTCTCGGGAAGTAAAAATGACTTCGTCCATGGAATTTAGAAGGAAATTCGATGGAAGTTCCTAAGAAATTCGACGGAAAACTTCCAATAGAAGCTGGAAAAGGAATGAGCCTCCGGTCTTCGGTATAATCTCCCTTAAATTCTGTTTTCGGCATATCACTGATACCCATTAGTTTTTTTGTTTTTTTTTACAAACCGATTCGGCGATGTCAATCACCCTCCCGATATGAAAGTATCACTTGTCACCAATACACAGTGCAATATCCGAGATTTTAGCTGTGAAAAATGAACTACAGTGTAAATACTGTATAAATATCTATGTGGAATATCTTAGAGGAAGTCCGGAGAATATTGAATGAGGAATCTGAAAAATATCTTGAAATTGCTCGAAAAGTTTTTCACAGATAGATTTTGCTTTCTTTGTATTTTCACTTTTAAGCTGTTGTGGCACTCACCATCCCCGATTATACCAAGCCCACGCCCCCCCCCCCTCCTCTCTATCACCTCCTTCCCCAGTTTCGAATTAAAATACAGATGTCACATCAAATTGAAACTAACAAATGCATTAATTATTCAAACGTTAAGATCTAATTCCCCAACTTTTGTTTCACATCTATATTTGACTTGTGACAGAGCGTGATCTACTGACAGCGAGGCTGATGGGGTATGACTCGGCTGGTTTCGAAGGAGTGTGGACGGGATTTGGCTGGTACCCAGTCCGTTCGCTGATCGCTTGCTGTCAGTCAGAAGGGATCAAAAGGCCGTTTAGATAAGAATATAGGGTCCAGATATGGTTCATTTCAAGTGAAAAAAATTGCAATATTTTTACCATTCTCCAATCTAGTTCAATTTTTTAAAATAAAAATGGTTTCCAGTGGAAAAGGGGAATATACTGATTGCTGGGACTAGAAATCGCAAGTCATAGCATCACGAATTGACGTAAATTGACGGACTTTACCGACAGCTGTTTACAGCTACTCCTACGGGTTTTTTTACCAGGATGGTTTTTTATCTGATGTTTATCTCGTAAGTGTTTACTTTTTGACATTGTGGTCACACAAAAGTGTTGGAAAACCCCGAAGATTTGCTCTTCTCCGTACCAGATAATACTTACTTTACTTCCTTATTTATCTGTCTATTGGCTATCCATTGCATGAAAAACAATGAAAAGTTCCTAAGTTAGTTGCAGGCCACCGGAGTTCACTCTCTCTGTCACACTTTCTGTCGGTCGAATGACTGTTCACTTCGATACACGTCTTTGTTTCTACCAATTATCTCAGATGCTTGACTGATTGGAAATCCTGTAATTAATCGAAAGCTAAATCATGTGTATTTGAAGCTGACTGACATTGCTGTTGATTTTTTTTTTTTTTTTTTTTTTTTTTTTTGAAGAAGTTGGGTACGCATCGGTCTGACATCATTGTTATGTAAGTGTGACAGATTAAAAACAGGTAATTACAATTTTCAAACGTAACATTTTCTCTCTTTTTTTGCTCGGATCGAGGGGGTGGGGGTGGGGGGAGGGGAGAGGAGCAGCAATGGTATTAAACTAGAGCGTTGCGTACTGAAGGGGAGGGATCATGTAGAATCAAGGGATCATGTTATTTCATTCATGCCTCAAGTGAGAAATAGCAAGAATTGGTTTGAAATGTAAGAGGTTCACTAATGTGGCCATGGCAGATATATAGCGAGAGGAGATTAAGCACGAAAGTGGTGTTATGCGCATGAATTCGACGAAGAATTGAGACGGAACTTTTTCTTCAGGATTCTTTATGTGATGTTCTTTTAGGAAAGTGAACATAGCTGATAGAAAAGTGATCCTGTTTAAGAAGTCGTACTTTCTGCTGCTGATCCTATTCGCTGGTCATCTGTTCAAATTTTCTCAAGGATTTAAGTGATGAACCGGTATGACTGACAAGAGATGTGCACGAATGAATCACAAGTGGTGTGCCTGTATGGCTGACAATATTAACGGCGTGTCTGTATGACTGACAAATGACAAGCGGTGTGCCTGTATGGCTGCCAAATGGTGTGCCTGTATGGCTGACAAGCGGTGTGCCTGTATGGCTGCCAAATGGTGTCCCTGTATGGCTTACAAACGGTGTGCCTGTATGGCTGACAAGCGGTGTGCCTGTATTGCTGACAAGCGGTGTGCCTGTATTGCTGACAAACGGTCTGTCTGTATGGCTGCCAAATGGTGTCCCTGTATGGCTTACAAACGGTGTGCCTGTATGGCTGACAAGCGGTGTGCCTGTATTGCTGACAAACGGTCTGTCTGTATGGCTGACAAATGGTCTGCCTGTATGGCTGACAAGCGGTGTGCCTGTATTGCTGACAAACGGTCTGTCTGTATGGCTGACAAACGGTCTGCCTGTATGGCTGACAAGCGGTGTGCCTGTATTGCTGACAAACGGTCTGTCTGTATGGCTGACAAACGGTCTGCCTGTATTGCTTACAAATGGTGTGCCTGTATGGTTGACAAGCGGTGTGCCTGAATAAATGACAAACGGTGTGCCTGTATGGCTAACAAACGGTGTTTCTGTATGACTTACAAACGATGTGCCTGTATGGCTTACAAGCGGTGTGCCTGTATAAATGATAAGTGGTGTGCCTGTATGAAAAACAAAAGATGTGCATGGATGAATGACAAGCGGTGTGATTATAAGAATGACAAGCCGTGTGTTTGTATGAATGACATGGGGCGTGCTGATGTGAATGACAAGTGGTGTCCCAGTATGAATGACTAGCGGTATGCAACTTATCAGCACACTCTGTGGCTCCAGAGTTATTCGGGGATAGGGAGTGGGGGAGGCGATCGGATGGCAGGAGGTTCTTTCACGAGGATGCATGGTTTTTCCGGCGTTGTGTTTCTGCGTTTATTTTCCTTATTCTGATAAAACGTGAATCGTGTTATCAGTCTAGCAAATTACCTCAAGGTAAAAATGCTACAAAAGTATCCGGTTAAGCGGCTTTCTATGCTATATGCCTGCTCTTAAATACTTTAGAGCAGTCTTTGATATTGATTAAAATTTGTTGTGCTTATCGCAAGCATGAACAGGTAACCTGGGGTGAAAACAAAAATATCAGCAAATACCGGATAACATTTCATTGAAAAATGCTTGGCCCTGCCAAGTTAACTTTTAAAAGGTAAAAATGATGTCCAGTCCACAAGGTCATTTTTTACATTCTTGACAAAGAACTAATTTCACATAAAACAAGACTTTTCTTACTGGCCTAAGATGTCGAAGTGTCACAACAACTAAAATCACTACTTTTCGTGAATTTATAAAATACTGTAATTAATTTACTGGTATCGACGCCAGAAGTCCTATTCACTGTGATTAGTTGGTTTTAGACTATTGCTTGGCATGATTCATCCAGCTTTCGAGCGACCACGCCTACTACAACTACTAGTAAACATGTCACGTTGCAAAAACGTTGCAGATGCGACACAACCAAACGCCGGTTCAAGGTCGAGACTTTCTTGGGCATTTGGCTCCGACTTTGAGTAGATATCTGATAAAGCGACTTCCGAAGGGGCGTCATATATATACGGAGAAATCAACATTCCTGAAAAACCATGGCCGCTCTCGGGTCTTCCTTGTTTGTTATGTGTGCGAAGTCACTTTTCATGTCCATCTCCAAAAAGTAGGCGAGTAAACCGAATCCCGGACAAAACGGCGACGGCCAAAACGGCGACAGCCAAAACGGAGAAGACCAAAACGACGACGGTCAAAACGGCCACGGCCAAAACGGCGACAATTGCAACCCTGGACAAAACGGCGACGAAGATAAATAATTCAATGTTGAAAATCAAAACAAAAAGAATAGTGTTGGCAGATAAATCAATTCATTTCTACTTGAAGACAAGTATAATTTGAATCAATATTTAAATTTTAAGGGCAAAATAAAATGGATAATTTAACACTTATTTTTTTATATGTTCCTAATTGCAATTATACGCTAATACATCGTGTGTGGGGGGGGGGGGGGGGGGGTAAATAAGTACATTTTGAAAGACAATTGTATTTAGCGACTGCCCCTACTAATCCGTTACTGCACGTGAATCCACATCAATAAAAGACAAAATAAAAATGCCACTAAAATGACTTCGAATTATCAGCAATGAAAGACCGATGTTTTAATCGCCTTAATGAGCTACTCTGTATCGGTTATGTGAAATGCTGTTATTATATACGAATCCACACCAATGAAAGATAAGATTAAATTTTATTTTACCTGAGAAAATAATTTTCTGTTTTACCTGAGAAAAGGTAAGTGAGTAAATCATTCCTTGAACAGATAACTGAGACAGTGACTGGTGACAGGAAGGAGGTGGTTAGGGAGGGCAGGAAGGGCATATTGGGAGAAATGCTGCACTGTGTTCAAATTTATTTATCTCTGATGGTTAAATAAACTGTGTTGGCAACGTTGTTACTTTTTGTTTTTTTTAATAAGCGTTTTAAAGCCTAAACTTAAAAAAAAACTCCGTCGCCGTTTTTTCCGGGGTTGCACTTGTTGCCGTTTTGACCATCGCCGTTTTGGCCGTCACCGTTTTGGTCTTCTCCGTTATGGCCGTCGCCGTTTTGGCCGTCGCCGTTATGTCCGGATACCGAGTAAACCTTATTTATCCGTCAGACTCCAAGGTTATTCTCTATCATGACTGCTATTTCCTTTGAGCGATTATATCACAGGGTTGTTTTTGGTTAACAATTTACACTTATTTGAAGATCACGCAAGTTTTTATTTTAGCCTATTGTAAAAACAACTTAAAAATTGATGAATAATCATTTGAACTTTCAATGCACTTTGCAGGCATCCTTTTTTAAAAACAAAAACTCTCACAAAATACCAGCTTTTCTTCCTCTCTCGAGCAAGCATCAGGGTTCTTTTTTTTACATGCATTTACACAGTTATATATTGATAAAGGCCCGTTTACACGGCAGCGTATGCTCAAATGCAAAAATCACGAGCAAAGCGTACATCGAAATTCATTGAGTTTACACAGTGCAACACAAAATTCCTTGATTACCACATAGCGACATTTTAATAGCCAAGCTGCCCTATTTACCTCGGGTTTCAGTTGAAAATGGCTCCTCCCTCCCCCACTTTCAATGGCTTTAAACAACTGGCCTGCCATCCAGTTGAGACACTTATCGGTTAATCTCTTTCGTGTGGTCTGATTAGCATATCTGTGCTCACAAAAAATAGGAGGGGCTCTATTTCCGCAGTCTTGCTGCGTGACGACGGATGGGTCATAAAAATCATAAACACTTTGTGCTTACACGATACAGGTTGCTGCCATGAGCAAGCCCATGCACCAAAAACGCATCGTGTAAACCCCGCTTAAAGTGTTTTTTCCCCTGAAAATGCAAAATAATTGGATTCATTCATTCAAACACAATTATCAACTATTACAATTATCTGCTATAACTAATATTGTTTATATTCGCTGTGGCTGAATTTCGAGTGTATTGAGTTGCACAGGTGATGTTATGACTCTCCCCGAACTCGTTTTCATAGGGCTATTTCTGACGTTAACGTTTATTGAACGTTCTCTTTCAACCGGTAGGGGCCCTACTGTCGCAGTATTATGGTTGTCTGGAATTCTCAGTAGCGATCTTTTATTTCTTCTAACATTGCCATTTAGTGCTTTAATGACATACGACCTGGGTGAATTTTCTGCTGGTTTTACAACAGTCCCATCGCGATTTAAATCCTTGATGAACACCTTGTCTTGTGGTGTCTGTGGTTTTAAGACAGGGAGATCGAAGGCGCGATATGGTCGGTCGCAGTTTTCTTTCATCTTATTCCGGTATTCCTCTTCCTTCTCGACGATAGCTGGATTTACCATGGGCTTAAGCATATGTGGAGATACTGGTATTGTTGTGCGTAAACGCCTATCCATACTCAATTCCGCTGGGCTGTACCCATTATGAAGGGGAGTTGATCTGTACGCTAACGGGGCCAGAACCTCTTCACTGCTGGCCCTGCCGCACCATTTGACCTAGCGTATCTTGGTGATGACGTAATATGGTTGAAGCCGTCACTCGTGTACATCATCCTCCCACGCACATATGAGATGACAACAGCGTAACCAACGGCTTCTGATAGATTTCGATCGATAAACTGTCAATTCCTAGAATGCACTTATCGAATTTATAGTACGCAATCGCAATTGCTCCAGCTTCCTTCTCAATAATGCTGTATCGCTGTTCGGCTGAGGTAAGCGACTTTGACGCAAAGCACAAGGGATAGTATTCATCGGTCGACGCTGGTCACTGTAACAGTACTGCACCGTTCCCATCTTTTGAGCTGTCGATATTTTGGTATCGAATTTCGGGTTATACTTTGCGAGAACCCGCGGTGAGCAAATTTCTTCTTTCACAGCCTGGAATGTACGCACTTGGTCCGGACCCCGAATCCAGACAATTTTTGTGGTTAGTAGTGTCGTAACGGCGACGTAAGTTCGGCTAACTTACTTGAAAATTTGGTTGGTTCACCATGCCCATGAGCCTACGTAAGTCCGTCACGCACTTCGGTGTTGGCATGTCCACAAGGGCTTTCATCTTTTTTTCGTCAGCGTTAATTCCTTCACCGGATATTTTGTGTCACACGAACGTAAGGGACGGCCTCGTGAACTCGCATTTTTCCGCACTTAGCGTAACTTCCGAGTCTTGAAGTTTGCGTAACACTGGAAACAGATATTGATCATGCGAGTCAACGTCATCTGAACAGACACAAATATCATCGATAAAGTAACCCATGTTTTCTGTGCCTTCGAAAATTTCGTCAATGTTCTCCTAAAAGAATTCCAGAAGTGATTCCGTACGGCACGTTCCGATAGCAGAAACGACCCAGGGCGTCCAACAGGTCGTCAGTAACTGTGACTTTTCACTCAACAAGCACTGATGGAAACCACTGTTGGCGTCGAGTTTTGTGAATACGGACCCCAGCAGTTTTGACAACGGTTCATCAGCAGTTGGTAGGTTAAATCGAGGACGGATGACACATTTATTCAACTCCGCAGCAAAGTCTGTACAGACCCTGACGTCACTATTCGCTTTAGGCACAACAACAATGGCAGCATATCACTCACTCACCTCGTTAGTGTCAATCTTCCGGATCACTGCGTCTGCAACCATTTCATCAAGTGCTTGTTTAACCTTGGGAAGTAGTGACTGTGATATACGCCTTGGGGGGAACAGGACAGGACGCCGACAGACAAAACGCCTACGGACAGAACGCCGCGGAGAAAACGCCGCGGGGACCAAATGTCGGCGTTCTGTTTTAGACTACGCTAAAAGGCTATGCATTTTCTTGCAACCTGATATCATATTCGCCATTCTTTATTGTTCTTAATCCTGTAAATAGTTTAGGAAATGCGTTGAAAATCTAGCCTTATGGTTTTCTGTGTAAACTTCATTTGTCCTCTTGAGAATGTTCAGTGCACGGATAGCTGGTTTTCTTAACACACTTATTCTTATTATGATTAATCATTTTGTACTGAAACATTAACAGGACGCGCAGATGCTGGTTATTGGCTCCGGTGAGAACTTTATCCGACTTCTTGAGTGGAATATCCTCCGCAACTTTCTTATACAATGATTCTGGCACATCCGCGCCAGAATCTATTTTCCACGTGACTTTTTGTCCGTTTGTCACAAGCTCACTTTCAAAATCTTTCTCGCTCACGTGTGATACAACCGTTCCAGGAAATCCATTATCATCATTAATTTCCTCTGACTCAATTTCCTTAACCCTTGACTTGCTTTTACAGCACTTTTGTGACTGATTTCCCGAATTTTCGGCATTTTGAATCACGGGCCGGACAAGTTTGTAATTTGTACAACGATAGTCAACACCGATAGCACTTTTTGCCCTTTTGAGCACTTTCACTTGCGTGTGATTGTTTGCTTTTATTTTTTTTCACTACATCTGCTTTTTAAATTTTCAAATCCTGCAGTATTTGCGGCTGTTTTGAAACCATTTCTTTCGGTCTCACCTTTGAGAGTGCCGTTTTTTTTAAAGGTAAGTTTATCATCTAACTCCTTTATTCACCCGTATTCGCAATGCTTTACCAACGCGTATAAATTACTAATGAATGATTCAGTTACTCCCAACCTGTTTTTGGATTCTGCGATTGAATCGTGCATGCTCGAAAATCATGTTCTAGCGGATAATGAAATGATTGAATCGCTCCTTCACCGTTTGTAGTCCTTCATTTGATCTTCCAACAATCCAAACGTCAGGAGTACATCTTCTGCTTGATTTTCCATAGCGTATATTAAAGTGATCACTTTAACGTCATCATCGGTTATATTCGCTACGGTCAAACAGCGATCGAACCTCTTGATCCATTTTGGCGATTCTTCAGGTCCAGGTCCAGGTTATCCAGTAACGAAATGGACGCCGCTGCCATTTTCAGTACCAATCAATTAATTTTCTCACTTAATTAATTATTTTATTTGTTTAAAGTAATTTTTATAAACAAATGTCCATGACTCTGCAACCATGTAAGATTGTTATTTGTTTAAGCATTTTAAACTGACAATGATTACTATAAAGCATCATGCACAATGTTTTTATTTCACTGAAATTTTGATCTCTTTCATATCTGTTGTTCTTCTTACAATAATTGCTATTTCATTACGGTCTTTAAAAATAATTGCAGTTCAACGCATGGTTGAGGGAAGGGATTAGCTTTAGCGCAATATAATAACTACAATTAAGCTGATTACATTCCATCTATTTGGTCCCAATGTTTACAAAAATATCAAAAATACTAAGTGTCAAAATCACAGACTAAATATTACAATAACTTAGAAATTCAGATAATATGCTGTTCCTCTAAGAAAGTCCATCACATGGCGGTTGGCATAGTCACGCACAATCGTAACAATGCGCTGATCACACTGCTGATACAGGGGTCGGCGCGGTTCTGGGTGATGACCGGCTAGCATTTGCGTGATAAGTACGTCATTAAGCTCTTGTTCTAGGTGCAATACTGTAATGAACCTCCAGCAGCGAAATGAACCTCCAGAAATGTATTCATAAATATACATTTTTCATCCATCAATGACCGACTCCGGTGTACGATGGTATTTCGGATAGAAATCCGCTGGGCGTTGAACTTTAATTATTTTTAAGACCCTAATAAAATAAATTGCAATTATTTTGATTGCAATCAACGCTCTCATACGCCCTCAAATCACACGCTTTAATATGTTAGTGTTATAAGAAGAACAACAGACATCAAAGAGATCAAAGTTTCAGTGAAATAAAAACATTACAAAAATAAAATAATAGAAATAATACTAGAAATATAACAGAAATATAGAAAGAAATATGTTGGGGTGAATTAGGCGGGGTGAACTAGCCTAGGGGGTGAGATAGCCGGGAGTGAAACGGCCGAGTGAGACAGCCGGGGTGAAATAGCAGGGGTGAGACAGCCTAGACTTGGTTCTGACACCCCCTCTAAAGCGGACAGCTCACTATAGCGGTGTTACAGGCTCTCTTACCCCCACCCCACCCCTCCAGTATATTAACCCCCACCCTCCCACCCCTGAACTTTTGCGTGTAAATTGACTCAACTAAACTGTATAAAACTATCTTACGCTTCTTTATTGACTAAATTCAACATAACTCAACAAAATATAAAAAAGCATCCAAAAGACATATAAAATACTAATGCTAATGCTGCATCATGATGTTTTCTCAAATCTAAAAGAAAAAGTGGTTCATGGTGGACAAATAAATCGTTTTAGTGGACCTTCGCAATTTTCCCAGAGGCTTCAAATTTGGGCAGTCCGCCTTTTATGTAAACCACTAGTGTCTTTTCCGCATAGGGGAAATACTACAACGTCCGTGTGCTGCCGTTGCGAGAATTTCGTTTTCGGATGTTCATTCACCATTGTTTTCCATCATACTGTTCTTGAAATACCTGAAACAGCTGAAATAGAAGCCTGAAATTACCGGAGAATTTTTTTATATTGCTGTTTAATCGCCTGTTACAATACATAAATAAAAATTAATAAAAAGGAGATGTGGATTCGCTCCATTTCAATACAGCGGCGATGGAAACCTTACTAATTTTTGTGATCACATAGCACAAAAAGTACAGGATATTACAAGGAATATAAAGACGGGTTGCAACGCTGTTTTTGTTTCAGCAGAAAGCAAAATAAATGAAGAAAAAAGAGGAGAAGTTAGACTGGCTGCTAGCAGTTGACATTGGGGCATACAGAAAAAAACGAAACAAAATACTGGTGTAGTTAATCTGGCTGGGAAGCTGAACAGGGGCAAAAAATACTAGGCAGGGGGGAGAGAGGATAGGTTAGTCTACACTCTGAAGGTGAACAGGGGACAGAAAGAAAACAAAATAAAAAAACGGAAGGGGACGCTAGCCTGGGTGGAGAAGCTGAACAGGAGACAAAAAAATGCCAGGTGGGGGAGATAGACTAGTCTCTATTTTTCATTCGTGGAAAATTCTTTAAATTTATTTATTTTTTTTTACAAAACATAACTTGCTTTTGCGTCTTTTGATAACTACTCAAAGCTCTTTTATGCTTATTCATCTCAGCCTACAGGAGTTATTTTTCTTATCAGCTCCAACGTCAGTTAACAGTTACTTTGATAAGTCATTGAAGTTGATAATTGCAATTCATGTCCTCTGCTATTCTTTTATGGCAGTCATCATACACTAGTGATTGTTCTTCGGTAACTGAAATTTTTACGAGAAATGCAATTAGTAATTGGAATTCATATAATTGCAACTCACAAAATTGAGCGTTAAAAGGCCATATTCGTCGTTAGTTTCCTGGTGGACTTCGAGTTGGCAATTACTAACGCTGCACTTGAGGTCTTCGGCCCGCAGGTCCAGATTCGTCGCTGTTTTCACGACCTGAAGCAGGCCGTCTGGCGCAGGATACAGGGGCTGGCGCGGCTGTACAAGAAATGAGGCGAATTACACGAATTCGTCTGCCAGCTCCGTGCCTTGGTCCTTTTCCCGGGAGGAGAAACGGGAGATTGCATATCGTTGCCGAGAGAGAGAGAGAGAGAGAGAGAGAGAGGCTGTCCGAAGACCTACAGGGTGGTGAGGACCTGTTAAATTACTTTGATTTTACACCTTGGCGGACGGGAATCGCACCAACAACTGGCGTAATGGTTGATACAACTCATTCTGCAAAATGATGGGCCACGTCCGTCTATCCATCTGGGTAGCCATCGAGTTTATACAGCCGGATGCGGCTGTTGCACGAACTTGTATGGAGCAGTCGGTCCTCGGGCAGCCGCTGCGCATGCGACCTCGACACGATGTGACGATCCAGCTCCAAGGTCGCCTAAAGATGCTGTGTCGTGCCCGAGCATCTGGGGTGAAGAGCCTGACCGAGACGCTGATTGGGCTTGGACACAATGTCCTACTGTGTTAAGATAGTTTAATTCACAGAGACAATAATTTTTCCGATTCGTTGAAATACCCGAGAAGCATATTTCTATGGCTGAAGGAAATGGTAAAATAAACAAAAGAGCTTCTGCCCATGGGCTCGTGCTTCAAAGTGTTTCTGTCCTACATTCTGTTTTTCCACTGCATTTATCTTCCATAATTATTAGCTAGATTTTAGGCAAAAGTTGCTTTTAAAATTTTATGAAAATTTTAAGTACTCTGCGGAATCAACATTCTTTGCATGTCATATTTGAAACCTTTGATGTTTATGTTAAAACATGCATTTAAAGTATCTTAGGTTCTGATTTCACCCGGGGGGGGGGAGCTAGACTAGGCTATCTCTCCCCCCACCTGGGACTTTTTGCCCCCTGTCCAGCTTCTGCCCCCCCCCCTCTGCCACCAAGGCCAGTTCCCCCCTGTATTTTTTTTTCGTTTTTTTTTTCTGCCCCCTGCTCACCTCCCATCCCCCCAACCATTTTAGCGTGCCCCTATTTTTCCCCATTTATTTTTCTTTCATCTGCTGCATCAAAGGCACAATTACAACAGTCTTTATCCTCCTTGTAATATCCGACTCTGTGATGACCGAAATTAGTCAGGTTAATCTGATTGTTTGATCTCCGTCAAATTTCCAATGGCAATCACATCGCCGCTGTATTGAAATAAAACGAATCCACATTTTCCTGTTTTAATTCCCACTTGCAAACATAGTTTACAAATGGGAATGCTTTGCAAAGAATTCTGGCTGTTTATTCCTTCCTTTTTTTCCTTCACGGAGGTTTCCAGAAAACTCCTCCTACGCTATTTCAAGTAGGACGATGAAATTTGGCACAGAGATAGAGGGTGAAAGTGTGTGTAGAATGCTCCAGAGACAAGGTATCCGAGCCGTAATTTGCTGCTTAGACGATTTCTTTATAGCCCTCGAAGCCATGTTGTGCCTTATCCGCCTCCTCGTATCGCTGGGATTCTCCATTGGCTGGGAGAAATGCATCTCCCCCACACACCGCCTCACGTTCCTAGGGGTAGTAATCGATACTACCTCTACTACTACGGGTGGATAGCTAGCCCAAACGTGACCTACAGAGCCTCATAGGTAAGCTCAGTTGGATAGCACGCGTCGTGCAAATTTTCCACCCTCGCCTCCGCCGCCTTATTGAGCTGATGACGTCACTACGTCGCCCACATTACCACACCCGCCTTAGCGCGGCCGTACGCTGCAGCATCGCTTTGCTCAGTCAGCTCTTTCTCACGAGAGAAACCCATGCCCGAAGCTGGTGCGGGTGGGGCCCTCATCCAAGGAAACGCAGATATCGATTGGCTACACCGCAACTTCGAATGAGATTGGCCGTCTCTCGCTAGCGCACACATCAACTCAACGGAGCTAGAAGCCGTGCTGCTCGCTACACAGCGCTGGGCAGCAGCGCTCAGCGGTCAGAGCGTCACCGTGCTAACCGACAATACAGTGTCACTGGAGGCCAGCACCCGAAAGCACTCAGACACTCCTTCGTTATGTGGCCTTCCGACACCGCACGCTGAAACCCCACTCCGTAAGGTGCTATCTGGCCGTAGTGAGGATACTGCACCTGGAGCTGGGGTTCCCATCCTCATCGCAGACAACCATTTACTAGGCCTGACGCTCAGGGGCATCCTGACGCTACGAGGCGTAACCCCAAACAGAAGCTGCCCTTGTCTCTGGACGTTCTGAAGTGTTTTCCACCGGTACTGGATTTCAAAATGCCCTCGCTATTGTGCTTCTTGACAGCGTGTTTCGTGGGGTTCTTCACCACTCGTGCTTGACGAATCTGTGTGGGGAGGACTCAGCGACGGGGTTCTGATCCGTGTAAAAAGAACGAAGACACTACACGATTTCTCCAGGCAACTGCTCATCCCAATTCCCATCATCCCCGACTCCCTCCTCTGCCTGGTTGCTGCTCTCAGACGACTGCTCAAGACCAACCCAGCACAGCCTCACTAACCTCTCCTCAGCTACCTCAGGGACTCAAGTCTCCGTCCCCTCACGAACGACCTCTTCCCCAAGCTCCTGGCCAAGACTCTACGCAAGGTCGGCTTCCAGCCCGAGCAGTACAGCGGCCACAGCGTCCGCCGCTCGGGAGCAAGCTTTGCACTAGCCTGCAGTCTCCCCCCAACCCTGATTAAGTCCCAGAGAGACTGGACGTAGGACTGTTACTTGCGTTACGCGGGCGTTTCCCTCGCTCTCCATGTCCAATGCTCTAAAACTCTCGCAGAGAAAACCCCCAAGCGTTGATCCTCCACGTGTTCATCCTCCTTTGTTGTTAATTCCTCCCACTCCTATACAGTTTTGGATATTCCTCTGTGGCAAAATTTTACGCACCCATAAGTGTATTTTACGCACCCATAAGTGTGCTATTCTTCAGTGTTTTAGGAATAAAAAAACACAGATACCCAAAACTGTATACTTGTTGTTATTGTTTTTCAATGGGCCGGAGACTCCCTCTTACTGCGAAAGCTTAGTTTTAATACATTAATATTTTGAACACATCTTTGTTTTTCTGCAAAAACGGGTGGCTTCGCTGGAGGGGGGAGGGAGCTTTTTGCAGAGAGGGCTTTAGTCCTTATCCGCAAAATGGTGAGAGGGGCTTTTCGCCAAGGGGGGGGGGCACTTTTCGCCCGGGGGGCTTTGGTCCGTTTACCTTTTTATGCAGATAAGTCGCTAGCCATACTACCTTTCCTTGGTTTGCTTTTGCGGCATCTCCTCCACATTATGGAATGCCATTTTAACGGTATCCGCCCATTACGCCCCGCCCCGCCCATTACGCCCCCGCCCAGATGAAAAAGTGGACATTTCGCCCCCAACTATTTAAAAAAATCAAACAGGTAATCCAGTATCAGTATTTACTGAAAAGTAATAAAACACAAATCTAGCAGCTGCTAATGGTTTACCTCAGAACTAATTTTCTGTCTCAGTCAGTGAAACAAAACAACAAATCTAGCAACTACTAATGCTCCATCTCAGAACTAATGTTCTATGTCAGTCAATTTACACAAATCTTAATCTACTTGGCCTTCCCTGTTGTAAGTTTTGGTGTGTGAAACATGGGACTAAACTGATCTCCGACATTTCTTCAATATGAAATGGAAATGCAGGTATCTCACCTGCAATTGACATTTCCTTCATACTTTCACAGTTTAATGCTTTGATGATAAACAGTCAAAAATTGAAAAGAAAAAGGGGGGGGGTCAAATAAAGATTCTGAAAGGTCGCGTACTTTTACTGTAGAAATCATTGGGAAAATCAAGAAATTTCAATCAAAATTCAAAATTCACACATAATCACAATTGACAATTGCCTAATTTTTCCCTGTTTGAAGAACACGTCATACGAAATGTTTTAAGCAACTAGAAAATATATGTCACCCTATCAATAAGAGAATTATAAATCTTTTTGACAAAATCCCATTGACTACTCAATGGATAAATGGTGAAAACAGTGTAATATGATTTTAATGGAGAGTATACCAAGACAGGCCCATCTAGGAATAAAATATCAATGGACCATTTTTGGACACCACCTTATTTGTCGTTGAAAAGAATTTTTCGATCTAGACGGATTTAGTGGTTATTTATACTGTGTAAACATGGATTCGAACTCAGCGATTATTCAATGTAATGCGCATTTCGGTCGCTAGATGGCGCAGAGATACCCGCATCTCCTTTTAAAACGAATCGAAACAATAATCTTAATAAGCGATTAAATTGCATTAACAGGAAAAGACAATCCCTAAACCTAAATCGTATTAAGCCAGTAATAATACGGCACCTCCCACAACTACCCCTCTTCATACGAGACGCAATTACAATAGGATTAAATTAAATACCTACCCGTAATCCGACTTACAAAGATGTGTCTTCGTTCCCCCGAAATAGCTTATAATACATCTCCGATAATATTCAGTTGAAATAGCGTGTTACAATTTCAGGGGCGAAATGTCCACTTTTCCAACTGGGGGCGTAATGGGCGGGGGCGTAGTGTCCGGGGGCGATATGGGCGGGGGAATAATGCCCTTGATTCTATTTTCACATTTATTAGGGAATTATTGATATCAAGAATTAATTTTTGATCTCAAAAACTTTTTGATATCAAGAAATGATTTTTGCTATCTGTAATTATATTTGTGATAACTCTTCATGTATTCTTGATCTCAAAAAACAATTCTTGATATCAATAAATATTTAGAGAGATCAAGAAATATTTATTGATATAAAAAATGATTTAATGATCTCCAAAATTGATTTTTAGGGATCAAAAATTCAATTGTTGATAGCAAAAATGAAATATTTGACAGCAAAATCTCAATTTTGAGCTCAATAATTTATTTTCCTTTTATTGATATCAAGAATGTTTTTCAGATATCATTATTTCAGAATGAGGCTTTTTTAATTACTATTTTGAAATCTGTAAATGATTATTTGATCTCAAAAATTAATTTGTGATATCAATATATCAGTCCATTTTTATATAAAAATTCAGAAGCACACATCTGTGAATAAAATAATGACTGTTCCTTGCATACAGAATCTTTCTTTTGATTTTTCATTGTACAAAAAAGAAGCAGTTTTTGAGCTCAAACATTGTGTTGTTATTATTGATATCAATAATACCTCCAAAATTCAATTGACGATTCGTTAAATTTTATATAAATGTGTGTCTCCCTTAAGATTTTTTAAGTTTGTTAAATTGATTTTTTGATCTCAAAAAAAAATGCAATCCAAAATTCAATTATTGATAGCAAAATAAAAATTAATGAAATCTACATTGATTTATTGATATCTTTAATCATATTTTGATATCAAAAATAAGCATTAAATGTTAAAACGGCATTCCATACCACATAAGGATTAAGAGTCGCAAGATGAAATGTCGTGGAGCCCCTTAAACTTCCACGCAATCTGTTCAAGTCTGTCCATATGACAGCTTTTGAAATGAACTCCCACCCCCATCCCAACCCCACCCAAATCACGTTTAATCCACTACTAAGTTAAGATCCGGAACGGAATTCCTTATACTAATCTGAAAGTCAAAGAAATACTGCCCCTTCTCCCCACTATACCCCACCCACCCACGTCATCCACCCCCACCACATATCCCCACACCCAAACCACACCGACTGGTCACACAGTCGAGAGATGATGAGAAAAAATTCCAACATTTAGAAATGGCCCAATGTCCAGACCCGGGCTGTTTGCCGTACTTTGTTGTTCTTCTTCCTTGTGCCAAAAATAGAACCAGTGACATCATTACCTTTGTCCAAAAAAGAGTGCAATACATATATGGAGTGAGTTTTTTCATTGCGATAGACGCAGTATTAGTAAGGTACATAAACACAAAGCCATTCAAGCCTTTATTCATTTGCGAGTGGTTTATTTTGAAAGCTTTTGTAATTATAAGATACTGAACATTGAAGTACTGTTTCCTGGGAACTGGTCTGTATGCTTAGGCTACATAACGAACAGACGGTATTTGAAAGCCGACAGGAGCTATTTTGCGCAAACGTAAGTCTTTGGTTTCTTAGTTTTATTAAATAAAGTTGAGAAGTTTTATTTTGGCAGAGGTGTTGGTGTGGCAGATAACCTAGACGGGAAGATCGGTGTGGGGTGGGGGGGGGGGGGGGGCAAGGCGGAAAGGAGGATAGGGGGTGCAAAAGGAATATTTTCCTGCATTGCCAGGGTACAGTTCTTATCTAGTTTTGTTGTGTTCAATTTAGTGGCACATAAGCAGCGGAAATACGATTCATGACCAGGAATGTTGAAGACATGGTTGAATAATAATAATAATAATAATAATAATAATAATAATAATAATAATAATAATTTATTATTATTATAATTATTATTATAATTATTATTATAATTATTATTATTATTATTATTATTATTATTATTATTATTATTATTATTATTATTATTATTAAAGAAATAATATATTTTGTTATTTTCCATAAAGTGTTCTAGATCAGAAAAGAAATGGATTTTTGCTAACAATGTCAAGTCATCTGGATGTGTCGTTGTGGTATTGTGTGTTGAAGTAAGAGTTGATTGAGAAGCTAGGGGCGGGGTAGAGAATGGGGATGGGAGGGTTAGGGCGGGGTGACGTTATAGACAGTTTGAATCTTTCCAACAACCTGGTCTATTTGCTCTTTCAAATTATAACTTGGAATGCCCCACAAGTGAGTAACCTGTTAAATGAGCAACTCGTTGAACGGTTTATAAAATCCAGTGGGATCACCTCATGCTGATTTCAGCTTAATCTTTTACAGTAAAACCTGAGGTCCGGACACCCTTGCTATACCAGACACCCTTGCTATACCAGATTTTCCCGGGCCCGATTTTCTCCCATAGACTTCCATTGTAACAAAACCTCTGTAAATCGGACAACTCTTTATTCCGGACACCGGACACCAATCCTGGTCCCAAATGCATGTTTTATTGTATAAAGAACCCTGATACACCGGACAGTGATACGCAAACATGAATTGTATACAAAAGCGAGCATGCATGATTTATTTGCCGAGAGATTTGCTGCAGCGGGGTATTAATTGCAGCGAGGGGTCATTTATTGTCGTAATGCCACGGGGTTTGCATATGTTTGGTTATCACTTTTGTTTTAAATAAACAATAGTGGGGGAGTTCGGTGTCTGGACATCCTTTTTCGTGATGGGGCGTTTTCTATCTTTTTGCACATCATTCAAGTGTTCAGAATAATTATCAGCTCTCGAAATCGGAACAAAGAATTTGGCTTAATTTAACGGATAAAATCAAATTGATAAAAATGGGTGATGAAAAGTCAGTCGTCAGATTAGTAGAAGAATTTGTCTTAGACAAGAAACACGGTGGCGGATATTTTAAAGAAGATGGATTGTTATTTGAAAGAGACTGAGGAATGTGAAAATCCTGGAATAAAAAGCTCGTGTGTGTGTTGTGTGTGCGGGGGGGGGGGGCAGGACAAGTGCCACCGGACTAGGGTGGCAGTTTCGGGTGGCAGTAGTTTGGGTGGCGGTGGTCCTTGATTCGTGTGGGGGTGTTGACAAAAGAATTGAAAAACTAACGGTTATCCATTGTTTGTGGGGTTAAGAGGCCAGAATGTGCCTGTTTCTCGACCATTGTTGCAGGAAAAAGCCAAATATTTTGCAAAGCAATTAAACTTTGGCCTTAAAGCATCAAAGATATAAGACACCTCATCTTGACCCCCCTCGATATACCGGACAGCTCCTTAAACCGGGCAAATTAGCCCGGTCCCAACGGTGTCCGGTTTAAAAAGGTTTTACTGTATCTTATATGTCAGTAAGGCAATTCGTAGAATCGGATCGTTCCGATGAAAGTATCGTTTCGACTGCATTTTTTGTTCTGAATTATAAGGGAATGTTAAGGGAAAACATCAAAATTCTAAATTTCTTTCACGCACACTTTCGTCAGTTCAGTGAATTGGTGGGGAGGCCCCATCAAGTCCATTCAGACAGGTTAGTGGCATCTACTATTCAGAATTTAGAAAAAAAATTATATTTTAACACATTTTTGAGAATAATGCTTATTAAATAAATGTTTAAATATTGTTATGTTCTGAAATTTTAAAAAAGAAACCTTTGTTTCCAAAAAAAAGTCGGTGCGATTTGGCTTTGGTAACAATGTATATGAGAGATAATTCAATTATATGATTATCCAGTTTTTAATCGCTGCAAGTGCCTTATATGTTTACAAACAGCTGACTTCATAAACACTTGATTTCCAAACAGAAAATCGATGCGATTGGGCTTTGGTAACAATGTATATGAGAGATAATTCAATTATATGACTATCCAGTTGTATATTATATTACAAACAGCTGATTTAACAAGCATTTCATTTCTGAAAGTACATGTTTGAATAGTTAGAAACAGTTCTCACAGAAAAAAAATTGTGGCTTAAAACAGACTCTTCTCGCACTTGCCAGAGTACTTCAAGTGTTGTTTTTAACAGGTGTAATGTTATGCAGCTATTTGAAGGGGCTATTTGACAAGTCAGATTCTTGACAAATGGTTCGTGTCTGGAAGAGACTTGTTACATGGGTTTCTTGGTTATCTGCATTTTGTAACTGCCGGTGTCCGCATCCAGTTGCAAATTCTTGTCTCTCTTTTTTATCTTTTTGTTATTACCAGTGTAAAATATTCTCTGCATCTTGGGAAGACTCTTAAGAGAAGGCTTGTGATGTAGGGATAAAAACATATCTAATATACAATTATATTGAGGGTGTTTGGATATCAGATTTTGGAATCTAGAGAAATGTGTTCGGTAAGTAATTGCAATTAACGCTCAAAATACAAATAAGAGTGAAAATGCCTCATCTCCCGAAAGATTCGGGAGGATAGCGGTACATATTACTGGGTGTCAAAACATGGGGTAGGACTGTTTTACCTTAGGGGGGAATTATTTACAGAGGGAAGCACTTAAGGTTAAATTGAAACCGCCATAGAAGTACGATGATACAAAATCAGTATAGTAACAATTTTGTGATTAAATTTTCGGCAATTGATTCCATAAGGAAAACAGGGATATAAAATATCCAAAGCTGATCGGTTTTTTTATAGGTATATTGTTCTTAGGTTCGTGCACTTGTGGAAGGTCGTTGAACTCGTTGCACAGTTTGTTCTCAAGTACCTTCATCTATTCACAAATCTAGTGCGAAATATCTTGGGTACAAACTGTTCTGGGCACGACATGGCTCTTCGCCATCAATGTATTAAACACACATACGATGTGATCAATGTATTAAACACACATAGGATGTGCAGATCTGACCTTAAACTGACGCTGAATACCCCCGGTACTATGGCGTCCACATTTCACCTTCGATTACCTTGATTAAGTTTAGTTCGTGGTATCTAGCCGGAAACGGGACCCGGAAGTAGGGTACTTTTTATAGCAAATGTCTTTTAGACCTTACCGTTTTGAAAAATATAGGCATAGGTTGACATTGGTGGCACTGTTTTCACTTAAGCTTTTTATTATGCCTTTAAGTTCACCAAATCCAAGAACTGTGTATATATAATAATATTTTCAAGCCATACCGTTTGTTTATCAGCCCACCCCTCCCCAGCGCACATACACGCACGCACACATACATACACACACGAAGATTACCTTCAGCGGAAGGCCTTTTTCATATTTATTCAGTATCTAAAGCTGTGTCTTCATAAATCGATATTTGAGTTAATAGAATATCTTATTCACTTTCTAATGTCGTATTAATTAATTCACAGACTCAGCTCATTTGCATTTCATGATTTACTGTGAATTAGACTTGACTTTTTAAATTTGTTATTGTGCAACTAGTCTCAATTTTCAAGTATCTGTAACTTAATTGTGTAATTCGTTGATACATCTGTTATGATTCAGGCATATATTTGACGTGGTGTAATGTTGTTTTAATCAAACGATTGTGTGATAACCTTTGATTTATTGTTTCCTCACTGTGTTCATTTCGTCGCATACGTAAAAGGTTTTTAGCTGATTTTGAAAGCGGAACTGAGTATTTTTGGAGGTCAATCTTTGGTTAGATCACGTAAAACTACACCAAAGACATCACAGTAAGTACTGGCGCTGGCAGAGTACATTTTCAGGCCAGTTTTTTGTTTACTCGCTCCACACGGCAAGCAGTTTTTTATTCATGTCCTGCATCGTTGATTGCATGTTTCACACTTTTACTTCGTAAAAGCTCCGGATTCGCTTATCTCCACTTTTATACGGGTTTTCTCGCAAAGTTCTAAGAATCACGCACTCAGAAACTAAAATTTCCTACAAGTGACTCGAATAGTCCCGTCGTTGGTCCCAGCCAATCAGCATGCTTGGTCTCTGTAACCAAGTCTCATTCTCGTATTGCGTGCGGTTACCAACCACACGCGTTTCTAGACTGGGAAAAAATTTTCGGTTTTTCCTGCCGTCAATTCAAGGTGATTTTCTCCGAATATACTTTTTAGTTGCCTTTTTACGTTCTTTCTAGAAGTGTTGAGGCGAAGGCTCGTCAGCTTGAGCAATTTGGAGATTTTTGCCTTCGTACGTTACTGCTAGTATTCTGAGTTTGCATCACGGGGGGTTTCGAATGTTTTTCCCCGAGAAGTGTTACTCGTAGTTTCCACTGTGTACTAGTATGGGCGTACGCCCTTGACCCTTAGGGAGCACGGATCTTTCAGCTGCCGAGTTCTGTTCTGATCCGGACCCAGGTACCACACCTTAGTCTTAGGCAGACCGAGCTGCGTAGTGGACGCTTCCTAGCAGGCTTCCAGCTTCTCCGGTGCAGTGCGGAGTTGCTTCGAACTGCCTTGCGCAGAGGGGTTGATTTTCCGCCTCTGGGTCATCCCTTTGCTCTACAGAACGTCAGTTTTTTCACTTTACCTGGGATGCTCTGTGTTCTAGGTTTAGTGGGTTACGGAGTGCCATCTCGGTGCTCGGTTCTGAGCAAAGGCTTGGTTGCCAAGGCCCGTCTAGGGGCTTGGTAGCTTCCAGGTACTAACGACCTACCGAGCACTTATGCTTGGTGAGTCTGAGTCAGAACACCGAGACCCAAGCACCGTCAGAGTTCTTGGTTCTTGGTACATGACCGAGCTTGGTACGTTTCGGCTGCACACTGCGTTACCCCTGCGTACCTACGCGCTCGGCACGTCTGTGTATTAACTTGTGGTAATAGCTTGGTTCAGTGCAGTTCCTTCAACTGGAATGAGTGTAATTTTGAGTTGAGATTTTTACTTTTACACTCGTATCTTTGTTTTTTCCAGGTATGACGGAGGCCAGTTTTTACCACAACAAGTCGCAGATCTCCTGCGTCCATTCGGCCTCGGCAGCGAACCCTCACTCGCTCTGCGACCGGTGCAGGAGAGACAGAGACATTCCGCTGTGCGACGCCTTACACACATGCAACGAGTGCGCGTACCTTTCCCCCAGGACTGGGACGCTCTGGAGAAGGTATGCGCCAAGAATATTAAACGGAGAGTACGTCGGAAGGTGCAGCCCTTGGCTCTGGATATACCGAGAGCGGATTCAGTGGTAGCTGGCCCGGTGTCTTCACCTGTGCGGGCAGACAGAGACGTAGAGTCGGACTTTGATTTGCCCCGGAAGAAGAAGAGAGTCAAATCTTCATCAACTTCTCGGTTAGTGGCAGAACTTCACTTACCTGGCACGAGCGAGAGAATAGCGCTGGATAAGACCTGGCCTCCCCCACACAAAGGGTCGGATAAAATTGTTGCAGAAGTGCCTATCCTCGCCTCTCCCCCAGCCGTTCCTACCGTGAAAGAGAGCGTAACCATCACACATGCTAAGTCGGGGACGTGCTTTACTAGTCATGCGGGAGAGTTTGGCATTCCTCCACGCCCAGACGCCACTCCAACGCAAATCGTAAGCACCCCCCCCCCTCCTCCGACTGGAACATTGAACATTTCTTCCTTCCTGGCTATGCAGTCCCATCTTCAGTGGCAAATCCAGGACCTTCAAGAAACTCTGCTCTCCAAGCCAGAACCGAGACGCAGGCTCACACCTACTGCGACCGTCTCCCGCCCACCAGATGATCCCCCGGTGCTGGCGGTATCTAATCTCCCCTCGGTGTCTATCCCCGCCCCCGCTCGCCCGCAACAGGAGTTAGACACTAGAGAGACCTTGGAAACCATTACGCTCAGTGAGAGTGAGTCCGGAGGCCTCCCCCCATCGGGCCAGATTTCACTTGCGCAGCACGCTGAAGACGAGGAAGAGCTCGCACCGCTGGATACCTCCTCTCTGGAGGCGATCCTCAAGAACAGGGAGAGAGCTATTTATACCCCAGTGTCGGGCGCAATTATGAAGGAAGAACCTGAGTTATCGGTTCATGAAGACGAGAGCTCGGAGGACTCGGGAGCGGATGGCGACGCCGAAGGTGACTCTCCAAGCAGGCCTTTTCCGTCTGTTCAATTCCCTCTACGCTCCACAGACCCGATTCTTTCCCCGGGCAAGGCAAGGGACGTCTGTGGAAGGACCCGGCAGCAGCAGGTAGACGGCAGATTCGTACCCCATCCCCACCTGAGTTCTGCCAGGAACCGGAGGCACCGTTCTCACCCCCAACAGAGTCGGTAGCCCGGGAGGATGTGCCTTTCAGAGACGCAGTTCAGGAGATCGCCAGGCTTGGCGGGTATAGAGTGTGGGCGCCCAGTGTCGGATAGAGAGGATCCGCCCATCAGAATGACTTCGCAGGCATCCCTACCCCAGCCGGAGGCGTTCGTGGCCCTTACGACCAGCGAGGGAGTGGCCAACGCCTTATCGGTGCGCTGCCGTGAATTCAAACGTTTGGACGCAGCCGAAGGACGAGTCCTGTCACGTCTCCATCCCTCCAGGCACTGCACAGTGAAGCAGGGTCCATACCGTTCCTCGGATGACCTCATACCCCTGGAAGCCTTGGAGCAGCCCATCAAACGTATGGTCTGGATGCCCTCGGTGCGGCAGGACTCAGATATCCTCCTAGTGGGAAAGGACGCAAAAGCCACAGAGGGTTCAGCACGTCACATTTTGAACATCATGTCCTTCCAGGATCACACCCTGAGTGCCCTGAAGAGACGTTTGGACGATCTGAGTCTGTCTGACCCGGTAGCACTCAAACTACTGGAGTGCCTAGCCCTAGCTACCAGCGATGTCGTGAAGCTTGCTACCTGTTTGACCTCCTCGCTAGTGTACCTGCGACGCGATGCCTTCCTGCAGCACTGTTGGTCGAGCGTCAAGGGCCTCCGCGACCTACGCCACGCCCCTATTCTGGGCCAAAAGGAGCTGTTTCCCCCCGAGGAGATAGAGAGGGTTCATCAGGAGAGCAGATCGCTATCACAGGACCTAGCTCTCATGGCTAGAGCACCAAGGCAGTTCGCGCGCCCACAGAAACGCCAGTACTCACAGCCCCCTCACCGAGACAGGTCCAGGTCGAACAGCAAGGCCAGGTCTTCTCCCCCGAAGAAACCGAGGCACCAGAACAACGGCAAGACCCCCCCCCAAGGGCCTCGCCGCAGTGCAGGTAGCAATCAGTCAAAGTATCTCTCAGAGGGGAGCACCTCGTCTCTAAGAGATACTTTTATCAAGTCAAAAGACGGGGAGGGCTCCCAGCCCTTCAGCGACTGTTTGCTCGTAAGAGGCAGGCTGGGCAAGTTCTGGCAAGCTTGGCGAGGCATGGGTGCTTCGAAAAAAGTAGTGCGTTGGTTAAGAGAGGGTTACGCACTCCCGTTCAAACGGGACCGTTGGGGACAAAATCCACCC
The DNA here is from genome assembly GCA_949752745.1 of Protula sp. h YS-2021. Taxonomy (NCBI): domain Eukaryota; kingdom Metazoa; phylum Annelida; class Polychaeta; order Sabellida; family Serpulidae; genus Protula; species Protula sp. h YS-2021. The sequence continues at coordinate 78,503,742 of OX457026.1, forward strand.
ATACCTCTGCGCGACCTAGCCCCGAGCAGCCTGGTCGCCTCCTACGACCCAAGCTCACCAAAGCATCAAGCCCTGCGTTTGATGGTCAAAGACTTAGTGAGCAAGGGAGCCGTAAGGGAAATGCCAGAGAACCAGAAAGAGTTTTTCAGCCGGGTCTTCCTGGTACCCAAGAAGTCGGGGGGTTGGCGTCTAGTCATAGATCTGTCCTCTCTGAACCACTTTCTCCATGTGACACCGTTTCAGATGGATACAGCCCAGATTATAAAGAGCTCCCTGGGGGAGATATGTGGGGCACGTCCATAGACCTGTCGGACGCGTACCTACATGTGCCTTTACACCCGGCCTCTCTACAGCTCCCTTCGTCTTCACCAAAATCATGAGGGTATTAAAAGCGTGGGCTCGAGTTCGAGGTATGTTGGTCTTCCAATACCTAGACGATTGGTTCATAGCTCATCGCGACCGAGTCACGGTAAGTCAGCAAACACATACCTTGGTCGATCAAGCAACGAAGGTGGGTCTCGTGGTGAACCGAGACAAGTCAGAGCTAATTCCAAAACAGGTAATGATATTTTTAGGGGAAAGATGGGATTTGAGGCTGGCAAGAGCTTACCCCACCCCGAACGGAGAGAGAGGATCCGTACGAGCGTCGGAGCCGTAAAGCCGGGTACCAAGGTGAGTTTGTCAAAGATGGAGTCCTTACTGGGCTGTCTGGTGGCTACGGAGAAGACAGTCCCCCTAGGGAAACTCCATTACAGGCCTTTTCAAGCGGGGGTAAGGCGAGCCTTACGCCAAGGCAGACACCCCAGAGCTGTGATGTCCCTCTCGGCAGAGCCCACCAGGGTTTGACCTGGTGGTGCGACGACCGGGTCATGAGCGAAGGGGTACCCTTCTCAACCCTATCTCCAGAAGTAGAGGTGCAAACTGACGCTTCCTTGTCCGGCTGGGGATTCACTTCCAGGGCAGAATGTGGCAAGGCCAGTGGTCAGAGCAGGTAAAAAATCGCCACATAAATTGGTTAGAGTTGCAGGTGGTGTGGATAGCCATAAACGACCTTACCCCTCTCCTAGATGGAAGACGCGTGGAGTTCCACATGGACAACTCCACCGCAGTGGCATACTTAAACAAACAGGGCGGTACCAGTTCCCAACAGCTCACGAAGCTCGCTGGAGACATTTTGAAGTTCGCCCGGGGAAAGAGGATGCATCTTTCAGCCCGCCACTTAGCGGGGTCGCTGAACGTGTTAGCAGACTTAGCTTCCAGGGTAGGTCAAGTTATCCACACGGAGTGGTGCCTGTCGCTCCGGTCCTTCGAGTGGGTGACCGACCTTGGACTTGTTTGCGAACGCTCTCACGACGAAATTACCAAGGTATGTCTTCCCATGCTCCGACGCGAAGGCCTGGGCAATCGACGCCTTGACCTGCGATTGGCCGAAGAACGAGGTTCTGTATGCCTTTCCACCACAGCCCATCCTGCTACGGGTGGTGCAGAGTCTCGAGTTGCGCAAGCCCTTACGCCTCCTCCTGATAGCCCCATGGTCACCCGAAGCCCCTGGGTTCCCTCTCCTGGTCAAGTGCGCGACCAACCCTCCGTTACGGCTACCTTGCCACTCCGAGATGCTAGCCCAACCCCACTGGTTATATCTCCACCCGAACCCCCACCTACTGGACCTTCACCTGTGGTGCCTGTCCCTTCACTCTTAGAGAAACAAGGTTTCTCCAAAGAAGTGAGAGAAAAAATGTTGAATAGCCATAGGGAGTCCACATCAAGGGTGTATCGGTCTCAATGGAACAAATCCGCGAGCTGGTGCGCTAAAGCCCAGCTAGATCCGTCCCAGGCCACTCCGGCAGTGGTGGCAGACTTCCTGGATCACCTGTTCACGACCGAGCACCTGAAGGTGGGCTCGATCGAGGGTTACCGAGCCGCCATAGGCTCTAGGCTGAAAACCGCAACAGGCTATGATCCAGGGGAGGACCTAGCCCTGTCTATGCTGTTTAGGCATCTCAGGGTGAATTCCCCTCCGTCAAACACCAATATAGCCCAGTGGGACCTGTCCTTGGTTCTGCGTTACCTTCAGAGAGCGGACATATTCGGGGAGGACGTGATCACACCCAAAAGTGCAACCGTAAGATTCACCTTTTTATTGCCGCTGGCTTCGGGCAAGAGGCGAGGGGAGATACACGCCCTCGACCGTCAGGTTTTGAAGGAGAATGGTGAGTGGTAAAAAGTCTTCCTCAGACCGAGGTCAGGTTTTATGGGTAAGACGCACATCGCCACCGCAGGCCTTGGTACCTTGGAACAGATAACGCTACCAGCCCTAGAGGTAGGGGACGAGGACTCAGGCCTGGTCTCTCTCTGCCCAGTCCAGGCTTTGCGGAAGTATCTCCAGGTATCAGAAGACTACAGGAGTGAGGGGCAGAAGGCTTTGATCATTTACTTCATGCCCAGATTCAATAAAGACATATCGAAGCAAACTGTTTCTAAATACATTAAGAATGTCATTTTAGAAGCTTACGAAAAAAGCCCAGGTAGAATCGGAGTTCAGAGATCTGTGTAAAGTTAAAGCTCATCACGTAAGGCAAGTCGCCAACTCAATAAGGGCACTGCGTAGCGTATCCCTAACAGATATTCTAAAGACAGGTTGTTGGTCTTCTCCGAATTCGTTCATTAGGTATTACCTGAAAGACTACTCTCAATGCGAACTGTCGGGTTTGTACTCTTTGGGCCCTTTCGTGGCTGCCGAGTCGGTAGTCTCTATCTGACCCTTGTGTGTTTGCAGTGAACAGTCGGTCAAGAGCAAGGACAAGTTCAAGCGCAAGGATGCTGCCTTCCAACGCTCTGGCAACGGCGCGAACAAGTTCAAGAAAGCCCAGAACCAAGGCCGCCGCCGTTAATGACGTCATGACGGGTACCGACGCGTTAGAACAAGAATTCTCTGTGTTTTAATTACAGTCAGTATTCTTAGGACGGTTCTGTGGGAGCCCACTCTCCTGCGTTTAGTTGATGCTGGTCTCGGTACTCAGTCTTCCCTTGGAAAAAGGGGGGGAAAGGGGGGGTGTGCCCTTGTACGCACTACGCACCCCCCTCGGTGCGTCCGTTGCGACCACTAGAGTCGGTCTCGCAGGGATCAGGTACCCAGGCTAGCTGGTGTCCCTTAACCAGGGACCGAGGTTGAACATTGGCACGTTGTAGTGCATTCATTGGGTTCTATCATGTTGTATATAGGTTTTGAACGGGCACATGTTAGTGCGTCACCCGTCTTGGACGAGTGTGTCTTACTCCAATCGGTGTTCTGAATGAGCGCATTGTAGTGTGTCCGGGGTCAGTCAGTTGTGTAGTGTGTTAGCGTTCTGTCGGAGCGCACGATAGTGCGCTCAACCCTTGGTATGCGGGTGCCTGGTGTCACCCGCTATTCGTGAAGAACACTGCATTGTTTTCACTGCTCGGTTCTCAGTTAAACCTTTAGCTTAAGTTCTTAGTTGAAGTTAAACCATCTTGATTTCGTAATGCTCATAATTATGAATTATGTTGGAGGGAGATGGTGTTACCTAGGGTGATACGGAGAAATGCTTGGTCATCGGTACTTCTTCCCCACGTCCTAGTTTCTTGGTTCGTTCGTCCTATTCCAAGGCACATTAAACACATTTACCTATCTCTGCAGTGTTTTATTTACGCCTTTTTCACCTCACATAGAAGACAACACGTTCTTTGGAGTAAAAGTAGTTCTTGGAAAAAAATTTTCTAGTTATGACTCTCAACGCGGGTCACCCCGCCTCCTGGTTAGTCCCGTATAAAAGAGGAGATAAGCGAATCCGAAGCTTTTACGAAGTAAAACTGACGTTTTATTTTCGTAAAACGCTCTTTTACGAGTAAAAGCGTGATTCGCGTTCTCCACTTTTATCATAGCATCCCACCCAGCCACCCCGCGGACCTGGGTGTGGTTGGTACAGTGGGGCAATACTCGAATGAGGCTTGGTTACAGTGACCAAGGATGCTGATTGGCTGGGACCAACGGCGGGACTATTCGAGTCACTAGTAGGAAATTTTAGTTTCTGAGTGCGTGATTCTTAGAGTTTTGCGAGAAAACCCGTATAAAAGTGGAGAACGCGAATCACGCTTTTACTCGTAAAAGAGCGTTTTACGAAAATAAAACGTCAGTTTATTACATCACTGATACACCAGAGCTTTCGTCATCGGGGATAATTGAGAATGTACAGGGGAGGGAAGGGCAGCACGGTTGCAGAAAGTGTCCTAAAAGTTGGCCTGGAACTTTTAAAACTGCCTCAGGTATCAAAAAGCCTATCAATGTTTTTCGTGATAGCAATGCACGTAAGCTACCTATTTTCGTTTTGAAAAAGTTAAACAGAAATGTAACATGATCTGTAAACTGTAACGCTTTCCGGAAAGATGTGTGTGTTTTGATAGCAAAAAACTGTGTATCGGGTTTTAGAGAGAGAGAGAGAGTTGTGGAAGAAGATTTCCATGTAATACTCTATTTTAACTGAAGATTAAAATAAAAGCAAAAGACCACCAAAAAAGGTGTTGGAAATATTTACCTCCTGCAGTTGTATAGAGTTATTAGATTAGGTTGCCCCATTCCCACCTATCCCAGACTTGCGTGGTGGGTCTACCACTTCGTGATGGGCATTTCATTTTCAGACATTTCACATATTGGATCTTTGCAACCGAAATGTGAGTCATTTTAGTGCATAAGAACTTGACCAATTGTACTTTATGCCCTATAGAAAGTGTAAAACATACACTCTGCTGACCTACAGAGCCTTACTGTGTGCAGTATGTGAATGAAAACAAATGTTGTCAAAAGTATAAGTTAACACAGTGCCCAACTACCGAGTTCTTTACCTTTATCACACAGAAGTGTTCAAGGACTATAAATGGCCAAACTGTCGATTCTGGAAATATCAATGAGAACATTAGATTATACAATCTACAATATTTTAAACCCAGAATCGTCATTCTGCAAATTAAGAGCCTTGAACCCAAATTTACATTGATTAGAGTATTGTGCATTAAGAGACGAGATTGTGTGAGGCATATTTTGGCTTTAACTTGTAAAAACAATGGTAATTTTTTTAGTAAATTGCAAAACACTGGCTAAATTTCCAAGATGAAGGGAACTATAAATAGTGTGATGGATACAAATGTAAGATAAATCCTGCATGTGTACTAAACTTTGTTATCTGAAGGACGAGATTCAAGAAACGATTTATAGAGAAACGTAAACACACTGTCATCAAATAGATCAAGAAATTGCACGAAATGCGAACCAATAGTTTTATGGGGATGCAGTTTTTCAAACTTCAGTAAAGTTTTATCGATTGTGCGTGGTACCTTACAAATATACAAGTCTTCTTACTGTAAATGTTTTGACATTTGTTTTTTTTCCCTTTTTTGTCGTTCCAAAACGCCGTAAAATTTTGGCAGAATAAATCACAAACTATCACTTTTCAAATATGTGTTTTATTTGTGTGATGAAGTGCAAACACAAAAGCACACGGACTTAAATTATAAATATTCTGTCAGTTTATGCCAAGAAAAAAAAACCTGTGAAAGATCACATTTGTTGTTCAGAATTTAAGTTTCGAAATTAATGTAAATGCTCTACCCATCGCGTATTCAATGAGAAGCACATAGTCCGATTTAAATCGTGGGCAAGCTGTTATAATTTGATCACGATTTGATAATGACTGAACACAAATACAAGCGTGAATTCTTACATTAAAAGTTTTAAAATACATGCTTACTGAATACTTGAATTAAATGTAAAATTTTTATGTGGAGAAGTAATATCATCTGTATATTGAGTCTTCTCTTCCCTAGTCGATTCTGTTCACAACTCCAACTCATATTGCCTTCCAAAAATTAAATGATGTCTTCTTTATAAATTATGTGTAATTTCCTGATTTTTTTTATCACTCCCTGTATCAAGAGAAACATTAGAGCTTCTTTGAAAAGTATTCACAGCTACATAACTCCTTATAACTTCAATATCAATTGGAAAAGAGTGCACTCCTTCTTAGGAACTCAGAATTTAATGACTGAAGAAAAAAATAACAACTAAAAAAATAAAAAATTCTATGCATATTTAAAGTTTAAGAATAGTTTCTTAGCTTCTTACATCTTCTTTTACGACTCTGTTGCTTGAAAAATATTCACAATTTTTACTTTCTATGACATTATCTGTACCGATCGCCGAGAAGTCCTAAACGAAATCCTTCTAATGAAAATAAAACAGGGAGTACCGTTGAGTTTTCTCTAGATCTATTTAAGGACAATTCCTGAGAGTTAACAGACATTTTTAGCTGCTCAGCTTTTCTCAAGTTTTTACCACATCCATGCGCGGCTTGCTGCTTATCTAGTGTATGAACTACTTTCATGTGTATAGTGTATTTATTTGCCATATTTCAAAAGGTTTGTGTGAAATCGATGGAATTTTGCCACGTATCACGTACTGTTGTATTTTCCGACTGTACCATTGTAATTGAAGTCAGTGGCGCCTAAAAACAAGTATTAAGATGAAGGAACGCGTCCCTTGTTTTTATACACTTGATTGATAAAGCTTTGATGCCATTAAACATGGAATTTTCAGTTGTGGGTTCGCTTAAATGGAGCCTACGCGTACTGCCAATTTCCTGTTTTTTTAATCTGGGAATGCAGTCTAATACTAAAACAAGAAGCGTGGATGGCCTGATGCGAAAAATACTTCCGCAGCCTATAGCACTTATAGCATGAGCCTGAAAGGTTCAGTACGAACAGTGCACAAGACTAATGGACTGTTTTAGGATCGTCCTTAACGCGAGTGTATTTTGATTTTTATTGCAAATATATTTTCTTATAAATTAAATATTTTGCAGTCCTCCACCGTGCTTTCTGTCGCGTATTTTAGTTGTTACAGCAATGTCAAGTACACACTTTCAGTGGTGTGAAGCATGACTTTTTTCGATACTGGAAGAGTGGTGAGCACGGCTATGCGTACCTACATGGGTATCTACCAGTCCAAACACTGTTAATCCTTTGTTCTTGAAATAAATATACATTCCACACAGGAAGTATTTTTTTAATAATAGGTTCAGTAAAAAAGAATACGTGCACATTTAACAACCTGTTGAATTTATAAGCGAACGCAACTGCATAGCTTCACACCCAGAGGGAGGCGGAGAGGGGGGTGTAGGGAGAGAAATTAAAGAATGCAATCGTGTCATTGTGTGTTAGCAGAGTATAAATTTAAACATTCTAAATAGACGTTTTCTTCCTGAACGATAATAAAATCAATGTTATAAGACTTCTTTCATATGAACTGCTTGGGGAGGGTATGTGATCTCTTTTTATTTCCAATCTATTGCTTTTTCGAAGGGGGATGCAATTCTGGGTTCAATGAAATAGAACGCCTCCTTCATACACATTTTGTTACAGTACCAATGCTTTTTTTTAGCCTTCTATCGTTAGACCGTAGTATTTCCAAGAGATAGTAACTGTCAAAAAGGGGGAGGTGTTTATGAGGCTTTAAGCATTGGCGGTTGCGGGAGATATAACAAAGCCACATATATGTTTCTCCTTCACGATCATCCCTTTGCCGTATGTTGACATATATTCATTGACATATTTATTTGGCTTTGAAATATAATCAAAGGCCCAATTCCTGTGGATGTCCATTGTGAACACCACATGGTTTAGATTTGTTTTTCATTTCCTGTTCGTTGGCATAATCTTTACTGTACTTCAAGTTTAGTGTTTTGTATGTCTATTTAGTGTGATTTCAACAATACTTAAGTTGTAATCTTTAAAGTTTTTTCCATATCACTTTTCCAGTCAAGTTCTTATTCTTTTTTTCGCCCAGTTCAGTCACTTATTTAGGGTTCAATTAATTTGCTGTTACCCAGATTTTGTATTGATGTTGTGTGTTTTTCTATCTCGTGAAAAACCTTTTACTGCACAGTTTGTTTGCGAAAAATGTCTTTTTTTGCCACAGATTAGTAAGTTTAGCTAATTGAATAAAGAGTTTTTATAATAGTCACATATCGTAGCGCAGAAGCGTTGATGTATATCGGGAACCAGTTTGAGAAGAAATATGTTTTCCAGCATGTTTGCTTTTCAGCTTGAAACCATATTTTGGCCAATATTTTGGTTGTTAAAGTGCTGTTAAAATAAAAATATTAATGTGAACATACGGCTCTACTCATAGCTTCGTGTTTCCAAGGTCAGAAAATACACTAGTGAAGCTAACCATATTCTACACTCCACAGTTTTATTGTTGCATCTAGTAATCTGAGGGAATCAATAACCCTTTTGCTAAAACAATTCATGCGACACTCTTTATACCATATATATCACTTGTTATATGTTATATATATATATATATATATATATATATATATATATATATATATATATATATATATATATATATATATATATCTATATGGGTGTGTGTAAAGTGTTAAAAAAGTTTAAATATCTTTTAGTCCCAATTTTAATCATTCCATTAAAATTCTCTTCCTACTTTGTAGCTACTGAAGAAAGTCTGAAGAGATAGCACTTTTCTTTTTTAGTGTGAAACTAATGTTTAAACAAAATCTTTCTTAGAAAGTCATAAACGCGATAAAAGCACGTTGATATGTGATTAGTAAGAATTTGGCCGGTAGCCAGCAATATTCCTCAAGTCAGAAGTTTGGGTAACATCACACTCTATCAAAAAGCACTATAATGAGGGGCGTGGAAAATGCTGTAAATGCTAGAAACATGGGCTTTTTAAAACTAGTTATATAAGATACCTCCTTGGCACGCTTCCCATTTATTTTGCGTTCTTGTCGCTTATGACATGGTTGCTATGCATATAATAAACATTAAGCTTGAATTGTATTATATTAATAGTGATATGACGTTGTGATTGAATGTGCATAACAGAAATCCCCCGTTGTTATTTCAGTTTTGTTGAACACGCGTTAACGGCATGGTTGATGCGAACTTACTTACTCTTTTTCAGGGAAGGTTTATAAGAAATCTACAAAGACTGAGTGCACAACTGCCATAACACGTAGTTAAGGACCGTTATTTTGTTCATATCATGCCTACTTTGCCAAATATGTTCACGTGTTATTATCCAGGCCCATATTTCTCAAAATCACTTGTTTTAGTAGTTGAAGTGGGGCGTACAGGTTAAGCCCATTATGAGAGACGGTCTAAGACTGAAATTTCATAAGTATGAATACAGCCCTTATCTATTTGTCTAGCTTCTTCTCCAGGCTGTCTGAAGTAATAAATGATATATTTTTGGCACACATTAAGGTAAAGTTAAATAATGTTCTATTTGTTGTCATCACTGACGCATTTATTTATCAGCTGTATTCGATAGCTAAATATGTTTGTTTGAAGTACAAAATATTAAGGAGGTATTTAGGAGGTACAAAAGTACGGTACTGAACTGAACTGATCGTTCTATACCATGTTGGCGTCTCAGGTTAATTTTTACTGGTTTTCGCCAAAAAAGACTGTCCGACTAACAAGAAAACACAAATAAAATAGCATATGAGAGCATATGCTGACAATATAACAATATAATATAACAGCGAAAAGCATCTGTATGACTGAACCGCACTAATGCTTAGCTCAAAGTGTTAGCTCTTTTCTATGGCTTAAGAACAGGCCTTTAAGATTAGACCAGCTTCTCGGTTTCAGCATATAGCTTTACACAGAGTTTGATTTTTTTAATTGTTATGTATTTAAATAAATGAGAGCAAATAAAACACGTCCATGATCTTCTAAGACTAATTTTACTCTACCCAAAATATGCATGCCTAGCGAGAAGCGCGTGGGTCTGGATGCGATGTGAGGGGTCGTCTCAAACACTACATTTCTCCCCGGTATAATTTGGATTAATTAATGAATTAATCTTAAAATTGAGCTCAAAGTTTTTTTCGAATAAAATATTGCTTTTGAAATAGCCGTCATATTAGCACGAATTAAACGCTTCTTTACAAGAATATTCATTTCAGACATGATGTTTATTTAAGGGTAACAGAAACCAGTTAAATGCTTCTCACTCAGATGTTCGTTAATCATAAAACAATTAAATGGAGATATCTCAGTTGAGATAACCTGAGATAACCTTGTAAATGTCCACACGTTCATTAACGAGATGCAGTATATACGTCTAAGTAATCATCGATAACTAAACAACTAACTTCTATTTTTACATGCCTTTATACAGTTAATTTCAGCACTCCTTCTTAATTACTTCCAGGATGTTATGTCCGATATTGCACAACCGTATCTATCTGGGCCTTTTCTCTCTCTTGTTGATCTTCTCACCAGGGGTTGTTTTGATGTAGGCGGAGTCGCGAAGGGAAGGTGCTTTGCTTTTCAGATGTGCTGTGATGCGCGTCTGCATTATCGCCATTCTCTGGTGTTTCGGTGATAATCACCTGTCTACTTAAGCTATTTTCGCGTTGATGACTGCAGCGGGTGGCAACATCCAAGCAGGAATCGGTGTTATTTAAACGCCTGTTTGGCCCTGTATTCACAATCTGGTCTGCATGCCTTCTCCAGATGTAACCTTGGTCAGTTTCAACGTGGTAATTTACAGGACCGCATCTTTTTTTGAGAACTCCTGACTGCCATTTGGGTTTGCTTGGCTGCCCCTGTAATCTCTCACAAGAACACGCTGGCCTGTGTTGAATGATCTTAACTTCAGCTGGTTTTTTTGGCGATTTTTCTTGCTGTTTGTTTACTTTGTCGCTGAGAGAGGGTCGAAGCAAATCAAATCTTGTGCGCAAGGTTCTGTTAAACATCAACATGCACGGCTTTTGGTGGGTGGTGCAATGCGGGGTATTTCTGTAGATGAGTAGGAAGCTATCTACCTTATGACGTAATGAAATTTGTCTGTCTTTCATGGATCGTAGCTTCTGCTTAAGCGCTTTTACTGCTATTCCGGCTTGCCCATTCACACATAATTTTGCCTCGTCACACTTTGACAAACACTTGTCGCTATCTTGTCGGAAACTTGTCACAAATTTGTCAAGTATTGCGTCACCATGACGTCACATCCTTTTCAAAACAAGTGAAAACACGCGGACATCCTTTTTGAGATTTCTTAAGTTTTAATGAATATTACTAGAAGTTTCAAATTATCACATCTTAAAAACATGTTTATTGGATAAACCATGATGTAACTGCACACATCATATTCTCTGCATGTTTTGAAATAAGTTGTGATGTTTGTAAAATGCTTGTGAAATTTGTGAAAATTGTATTATCGCCCAATGTTGCAATGAATAATGTACATTGTGTACTTACTGGCATGTAATCAAACAGGGTGAATGGATTCGATTATTTTAGTGTTTAATATAACAAAATCTGATGGTATAACTATCAAAATAACAACTGATGGTATAAATATCAAAATCTGCAGCTTATGCGTTTGTAAGTAAACCGCCATGTGCAATATATTATATATGACAATACTGCAAAACTTGTCAGCAACTTGTCATGAAATTGTCGGAAACTTGTCACAAGTTCGTCAACCTGACCAATTTGATGTGAAAGGACTGCCCTGGGAATTTCATGCCTTACGATGCTTCCGCCTCTGAAGCTTAATCTTTTAGAAAGAAACCCCATTCAGTCGTCATTTCAGAAATCAGTAAATAAATAATATCAGTTAATAAATAAGAAATATAAAAATTTTATTGATATAATAGATAATCAAAAATCAGCTATCGAAATGAGTAAAAAAATCCTCTTTGTCACAATATCATTATAATATTTGTGACATCATCAAAATTATCAAATGGCACATTCAATTTTTTTTATGTCTTGAAAATATGCCTTTTGATTATTTTTAATTTTTTTCGGGGCATTTCAAAATGTTCCTCCCATAATTTTGTTTTGCCTTCCATTTTAGTCCGAATGATTCTCAGGTGAATCTTTGTTTAAAGGAATACTTGTTGAGTACTTGGATAATTGTCGCAAAAAGTTGGCTCAATGGATCATCAATAAGAAGGATGCCTTTCTGTGCCTTTTCTGCTTTTTCTGCTGATGTAAGTACACTTTGGTACGGTCTCATACAGTGAAAGAGGTAAGGGGGTTAATGTTGAGATCCGTGCCGACATTAGATGGAAGTTGGGGGGGGGGCGGTAATCAAAAACAATGAAATATGGAATTGGCGATGTGGCGACCACCTTTCAGATGTTTCGGATAAAAATACCAGGGCATACCTCATTACAAACTTCAAGATCCGGATAAAAAGACGTACCGGAAAACCTGTTTTTAGCCACCCCCTTCCGGAATCAGATGAAAAGACAAACAGTAAGACCTGCTTGTCGTGACCCGGATGAAAAAAACTTACAGAAAAACCTTTACAGTGGCCACCTTCCAGATCCGGATAAAAAAGACGTAGAGTATAAGCTCAGTTTATAGTCGCACATTCCGCATGGCTAAACATGTTCCCATACACATATCCACATATCCATATATTCATTCATATTTATATAAGATAATAGTCCTAATTTTGAAATAGTACAAAATTGTAAAACTTTGTAAACAGGAGAGGCAGGCGGTGGAAAACGATGGCACCGGAGGGGGTGGGGATGGGCTAACTTTGGTTTTTGTTGACACAAACAAAAAACAATGACTGCCTAATAAAAGAGTTTTACATGCACTGCCCACTCTAGTATAATTAGATATTAATGTTTTGGGCTGGTAACAAGGTCCCTGAACATTCTAATTATACTTGATTAACTTGAACTTAGCTGGCCACAATGTCCTTAGATTATGGTGTTAATTTAAATGTTTTCAAATCGTAATTATTTTGTCTAATATTCTTTATTCGAATAGTTCGTCAATCACTTGTCAAAGATATTTTGATGAATTTGTGACAAGATATTGACAAACTGCAAATTAGGATTTGACAAATAAATGACAAGAAAATGACAAGCCAGTAACAAAGACATTGTTGAGTTAGGCATCGTCAGGTTGACGAGTTTAGGGTCGTCAATCAATCTGACGAAGTTTTGACGAATTTTTGACAAATTGACAAGTTCGAAATGACGAGTTTCTGACGAGTTATTGACGAATAATTAGCATGACGAATTAATGACAAGCTGTAAACTGACGAATTAATGACAAATTTCTGACAAAGTGTTGACAAATTTTTGATTGGAATTCGATGAATTGGGCATCGTCAAATGAACAAGGCAAATTAGTCAGTCTCTTGTCAGTTCGACAACTTTTCGACAAATTCTTGACAAATGCATATTATGTGTGTTATTCTTTGGTGAAAAGAGTGGACCAGTTACGTGTTTGATGTCGTTCTTTTTGCAAAAATCCTGAAATTCTTTGGAAGTGAAAGACATAGCATTGTCACTTACAATAACTTTTGGAATTCCGTATGTGGCGAAAGCGAAGGGAGTCTAAAACCCCACTTGTTGATGTTGAGTTCTTGATATCAACTATGGGCCACTTGCTGTATGCATCGATAATAACCAAAAACTGCTTTCCCTCGTACATGGCAAAATCGATGTGAACTCGTTCAAACGGTGATTCTGGATATTTCCACGAATGAAGTGTGGATTCAGGAGGTGGGCTCTGATGGTGAATACACATTGAACAATTCTGGATTTTCTCTTCAATCATTTTGTCCATGCCTGGAAACCATACATAAGACCTTGCGATGGCTTTTGTTTTAACGATGCCTTGATGGTCATCATGGAGCTCGTTAAGAATACGGTTCCGGAGTGCAGATAGTATAATAACACGGCGCCCTCACAACAAAACACCTGATTGAGTGCTCATTTCATTTCGCCTAGTGTAAAATGGCTCGAATTCCTTATTTTTCTGTGACCATATTCCGCTCTGAACTGCTTGATACACACGACTCAACAGGGGGTATTTTCGTGTTTGTTTGCGAATACCTCGCTGTTTAAAGGAATTGCATCCAGTTGTCGCAGTTCAAAAACGTCGGCGCGATCATTTTTCAGTGTTGTTTCCTTGATTGGGAGAGAGAGTCGGGAGAGTGCGTCACAGTTTGAATGTTTAGATGACAGGTACTTGATGGTGTAATTGAGACCTGCAAGGAACAGTGCATATCCTTGAAGCCGGGCAGCTGTCATCGCCGAAATGGGTTTCTCCATTACTATGGCTAAAGCTTCTTTCTGAATGTAACTGTAGTTTTTCTCAGCTGCTTTCAATGTTCTTGAAAGAAAAATAACAGGTCTTTCGGTGTTATCTGGCATAATGTGTGACATGACAACACCAAGTCCATTAGGCCCAGCATCACACTGTACATGCAGAGGTAGATCTGGGTTGTAGTGCGCCAGAACGCGGTCGCTTGCGATCTCCTTTTTGCACGCACGCAGGCATTTTCGTGTATGCTCTCCCATGCCCATGTCGCCTCATCTGTTGTCAGGTCATACAACGGACCCGCGAAAGTATTCGCGAAATATTGGGTACAAAGCGGTGATAGTAGTTAACAAGACCGAGAAAGCTCGACAGTTCCTTCTTGTCTTGTGGTCTCGGGGCTTCTGTTATCGCCTGTATTTTGTCCTCCATTTGTTGTATTCCGTCTTTGGTGATTCTGTGTCCACAGAAATCAACGGAAGGCTGCATGAATGTGCATTTTTCTACATGAGCCCGTATTCTTCTAGGCGCGTGAACACCTGAGACAGAGTGTGCAGATGTTCCTCATCATTTGCACCTGTTATGCATATGTTATCCTGATTTACAATAACGTTTTCGATTCCGTTCAGGACGAACTCTATGCTTTTCTGCCACTTAGCGCTCTCGTCCGTGACGCCCATGAGAAGCTTATTGTAGACGTAAAGCGACTTATGAGTGGTTATAGTTAAACACAAGTATTTTCTGTGCTCTGGATCAACTTCCATGCAGTGATAGGCTTTTGTTAAGTCTACCTTGGAAAACTTTTCCCCTCTGAAGGAGGCACGTAAATCCTGAATCTTAGGTAGCGGGTACTGTTCAGGAATTAACGCCAGATTTAGAGTTGACTTGAAGTCAGCACAGATTCGGAGTGAGAAATTTTCGAGATGATCCCTGATTTCTCCAGCTTGTCAAGCTCATCATTCACTTTTTCGCGCAGAGCAAATGGCACCGGTCTGGCCTTCACAAACTTGGGTACAGCGTCAGGCTTGAGTGTGAACTTTGCCGTTATGTGTTTTAAATTGCCCACTTCGGGTGAGAACAGAGACCTATATGTCAACAAGTTGTTGCACGCGTTTATCCAGGTTTGACTGATTGACATGTTTGTTTGCACTAGCGCCGTTTACGGAGTTTGCGACGGACACAGGCTTGATCTCGCTCCACTTGAGCCGCATTTCACGAAGCCAGTCCCGTTCCAGGAGTGCATTTGAGCCATTTTGCACGACAAATAACGGCAGCTTTTTCCTTTGACCATGAAGCTTAACAGTGGCACTAGGTGTTTTTCAGCACCTGGTCTGGAAACTTTCCGTTGAACTCAGTCAGCGTGGGTCTGGATGCTATGTGAGGGGTCGTCTCAAACACTACATGAATATTCTTATAAAATTAGAGCGATTGTTACAGGAGTGGGTAATGGTGCTGGGTAGTGAGCAGTGAATTTCGGTACGCTTGACAAGAATGTAAACGAAACGCGTAGTGATGAGTTCTTTGGGTTTGGAAAAGTATTTATATCCATTACAAACACACTAATCCCATCTATGGCCATTGTAACACTAAAACTCAAAATTATTACGCCTTAGTAATCTTTTCAAGTCTTGGATACAGTACGGTATTACATAACCGAACATGTGTTGCGTGGCAACTTGTGTTACGTAGCGTAAAGTGTTTCGTCACTTAGCCCTCGTCTCCTGTGGATATGAGAAGCTGTATACGAGGTTAGAGAACATGAAAAACAATTCATTCCTTTATATGGGAACAAGCATTATAATCCTGGAAGGAATAAATACATTGTCAGGAATGCCCATTTTAAGGAATGTAATGACTACACTACCATATCTTAAAATAAACACTTTACACACACATGAAATGGTGAGAACACTCGTTGAAATATTAACCATTAGTCGGTGTTTTATCTAAAATTACAATTGATGACCCGAGAACCTAACAACTCAGAAGTGTTTGTTTGCAGGACATAAAAAGTAGAGCAAGGAGCTACTTTGATTTTGATATAGTTTTAGAAGCCTTTTGTCCTGGAGTCGGATTTTAATAACGACTTCTCGTCACAGCAGAAATAATTGCTCTGATTAGATTCGGATTTTTTACACGTAACTGCCACGCTATTTTTCCCATGAATGTTCTTTAATAATGCATGGGAATTTTCAATACCTATACCTTACTGAGTCCCCACGACGGGGAAAGTTGTTTCCTTCTGGTTCCTTTGTTCATTGTAAACCACTGCAGTGCCACCCAATTTTTCATTTTGGACCAAATATGAAATTGTTCTTTCTTGTCGTTCAATTTCCGTTTTAAATTTAAAAATGGAAAATCGATTCGATTTTCAATTTTCCATTTTGGATTTGAAATGAAATATTGAAAGGACGAAATGTACACGGAACGTGATTAGAAGACCCATCACTGCCAAATTACAACCAGATTTAATATGACGATTTAACAAAAGTCTCTAAATGAACTCTAATTATTTAAGTCTTCAGAATACTTGTTTTTTGTTGATTCAAGTGAAATTTTCGCTACTCGGTTTCAAAAACGATACTGTTTCACACTTACCCTGTCCAAGTATGGCTATGAATTCGGTGCACACATGCACACAGCCCCTAGTTTTAAGCAGGATGGAATGTTGTGAAGTAAAATTTTTATCTATGACCAAAAGAACGATATGACTATAAATTCAATGCATTTCTCCGTATGTGTGTATGTTTGAACTTTTCTTTCAATGAATTTTATGTTGTCCTATTGACATTAAAATCAACAACCACCTGCTTAAATAAGAAAATGCTGGCAGCAGCAAAACCATATTTTGCTCCCACTAGGAGGGGGAGGGCGCTTAGTGTCCTATGTGTTTTCATACGGATCCAAAATATGCAGATAAAGGGAATTCATTTTGAGGAGATACGCGGTACGTTAGCACCCCCCGCCCCTTTCCTAGGATTTCACTTTTCTACAAGCACTCATTTTTATCATATACCCTCGTAATCTTTGTACTGCTTGGGTGAAACTCTTCTTAGCTTGTGGGCTCAAAGTGAATGTACATTTAAGTGCTATTTTTGACTGAGTACATCTATCTCGTATCAACTTGTGAATAGTTAAATGTTATTACGTATCACTGGAACCGAACTGTTTCATACATGCACATGGACTCTCTCTCTCTCTCCTTCTTTTGTGATTAGAAACATTATTACAAAAGCAACGCCTTGGTTTAGGATAGTCCTATTATATTTTATGCCAATCCAGTAGTTCACTGACTTCAAATTCTGGGAATGAGTTTAACAGAATAAGAAACAGCCAAGGTTAAAGGATGAATCAGCAAATTTTCATAACTACGCATTTGTTGTTATAAAATGAACCAGTAGCACTCATAAACAAATAGCTGTTAATGTTTATATGTCATTTCAGAAAATGACTGCGTGAAGTGAAGTTGCCGGATTTAGTTCAAGACACAAAGCAACAAAAATAGTGTCAGAGCGACCCACCCAACACAAACTATGTGTGAATGGGACATAAACAAACTGACACCTCAGGGTGCGTTCAACCAGGAGGGCCTTCGGCGACTGGCCAGGAATAGAAGGCATGTCCACCGAAGCATGATTAACGTGCAGGCTGATCAGGATTACCTCGTATATGATCGAAATGGATTACCTCCTTGTCTCCCCTCGGATGAATGGATTTTACACCCGCAGTTTATGCCTGAAATCAGAGCTATGAGATTACAAGGTGAATGTACTTATGTTTTCATCTGTCCCTTAATCCGTTTGAAAGCGTTTGTGTAACAACTATCTTCAAAATCCACTATATATATATATATATATCTTTGTGTGTGTGTGTTTAGTTTATGTTACTTGACGTAGGAAGAGGAAATTTGGCTCACAGATATAGGATGATGAGATGCCATGAAATCCGCATTTTTTTATATTCACCTTTAAGATAAACTTAAGTTGAGGTCACAGTATATATTTACCTCAACGCATTTTCCAGACAACTCTTCATAAAATGTTTGTCCTAGGAAGAGACATTTGGCAAATACATAGAGCGTAATGAGTCCTCGTGAAAACCGCATTGTTTAGCTTTACCTCCCAGGTTAAGGGCAAGATATGGTCACAATATTTTTAAACCCTTATTTATCACGAAAACTGGCTAGAAATAGTGCTAAAATCCTCGTTCGAACACCTACAGAGTTCAGTACAGAGGAACCTCGAGATCTGACTCGCGACTTTCAGGGTCAAGGTAAAAGGTCAAGTGGCCTTTGCAAATCGAAAAGCGTTAAAGACCGATATACTGTTATCTCTACATATAGATATAGAGCGATTATGAGCTTATTTTCGACCCTTTAAGCCTATTAGACGTTAAGAGGTATCTCGGGTACCTTGACCTCCCCGGTTATGGTCAAGGTAAAAAACGGAAGTTGATCCCTATCTCGAAAACGGTTGGAAATAGAGCGATTTTGAGCTTACCTTCGGCCCTATGGGCTTAAAGGGCGTCATGTAAGAGGTGCCTCAGTGATCTTGACCTCCTCAGTCATGGTTAATCCTGAAATTTAAGGCTTCAGAATCGCATTTTTGTGGCCCCCAAGTGTATTTTATGCTATTCGGTAGTGAAAACGGTCTAGTTAAACCAGCATTAGACAAAGAAGAAAAAGTCTTGTTTCTCATTCCAATGGTTTTAAAAATAGATCCGAACGGCGATCTTTTTTGTTTCTTAAAAAAAAAACTACCAAGCCAGAACAGACTTTTCTATTTTTGATAATTTCTGTTACCCGACATTTCAAAATAATTCTTGTTTCGTTTATTTTTTCGCAAAATGTGATACATTGGTTTCAAAAAATGTCAGTATGACAGTAACTAGTATGGACATGTCGCCGGATCAGCATCAGGTTTTGGTTGATTATGGAAGTCCAAACAACGTCTACCTGTCAGCTTTGGAGAGGTCTAATTAATGTTGCTTAAAGGTGGCAAAGAGAAGTCAAAACAACACCCCAACGTTGTATAGACGTCGGGAGAGAGACGTTGCATAGACGTCGGTAAAACTTTAGTCTACAGACTGACAATGATGAGGTGTCGAGCTCACACCTTCAAAATATCCCCACCCTTGGGTGATACGTTAAGATAGGATATACATGAAGTCAATTTTTATTAGAATTTTTCAAAGTGACCCAACATGGCTTCCGTTTCGGCTGAGCGATATCCTTATTGTGACCCCTACGCCTATACAACATACAGAATTCCACGTCTATGTAATGTCAATTTCCCGGCATCTATTTAACGCTGCCCCAAAGACGTTGATTAGACGCCAGAGAAAGTTGGGTTTTGGTTGCGACCAAAAGCAACGTCTAAACAACGTGGCTTATCCAACGTCTATTCAACCTTATGTTAAAGACGTTGATTAAACGTAAATCTATGGTGGCGACAAATCACAGCGAAATTACAACCAGATTTAATGTTTCAATTGGTCGCAATCTGAAATCGATTTTGAATGGACGTCATCAACATCATGATCATCTTCATGATCATGATGATGATGATGATGATGATCATCATCATCATCATCATCATCATCATCATCATGATCATCATCATGATCATCACCATCATCATCATCAGTTTAAGAAATATATGCCACAACTAATAGTGACAGTAGTAGTAGTGGTGTTAGTAGTAGTAGTGGTAGTAGTAGCAGTAGAGTGCTACTACTACTACTACTACTACTACTACTACCACAACCACTACTACTACTAGTAGTAGTAGTAGTAGTAGTAGTAGTAGTAGTAGTAGTAGTAGTAGTAGTAGTAGTAGTAGTAGTAGTAGTAGAGGTAGCAGGGCATTTTAATCATTGTCATCCCTGTCATCGGAAGAGCAGATAGCTATGCACATATCAAGTGCTACCACACACACCTTCAAAACTATGGATTGTCACGTTCAAATAAATGCTACACTAATATATCTCCATGTAGTTTAAATGCAATCTTAAGCTCCGCTTTAAAAGGTCTACTCTGGTCAGAGACCCATAAATATTTTACTCTCTTCAAATTATATCAAATCCACTTAAAACTCTCAATTAACTGACGATAATTTCGGTCATATTGAATTAGAAGTGCTTCTTATTGATTTAAGTATAGTTTTATTTGACTGAGAAGGATCTCAATAAGAAAGAAATTAGTTTTTTTATTTATGTAGAAATGTACGGATGGAGCGAATTAACTGATTGATTGGGAAAGTGCCTGAAGATACAATGAAACACAGGATCACCACTTTTAATGAATGCCGTTTTACATTACAGTTCTTGCTAGCTGTTATTGAATTTCAGTTAGACTATCTTTAAAAAGAAGCTTTTCACGAATGCCTGAATACACAAATTGCCTGTAACAGAAATATCTAATTAATTTTAGCCATTTTTTTTTCATTATCTCCAAACAGGCCTGTTTGAACACTTTTGAATAATTAGATAATATGTGTTACATATTTCATTTCAAAGATTTGGCATTTACAAGCATATATTAGGAATATTAGGAAAATAAGAACACCTTCGCTTCAGTTTCCTTCAAATTCAGTCCACAAATTTTGACAGAGTCAAGTATCCCACACTTCATTGTTGGCAAAATAAGAAACGCCTGTGAAAGCATAAATGTTTTGCGAGCTGTGTTTTCTTTTTTACTATAATTTGTTGATTAATTTTCAGTAAATGCAAAAATAAAATTGTTGTCACAATGCCTTTAATAAACCACATATCAGGAAGAACCCCTATCGGTCCCTGTTCAATTATTCCGAAAGGCTAATTGACAACCTTGACTTTTTTATATTTACATGTTTTGCAAGGCCATTATGGTGTGGTTATTTTAAGTATCAGGTGTTTTCGGGAATTTTCCTCACAAGCAAATGACTCACACCACATGTCTCACTTGGAATCAAGTGGTTTTTTCTTCTTTTTCTTTTATCATGGTCTATGCGTTTTTCTTTTTTTTTTTCTTATTTCCTCTGAAATCGCCCCGCAGACAAACTTCTGTCAGGTGGTTTAAGACAGGAAAACCAAACTTGGCATTCGTATATAGGGTGAGGAAAACTCGCAAAAAATGAGCAGATTGTTGAACCTGACCTTCATTGTTAAGGTCTAAAGGCAAAAGGCAAAAAGATTTGATTTTCAAGTCTTTTTTTTTTTTTAGAGCAGCCAATTTGAGCTGATTTCTGGACAGAAACGTCGACATTTTACATGTATCTCGGTGACCCTGAACTGTTATTTAACTAGTTTCAAATCTAAGTGGGATCTTTCCGGCAAAGAATAATTGAATCCGCTCTAGTTTAAAGTTTCGATTCTTAGTCCACTAATATTCCCCAAGTGCCCGATGATATAGTGAGTGGTGTCCTGAAACGAGGCCTGGCATAAAAAAATGATTATGAAACAGTTTTAGTTATATCTGCAGTAATTTTCAGTTTTAAGAAAATTCATCAGTAACACTAATTGACACTAGGCATTGAATACACGACGATTGTTGCATTGAGTGATGTGTTAAATGCCATGTTAAATGCTACGTTGAATCACGTCAAAACAGACACTATTGCTGTCGCTTATTTACCGCCGACATCTCTACCAAATGATACAATAAGGTGGGAAAAAATTAATAATTGGCATAAGTCATTCGATTTTTGGTCAATTGAAAGCAAATTGATTTTCGACATTAATCATCAATCATTTCCACAACATCAGCGTTATATTTATCATAAGAAACACTAAAAAAATACGAGTCATATAAATGATATCAATCTTATAATAACATTTGACATATCAACACTTTTCTTTCACCCATAGTTATGAATTCAGTTATTGTCTTTTTAACGTTTTGACCGGACCTACTCGTAATTTCGTCGACAGTCCTCTCCCGTGTTTGTACGCGAGAAAAAAAAAAACAAACAAACAAACAAAGAAGCTCGCTATTTTTTTCTCTTCAAAGTGGTTTTGTCAATGACGTCACTTGATTACCGTTTATTTACTGTAAATACATGCCTGTCAATCATCGGATGACCGTGAGCTTGCGCAGAGGCGTTGCTTGAAATCACGTGAATTTTTTTTTTTATTTTGGGCATTATACATATATTTGTCCGTCTTTTCAAGTGGAGTGGCCTTTAGGTCCGGGTTCACCCACCACTCCGCTCCACCTTTCACGTCCTACGTGACCTAATATTTCTACGTGACTTCGGTAACCTTGAAGTCATAAATCACAGCCACACACACACACAAAGAGCTGCACTCTGGCATATTTCAAACAACGCTTATAAAACCATCTGCAATGATACGCACCTCTATGTTGTGGGCGTTGTTCACTCGGTGCCTGCTTCGGCTTTAAACTTAGAAATGACGCAATTCTTTCCTAATTGCCCTTCTTCTGACACTTGAAATTCGAGCAGTAAAACACAGATTATCGGGTTGGGAGAAACAGTGTTTGAGAGTGTTTGAGAGGGTTGTGGGGGGGGGGGGGGGGGTATCACTTCAGACTGCATTCGGTGCGCATTCCAAAGAACATGCGAAAACTGCACTCCGCTTTTGGTTTAAAAAGGGTGTATTAATTAAAACTTAGTACTCCATGTTAAGGGGTCGTTTCAAAACTCATCCTATGCTTTTTAAAGGGCTTACAAGACTGAAACGGAGGAAGATGTGCAAAGTTGTAGTATCTTATTTCACCGGGGGGGATGGAAGTGGGGGTGGGGGGTTATATAGTGCATGTTACCATGTATGTCCAAAAACGTTGAGAAGAACGGATAGAGGGAGCAGAGGCTGCCAAGGCGGAGTGTCTATTCCGTAAAAAAGCGGGAGATAATTTTCATTCAGTACTCTGCGTTTCCAACAGTAGGCGGGGTTTTTTTGTTTTGTTTTTTTTGGAACTGCACTCCGCTTTTAATTAAAAAAGGATGTATTATTTCAAACTTAGCACTACATGTTTAGGGGTCGTTTTAAAAAGTTATGAACACACATGGTAACCAATCTGTACATGAGTTACTCTTCCCCCCCCCCCCCTGACCTATTTTTTTCACTAACTGTTGCAGACTACGCTGAGGAGATGAAGCGACAATTAATTTGCCGCATGGAAAGAAGCACCCCTATCCCCGGAGAAGACATCATACACGTGAACCTGGCTGATCCAGAGGTCACAGTAGATCCAGACTTTCTGGCTTTCCAATTGGACGAATCGAGTGAATTGCACGAGCCTTCTTATACACTTTGTCAAAAGCAGCGATTTGAAGAGATTTTAGTGAAGGGAGTGTGCAGTTCCCAAACCCCGGAAATTGACGACACCTTCCTGAAGCAGCCCGAACGCCGGATGTGTTCCCTTGTTTTGGTCAGTGCTGGCGGTGGGTTAGGGAAATCCACACAGTTAATGAAGATGGCGCTCGATTCGTACAGTGGCAAAAGTGACATACTGGCCCATTACGAGCTTGTTTTGTATGTCCCTATCACGGGCATAAGCAGCAGGCATAAAACCTTTGTTGACATTCTCCTGGAAACTGAAGTGTTTTCAAAATACTACAGGACAGAACCAGGGGAGGTAGAGCGGATACAACACTTCCTGGACAGTTTTCAAAATTCAAATAAAGTGTTGATTCTCTTAGATGGATGCGGGAAAGAGTCAATCAAGAATAAGGTTATCGGACATATAATCAACGGTCGAAAAGGCTACTTTCCAAGATCCACCGTGGTCCTCGCTGGGCGGCCATTTTGGATCAAGAACCTGCAATGCAAGCGCGCAGCAGATATGAAAGTTGACATTGCAGGAATCACGGACGACAGTGTGTCAAAATTGTTTGAAAATATCCTCAAGTCAAGAGAAAATGCCAACCAACTGCATGACATATGCAGGCAATTCTTCTTTGATTCGACGATGTTGAGGACGCCACTTTTCGCCATTCTCAGCTGCTATATTTTCCAAGCCCATAAAGCCAAGGAGATCGATGTATGCCAGCATTCAAAGCCAACCACTGTCACTGAGCTGATTAACACAATTTTGCGAGTCTTCTTAAAAATTATGCCCCAGAAGGCCTTTGGTGAAATGGAGCCATTCGAAGTAGGATTCAAAAGATCCCCTCTACTAGACAGCGAGACAGGGATCCCGCCAAATCTACGACGGTTTTTGCATGCCTTAGCTCATATGAGTTTTAACGGTATTAAAGCTGGTGTTCATCAGTTTGGGAAAGAGGAACTTGAAGCTGTATATTTAACACCAGAAGAAGTGTGTGCGTTTGGATTACTTGTGTGTGTGTCTGGAGACACTCGGACCGGAAGCTGCAAGGACGATATCCGGTTTGCCTTTCGAAGCACCATGTTTCAAGAATACATGGCGGCTCTATACATGTCCAAGGACCTATCGACTGTTGATGAACTACCTGTGATTTGTGAGCAAAATCAAAGAAAGAAAAGCGATGACATGGGTTATGGTAGCCTGAGTAGCATCGGTAGTACTGAATTCAACAAGCCGGTTAAAAGAACAGCGTGTGTTATCAGACAGCTGAAAAGGATGTTCACGCCGCGCCCACGTGAAACCGGTTCAAAGTATACCTTGGGGAAAGCAAGAACTGCAGAAGAACATTCAATGGATGAACCCTGTTCTCTTATGGGGATGAAAACCAAATCCTGTACGGATTTGACGATATCCCGAAGAAGGCACTTACCACAGGAACACGATGAGTGCCAGTGTGGCGGTAATAGCTGTGATTCTGAGGGCACTAAGTGTCTGTATGACATGTTGAACCCGTTCCAGAACTGTGTCATGTTTGCGTGTGGGATGAACCCCGAGTTTACCCGGAAACTACTGAACACATTCGGCAGGTACGTACAGGCAAAAGTCTGTCAGAACAATAGTGATAAGTTCGACGTTGGGTTTGAAGCAGCACTTTATTGTGAATCCTCCGACAGCTCCCTAACTACTGATTTTTATGACTACTTTATCCATTTACGGGGACGAGTCGGGACAAATATTCAGTTTCCAACGCCCTATGACGAACTGGTCACATCCAGCTTGGCATTTAGTCTCTCCCACGACCAAGTGTTGGTTCTGTTGCATATGTGGTATCGTTTAGATTTAAAAAAATCACAATATTCTGCCCTGATTGGTGGAAATATTGTGAGATCAGGACAAACATTTCTGGAAATGAACGATCCGTGTTTATTCGAAGTATACCTCCTACATCGCTACACGTTTGAAAACATCACAGAACTCATTATAACGGGTAACTACTTCCCGAACTTCAAGCACATAGCGAGGTCCTTTCCAAAATTAAAGATTCTGAAGTTTGACTCTGTCAATATGCCGTCCATGAAGCACTATCGATTTCTTGATAAAGATTCAAGCGCAATGGAACTTGATGCAGGTGGCTGCAACAATCTTGAAGAACTGGTGATAAGGAAATGTCGAGCCTCGTTCCCACTACTGGAGCATCTCCAACAGTTTCTGAGATTAAGTGGCGGACAGAATGTCAGGGCGCTTCAGCTGATTGGTCTCAAGTGTGACAGCTGTGCCGATCAGCTGTGCGATGTTCTGGCGCGCTTTTCCAGGCTTGAGTCCATTCATTTACGCGACAGCGGCCTGGGATATCACGATTTTACTGATAGTCCGAAATCGGTGTCATCGACACTTGCGAAGTTTGCTTGTCTTCAAGATATTGACCTTTCGGAGAATGATATTAGTATTTGCATATCACCATTGATGCATTTATTGGGCCAGTCAAAAAGCCGGTTGACGTCATTGGAATTATCCAGGTGCGGAATCAAATCCGAACAGTTTGTTCATTTCAGTGAAAAACTGAGATTTTTCCCTTCTCTGAAGCACCTTGGCATCAGTGAAAATCAAGTGGGAGAAAGTGGTCAAGAAATTATAAAATCTCTCAAACATAACCGCAGCATTCGCTCCCTAAATTTAAACAGATGCGCACTAAAACCCGACCATTTCCAAGCCATGGCGTTTTACGTCACACAACTGACGTCTTTGGAATCCCTCGACGTGTCGGATAACTGCCTTGGTTCTGCCACCGAACACTTCTTGGCGTGTTTGCCCCGAGAACTGGTGTGGATAAATATGCGGCGATGCGACATTAAGATGTCTTATTTTCGCCACGGTATTCGCGACAGTCTCGTTGGCCTACGACGATTACAAACTCTAGATTTACAAGAGAATGATTTACAAGACAGTCTCGATGACCTTGTTCGAGGACTGCAAGGGTCACAAGTTCAGTACCTAAATGTTCGCAAATGTCGATTACGCCCGAAAGATTTCTGTGCGGCGGCCGCCATGTTGCCAAAGCTGAGACAATTGCGAGAAATCGTCATTGGTTTCAACACGATGTGTCACGGTTCTGAGGATTCACGGGCAAAGCTTGTGAAATATCTGAGACAAAATGAAACCCTTGTCAAAGTTGTGAGCTGTGGCATGCATGGTGAGCATTTTAACCAGTCACAAATGAGCAAATTACGAAACGGTGGAAAGGTGCAAGTCATTAACTTTAGACGACAGTAATTATTTTGTTAGGGGAAAAAAAAAAGAAAACGGAAGGGCGGTATTGATGTAGTCGAACGGAGTTATAGATTTGCATAGCATTTCCTGATGTTTCATGCCATGTCTAAAGCACGCAGAGGATGGGGGTGGGAGGGAGGAGACGGGGCGAGGGTGCGTCTGGGGCTCTGTGTGCGCTGGTACCGATGGGTTGCGCCACACGTTTTGTGTGTGAAGAAATTTTAATTCGTGTGTGCGCTTTAAATGGATGACCCTTATTGATGTTTATCTTTTAAATAATTGAAATAACTGAAACTAAAAATCGCTGTTACTGTTTTTCATGCACTCAAATGTCATGATATTTTTTCTGTTTGCCCTCTTTCAATACGGTTATAAAACTGTTTCTTTGTTTCACTGTTAACCGTATTTATTTTATGGCCAAGTGCCCCCTTCCCCACCACCTCCCGCCTTGGTGTTGGTGAGAACTTAAGTGTTACATTAATCTTCAGTCATCATATTGGTTACTGATCACACAATATGGTATGGGTTGTGACATCTTGAAACACTTCACCTTGAGTGTGTCATATTTATAATGTGTCATAAGTTTACATATATTCCGTAACTTGTCATGTCTTTCAAGCAGAGTCCACATGTATTTACCTGCAACAAACACAACATTTTCAACTTTATATTTTGAATTTATATATTTAAAAACAAGGGTTATTTTGTTTAATTTGGACAGTCAGTAGGTGGGTCTTCTATTATTTTGACATATCATTGAGTTAAGCAATATAAGTAATGCGAGAGAATGTGCCGATGAAAGCAATGTAAAAGCAACTGGTGAGCGCAATATATATGCACTTTCATTCCTGTGGGAGGAGTGGTTAGAGAGTGTCTGTGTGTGTGTGTTTATTGGGGGGGGGGGGGGGGGGTGGGCTTGAAGACGTGGTCAAGGGAATTTCATGCTCATGCATTTGATTGAAAATGATATTATTTTTAGCCGGACCAACATTTTAAGAGATCCCTCCCCTGGAACTACCGGGGTGGGGGGGGGATGCTCAGTCTGAAACCTGGTGGGATGTGCGGTGTGCGAAAACGAAAAAAAATCTCATATTTCGCTAAGTTATGATAGAATTTGATAATTTTGGTGAAAGGCAAAAACATCGCACATTTCACAAGCCGTAATTCGAAAAGATTCACCATTGTAAAAGCGAAAAAACCAGAACTTTGATAACTTTCAAACCATACTGAAGCCAAAAGGATTGACGTTTAACACTCAGTTAAGTAGGACGTGTGCAATATTTTGTCTTTTTTCCACCAAAAGTAAAAAGATCATTCATTTTTTTTAAAAAGTCAAAAGATAGCTTATATATTTATATGAAAGGTGAAAAGAAGGGTCGTAGGTAAGAAGTGAATAAAGCGACATTTTTGGAAATTTTGAACTGAATCCAGCAATGAATCCATAAGGGCCTCTTCTAATATTTCCAATGCAAAGGTTTCTCGGTGTAATGACTGAGTGCATTATAACACTACAAAATGACTTATGCATGTTGTGCTCCATGTTTTGCTACGTTTTGGGGAAAAAGACCTGCGCAAGCACAAAAAATACCCCTCATAAGATCGCTGCGTCTGACACTAATACGAAAATATTGCAGAGTTTAAGTGAAAAGGGAGGTCTGTATGTAAAATGTATGTAATAATAGATGTATCAGTTGTTAGTCTACAGTAAAAGTACCCGAAGGAAGGGGAAGAGTTAAATGCTGCCCACCCCCTCTCCCCTCCCCGGTTACATGATAAAACAGTTTTTGTAACGGTATCTGACGGTGAAAAATACTCCAATTATCGCTCGTTTTACCCTCATCACCGTTCATGAATTGGATGAAGGTGAAGGAAAAGAGTGGCCGAGAATTAGAGCTTCACTACAACACGAGACGATGCATTCCAGTATATGCATTTATTTATTGGCCAAGAGTCAGAGGTGAAGTTTCTGGGCAAATTATCTAATTAATGTATAGTGTTTTTTTTTAACAGAGCCCCGTTGATTCCCCCACAGTTATTTCAGCAAATTACTTTCTTCAAGTTACGGCAGGGCATGCTCAAATTCAAAAATCACGAGCAAAGCGTACATCGAAATTCAGGAAGTTTACACAGTTCCTTGCCTGATTACCACATAACGACTGTTGCATAAGTTTTCCCTGCGCGTAAAAACAGCCCGTTTTTACGTAGAAAAGGCCTTTTCTACGCCCAAAGCCCGTAAAATCTACCTGTCAACCCATTGTCTGTAATATTGTCCTGTGCATAGAAAAGGCCTTTTCTATGGGTGCTGTAAAGGGAAAACTTACGCTTCAGGAGCGTAATTTTTCCCTGCATCAATAAAATTCAGCTTTAGACAATTTGTCTCCCTATCGAAATAGGAACAAAGAAACAGTATATGGAGAGGAAATCATTGAAATAATGCGCTCACAGCTGAAATATACAGTCTTGCCCGTAGAAAAGGCCTTTTCTACGTAAAAACAGCCTGTCATTTTAGTATTGAAACTAGACATAAATTTCTGGGGCACAGGGTATTTTTACGCCATCAATCCCTAAAAAAGTCCTTTTTTCTTTTAGCTATCAAGTCTTAAAGCAAGATATATTAAAATCTATCTGTGAGTTAAAAGGGCAATTTTTACGCCTCAATGGGCGTAAAAAAGTCATTTCAATCACAAAACTAGACATGAATTTCTGACGCACAGGTTATTTTTACGCCATCAATCCGTAAAAAAGTCCTTTTTTCTTTTAGCTATCAAGCCTTAAAGCAAGATATATTAAAATCTATCTGTAAGTGAAAAGGGCATTTTTTACGCCTTAATGGGCGTAAAAAAGTCATTTCAACCACAAAACTAGACATGAATTTCTGACGCACAGGGTTATTTTTACGCCATCAATCCGTAAAAAAGTCCTTTTTTCTTTTAGCTATCAAGTCTTAAAGCAAGATATATTAAAATCTATCTGTAAGTGAAAAGGGCATTTTTTACGCCTTAAAGGGCGTAAAAAAGTCATTTCAACCACAAAACTAGACATGAATTTCTGACGCACAGGTTATTTTTACGCCATCAATCCGTAAAAAAGTCCTTTTTTCTTTTAGCTATCAAGCCTTAAAGCAAGATATATTAAAATCTATCTGTAAGTGAAAAGGGCATTTTTTACGCCTTAATGGGCGTAAAAAAGTCATTTCAACCACAAAACTAGACATGAATTTCTGACGCACAGGGTATTTTTACGCCATCAATCCGTAAAAAAGTCCTTTTTTCTTTTAGCTATCAAGTCTTAAAGCAAGATATATTAAAACCTATCTGTGAGTTAAAACTGACGTTTTATTTTCGTAAAACGCTCTTTTACGAGTAAAAGCGTGATTCGCGTTCTCCACTTTTATACGGGTTTTCTCGCAAAACTCTAAGAATCACGCACTCAGGAACTGAAATTTTCTACTAGTGACTCGAATAGTCCCGTCGTTGGTCCCAGCCAATCAGCATCCTTGGTCACTGTAACCAAGCCTCATTCGAGTATTGCCCCAGTGTACCAACCACACCCAGGTCTGCGGGGTGGCTGGGTGGGAAGCTATGATAAAAGTGGAGAACGCGAATCACGCTTTTACTCGTAAAAGAGCGTTTTACGAAAATAAAACGTCAGTTTTACTTCGTAAAAGCTCAGGATTCGCTTATCTCCACTTTTATACGGGACTAACACCGGAGACGGGGAGACCTGCGTTGTGAGTCAAACTTAGAAAATTTCCTCAAAGTTCGCTTTTACTCGAAAGAAAACGTGCTATCTTCCGTGTCGGGAGAAAAAGGCGTAAATAAAACACTGTAGAGAAATTTCAAAGTGTTTAATGTGCCTCAGAACAGAATATAATCGAGTTGGTAAACAACTCTAGCACACGGAAGGACGAACGAACCAAGAACCAAGACGTGGAGTAGACGTGTTGACGACTACGCTACCCCCCGTCATACACCTTGCTAATACCATCTCCCTCCAACCTCCCACAAGATGGTAGCCCAACCTAACCACAAGGTCAGTTCACATAAACATTTAACTATCCCTTTATTTGAACTGTCACAAACACGATCGCGGAACCAAGGCCGCGTACCCAGTAAGACGATCAAGTAACTGCTGACCGGGCTTGGTCGCTTACTAACTAACTCACAATTCATAATTACGAACATTACTAAAACAATATGGAATAACCCAACTAAGACCTTAAGCTACCAGCTTAACTGAGGGCTGGGTAGCGAACCAATGCAGCGATCTTCAAGCGTAGCAGGTGAGAAGAGTTTCCCACATACTCAGGGTTGAGCGCACTGACCGTGTGTTATTGTACAATATCGAATGACTGAAACCAGACACACTACAAAGCGCCCATTCAGAACACTGACTGGAAACTACGCACCCGTTCAGAACGGGTGACGCACTTACACGAGCCCATTCAACACCTATATACAATATGTCACACACACAAAACGCGTTACAACGTGCCAATGTTCAACCTCGGTCACTGGTACATGAACCTAGCCGGGCTAGGTACCTGATCCCTGCGAGGCCGACTCTAGTGGACGCGACGATCGCACCGAGGGGGGAACGCGTGGTGCGAAGCAGTGTTCACCTCCCCCCCCCCTTTTTCCAAGGGAAGATGGAGTACCGGACTCGCAGGGGTGAGGCACCGAGACCGGTGCTAACAAACCAGGGAGCGCGGACTCCCAGAATACTGTACTAGTTTGAATACTGAACTGAAGCTGTAACGTGGAGAGTTCTCTAACTAACTCATTGATACACGTCTGGGTGTCGTTAACGGCGGGCTTGATTCTGAGTCTTCTTGAATTTGCCTGCACCGTTACCAGGGCGTTGAAAGGCGGAGTCCTTGCGTTTGAACCTGCCCTTGTTCTTGTTTGACTGTTCACTGCAAACATACAAGCGTTAGATAGAAACTACTGACTCGGCAGCCACAAAAGGGCCCAACGAATACAGACCCGAAAGTTCGCACTGAGAGAAGTCCTTCAGATAATACTTAATGAATGAATTAGGTGAAGACCAACAGCCTGTTTTCAGAATGTCTGTTAGAGACACACTACGCAGTGCCCTAATGGAGTTGGCTACCTGCCTTACGTGATGGGCCTTAACTTTACACAGATCTCTGAATTCGGGTTCTGTCTGGGCTCTTTCATAAGCTTCCAAAACTACCGACTTAATGTACTTAGAGACAGTTTGTTTAGAAATATCTTTATGAAACTTGGGCATAAAGGAAATGATCAACGCTTTCTGCCCCTCGCTTCTGTAGTCCTCGGACACCTGGAGATACTTACGCAAAGCTTTGACTGGACAGAGGGAGACCCGGTCCGAGTCCTCGTCCTCTACCCCCAAGGCTGGCAGCGTTATCTGTTCCAAGGTACCAAGGCCTGCGG
Organism: Protula sp. h YS-2021; assembly: GCA_949752745.1. Lineage (NCBI taxonomy): Eukaryota > Metazoa > Annelida > Polychaeta > Sabellida > Serpulidae > Protula > Protula sp. h YS-2021. Next base: position 78,535,821 of record OX457026.1, read on the forward strand.
TAGCGATATGTGTCTTACCCATGAAGCCTGCCCTCGGTCGCAGGAAGAGTTTTTTCCACTCACCATTTTCCTTCAGTATCTCGCGGTCCAGGGCGTGTATCTCCCCTCTTCTCTTGCCCGAGGCCAGCGCCAATAGAAAAACAAATCTTACCGTTGCACCCCTAGGAGTGATCACGTCCTCTCCGAACACATCTGCTCTCTGAAGGTAACGCAGGACCAAGGACAGGTCCCACTGGGCTATATTGGTGTTTGACGGAGGAGAGTTTACCTTGAAGTGCCTAAAAAGCATAGATAGGGCTGGATCCTCCCCTGGATCGTAACCTGTTGCGGTTTTTTAACCTAGAGCCTATGGCGGCACGATAACCCTCGATCGAACCCACTTTCAGGCGCTCGGTCGTAAACAGGTGATCCAGGAAGTCTGCCACTACCGCTGGCGTGGCTTGGAACGGGTCTAGCTGGGCTTTGGCGCACCAGTTAGCGAATTTGTTCCATTGTGCCCGATAAACCCTCGCCGTTGATTCTCTGTGGCTGTTTAACATTTTTTCTCTCACTCCCCTGGAAAAACCTTGTTTCTCTAACAGAGAAGGGACAGGCACCACAGGTGCAGGTCCAGGAGGTGGGGGTTCGGGTGGAAGTACAGCCAGTGGGGTTGTGCTAGCATCTCCGGGTGGCAAGGTAGCCTTACCGGGGGGCTGGTCGCGTATTTGACTAGGAGGGGGAACCAAGGAGCCTCGGGAGCCCAAGGGGCTATCAGAAGGAGGCGAAAAGGTCTGCACGACGTCAAGTTCTGCACCACCCGAAGCAGGATGGGCTGTGGGGGAAAGGCATACAGGACCTCGTTCTTCGGCCATTGGCACGTCAAGGCGTTGATTGCCCAGGCCTGGGGATCGGGGCATGGGGAGACATACCTTGGTAACTTCGTCGTGAGGGCGTTCGCAAACAAGTCCAAGGTCGGTTTCCCCCACGGAGAGCGCTTGGTCACCCACTCGAAGGAGCGGGGGGACAGACACCACTCCGTGTGGATAACTTGACCGACCCTGGAAGCTAGGTCTGCCAACACATTCAGCGACCCTGCCAAGTGTCGGGCTGAAAGAAAAATTCTCTTCTCTCGGGCGAACTTCAGAATGTCCCCAGCGAGCTTCGTGAGTTGCTGGGACCTGGTACCGCCTTGCTTGTTTAGGTATGCCACTGCGGTGGAGTTGTCTAGATGGAACTCCACACGTCGACCCTCTAGGGCAGGGGTGAGGTCGTGTACGGCTATCCACACCACCTGCAACTCTAACCAATTTATGTGGCGATTTTTTACCTGCTGTGGCCACTGACCTTGCCACATTCTGCACTGGAAATGAATCCCCCAGCCGGATAGGGAAGCGTCGGTTTGTACCTCTGTTTCCGGAGGCGGGGCTGTGAAGGGCATCCCTTCGCCCATGACTCGGTCGTCGCACCACCAAGCCAACTCTTGGTGGGCTTCCACCGACAGAGACATCACGGCTCTGGGGTGTCTGCCTTGGCGTAAAGCGCGCCTTATCTCTGCCTGGAAGGGCCTGTAATGCAGTTTCCCTAGAGGGACCGTCTTCTCTGTAGCTACTAGACAGCCCAGCAGGGACTCCATTTTTACCAAACTCACCTTGGAACCTGGCTGTATGGATCCGACACTGGTACGGATTCTTTCCCTCCGCTCGGAAGTGGGGTAAGCTCTTGCCAGCTGCAGATCCCATCTTTCCCCTAAAAATACCATTACCTGTTTTGGATTTAGCTCCGACTTGTCTCGGTTTACCATGAGACCCACCTTCGTTGCCTGGTCGACCAAGGCCTGCGTTTGCCGACTCACCGTGGCTCGGTCGCGATGGGCTACGAACCAATCGTCTAGGTACTGAAAGACCAACATACCTCGAACTCGGGCCCACGCCTTTAATACTTTCATTATTTTGGTGAAGACAAAGGGAGCGGTAGAGAGACCGAATGGGAGGGCTCGGAACCAAAACCTTTTCTCCCCTACCTGGAAGCATAGGTACTTCCTGGCGGCGGGGTGCAGAGGTACGTGCAGGTACGCATCTGATAGATCTATGGACGTACCCCACATGTCCCTCCCCAGGGAACTCTTTATGACCTGGGCCGTATCCATCTGAAACGGCGTCACATGGAGAAATTGGTTCAGAGAGGATAGATCTATGACTAGACGCCAACCCCCCGACTTCTTGGGTACCAGGAAGACCCGGCTGAAAAACCCTTTCTGATTTTTGGGCATTTCCCCTACGGCCCCTTTGCTCACTAAGTCTTCGACCATCGAGCGTAAGGCTCGGTGCTTTGGTGAGTTTGCATCGTAGGAGGCGATCAGGCAGCTCGGGGCCAGATAGCGAAGGGGTATGGGTGGAACGTGGCCGCGTCGGTCCCGTTTGAACGGGAGTGCGTAGCCTTCTCTCAACCAACGCACTACTTTCTTCGGAGCACCCATGTCCCGCCAAGCTTGCCAGAATCTGCCTAGCCTGCCTCCTACGAGCAAACAGTCGCTGAAGGGCTGGAAGCCCTCCTCGTCTTTTGACCTGATAAAAGTATCTCTTAGAGACGAGGCGTTCCCCTCTGAGAGATACTTTGATTGATTGCTACCTGCACTGAGGCGAGGCCCTCGGAGGGGTCCTGCCGTTGCTTTGCTGCCTCGGCTTCTTCGGGGGAGAAGACCTGGCTTTGCTGTTCGACCTCGACCTGTCTCGGCGCGGGGGCTGCGAGAACTGGCGCTTCTGTGGACGCGCAAACTGCCTCGGTGCTCTAGCCATGAGAGCTAGGTCCTGTGACAGTGACCTGCTCTCTTGATGAACCCTCTCGATTTCTTCGGGGGGGAAACAGCTCCTTCTGGCCAAGTATAGGGGCGTGGCGTAGGTCACGGAGGCCCTTGACACTCGACCAGCAGTGTAGCAAAAAAGCATCGCGTCGCAGGAACACTAGTGAGGAGGTCAGATAAGTAGCCAGTTTCACCACATCCCTGGTCGCTAAGGCTAAGCACTCCAGGAGTTTAAGTGCCACCGGGTCTGACAGGCTCAGGTCCTCCAAACGCTTCTTCAAGGCACTCAGGGTGTGGTCCTGGAAAGACATAATGTTCAAAACGTGTCTAGCTGAACCTTCTATGGCCTTCGCGTCTTTTTCAACCAGCGGGATATCCGAGTCCTGTCGCACCGAGGGCATCCATACCATACGTTTAGTGGGTTGCTCCAGGGCTTCCAGGGGTATGAGGTCATCTGAGGACCGGTAGGGACCCTGCTTCACCGTACAGTGCTTGGAGGGGTGGAGACGTGACAGCGCACGACCTTCGGAGGCATCTAGACGCTTGAACTCCCGGCAACGCACCGACAACGCGTTTGCCACTCCCTCGCTGGTCGTAAGAGCCACAAACGCTTCCGGTTGAGGAAGGGAGGCCTGTGAAGTCATCCTGATAGGTGGATCTTCTCTGTCTGACACCGGGCGACCACATTCTATTCCTGCTAGCCTGGCGATCTCCTGAACCGCATCCCGGAACGGTACGTCCTCAGGGGCGACCGACTCTCCTAGGGGCGAAAAAGATGCCTCTGGCTCCTGGCAGAACTCGGGTGGGGACGGGGTACGAATCGGACGTCTCCCCGCTGCGGCTGGGTCTTTCCACAGACGCTGTGCTTTGCCTGGGGAAAGAATGGGATCTGTGGAACGGAGGGGAAACTGCACTGACGGGAAAAAACTGCTTGGTGACTCCTCTTCCGCGTCGCCATCTGCTCCCGAGTCCTCCGAACTCCCCTCCTCCTGCGCCGATAACTCCGGTTCTTCTTTCACGGCTGCGCCTGGGACCGGGGTATAAATAGCTCTCTCCCTGTTCTTGGGTATGGCTTCCAGAGGCGAAGTGTCCAACGGTGCGAGTTCTTCGTCCTCCTCTGCGTGTTGCGTAAGTGAGATCTGGCCCGATGGGGGAATATCTCCAGACTCGCTCTCGCTGAGGGTGATAGTTTCCAAAGTATCCTTCGTGTCTGGTTCCTGTTGGTGAGCAGGGGTAGACACCGAGAGTACCGGAGGATCATCTGGTGGGCGAGAGATGGTCGCCGAGGGAGCAAGTCTGCGTCTCTGTTCTGGCTTAGAGAGCAGCGCTTCTTGAAGGTCTTGGATCTGTCTTTGGAGCTGAGATTGCATGGCGAGGAACGAAGAAATGTTCAAGGTCTCAGCTGGAGGCAGTGGAGATGTGTCCGCTATTTGTATTGGGTCGGAGTCCGGGCGCGGAGGGATGCCAAACTCTCCCACACTGCTGGTAAAACATGCCCCAGACTTCGCATGGGTGATGGTAACACTCTCTTTCACGGCGGGCCCAGACGGGGGCGACACGAGGGGAGGTTCTTCCGAAACCAGTCTACCCCTCCCTCTGAGTGCAAATGGCCAAGTCTTATCCAGTGCGGTGATCGCGCTTGTCCCTGGTGAGCCCAGCTCGGACACCAATCTCGAGGTTGAAGATTTGAGTTTCTTCTTCTTACGAGGCAAGTCGAAATCCGACTCCACATCTCTGTCCGCTCGCACTGGTGAAGACACCGGACCAGCCACCACTGAACCGGCTCTCGGTATGTCCAGGGATAAAGACTGAACCTTCCGACGCACCCTACGCTTAATATTCTTGGCGCGCACCTTCTCCAGAGCGTCCCAGTCCTGGGGGGAAAGGTGTGCGCACTCCTTGCAGGTGTGTAGAGCATCACACAGCGGAATGTCCCTGTCTCTCCTGCACCGGTCGCAGAGCGAGTGAGGATTGGCAGCCGACGCCGGGTGGACGCAGGAGATGTGTGACGTGCTGTGGTACAGACTGGCCTCCGTCATGTCTGGAAAAGCAAATAAACGAGAGTAAGTAACAATCTCAAAAAGAAAACACTCTCTCCAGAGCCGAGGACTGAACTGAACCAAGCTCTGTAACCTCAAGCTAATACCTAGGCGTGCCGAGTGCGTAGGTACGCAGGGGTGACGCAGTGCGCAGCTACCGAGTACCCAGGTCGAACAAGTACCAGGAGCCAAGGACCCAGAAGGCGCTTCGGTCCTGGTGACTTGACCCAGGATTACCAAGCCTAGACGCTCGGTAAGCCGTAGGTACCTGGGAGTTACCAAGCACCGAGATGGAACTTGGTAACCAGCCCCTTGCTCAGAACCGAGCACCGAGATGGTACTCCGTAGCCGCTAAGCCTAGAACGCAAAACGTCCTGGGCAGAGCGAAGAACAGAAGTTCTGTAGAGCAAGGGGGGGTGACCCAGAGGCTGAACACTAGCCCCTCTGCGCTAGGCGGTTCCAAGCAACTCCACACTGAACTGGAGAAGCTGGAAGCCTGCTAGGAAGCATGCACTACGCAGCCCGGACTGGCTAGGAACCAGGCGTTGAAGTAGCTCAGGAACAGAACAGTACTCAGCAACTGAAATGACCTGCGCTCCCTAAGGGTCAAGGGTGTACGCTCGTACTAGTAAACGTGGAGACTACGAGTAACACTTCTCGGGGAAAAACATTCGAAACCCCCGTGATGCAAACTCAGAAAACTAGCAGAAGCGTACGAAGGCAAAAATCTCCCGAATACGTAAGCTAACAAGCCTTCGCCTCTAAACAACCAAAAAAGACTGTATAAGGCAACTAAAAACGTATTATTTGGAGAAAATTACCTTAAACTGACGGTAGGAAAACCAGAAATTTTCCCAGTCTAGAAAACGCGTGTGGTTGGTAACCGCACGCAATACGAGAATGAGGCTTGGTTACAGTGACCAAGGATGCTGATTGGCTGGGACCAACGACGGGACTATTCGAGTCACTAGTAGAAAATTTCAGTTCCTGAGTGCGTGATTCTTAGAGTTTTGCGAGAAAACCCGTATAAAAGCGGAGATAAGCGAATCCTGAGCTTTTACGAAGTAAAAGGGCAATTTTTACGCCTTAATGGGCGTAAAAAAGTCATTTCAATCACAAAACTAGACATGAATTTCTGACGCACAGGTTATTTTTTCGCCATCAATCCGTAAAAAAGTCCTTTTTTTCTCTTTTAACTATCCAGGTTCTAGGTTATATATTTGTAAATCGATTTTTTAAGTTGAAATGGAATTTTTACGCCTTAAAGGCGTAGAAAAGTCATTTCTGAAACAAAACTAGACGTGAATTTCCTACGCACAGGCCATTTTTACGCTACTTTCCGTAAAAAAAATCTTTTTTTCCTTTTAACTATCAACTTCAAAACTAATGTAGACACGCATGGTAACCATTCGGTACGTGAGTGCTCCCCCCCCCCGCCACCCCCCTCCCCCTGATAAATTCATTGCAGAATACATCTGAATTCTAGAACATTAATTCTAAAACTTTGTGTGTGCGTGCGTGCGTGTGTGTGTGTGTGTGTTTTGGCTTTTTTCGGGGGGAGGGTAGAGTGCAAATAAATAAATGGGGAGGGTCTGTTACTCTTTTATCCCCTTCCCCCAAGACGTTTGAGGTCGGTTCACTGTCTGCTCGGGACCTCAGTACCACCACCGAGTCCTCAGTACCACCAACCAAGCCTCAGGGCCACCAACAGGTCATCCTTGCCACCACTTAGATTTTTTTCGAAAAATATGATTTTTGTTTTTGTTATAATGGTTTATTTTCCCTCTCAAACATGACAAATCTAATATGTAAAATGAAGACAAAGTAAGAATGTCCAGGGACATTGTGACCAACCGAGATCTAGTAAATCAAGTATCAGTAGGCTTGTATGGTCGCCAGAAAGTGATCATATTGCTAAACCCGGCTGCAGAAAAATCTTATAAATTTATAAAGGAATTGTGGGAGAAGTAGCATTTTGAAAATAAGCCACTGAAAAATTGTAAATGCCCCCCTCCCCCGCCCCTCCACTTGGATGATTTTCGGCGGACCTCCAAAAAAGTAACTTTTCAAGAGAGAATCATCAAGAGAACAATCGCGCAAAATTGGAAACCAGGCCGATCTAATTTGTGGGTGAAGAAGCATTTTGAAAATTGGATGCCAAAAAATGAAATGTCCCCAATTTAGCCAATATCTGGCAGATCGTCAAAAATGCAAATTTTCAAGAGAGGCTACGTAAAGAGTATTCGTAGAAAATTTTAAGAAAATCTGATCACAATTGTGAGAAAAGAAACATTTTGAAAACATTAAAATCAAAATATTAAAAAATGCCCAAATTTAGCAATATTTGGCCAGTCGCCAAAAAATGTCATTTTTCAAGAGAGGCCTATCTAGAAAGCAATCGCTCTAACTTGGAAAGGAATCCAATCAAAATTGTGGGAGAAGAAGTATTTTGAAAATCCGACGCCAAAAAATTTAAAGAAGAAAAATGCCCCCACTTAGCCAATATTAGGCTGATCTCCAAATGAAGTAATTTTGCAAGACAGGCCTACCTAAAACATTCTTACAAATTTAAAGAAAATCTTACCAATATTGTGGGATAAGAAGCATTTTTAAATTTAACAATCGAAAAATTGTTTATGCCCCCGCCCCCATACATATATGCCCCCCTCTGAATCCCAAACGACAAATTACATTTTTGCTCCCCTCCTCTCCGTTCTCCCCCCCCCCCTTAGGGACCTCAGTTCCACTAGTGGTACTGAGGTTCCGAGCAGACGAGAACCCTTACTGAGACGTTTTGTCAAAGCACGGATTACTCTTATGGTATGTTGAAAAGTAATTTGCGGGCAATCCGACCAGTTAATATTTATGACGAAACACACTCTCACAGCGTTCGATATATCGTCATAGAATATTGAAATCATTTTTTCGGGAGGGGGGGGGGGATTGGGTGGGGCGACGCTTAGGCAATAAGCACGATAAACGAATTTGCTAAAATAAAATCCATTTAACCAGTTTCTTCCTCAGTACCACTAAAGTGCACCAGGACCACCAAAGCGCATCTGTAATACGCGGTGGTACTGAGTCTGGCCTGTGGAAAACTCAGTGGTACATGCTTTTGAAGAAGTGTACGCAGCTTTATGGGGAGAAACAACAAGCAAATTACAAAAAGCTGCCTATCAATACACAGGGAAAATTTACGCACAGGGAAAACTTATGCAACTGTGAGCGTAAGTTTTCCCTGCGCGTAGAAAAGGCCTTTTTTACGAAGTGCAAATCTTACGAAAGGCAAAAGTTACGGGACAACGACATTTTAATGGCCAAGCTCCCTACTTACCTCGGGGTCGCTCTTTTAGATTCAAATTCGAAGGATGGGAGTTATTTACTTATTATCTGGAGATGGAAAAACACGTTGAAAGTCAAAAATGCGCGGCAGCAAGTGTTATTTTGGCAATTTCGGTGAAAAAGAACAATTTCTTCTTTTCAATGTTTCTTTTTTACTTTATCTTTGTAGTCTTTATTTTGAATATTCCAGAGGCACTCCCTTTCTTCGTATAAATCTATAACTTGTTCACTTCTTCCGTTTGCCAGTTTATATCCGCCATGTCAAATTAAGATCTAAGCTACTCAGTTCAAGATATCAATTAAAGACTGCTTGAGAAATAAATGCAATGCTCATTTTCAGTTGAAAATGGCGCCTTTTCCCCAATTTTAAAGGGAAATGTAGTTATCTCTCCGCCATCTAGCGACCGAAATGCGCATTGCATTGAATATCGCTGAGTTGGAATCCATGTTTACACAGTATAAATAACTACTAAATCCGTCTAGACCGAAAAATTCTTTTCAAAGACAAATAAGGTCGTGTCCAGAAATGGTCTGTATTGATATTTTGTTCTTAGAAGGGCGTGTGTTGATATATTGTCAATTAAAATCATATTACACTGTTTTCATCAGTTATCCATTGAGTAGTCAATGGGATTTTGTCAAAAAGAGTGTGTAATTCTCTTATTGATACGGTGACATGTATTTTTTATTTGGTTAAAACATTTCGTATGACGTGTTCTTCGAAATTGGAAAAAGTGAGGCAATTGTCAATTGTGATTATGTGTGAATTTTGCATTTTGATTGAAATTTCTTGGTTTTCCCAATGGTTTCTATTGTAAAAGTACGCGACATTTCAGTGTCTTTATTTCTCTTACAACATCGATGACCCCCTTTTTCTTTTCAATTTTTCAATGTATACCCTCAAAGCATTAAACTGTTAAAGTATGAAGGCAATGCCAATTGTGGGTGAGAGATCCGCATCTCCCTTGAATGGGCTGGCATCCAGCTGAGACACTTATCGGTTAATCTCTTTCACGTGGTCTGATTAGCATACCGTGCTCAGGAAAAAAATAGGACGGGCTCTATTTCCGCGGGTTTGCTGCGTGACGATGGATTGGTCATAAAAATCATAAAAATTTTGTGTTTACACGATGTAACTTGCTGCCATGAGCAAGCCCATGCACCAAAAACGCATCGTGTAAAGCGGACTTTAGAACAATTTCAGTAAAAAATATAGCTTCATTATGTTTATCTATTAACGACAGGTTTTTATTTTGTTTGGTAGTGCCTTGTTGTGCGAAAAGAACAATTAACTTATATTTTAGGACTTAACCTCCATGTTATTTTACGCTGTTTTAGCTTTCAGCCCGACTGTTTTATTATGTTAAAAAAAATCAAAATTTTATAATGTTCAAAAAAATCAAATGGTATTGAAGAGCAATTTGTGATCTCTATTTCGTCACAAAACAAGGCATAGCAATGAATGGTCAGTTTTTGCTAAAATGCACTTTTTTATCAAATCAGTTTTAGATTATATACATATATATATATATATATATATATATATATATATATATATATATATATATATATATATATATATATATATATGTGTGTGTGTGTGTGTGTGTGTGTGTGTGTAGGTGCGTGTGTCTAGTCTTATGTATGCATTTTGGAAATAAAAATTTCAATAACTAAAGCGTTAACAGAATGAAATTGAAACTTAAAATATATTAATATAGTAGGAGGGAAATGGGGGTTCTGGAACAGGAAGTGACGTCATAATGACATCATAGGGTGTGCTAGAATGCCCATGAGAGTTCTGGCCCGTTATTATGACGTCATGATGACGTTATGACGTCATGACATCATAATAAGACTCTCCTAAGCAGCATAACCCTAAGTCACCTGTCAATCATCATGGCGTCATTAGTCACGTGACCTGTCAATCATCATCAATCACGTGACCTGTCAATCATCGGTCATGTGACCCTAACCCTATATAAGGAATGTTTTCCCGAACATTAACCTGACGTCCCGCGTGGCTCACTTGGTAGAGCGTGGGACTCCTGGTCGGACCCATGCCCGGAAGGTTGGTGGTTCGAGCCCCGGTATGGGCAGCCTAACCCTAAACCATAGAGTGTATTGTGAATGTGTATTATGAATGAGTATTATGAATGAGTACATTGTGAATGAGTACGTGATGAATGTGTGCGATAAATGTGTGTTATGAATGAGTGCGTGATGAATGTATACGTTATGGCCTAGGGGGGAGTCTGAAGATATGATAGACAGAAGGTGAAAGTGTTGTCCGAGGGCGGGATCAAACCACCAATCTTCTGCTTACGTGTCCCATGCTCTACCAAGTGAGCCACGCGGGACGTCAGGTTAATGTTCGGGAAAACATTCCTCATATAGGGTTAGGGTCACATGACCGATGATTGACAGGTCACGTGACTGATGATGATTGACAGGTCACGTGACTAATGACGTCATGATTATTGACAGGTGACTTAGGGCTATGCTGCTTAGGAGAGTCTTATTATGATGTCATGACGTCACAACGTCATCATGACGTCATAATAACGTGCCAGAACTCTTATGGGCATTCCAGCACACCCTATGACTTCATTATGACGTCACTTCCTGTTCCAGAGCCTCCATTTCCCTACTACTTAAAATGCTGTTTTAGATCAAAGACTTCAGTACTCATCACAGTGCACATATCCTACTCTCCAGTTTGTGAAATTTTATTTAATTGGAGCTGCTATTTAATAAAATCGTTTGTGTATTTATCAAACATGTTTATACAGATATTTTATGAATAAAACTTGCACGTTGTCCTCAGCGCACAAATCAGGATCTGTTTGTTTCGTCTAACATACAGTTCACCAAACAAGTTGAGTCTTTTCGCCCATTGACTGAGGTTTTTTCGCCCTATGTTCTAGGTCATTACGCCCAAAGTGATTGGTCATTTCACCAAATATTTTATGGATTTTTTTTCGCTGTATTTATTCCCCACAGGGAATATATGCGATCGACCGCGTGTCTATCGGTCTGTCCGTCTGTCGGTCGGTCTGTCATCAAGATCTTGTTAACACGATAACTTAAAAACTCCTCCAAGGATTTTAATGAAACTTGGCATGTAGCTTCTATGGTCACAAACACAGATCGATATTGTAAATGGGCCAGGTTCGTCCAAGAAAAATGGACCAGCTGGACTTCAAAAATTTCAGCTCTTGATTGATATTGATGGCCGTGTTTAACTGATGGGGGGCTGTGGGGAATATGTGGGCTATGCACACTGCTCTAGTATGCTTTGTCAGTAGCCTGTGTTACATATATTTACCAAAATTTTATTCCAGATCACCAAATGATAGAAGGTAGTTTCGCCCTTTTACCTCTTAAAAGCCCAGAATTGGCTTATCTCTATTTTTATTCTGGTTTTCTCGTAAAACAAAGATTCACGTAAATAGGAACTAAACATTTTTCTAGTTGCTCAAATAGTCCCGTCCATGGTCACAACCAATCAGCATTCTTGGTACCTTGTTACCAAGCCTTGTGCTTGTATTGCGGGCGTTTTCGAAGCCTGAAAAAAATTTTATTTCTCCTACTGTCAGCTTAAGATGACTTTCTCCAAAAATACTATTATTTGTTGTATTTGGTGTTCTTTTATGGATGTTTCGAGACGAAGGTTTGTCGGCTCACGTAATCTGGAGATTTCACGCTCGTACGCTCTACTACTAGTATTCTGAGTTTGCATCACGTGGGTTTCGTAATTTTCCCCCGAAAACTGTTACTCGTAGGTCTCCACCGTTTACTAGTATGGGCGTACTTTCTTACGACCCATAGCGGAGCACAGATCATTTCAGATTACTGACGTCTGTCCTGATCTCAAGCTACTTGCTTCACCTTGGTCACCTACAAAACGAGCTGAGTAGTTGGTGCTTCCTAGCAGGCTGCCAGCAACTCCAGAGTAGTGACAGCTTCAGAGGCAGATCCAGGACCTTCAAGAAGCTCTGTTCTTGAGACCAGAAGTGAGACGCAGACATACGCCATCCACGAGACGATCCTCCGGTGCTATCGGTGTCCAGGCCTCCCTCGGTGTCTACCCCTGCCCCCACTCGCCAACAGCAGGATGGGGACACCAAGGACGCCTCAGAAGCCATCACTCTCAGCGAGGGTGAGTTCGGAGAGTTACCCCCTTTGGGTCAAATCTCCTTGACACAGCGCGTCGACGAGGACGAGGATTTCGCACCACTTGATACTTCACCTTTGCTACGATTCCTAAGGATAGAGAGAGGGCCTTTACAAACCCATCTCAGGCGTAGTTGCTCAGCAGGGGCCAGGCCGAGCCTGTCCAGAGCAAAGGAGTTCGGAGGATTCAGGTGTTGAAGGTGACGCTTTCCACGGGCAAAGGACAACGGCTATGGAAGGACCAAGCGGCCGCGAGGAGACGACCGATTCGTACCTCGTCTCCACCGGATTTCAACCCGGAACCCGAAAAACCTACCTCACCGCCAGCACACTCAGTAGCCCCTGAGGACGTGCTATTTCGAGACGCTATCCAAGAGATCGCTAGGTAGCGGGTATAGAGTGCAGACGCACAGCGTCAGACAGAGAGGATCCGCACATCCACATGACGTCACAACCGGAAGCCTTCGTTGCTCTGACGACCAGTGACGGAGTAGACAACGCTTTGTCGGTACGCTGTGGAGAGTTCAAGCGCTTGGACGCAGCCGAAGGACAATTACGGTGACGTTTTCCCCCTCCAAGCATTGCACGGTGAAACAGGACCCATACCGCTCCTCGGACGACCTCATACGCCTGGAAGCCTTGGAACAGGCCACGAAGCAAACAGCTTGGATGCCGTCGGTCCGCTAGGACTCAGATATCCCATTAGTGCAGAAGGACGCTAAAGCCGTAGAGGACTCAGCACGACATGTTTTAAACATTATGCCCTTCCAGGATCACGCTCTGAGTGCACTGACAAAACGTGTGGATGACCTGCGACTGTCGGATCCGGTAGCACTCAAATTGATAGAGCGCCTGGCCTTGGCTACAAGGGATGTGGTGAAACTGGCAACCTACCTGACCACCTCGCTAGTGTACCTGAGACGTAACAAATTCCTGCAACACTGCTGGTCGAGCGTCAGAGGCCTCCGTGACCTGCGCCACGCTCCGATCCTAGGACAGAGACAGCTGTTTCCCCCGGAGGAGATAGAGAGAGTGCACCAAGAGAGCAGCTCTTTCTCGCAAGATTTAACTCTCATGGCAAGGGCACCAAGACAGTTTTCATGCCCACAGAAGCGCCAGTACTCGCCGCCCCTCGCCACGATAGGTCGAGATTGAGTAGCAAGGCTAGGACGTCTCCTCTGAAGAAGCCGAGGCAGCAGGGCAGTGGCAAGACGCCCCCACGTGCCTGTACGTCGCAGCAGTGCAGGTAACAACCAACAGAAATATCTCTCAGAGGGGAGCGTCTCGTCTCTAAGAGATACTTTTATAAGGTCAAAAGGCTTCCAGCCCTCCGAGGACTGCTTGCTCGTAGGAGGCAGGTTCTGGCGGGCTTGATGAGAGATGGGTGCTCCGAAAACAGCAGCGCGTTGGCTGGGGGAAGGTAACGCTCTCCTGTTCAGACGGGACCGACGAGGGCATATTCCACCCATACCTCTGCGATCTTTGTCTTCCCGAAAATCATGAAAGTGTTGAAGACGTGGGCCCGAGTCCAAGGTATGTTGGTCTTGCAATACCTGGTTCTTAGCACATCGCGACCAAGTCACGTTAAGTCAGCAAACACAGACCTTGGTCGATCAAGCAAGAAAGATATGTGTCTTAGTGTACCTCAACAAGTCCGAGCTAATACCAAAACAGGTAATGGTGTTTTGGGAATAAAAATGGGATCCAAGCCTGGCAAGGGCTTACCCCACCCCCAAATGGAGGGAAAAGATCCTGTCAAGCGTCAGGTCAATAAAACCAGGTGCGAGGGTGAGCTAAGATGGGGTCCTTTCTGGGCTGTCTGGTGGCAACAGAAAAGCCGGTTGCTCTATGAAAGCTCCACTACACACCGTTTCAGGCAGAGGTCAGACGGGCCTTACGCCAGGGCAGACACCCCAAGGTCATAATGTCCATTTCCTAAGAGGCCCACCAAGCATTGCCTTGGTGATGCGACGATCAGATCATGAGCGAATGGGTCCCCTTTTCGACACTATCCCCAGAACTAGAGGTGCAAACCGACGCAAGGAGGGTCAGTGGTCAGAGCAGGTAAGAAACCGCAACATAAACGGGTTAGAGTTGCAGGTAGTGTGGATAACCATAACCGACCTTACCCACCTTCTAGAAGGAAAATATGTAGAGTTTCACCTGGATAACTCCACATCAGTGGCATACTTAAACAAACAAGGTGGTACCAGGTCCCAGCAACTCACCAAACTCACTGTCAACATCCTGAATTTTGCCCGAGAGAAAGGGATCAGCCTATCAGCTCGGCCTTTAGCGGGTTGCCGAACGTGTTAGCAGACCTAGCTTCTAGGTGCGCTCAAGTTATACACACGGAATGGTGCCTATCTTCCCGTGCATTTGAATGGGTGATCAAGCGCTAGGGAAACCCGACCCTGGACATGTTTGAAAACGCAATGACAGCGAAGTCGCCAAGGTATGTCTGTCTCCCCATGCCCAGACTTACAGGCTTCGGCAATCGATGTCCTAACTTGCGAATGGCCTACACCTACTGCTGATAGCCCCGTGGTCGCCCGAGGTCCCTTGGTTCCCTCTCCTAACCAAGCGTGCGACCAATCCTCCACTAATTCTACTATGCCACCCTGAGATCCTGCCTCAGCCCATTGGTCGAACTTCCACCCGAACTCCCGCCACCTGGACCTGTGGTGCCTGTCCCTTCATTCTTAGAGAAACAAGGTTTAACTCTCATATTAATATCCTATATTTCTTATGCTTAACCAAATCCATGATTGCAAAAGTTCATTTCAGCCAATCTGTTAAATTTTCCTTGCTCAATTTCCGCCAATCTATAGACTGGCTGAAGATTTTTAGCCAATCTATAGATTGCCTAAGTGCACCAGCCAATCTACAAATTGGCTGAAATGTTTTAACCAATCTATGGTTTGGCTGATTTGACAGATTGACTATAACCAATCCCGGACAAAACGGCGACGCCCAAAAGGGCGACGGCCAAAACGGAGAAGACCAAAACGGCGACGGCCAAAACGGCCACGGCCAAAACGGCGACAAGTGCAACCCTGGACAAAACGACGACGAAGAATAATAATTTAATGTTAAAAATCAAAATACACAGAACAGTGTTGCCAGATAAATCAATTCATTTCTATTTGAAGATAAGTACAATTTGAACCAATATTAAAATTTTAAGGGCAAAATAAAATGGATAATTTAACACTCATTTTCTCATATATTCCTAATTGTAATTATAGGATAATCCATCTTGTGGGGGGGGGAATAAGTACATTTTGAAAGACAATTGTATTTAGCGACTATGGCTACTAATCCGTTATTGTCCGTGAATCCACATCAATAAAAGGCAAAAGAAAATGCCTTGAAAAGGATTACCAGAATGAAAGACCGATTTAAAATGTGGTATCGCCTTAATGACCTAATCCTTGTCTGTACCGGTTATGTGAAATGTTGTTATTATATACGAATCCACACCAATGAAAGATAAGATTACATTTTATTTTATCTGAGAAAATAATTTTTGTTTGACCTGAGATAAGGTAAGTGAGTAAATCATTCTCCTTGCGCAGATTATTGAGACAGTGACTGGTGACATCAAGGAGGTTAGGGAGGGCAGGAAGGGCACGTTGGGAGAAATTTCATTTCATTTCATTTCTTGGTTTATTTATGAAGAGAATTACAAAACAAAGTTTGCACAATTATATCAAGTTGTAATAAAAAGAAAAAGAGACAACTCTAGATTCAGATTCAGAAAGGGACAAAGCATAAGCTGAGCTTGTTTACTGCTTGTCCAATACAAAGTTTATATGTATACGTAAACCACTTCTAAAAGGACAAAAAAACTTTAAATTTCAAGTTTGCCACTCTTGTTTCAGTTCAGTTTTTTGCTTTATATGTTAAAACACAACACCCAGAAGGAAACACAAACGACATATGTAGTACAACTATCAAAAACTATGAGACTCTATAAATCACAATTATATCACTAGGTTATAAGGTCGTGTATGAGGAGATTAAACTAAAACTTTAACTGAGATTTAAACGATTTTAAGCAGCTGATATTCTTGAAAACATCTGGTAACGAGTTCCAGAATTTTACCCCAACTATACTGATACAGTGTTGCTTTAACGTAGTTCTAACATAACAACTTAAGAATTTTCTGTGTTGTCTTGTTTTCCTTTCATTTTGTACATTTATATTAAAATAACATTGTATGTTTTTAGGAAAAAGGTAATATTTTGCTTTAAACATGATAACTAGTGTTTTAAATTTGACGATATCGTAAAAGGTTAACAATTTCAAAGAATGAAACAATTGTTGAGAATGCGTTAGTTTAGGTGCCTTATTAATTAATCTTATAGCTCTCTTTTGTAGAATGAAAATACACCTTGTGTTATTTTTGTAGGTGTTACCCCAGACCTCTATGCAATACATCATAGATGGGAGAAACAATGTAGAATAAATCATATATAAAGCATTAATCTCCAAGACAAAACTAGATTTGTACAATATGGAAATACATTTTCGACAAATTACTTCTTACTTTTAATACGTGTACTTTCCATGATAGTTTCTCGTCTATAATAACACTTAGGAATTTAGTTGAGCTAGCACGCTTGACAGTTTCTTCTGCGAACAAGATATTCACATCCAGAGTTCTATTTGAGCGTCCAAATACCATGAAATTTGTTTCGATACATTAAGAGAAAGCTTATTTAATGCTGCACTGTGTTCAAATTTAGTTATTTCTCATGGTTAAATAAACTGTGTTGGCAACGTTGTTACTTTTTTAAATAAGCGTTTTAAAGAATTAACTTAAAAACTCCGTCGCCGTTTTGTCCGGAGTTGCACTTGTCGCAGTTTTGGCCGTCGCCGTTACGTCCGGATACCGACTATAACATATAGTTATATATATATATATATATATATATATATATATATATATATATATATATATATATATATATATATATATATATATATATATATATATATATATATATATATATATATATATATATATATATATATATATATATATATATATATATATATATATATATATATATATATAACTGTATATTCGAGATCAAACATCGTAGGTTTTGAATTCTGCTCATGGTATATAGAACTAGAACCTCATTTCGCTAGCGAAATGTTAAACACTTGACAAAAATTAAAACGCAAAAATACTTCCTTCAATGGGTTATTTCTTGAATAATATATTGCAGACAACACAGCTCGAATAAGTCTTATAAGCCGAGCAGTGTTTGGTTTTTGTTGACTTAAGGTTTTATTGACTGACCAGGCATACGCCGTGTTATCTATTTACGCAGTGAGAGCTCGCACAAAGATCACTGAGCATCTGTGTGTTCTGTGCTGTGGGTTAAATGCTGCGCATTTACTTGCAAAAAATACACTCTTTTCACATGGCGTTTTAACAAAGAAAACGAAATTGAAGACGAAAATAAAAAGTGACATGCACATGTTCAGATCAAGCTCTTCATAAGTCCCAAATTTTATGGTCCTAGGGCCCATAGTGTCAGAGAAGAAGAAGACCCGAGAAATCAGAAAACTGTCAAGAATAAAAAAAAATGACAAACGGCTGCTCGCACAAATTCATATAACCCTTTCAAGCCAAAGGCTCGTCAAGTGTTAATTATTCATATGCGAGAGCAAATTCTATAGCTAGGATTTTCCTTACACTGAATTTAAACATTTTAAGTATATGCTATAAAAGTAAATTTATCATTACAATTTGAGCACTGTTTTAGCATTGTACTAGATACATTGGAGGCCCTCATGCTCTCATTCGGGGACGGTAAACAAAAATCTCTATTTAACGGGCTTATCGTCCATGTATGTGATTCTTAAACGCGTGTACATTGTTTTGTTATACTTTTCAGTGTTTTGATTCATCTGCACTACATTTTGATGACCCTTTCTAATAATGCGCTCTTTCTTGACAGAGATTTTTATTTCCGAGTCTCGAATCAGCGCATGAGAGAATATAGTGTATTTTGCTTATTGTTAGCCAAGAAACCACCCGTGCTTGAAGATTCTCTGTCTTGGGAAAATGATTATGGAGACATTCTGAAACCCCCCCCAAAAAAAACTCAGTGTTAGAAAGAGGGGCAATGGCCAACTAGTTCTAGAGTGAAAAAAGAGTTGTTTTTTTTTTTTTTTTTTTTTTTTTTTGGTGGAAGGTGGGGGGGGGGACTGGAAATTATCAAAAACTAAAAGAATTATCTTCCGCGAGAAGGTTCTTAGAGGTACGGAAAAACGCACTACGGTAGATGCTACTAACTTTGCCGAGTCTCGATCTGTTTGGGTGAACTCCATTCACTTGCAATGTTCGAAATCTTTCCAAATGTTCCTGCTATGACCCAAGAAAGTCGGCTGCTGTCGGCTGCAGCTTAGATTTGTCTTTTAAAGCTGTTTGTAATTTGCTTCGGTGACAGTTTGGACCGCATAAGTAAGTCATTGGAGTCTATGTCCAGTAGAGCAGCAGCAATGTTAAGGTGAGATATCCAGTCTAGTTCATGGCGTGTGTCTTAACTGGCCCCCGGACAGGCCAAAGCAAATATTACTCTTGTAATCCATAAACTGGGCGGGTGGGGGAGGGGCGTACTTGATATAAATCTTTTATCATATGTGTTAAAAAAAACGCGGAGAAAGGGGGTAAGAGCGGTCTGGGATGAGTGTTAATTTCGTTAAAAAGGGAGAGGAGTAATTTTCATTCAGTACTTCGCGTTTCCCACAGAACGGCCTGTTATTTTGTAAGTATACCCCCTGCTTGGTTAAAAAAGGGGTATAATTTCAAAATAAGCATTGTGTGTTTAGGAGTCATTTTAAAAACACATGGACACGCATGGTAACCTGTTGAAACTTGAACGCCCCCTCCCCCCCCCCCCCCCCCCCCCCCCGTCCCGCCACCCAATCTCTATCTCTGTCCATATTCTCGTGAAACAACCTTTGAGCTTGTTTTACAAATAATTGGCCAATTCCTATTCCTCTATGTGATCCATTAAATTTATCGGACATATTATACAATAATTTGTAAAACACCGTTGAAAATTACAATTGAAAACATTGCTGATCTTTTTATGTTACACACGATTCAGTCTGAATTATCAACGGACCGATTTGGCACGGGTACTGCACTGGTCAGCATAAAAAAATTTGATGACGCATGGTCTCAATGACAACGTGACACGCCCCGTCGCAAGTGACTTATTAAACGGCAAACATGCAGCACAGTTTAACATAGCCACATAATGTACTCTGTATCAGATCAGGCCAAAAAAATCATCTTAGGTGGTGCCTTGATATTTTATTTAGACAATATTTGAACGTATTTCCCTACTGAAATGATTGTAAAAGTACTCAATGTGCATTTGAAAATTATTATGAAAATTTCAAGATTCTTGTTTCTTTAAACGTCTCCTATCAAATGGTCATGCTTAGATTGCGTGAATCAGTGGTTGTGAGTGAGATTTTTTAAACAGTAAACAATTGTTTGTTTGTTTGTTTGTTTTTACAAAATCGGGATATTCATAAAAGAACAAAACGGAAAACATAAACTTATAACAGCCCTAATCTACAGCAAATAGACCTTTCCTTTAGGCCTTAGATTTTCTATTTTGCTGAAAAGCATTGTTAAAGCTGTAATGTTATAACGTTTGTTTGTTTGTTTTTTTTTTGTTTGTTAATGTTTACTGGAAACTGCTAACAGACAACCATGTATTATCTAATCCAATTCAAATTTAAAATAAAACTGAAATGTATTTTGAAATTTAATACATTTTAGACCCAATTTTTAAAAATGTGTTAAATCCTCACTAAGAATGAACCACTAAGAACAAATATATATTTTTTACTAAAACATAGTTCTATAGATAAATATGACTATAAATAAATAGATAAATACTTTTTGCTAAAATATAGTCATATAGATAAATTAACAACTACAGCTAACAAAATCAAATACATGATACATACATACACACAAACATACATACAAATTTGCATATGTTAGGGCCCAATTATAAATTTGGCCCACTGGCCAATTGTTATAAAATTTGTAATTACAAATTTGCAATTGGGTTTCCCATTTTCCAATGGGAAATCATATTACAAGTTTGCAATCGGTTCAGATTTATAATTGGGTTGCGTCGTGCCTGCCCATTTATAAATGGTTCTGAAAGGTATCCGGACATAACGGGGACGGCCAAAACGGCGACGGCCATAACGGAGAAGACCAAAACGGCGACGGGCAAAACGGCGATGGCCAAAACGGCGACAAGTGCAACCCCGGACAAAACGGCGACGAAGATTCATAATTTAATGTTGAAAATAAAAATAAAAAGAATAGTGTTACCAGATAAATCATTCCCCATCAATAATTTACTCTGTTAAGCAGCGACCACTTAACGACAAACAGTGCGGTAGATATCAAGAAAGATGCCAGTTCTAGTAATAAATATTTGTAACTGGGTCAGTCCCATTTACAAATGGAAAGGGGTGTGTATTTGTTATCAGTTCTGAAAAAATTACAAATTTGTAATTGGGTTTCCCATTGGCCAACGGAAAATCCGATGACATATTTATAATCGGTTCAGAACCATTGGTCAATGGGTCAGATTTGTAATTGGATTATAACACATACATGCATACAAACAGACAAGAAAACATACATACATACATACATACATACATACATACATACATACATACATACAAACATACATACATACATACATACTAACGTGTGTATGTGCACAGACATATACATACTTCCTACATACATGCATAAATCCACAGTACAGGAAGTCGAAGCATTTGAAAATCTCGGGCGTAAATTATTTTGAAAAGCATTTAACTAAAATGGTACTTCAGCTGATGGTAACTGTCATGCGTTGTCATCTTGAGTCCTCAGCAGTGTTCTTTACGTTGTTTTTTTTTCTTTTCAAAATTTGATTTATTTATCTTTTCTACAATCTACAACTTTATGCTGAAGCTGTTGGTCTTGTTTAGAGAAGTGTTTTGGACATAAGACACTATTTTTAGACCCAGCTGTAGGTTTTTCTGCAAGAATAATGCTTTCGGGATCGATCCTTGTGTGGTAACCCTATATCCGTCTATATATATATATATATATATATATATATATATATATATATATATATATATATATATATATATATATATATATATATATATATATATATATATATATATATATATTGTCAAATTACTTTCATTTAATATGGCTTCATTAAATTTAACATACGGGTAATAACTCTGATCCACACTGAATGATCGCGTGTCTTACTAGACGAACTTTGCCCTTAGACGGTCAAAATCGATTGGAATTTCAGCATATTAACATCAAAATTTGAATAAGTCCATTGGATGTTAAATTACACCACTGATGTCTTGAAAGCGGCCCATCCAAGCAGGGCCCGATCAACATACTGCTCCCTGTCAATCAGCGTGAAGAAAAGTGTCGCCATGGCATTTAACAAAAACGAGTTATAACTCTGAACGACTTCCTGTGAGAAGTTGTGAGCAAATTCTGCTTCCTGAGCTTCACAGCTACTTGCGAACACAGCCCTAGACACCGAAATCTGCTTGAAACGAAACGGAAAGACTGCTACCGCGTTCGGCAAACTCACAAAACAGGCATGGATAATACACCAAATTTACCACAAAAATCAAGGTGGTAGTTAACCAGGCATGCGTCCGCAGTACGCTTCTTTATGATAACGGAACATCGATCCCACAACTTTCAGGTTACGAGCCGTCTGTTCTACCAAGTGAGCTATTACGGCTTGTCTATTGAACGATTTGATAATGATATACATACTTTAGACTAATTATGTTCACATAGCAATTACATGGTGTCACATAGTCATATAGCTATATGATGTTACATGGTCACATAGTGTTACATGATGTTACATAGTGGTACATGATGTTCCATAGTGTTACATTATGTTGCATAGTGCTACATTATGTTACATAGTGTTACATTATGTTACATAATGTTACATTATGTTACATATTGTTATATAATGTTACATAATGTTACATTATGTTACATAATGTTACATAGTGTTATATTATGTTACAAAGTGTTACATTATGCTACATAATGTTACAGAGTTACATAATGTTACATAATGTTACATGGTGTTACATAATGTTACATTATGTTACATAATGTTACATTATGTTACATAGTGTTACAAAAAAAGGTCACTTACCACAACTCTTTTGCTAATTCGTCTCCATGTCTCCAATCTTTCACTTCCTTTCCAAAGAATAGTCAATCTTTCACTTCCTTTTTCCAAAGAATAACCAATGTTTCACTTCGTCTCCCATGTGTATTCCAGTCAATTCTTCGCTTGTTCTCCAACAGCACAACAGGTAAGAGCAACTGTTTTTCACTTTTTTCCATGTGTATCCAACGGCAGCCAGAGCATGAATGATGCATATGTGCACACACAATGTGCTCTTATAGGAGTGTTGAATAACATCCTAGAGGGGGTGGGGGGTCGGTACATGTTATGTCCTGGTCCGCGGGGGGGAGGGGGGTCCGATACATGTCATATCTTGTTCCGGGGGGGGGTCCGATACATGACATGTTCTGGTTTGGGGGGGCGGGGTCGGTGCATGTCATGTTCTGGTCCGGGGGATAGACAGAAGGTGAAAATTATGCCCGAGGGCGGGATCGATCCACCGACCTTCAGGTCGTGGGTCCGCTTACGGGTCCTCTGCTCTACCAAGTGAGCCATTCAGGTCGGAAGGTTAATGATTGGGAAAATATTCCTCATATAGGATAGGAGTCACATGACACATGATTGACAATTCACGTGACTAATGATGATTGACAGGTCACGTGACTGATGATGTTATGATGATTGATGGGTGGCTTAGGGATATGCTGCTTAGGACAGTCTTAGTATAATGTCATGACGCCATAGCATCATTATAACGTCATGATAACGTCATGATGACGTCATTATAACGTGATGATGATGACGTCATGATGACGTCATTGACACGGGCGCGCGCTCTATAAATCGTCTGGTCCAGAACCCCCATGGGGATTCTAAACCATCTGGCCCAGAACCCCCGTGGGGGTTCTAGGCCACCCTGTGGCGTCATTTTCACGTCACTTCCTGGCCCAGAACCCCGTTTTCCCCTACTACTGGCCCCCGGACAGGCCAAAGCAAATATTACTCTTGTAACCCATAAACTGGGCGGGTGGGGGAGGGGCGCACTTGATATAAATGTTTTATCATACGTGTTAAAAAAAACGCGGAGAAAGGGGGTAAGAGCGGTCTGTGATGAGTGTTAATTTCGTTAAAAAGGGAGAGGAGTAATTTTCATTCAGTACTTCGCGTTTCCCACAGAACGGGTTGTTATTTTGTAAGTATACCCCCTGCTTGGTTAAAAAAGGGGTATAATTTCAAAATAAGCATTGTGTGTTTAGGAGTCATTTTAAAAACACATGGACACGCATGGTAACCTGTTGAAACTTGAACGCCCCCTCCCCCCCCCCCCCGTCCCGCCACCCAATCTCTATCTCTGTCCATATTCTCGTGAAATAGCCTTTGAGCATGTTTTACAAATATTAGGCCAATTCCCAATCCTCTATGTGATCTACTAAATTTATTCGATATATTATACAATAAACACCGTTGAAAATTGCAATTGGAAACTGTTCTTTTTATGTTACACGCGGTTCAGTCTGGATTGTCAACGGACCGATTTGGCACGGGTACTGCACAGGTCAGCATAAAAAAATGTGATGACGCATGGTCTCAATGACAACGTGACACACCCCGTCGCAAGTGACTTATTAAACGGCAAGCATGCAGAACAGTTTAACATAGCTACATAATGTACTCTGTATCAGATCAGGCCAAAAAATCATCTTAGTCATCTTAGCCTTGCTATTTTATTTAGACAACATCAAGATAAGATTTAACTATTTGAACGTATTTCCCTACTGAAATGATTGTAAAAGTTCTCAAAGTGCATTTGAAAATTATTATGGAAATTTCAAGATTCTTGTTTCTTTAAACGTCTACTTTCAAAAGGTCATTCTTATTTTGCGTGAATCAGTGTTTGTGATTGAGATTTTTTTAAACAGTAAACAATTGTTTTTTTTTTAATCGGGATATTCCTAAAAGAACAACACGGAAAACATAAACTTATAACAGCCCTAATCTACAGCAAATAGGCCGTAGATTTTCTACTTTAGGCCGTAGATTTTCTATTTTACTGAAAAGCATTGTTAAATGTTATAACGTTTTTTTATTTGTTTGTTTCTGTTTGTTTGTTAATGTTTACTGGAAACTGCCAACAGACAACCATGTATTATCTAATCCAATTCAAATTTAAAATAAAACTGAAATGTATTTTGACATTTAATACATTTTAGACCCAATTTTTAAAAATGTGTTAAATCTTCACTAAGAATGGACCAC
This sequence comes from Protula sp. h YS-2021, assembly GCA_949752745.1. Taxonomy (NCBI): domain Eukaryota; kingdom Metazoa; phylum Annelida; class Polychaeta; order Sabellida; family Serpulidae; genus Protula; species Protula sp. h YS-2021. Next base: position 78,560,667 of record OX457026.1, read on the forward strand.
TAAGAACAAATATATATTTTTACTAAAACATAGTTCTATAGATAAATATGACTATAAATAAATAGATAAATATTTTTTACTAAAATATAGTCATATGGATAAATTAACAACTCAAGCTAACAAAATCAAATACATGATACATACATGCACACAAACATACATACAAATATGCATATGTTAGGGCCCAATTATAAATTTGGCCCACTGGCCAATAGTTCTAAAGTAATTACAAATTTGCAATCGGGTTTCCCATTGGCCAATGGGAAATCATATTACAAGTTTGCAATCGGTTCAGATTTATAATTGGGTTGCGTCGTGCCTGCCCATTTATAAATGGTTCTGAAACGATAGCAATGTGAAAGCTGTTATTTTCTTTAAAAAATGAATGGTCTTTGATTTTATTTTCATCAAACAAGTATTTAATCAACTGAAAATAATTGCTGAAGTTTTTACTTCATTTCAGAAACGTTTTCTCCGTCACTGTAATTTCTCTTTTTTATTTTGCAGACTTCCCCGTCAATAATTTAATCTTTAAGCAGCGACCATTTAACGACAAACAGTGTAGTAGATATCAAGGAAAGATGCCTGTTCTGGTAACAAATATTTGCAACTGGGTCAGTCCCATTTACAAATGGAAAGGGGCATGTATTTGCTATCAGTTCTGAAAAAAATTACAAATTTGTAATTGGGCTTCCCATTGGCCAACGGAAAATCCGATGACATATTTATAATCGGTTCAGAACCATTGGTCAATGGGTCAAATTTGTAATTGGGTTATAACACATACATGCATACAACCAGACAAGTAAACATACATACATGCATACATACAAACATACATACATACATACATGCATACATACATACTAACGTGTATATGTGCACAGACATATACATACTTCCTACATACATCCATAGTACAGGAAGTCGAAGCATTTGAAAATCTTGGGCGTAAATTATTTTGAAAAGCATTTAGCTAAAATGGTACTTCAGCTGATGGTAACTGTCATGCGTTGTCATCTTGAGTACTCAGCAGTGTCCTTGACGTTGTTTTGTCTTTCAAAACTTGATTTATTTATCTTTTCTACAATCTACAACTTTATGCTGAAGCTGTTGGTCTTGTTTAGAGAAGTGTTTTGGACATAAGACACAATTTTTAGACCCAGCTGTAGGTTTTTCTGCAAGAATAATGCTTTCGGGATCGATCCTTGTGTGGTAACACTGTATGCGTCTATATATATATAGACATCATCTATATATATATATATAACATATATATATATGTTATAGGGAATCTGTGTAATTAGGGATTTCATGAAATCCCTGGGGAATTCGTGTAATGAATAAGCTCATATTGATTATAAAACTATTTTGAAAAATTATCCATTCAGGAAGGCTGTTTAGTGGTTCTTCAAAACTGTGTATCCCTTTTCACATCGAAAGGAATTGGAATTTATAACATTGCCATCCATAATAACAAAATCTGGCGTGAAATGTGACATAAGTTACATATGATAAAAAATATCGCTAAATTCAGGTACTGAAGTATCTCATGAATGATAGTTGTGGCAATCGAGTGTTTTGAGTATATTAATCAAAATCTAATGTTAATTTTCGTAAAATATTACATTGCAAACATGAAAATTCTCAATAAAAACATCGAAATTGATTTAGCAAGTTATTACACGAATCCACTAGGTATTTCATGTAATCCCTAATTTCACAGATTCCCTGTAACATATATATATATATGTTACAGTAAATCTGTGTAATCAGTAAATTCACGTAATTACTAAAAGTTTTAGGAATTACATGAAATTACTGTCAGGGCCAGGAATTACGCGAAATTCCTAAAATCTTCAGGAATTTCATGTATTTACTGTTTTCATGGGTGTTTTATTTCACAAATTTCCTAAACATCAGTTAGTAAATATGCGTAATGAAAGTGGAAGAAAGTTAAACGACGGCAAAAAATGGAGGAACACGCTCACATGAACTTAGCTTGTCGTAGATTATTTCAACCTTGGTGAGTCCTTTTTTATCTTGAATTGCAATTCGTGAACTCACTCACCTAAGGTGACATTTGGTCTCATTTGTCGGAGTTGGAATTACATATTGAGTCTTTTGCTTTCATCTCAAATTGCAAATGTTACAAAGCTAAGATCACTCATGAGTCCCTTTTTTAACCCAGCCGACTTTGTCGGACTGGGTTAGTCATATCACTATAGGGGGCTTGAATGTATGTGCGTATGTTAACTTTTTCTTTAAAATGCTACTCCTAGTTTTTACTCCAATCGTTTTAATATGACGCAGGGATGTTCCCTGGGTGGTGTCCCACCTGGCTATTACTTTTTTCACGATTGACGAAAAACTGACAAAATGCGGCCCTTTTTGTGCCCGTTTTGACCCATTTTTAAAATGCTACCCCTACAGTTTTACACCACTCACTTATATGTTACGCAGAGATGTTCCCCAGGGGTTCGCCTACCTGGCTATTATTTTTTCGCCGTTCGCCAAAAACTGCCCAAATGGCGAAACTTTGAAATTTGGCAAAAACTAGAATAAATGATGGTCTTTGTCAAATACAGTTATAAAATTTTAATCGAAAGTTTCTTAGGTGCTTCTCCACTTGGACTTTGCTTTTTTTCGCAAATGACAAAAAATGTCGAAATTTTAAAGATTTTTTAAAATTGTGTAAATGTCGGTAAAAACGATTTTTCATACATCATTTTTTGGCCTCACAGTATTCGTTTCAGAGTTTTTCTCTTTTCTTGCTTGGTAACTCGGCTGGGTCTGGTCCTTGGACATGCTTGTATCCTGAATTGCAATTTGTGCACTCACTCACCTGAGGTGAGATTTGGTGTCATTTGCCGGAGATAGAATTGCATATTGAGATCTTTGCTTTCATCTCGAATTGCAAATGTTACAAAGTTAAGATTACTCGCCTTTATGAATTAAGATTAATAATGGAGCTTCCTACCAATTATTGCAAGTATTGTGATTTAAAACTTGAAAGGGGATTATCCACGGTATTTTACCTATCAGAACCAAAAGGTAATAGCAGCTGTCACAGCAGTTTGACATGCAAAAATAAATAACTGACCTCATATCAGCATTTGCTTTCACTAAAGACATGTGTTTCTGTACTTCAAACATTGTTAGAACTCTATTTGTTAGAACATTGGTAGAACTCTATTTTACCATGATGCGTTTGTTTTGATTTGAGTAAAGAACTGTATTTTGTATTCGATTTGAGTGAAAACATGTATTCTGTAATTGATTTGAGTAAAGACATGCATTCTGTAGTTGATTTCAGTAAAGACATGCATTCTGCATTTGAAACCATGGTGGAAGCGATGTACAGTGGAACCTCGGCATCGGACCACCTCCCTCTTGGGACCACCTGTGAATTAGGGCACATTTTTTTCGGTCCCGAATGCGCTCCATAGACTTTAATGGTTAAGAAAACTCCCAATTGGGACCACCTCGGATCGGACCACTTCGGGCCGCTTTTTTCGGTCCCGAGCCCTCAAAATGCCTGAGATCGGACCACTGTCAGTCATTGAGAATCCACTGTATTTTTGCGGCACATTACTTACAACACTGAACATGTTGCCGTCTTAGATATTGTTGCTAGGGCTTATGGTAGTAAGTAAGACAATATGCAAGCCCAAGACATCTTACTTTATGTGGTGCCTATTCTTTTAGTATTTAAGCCGACCCAAATGCCACCAAATTTATAATGACAATTAAATTTCAATTTTAGCACATCAAGGTAATTTAAAAAAGAAAAAAGTTAATAGAAAAAGAAAAGACATTAGTCTCAAAGATAAAATTGAGATAATTAATGTCTTTGGCTTCAAACTTGAATCTGCAGTCAACCCGCAAAATTTTACCCAAGTAGGACCAAGTCTCCCAAATTGGACCACCTCTGAAATAGGGCACATTTTATCCGGTCCTAAGGGTGGTCCGATTTCAGAGGTTCCACTGTATTTGATCACTGCAGTGTTGATTCAAGTCTTGAGGTTTAATAAATAAAACGTTAACACATTGCTTTCGTTTAATTCAAAGTTTAGTAATTTCGTGTAATTACTGACCTCCTGTTTCAGTTATTACATAAAATTCTTGCAGATTTTAGGAATTTCGCGTAATTCCTGGCCCCGACAGTAATTTCACGTAATTCCTAAAAGTTTTAGGAATTACGTGAAATTACTGATTACACAGATTTACTGTAACATATATATATATATATATATATATATATATATATATATATATATATATATATATATATATATATATATATATATATATATATATATATATCTGTATGTATATATATATATATATCTGTGTGTGTGTGTGTGTGTGTGTGTGTGTGTGTGTGTGTGTGTGTGTGTTTTATAAAATTACTTTCATTTAATATGGCTTCATGAAATTTAACATACGGGTAATACTTTTGATCAAAACTGAATGATCGCGTGTCTTTCTAGACGAACTTTGCCCTTAGACGGTTAAAATCGATTGAAATTTCAGTATGTTAACATCATAATTTAAATAAGCCGTATGGATGTTAAATTACACCACTGCTGTCTTCCAAGTGGCCCACCCAAACAGCCCTACCAAGCAGCCTCAGGAAGCAGCTCCACCAAGCAGCCCCACCCAAGCAGCCCCATTAAGCAGGCCCCAATCAACATAGTGCTCCCTGTCAATCAGCGTGAAGAAGTGCCGCCATGGTTCCAGGCGTTTAACAAAAACCAGTTGTAACTCTGAACGACTTCCTGTGAGAGGTTCTGAGCAAATTCTGCTTCCTGAGCTTCACAGCTACTTGCGAACACAGCCCTAGACACCGAAATATGCTTGAAACGAAACGGAAAGACTGCTACCGCATTCGGCAAACTCACAAAACAGGCATGGAAAATACACCAAATTTAGCACAGAAATCAAGGTGGTAGTTAACCGGGCATGCGTCCGCAGTGCGCTTCTTTATGTTAACAGAACATGACACAAGCTACTCCCACCATGAAAAGAAGCTTTCATCGCAACTGATTACGTCACATATTCTAGATCATCTGGAAGGACAAAATCCCAAACCGAGAAGAGTGACTCGCACAACAGCGCCCGCGGACATAAAACGGCGACGTCTACGTTAGCTTGGCCACTTAGCCGTATTATGACGTATGCATACCGACCTGCTCTACGACGAGAGCGCTAAAAACCGAGCAATCTGGCGAAGAAAATGAAATGCAATGGAAGCCAGTCAACGACCCCGAAATACACGGCGAGAGTCTCCAGATGCCATCATCTTTATCAGACGAACGGATGACATCGATATCATAATCTCATAAAGCGATATCATAATCTGCTATAAGCGATATCATTATCTCATACAACTGTGCGTTATTATGTCTGTAATCAGTGATTTTGGACTATTATTGCCACTAAAATATTCTACAGTTGATTTAAATGAAATTCCGGTTGTTGAAAAAAATCGGAGCCAAAAAAGCAGTAGCCAAAAAACAGTAGTATTGCATTTATATTGCTTCGGTCTTTGTCCGTTCGTCGTTCCGGTATCCGTTGGTAGCATTTACAAGTAATTCTCCTTTAATTTGCCGTTTAATCTACTGTCTCGTTGAATCCCTTTCACTGAAAGGTCAAGATGTTTTTGATATGGCGGTTAATATGTGAGACAGTGTGGTGAACAGCAACCACGCGGAGGTCACGTGTTTCACTCAACTCCCTCACAACTTCTTTCTCGGTTCGTGGGTTTCAGTGCGTAATAAAGAAAGTCGGTCTACTTCTACTACGACTCCAAGGGAAAAATGATTACCTTTTTTGAGTTGCATCGAACTTATGATACCACATGTCTCGTGACAAGGGTCAGATTACAGAAAGAAGATGCATAACAGGTGCAAAACCTCGGAAGGAAAATATTGCCTTTTTTTACTGTTCTTCTGTTGTTGTCGTTGTTTGTTTGTTTGTTGTTTTTAGTCCCCCGCCGCCGCGTATCGCGGATCGGGGGACTATAGTACTCGGGTCTGTCCGTCCGTCCGTCTGGCGACACTTGGAAGCACAAATTTGTGTAAGCGATATCTCAGCCGCTATTCAACCCTGGCTTTTGATTGTTGCTACAGTGAAAATATATATATTGAAGTTGTGCAACTTCGCGTTATTTTTCGATTCGACATAGTTCGTGGCGGGGGACATTCATCAGTTTCACTGATAACTTGTTTTGTTTGTTTGTTTGTTTGTTTTTTGTTTTGTTTTGTTTTAGTTTTTGTTACGTGAAAAAATTACCTGCAAGAGTAACACTTTATGTTCCCTTGTCAAATATCAAAATAAAATTAAGTTTGTTCCCTTTAAAAAATGGCGAGGTGCACGCACATAGGCCTAAAAGACTTTCCCGACAAAAACGAATGCTGGTGATTTGGGCATCACGACCGGAATTAATTTTTCACTGAAATTCAATTTTCGTTGTATAAAGAACACATATTTAGTGTCTTGTCGAAACATTTGACACGTGTTTAGTTGCAACACCGTTAAATGCCGAAAACACGGCAAAACGTGCATTGTAATCAGATAGAGCACTATCAATTATTAACAGGTCACAGCTACTGCGATAAGGCATTATACCTGTCAAACTATCTCAGTTTTTCTCTTTTTTGTTAGAATTTCGGTTGCACTACATCAATCAGCCAGTCCAGTGAGTATGTATTTACTGCGAGAACAAAGTGTCACAAAAGTATCGCAAAAGTGTCACAAAGGTGTCACAAAAGCTTTCGGTTTAAAGTCGTATGCGAAACGAACCGATTATTTGTGAACTTCGTCCAGTATTTTGCATACCGATAATTTCTAACCACTGCATCACCGCAAATTAGCATTGAAAGACATGTGGTATTAACACCATATTTGCAATTACTGCATTACAACCATTTCCAGTAACAATAATTAATCTTCATTTTTATAACTAATACATAGCCATGTAATAATAGATGTTTTTTTTTTATTTCCAGTCTTTTTGCAGTACTTGTTAACCGCTGGTTTTCTTATCAGCGTTACATGAACGCCTAGCACGAAATATGAATGACTTATTGAACGCATATCTTAAGCTGAAAGGTATGTTTATGTATGGGCATGGTCTTTCGTTATCTTCAAGAGCTTATTCATCTTTTCGAATTCTAGTAAAATTATCAAGTGAAACAACACTATCTGCTTCAAGATGTGATATAGTAATGTAGGTAACGGAATAGTTTGACGTTTACGCGTCCGCAATCTTCTGCACGATCAAGGAGAAGCGATGCAGAGCGGTGAGTGGGATTAAGCTCCTGGCGTACCAGACAATGGATGGTCCTACAAATGCATCAAAGCTCTCACGCGGATGTGACTCAGGACAGAAAAACAGGATTGTATTTAACTGTGCATGAACAACCACACATAATATATCAATGTAGAAGTAAAAAGTGAAAATAAAGGGTTACGCATTTAGGGATTGCTTTAGTTTAAAACGCACCTGATACAAGTATCAGTTCTCCTTAAAAACGAAGAAGGAAATAATATTCGACGCATTATATTTAACAGGACTACATTCTTCAAATGTGTAATAAGAAGATGGGCAAATATTAGAAAAAATATTTAGTAGTTCAAACGTTTTAACTTAAGATGTGTAATCACTGTGAAAAAGAGCGCGGTTTATGAAACAATTTCAACATTGAAACGTTACATTGAATATGCAAGGGCTGCAAAGAATGTTAAGAGATAAATAGATAATAAAAACCACGTGATCTTTTTAGTTATCTCTATATCTTCTCAAAATAGGGAGGTTAATTTTATCATCGTTTTTTTAAGACATTGGATAGTGTTAGAGTAATTGGTGCTGACAGGGTTGTTTATGTCAGTTACACCTGAAGTGTGCTCTTGTTAACTGTTAGCCTGTGACGTCGGTGCCACAAGGGAATACACAAGTACGGCACAAGCGCTACAGAATGGATACACTGCCAAGCAGAAGAAGGGTGATGAATCACTCGTTGACGGTGCTATTGATAGCATCATGTATGTCTACAACAGGTAATGATATTTTACAGGGGTTTTTTTCCCCCGGAAATATAAAGATCATATCAAGACGAAAATGTGACTTTTCTGGCGTATCTGTCTCCCATTCAGTGAATAAAAGAGCCTGGACTCTAGTCGAAGCCATTTAAAGAGTAAAGTGTGTCTCTATAACGTATTTGATCTCTTAGAAAAGCGAAAAAAGAGCAAGAGACGAGGCGCAATTACTGGCATGTTGTCATGCGATTCTTACTTCGAAATAGAGAAATGCCGAAGGGCTAGTCGGTCTGAGATTAGCGTCCACATTGGCTGTACAGTTACACCACCTTTCTGATAGAGCTGCTTTGTGGAAAAATGCGATCTGCAAATAATTTAATTAGCTTAATTTACCCCCCTTCCTTTCTGTCCAAACAATGCTTAAATTTCATTTAGATTTGTTTGGAAAAATGTATAAAAACATGGACGATTTTATCATTTTGTTTACGTTTCTGCATTTGGCACATTCTACCTTCACATTTAGGATGAAGCACTTCAAAATGACGCACATGAATGTCATAGATAAATCATTCCCCAAAATATACCCTGCATGTGACCAATTATGTTTTTTTTTTATATACAATGCGTTTTCGTGAACTGTAGACTACATAGATAAATGTATTGGCGTGGTTCGTGATTAAAATGCAGTTCCACAATGAAACAATTTTGTTTGAGATAAGATAATCCTTTGTGTTGTTTTATTACTCCATGAAAAGGGATTGGTACTTTTGCTCAGCGTATGTCATGTTAATAGGCCTTTATGTTGCCTTCCCTATAAGTAGCCCCCTCCCCCCTCCCCTCGATCTGGACGGAAGCTGGATCGGATTATCCACCCCGCCTTTGCATTTTGCGCGCCCCCCCCCCCCCCGTCCACACCCACCCTCCGTTATCTTCTCCTTCGAAATGGATCGATTTACACAACGTGAAATGCCGACACATAAATATAAGTGAGTAAAAAAATTGGTTTTAGTTTATGGGTTTGTTGAAACATTAAAGCCTCACAGTATACCAGTTCTGTAAGCAAGAAGAACCCATCCGATACCATTACAAGCAAAGGTTCACTCGGAAATACCCTTAATTTATGTATATAGTTTTGTGTGGCTTTTTTTTTCATGTGAGTTTGAAAGAAAATACGAACGCAGAAACCTGTGCCATCTTATGTCTGAAGTCACGCGAATGACAAGCGCGGCATCGGACTTGGAATCGCCCTGTGGGCTATATACACACTGGACTGCGAATTGCAATTACAGCTAATATCACTAACGTCAGTTTCATAGTTTCAAATTTATAATCATCGACATATAAGTGTCTTTTAGTTTGACAGAATGCCGCCCGCCCCCCCCCCCCTAAATTTCTCCCACCAGAAGGGTTGATAGATTAATGTAACAGACATCAGTAAAGGTTTTGAATTTCCTTGTTTTAATAAACATCGTCCATTGTAAATACGTCTCCTTTTTGAGCAGGCGGTTCTTCAGTTCCTGGGCTAAGCCACTATTCTACCCGCCTTCATACGCCGTTGTGAACATATTTTGTGGTTGAGATTATTTCCTGGTAATTCTACGCAATGACGTGTTTGCTTTCAATAAGGAACTATTGATTATTACATTCAGCTTCTGACATCTTGAGGACTACCCATAAAATGCACAAGGAGTTGGGGGGGGGGGGGGAGGGAGGGATTCTAGGGCCATGGGTAGGCTTGTGTTATTGTGAGTGGATGGTAATGAGTGAAAAATGTTGGTTAGCAAGGGGCCTTGGGTAAAAACAGAACATTTCCTTGTGGGTGGCCCCTTAATTTAAATTATTTTATTTGTCAAGACCGCAATATTTGTTAAATTTAAATATAAATAAATGTGGAATCGGCATTTTTCACATTTCAACATCTGTTTTCATAACTTGAGACTATTGCAGATATAAAGAAGGAACTGTGAGTTTTTTTAAATAAGTTTTGTGGGAGGTTCTACCCTCACCGCACCCATCCCCACCTCTGAAAGAAAAGCAAACAAACAAAAACTGCCCATCCTCAGGCTTCATAATACACGGTGAAAAAGGAAACGCCCAAAAAAAAAAAGGTTTTAGAAATAACGTTTGAAAACAATACATCCATAGGCTGCGGATCATTGATTTCATGAAATAACTAGAAAATTCGCGTATTAGTTAAATTTTAGAGATATTGAATGTTTTTAAAATAAAAATATTGCTTAAAATTAAAGATGTTCAGGTTCAGACTAGGTTGTAGTGTCAATATCCAAAATAGTAAGAAGGTACACGGATCGCTTAATATCCGTCTTTGAAAGAAAACTCGAAACTTTGATTTGTAGTGCAGTATTTGATTTATAACCAAACTGGAAGCTATTGCTTTGTGTGTAAAATGGTTCACAGTTTTTTGTTTGTTTGTTTGTTTGTTTTTTCGCAGCTCTATTAAGCGTAGTTTAATGATGAATCAAATTTAAACCTTTGAAATTTTAAGTCATCACACGAATTGCCAAGGTATCTCAGGAGTGCGTTGATTACATAGATCCTTTGTAATGTATATGAGAACCATTACTTTGCCATATCTAAATTAATACTAGTATTACTAATCACCGCTGTTGGCAGATCCTTTCCCAGAATTCCAGACGTTTGAGATAAATACAAACCCCTATTAATATCAAGTTTCTTATGCTGAACAGATAAAGGAAATTAAGTTTTTTGTATAGCATTCCTTAAACAGGTGGTGTCATCTAACAAGATTTTTCCCCTTGTTGTCATTTCTATTAATAACAGCTTCGTTAAAATGCTGTTATACGCTGTTTTAAGGATATTTACTTTGTTATTTTATGTTTTTAAAGAAATTCAACAATTGTTTAAACTAGACCGAATTTCGCTACACGTAGCGAAATGGCGCCCACTTGCAATCTATCTGGTCAAAGACACATTTTTCAGTGTTTCGACATAATTATCAGCTTCCGAATTATTATCTTGAACGTGGACATCAAAGTAAATATAATGCAATCTCTTTTGGGTACAAATAATCAAATTCAGCTTTCTGACCATTTTCCAGATAATGGTCAACTTCAGGTTTTTGACCTTGACCATGACGGAGGAGGTCAATTTCACCGAAGTACATCTTATGTAACGTCATTTAGGTCCAAAGTGCCGAAAATAAGCTCCAAATCGCTCTATCTCTAACCGTTTTTCGAGATAAAGCTCAAATTCCGGTTTTTGACCTTGACCATGACGGAGGAGGTCAAGGTCACCGATGTACATCTTATATAACTCTATATAGGCCCAAAGGGTAACAAATAAGCTCACAATCGCTCTTTCTCTAACCGTTTTCGAGACAATGGTCAACTTCAACTTCATTTAGGTCCAAAGGGTCGAAAATAAGCTCCAAATCGCTCTATCTCTAACCGTTTTCGAGATAATGGTCAACTTCCGATTTTTGACCTTGACCATGACGGAGGTGGTCTAGGTCACCGAGGTACATCTTATGTAACGCTCTCGCTTAAAAATTGAATTTCCGATCACCTCACCCTTGGTATGTCACTGCTTATCTAGATTAAACAGGAATTCTAAAAAGTAACAACACGCATATGTATTTATATTACTTTAACCCCAAGGTCAAAACTGACCTCGGGTTTTCGCTACTGCATATCAAAAAAAAATTATGGACTTAGGGCGATCTCTAATGTGTACACTCACATAACTGTTTTTTCTTGGTGGTGGGGTTGGGGGGTTCAGGGAGGAGCAGGTTGATGGGTGGCGGTTGGCGACAAGTTCATATATTTTGAGTAGGTTGTTCGGTTACCTAATCAGCGACAAGAAATTCTGACAGCTGCTTTAATTCAAGGACGTTCATGCGATGAAAAAAGTGCCCGAGCAAATGATAGTCTGTGTTCTATTTGTGTTGTATATCATGTATATAGTAATATAAATATACAGAACAACCACGAGATCGGACAAACTCGAAAACGCTACCATCTCATAAACAGGAACACCCTCAATCGGTACCTCTCATTATGGAGAACCACACAAATAGGCCCATCCGGAAATGGGACAAATTAAGTTCAGTCATATTTGTTGCCCTATTTCTTGTGTCCCACTGTACATCACTGAATTGTTTTCTATTATGTACAAGATCGCTTCACATTCGATTTGTTATTTATGATTGTTAGAGTAGAGATAATCACTGAGTTGTTGAACAACTTCTGAAGGCTATTTTTTTTCGTCGTCGATATTTGTAGAAATAATCAATATCAACCAGAATAATTGTTGAACAGTCAGAAAATTCTACGAATTTTTAACACTTTTAGAGACCTTTTGGAAAAAAATCTCATTTTACTTCTTGTGCATGTCTTGTGCAAAATGAAACATTTCTTGAAAAGTTTTAACTTGGCAAACACGATTCAGAAGTATAGATTACTTCTCGAATAATATGCTTTGACAAGTGTTATTAAGTGCACCGGTGTAATTAATCATGTTCCTGATTCCCTTGTAGATATATCAGTTGTTTTGTTCACATTTGAATTGGAAAGTTTAGCAATAAATAACGGCATGAAATCCTTCATAAATTTGGATACATGTACTTTCATTCAACTGATTAAAACAAGGCTTCGATATATTTTAAGGTTTTGGTGACTGATTCGAATTAAGTCACCTTTGAAATAAGAAAGTAATATAATCTTATTCATACTTCTTTATAAAGACAAAGTGAATATGTGCCGAAAGACATCACCGTGTCCCTAAGTGCAACGTTTATCTACTGATGTTCCATATCCAATTTATTGTACATTCTCCTAACTCTGGATTCACCGTCATTTTAACTTGGTGTCAGTTTACTCTTTAAATGAGTGTTCAAATGTAGAGAAACTGCAACTGAATTAAACTTTTAACAGACATCAAACATTGTGAATGTATAAATGTTGCTCTCTCATAGAATTTACCTTACTTCAAAATGCTATTAATCTTACTTGGACCTACAATAAGCGTCACGTGAAGACAAGAACTCATTGATTATTTACCATAATCTTAAACGCACTTACCTCTCACCGTCTGGCCATTTTTCATTCAGAACAATTTCTTTCCAAGTATAATAATTGATTGGCCCTGGTTTACCCTATGCAGCCTGATAACGCGAAAGTTCCTCTGTCCTTTTGCGGGCACTTGTATAAGCGACAAGGGACAAATAAGAACATCATTACTGCATGTCTGCTTTCGTCCTTGGTTTGACTTCAAACACTCCATATCACTGATACAGAGGCAGTTGTTGATTGTGACTGATAAATTTGCAGTACTAAGGTTACTTCCAGCCACACGAAATAGTTGAGTATGATTTCTGCATTGTAATAAGTAGCTGTATTTTCTTATACAGTGTGTGCCCGCCTAAAAAGGAGAAATGCTTCGGGTAGATGAGGTTCTGATGGTTTAAACTTGATGGGTATAAACCAATGCTACGCTCACGAAGCCTCTGATGAAACACGTAGTGCCTTGCGTATCGAAAGTTGTGATGTGGCGTACAGGCTCATGCACAGTACCGAGGATTACCCGGGGATTATTTCGACTTGTTTGATTATCTGAGGCACGATTTTGTATGTTTGTTTTATAACACAGATAGATCAAATCGCTTGGGTCTTTTGTGTTGGACGCGAGCATTGTAGTAGGCCACTGAATGCAGCACTGTGCGGTCCATTCACAGGCCTTTGACACGACTAATCCCCTCCACAACTAGTGTCCACTTAACCCTGATTAGATCTGATGATGGCCAAAATCATGATAAATTCTGTAACTGTATGGTAATATAGTCATGTGGATGGATTACGCAATTTTGTTTAAATATAAGACAAGCAGACGGACAGAGACCGACAGACAGAGATAAAGACAGACAGAGAGAAAGGCGAAAGAACGAAAGAAAAGGAGAAAGAATAAAGAAAACAGAGAGCTTTGAAGTGGTCTGGAACTCAAAATACACGAGAAACACGCTGCTCTGTCTTTGCCGATCGCAATACACCAACATCATCATATTTAACACATGTTTCTTTTTTACTTTATACCACAAATAATTTCCTAATTTATAACAGAGTTGAACATGTCAGTTTTTATGATCATAATACATGGCGTTAATCAGTTGTCCCCGTGTTTATGGAACCTGTAGACATTTAAATTTTCATTCCCCGCATCAGTAGTATACAAATGCTAACAATATTCGCTAGATTATGACTGAGGTAAAATGAGAAACATTCTATTTTAGAGCTAATAAATACGAATCCAGGTCAAAATGACTACAGCCAAAACGACTACGGTCAAAATGCCCCAGATTTTTCAATAGAAAATTTAACTAATTTAGGGATCTTTTGGCATTTTATTTTTTGCAGCAAAATTGGTGTTTGGGTCCTTTATTTTGTAAACAAAATTTATTTATTTTATGAAATGAAAATTGTTGTTTTTTTGTTATTCCATTTATTACAGCATAATGAACTGAACCAATGTGAAGATGTGATAAGAGAACATATTTACACACGCGCAATTGTCTTTTTCTACAAGTAATGAGAACCACAGCTGGAATAACGGCTAAAACGAACATGTTAAAGTATCAGAACATAAGAAGCGTATCAACCCTCATACGATCAAGTTACAGTCAAACAACATTGGTGTGATATCTACTCTGAAACGAACAGTCCCATAACGTCCCATATAAACCCTGAAGTTCTTGATTCCCCAAATTCACTGACATCCAACGTATGTTGTGTTCGATGCCGTCGATAAATTCGGGAACGGTTGTGCGTGCCTCAGCGCGATCTTTGCACATGCTCTTGAAACGTCGTTCAAGCGCAACATAATCCTTTCGGATTCGTTTCCTCGGGGATTAAGTACACCGCATATGCATTGCCAATAGCCAGCGTAGTGAAAGTGACACGAACTACTCTCGATAGTCCGCTAAAAATTCGCAACGTTTTATAAAAGTTTTTGTTTTTCATTATTATACTCTTCATTTGACCCACCTTGCAGATTGTGGGGGCATTTTGGCTGTAGTTATTTTGGCCGTAGTCATTTTGACCGGATACTGATAAATACAGGTAGATTTGTAAGTTGTAAGGAATGATACACTTATACGTTAAGAAGTTCTCCGTCTGTAAAGTTTTATCCAGCCTGTCTTAGATAGAGTTAAAATTGTTGGTGTTATAATCAACAGCCTTCTTTTACAGCCCATCTGCTAATAAGGTATGATTAATCAGTAAATGTGGTTGGCAAAAATTTGTGCACCTGCCCCCCAACCAAATTTAAATAAACTGAAAGTAATTGTGTTTACTACTGGTAAAAGCTGTTGAGTTCAAAGTGATCACATGACCTTTGTATCGTTCAGTCACATAAGTCTTAAATATCTAATGGACCTAATCAACTAGAGTAAAAATCACAGGAATTTCAAAATATCACGTTTCAAAACCAAATGCTTTTAAATGAGAACTGAAAACAATTTATATAGCTAGGCAAGCGAATGACAGGTTACAAGGCTGTGTTTAATGAAATGCTTGGATTACAAATTTTAAGATTAGATAAGATTAGAATAACGAAAAAAGCGCTTGTTAAGGAATGGTTGGACAATCTATGAAGTGTCAGTGACGGTAGATTTTTACTTCTCAGGTCTGTCACATCTAATGACAATTTGTTGACATATTACCAATTACGTGTTGCTGCAATTATTAGCATGTGAAAAAAACATTTTAAAAGAAGATCTTTTAAGATGTGAAAAATGTTTTAAGGTTGCCACTATAAAAGCCATCCGTAGATGCTTTACTTACGCAATAAAACAAACATCTAAATGAAACTATATTCCATTCAAAACATCGTTATCTTTATGTAAATTTCAGGTGTTTATGGGCAAATAACAGTACCGGAGAACCATGTAACGTCACAATACACCGAAAATGGGGTGAGGTTTACAAATGCAGCTACATCAACTCAATTAGAAAACAAAACGAGTTCAACGGCTGGTAGATCATTTACACAAGCCGATGAAACAACCTCAAGTTTTATTCGTGAAGAAACAACCAGTGCTCACAATACCGGCGATACGACGAAAATAACGACACTGTCACAGGATGTAACATACTTCCAGTCCCCTGAATCACCTGATACATCCTTGCCTCTGATGTCATCTAGACCACCCACATCTACTAGTCACATGATATCATCTACAGAAACAAACCAGACAACATCCACAGAAACAACAACTGTTACGCAAGGTACAACAGGTAGTAATTTAGAAACATCTGTTGCTGACGTCACAACCATGGGACTTTCCTTTCAAACTGGACAAGATACATCTAGAGCATCTAGTGCAACAACTACAATATCAACAACCACTTCTGATATCACCACTACTCCCACCGAATCTGGAGATGAAGTCGAAAGCGTAAGTACAACAATACAAGATTCTCCACAGTCCACAAGTTCTTCACTTACAACGCATCTTACCGAAGAATTAACAACAACGAAAGTTTCCCAAAGTGAAATCAGTAGCAAGGCATCAACACTCTTTGAAATAGAAAATGAAACAACGTCGACACTTTTATCGACAAATCCAAGTGTGAGGGATTTTACAACAGTTACTGATTTGAGTAGTCAGGCGTTTTCAACTTCAGATTATGTAACCTCTCAGGAAGACTTATCAACAGAAGTGATGGATACAACTACAGTGCAATACGATTCGTCAACAGTGCAACTAGAAACAAGTGAAGGAAATGATACGACAACAGTCGCTTCCACTGAGGCGCTCTCAAATACACTGAGTACAGAACAAGCAAGCACAGAACAAGGAGATACAACGGTATTTGATAGTACTGAAGCTTTCACTTTTCCTGACATAATAAGTGAATCGTCTGCAACGCCGCAAGAAATAACAACAGACGATACACTTACTGAAGAAATCACAACCATCGAATCGTTAGAAACGACTTCGGTTCAGAAAACAAGTGAAGGGAATACTACGAGTACAGTCACCTCCTCTGAGGGGCTTTCAAGTACAATGAGTACAGAACGAACAAGCACAGAACAAGGAGATACATCGGTATTCGCAAGTACTGAAGATTTCACCTTAAGAAATGGATCGTCCACTATGTCCGCAGAAACAACAACAGACTCTGTAATTACCGAGGAGATACCTACTGATGAAGTATTAGAAGTGACGTCAGTTCGGGAAACAAGCTCTATCCAAAGTTATTCTTCACTTAGCACAATAGTGCCATCGACCATGCAAATAAGTACTGATGCAGAACAAACAAGTACAGAAGACCTAACTGTACAAGCCACATCTACTACAGAGATATCATTCAGTACATCGTTAAATATAGCCGAAGATTCGTCTTCAAGTACCACTCAAGAAGTGACGTCAGTTCAGGATACAAGCTCTATCCAAAGTTATTCTTCACTTAGCACAGTAGTGCCATCGACCATGCAAATAAGTACTGATGCAGAACAAACAAGTACAGAAGACCAAACTGTACAAGCCACATCTACTACAGAGATATCATTCAGTACATCGTTAAATATAACCGAAGCATCGTCTTCAAGTACCACTCAAAGTATTTTTACCTCAGCAGTAATTTCACAGACTTCATTTGCACCAAAGACCTCGGAACAGGATGACGTCAGCACAACTGACTTTATTTTCACCACAGAGATGTTTACAGATACGTACAACACTACTGAAACAGTTGAAGTAACCAGCACAGAGCAAGAAAGTACTACACCATCTAGTATGATTTACTTGTTTCAATAGTTTAAACGCCTGATAAACCCAGTACCCCAGATTTGCATAAGTAAAAAACATATAATAGTGTAAGATTACATTATGAATACACAAACTATATCAGCTGAGTTAATTGATAATGATTTTTTCAAATATTGCAATGTCCTAGGTTTTCATGTTTTTCTTGTCAAAAAACACTGGTTTTTTATTTTTGATATTGAATAAGTTTTCCTTCGTTCATTTAGTGCTATAATTAAATAACCCAGGAAATTGTATAATTTATCACTTTCATAAATATGTATCCTTATTCACTTCTCTTGAACTTGAAAATTTTTCTATTATTAATTTGCAGACGAGGGTTTGAGTACAGGTAAGTCAACTGTATTCCATAAATTCGATAAATCGGACAATTTTTTATTTTAGACTGCTTCTTCTCAAGCAATCGTTACTATTATGGACACCTCACTAATCCGACCAACGCTTATACTGTTGCATAAACAAGTGCTAAACCTGACGGCTTGTTGCGTATTATTTTTATATCTGCTTTAAATTTGTGTTTTGTGTCGTTTACCTGCAGTTGAAATGGGACTGTAGGAAAACAGATAAATTTTCAGGGAAACCGTTATCAGTAGAAAACTTCATTTTGTTGGGGAAAACGTAAGCAAACGAGTATTAGGATTAGAAGCTATCACGTGCCATCATTTTATTTCAGTCAAGGTATAATTATTTATTAAACATTATAAATTAAACTTTAGCTGTCACGATGGCATGAATTTATATTGCTTAATTTTAAAAATGAAAAGTTAAATTCAAGCTATTGTATGTTCATTTTTGCAGTTGCCATAGTGGCCATATCCGTAGTCGTTGCTGTGTTGGTTATCGCTGTGCTCGTAGTTCTATGTGTCGTCTATGTGAGGCGGAAAAGGTAACGAGAAAATATTTGCAAGTTTAAACTTAGTCTCCGTCTTTTTTCTCTCCCATTTCTCTCTCTCTCTCTCTCTCTTCTCTCTCTCTCTCTCTCTCTCTCTCTCTCTCTCTCTCTCTCTCTCTCTCTCTCTCACTCTCTCTGTCTTTTCCTCTCTCACTCTTTTTTCTTCTTTCTCCTTCTTCTTCTTCCTTTTCTTCTTCTTCTTCTTCTTCTTATTATTATTATTATTATTATTATTCTCTCTCTTTCTCTCTCTGTCTCTCTCTGTCTCTCTCTGTCTCTCTCTGTCTCTCTCTGTCTCTCTCTCTGTCTCTCTCTCTCTGTCTCTCTCTGTCTCTGTCTCTGTCTCTGTCTCTCTCTCTCTCTCTCTCTCTCTCTCTCTCTCTCTCTCTCTCTCTCTCTCTCTCTCTCTCTCTCTCTCTCTCTCTCTCTCTCCCTCTCTAAGCCCTGTTTCATATTGAACCGTACATCATACGATAATTATTTGGGGTTTTGGTCTCTAAATTTTGATATTCAAAACTAGTAATAGAAAAATGCAGAAATTTTTTCTTAGTGCAACCTCAGTCAGATGTATACCAATTATCTGTTATTCCTTATTTTTGTTTTTGTTTCAGACACGGGTAAACAAAACCAATTACTGTTTATGCATGAAAGAATTTTGAATAATATGGCTTCATGTCTAATACTTTTTAACTAGAACTTCTTCTATTGAACGGTACTAAAATGCAACATTAAAAAGTAAATTTAAGGTCGTGGAAACTATGGAATATAGTCGTGATCAAATTTGGTCAAAGAAATTAATGCCTTCGCAAGGGGGGGGGGGGGGGGCGGGGGGGGGGGGCATTTGGTATCATGTGTTATTATGCGTGTCCAAAAAACGCGGAGAAAGGGGATAATTTTGATGACAGAGTCTTTCGCGAGGAATGCCAGTTTTCTTAAAAGAGGGTAATTTTTATTCGTTATTTCCACAAAAAGGGCGGTTCTCTCGGAACTGTACTTTGCGTTCGCTTAAAAAATGGTGTATTAATTCAAGCTTAATCCGATTTTAGTTGTTGCTTAAAAAGTCGTGGACACGCATGGTAAGCAATTAGTGCCCCCGCCCCAACCCCTTTTCATTATAGTGGCGAAGTTCATTATGATCTTTGACCTTCAGGCGAAATTTACAATGCCAGCAACAAGACAGTTTTAACTATGTCACAATGCTCTCGTACAGCGCTGGACATTGTAGATATTTTATATGACACCATGCTCTCGTACTTAAGCACAACGCCCTAGTGCATTGCATTAACCTTCTTTTTTCCTGCCTACCCCAGTAAACATTGTGACGTTCAAACAACGTTGGATAGACGTCTCACCAGAGCAATGGCGGGTTTTGGTTCTTTATGCAAATCGAAGCAACGTCTGCCTTCCCACACTGGATAGGCGTCGATTATTCAAAGTTGGCGTTGCGAATACACTGTAAAGTTAAAACAACGTCGCACAGACATATAGACGTCGTACAAATATTAATCCACACTCGCCGTTTAGACAGAAACAATCATACTGTGCCCCCTCCCCAACCTACGTCCCAATATCCTCACCCTTGGGTCATCCGGTTGCGCAGGATATGTCGATTCCCATAAACAGTATTCTAAACTAGGAGGGAACAAAATTACGCGCTCCTGAAATTGTCATAGTTACGTCGTCGTTTTGATCCATTTTCGAAGTGGCATGCCACGGCAACGATTTCTGGTAAGAACCAATACGACCATAGAACCAATTGCTTATCCGACCTATCACAGACGTTAATAAGATATTTATCTATGGTTGCAACCAGTGACAAGCAAATTACAACTACAACTGCTGTTGTGGTTTAGTCGGGTCGATGCAACCTCAAATCGACGTTGGATCGACCTTTGAAAGTTTACTGGGGCGTCTCAAAATCAATAGCATCACTAGACACAGTGGTTTTGACATCTTTGACACGACTAGTAGTTTAACACTGGAATTGCACAATGACTTTCGCGTTACCGAGGGACGCGTCGCCAGTTTCCGGAAATATTTGAAAACGAGTAATGACGAAAAGGGATCGATACTTCGGAAATAGTTGCTAGAGCTGCTCGTTTTTATCACCGACTTTGAAAAAGCCAAGTATTTAAATTCTGATAAGGAAGGATATTTTACATGGGTATTCCCGGAAACTGCACGAGGTCTTCCGAAATTCTACAAAATAACATTATGATATTTCTATCTTAACGGACGAGAACTTTTTGTATCCGTTTCAATACACGCCGGTGACGAGGTAACCAATTAACTGGCGAACTAACTAATTACAGCGCACGGCATGCTTTCTCAGAAAGACCCCTTTCATCACGGTGTTTGTGTGTTCGTCGCTGGTGATGTTTCGTCTGTTTTCTCATCGCATTTATCATTTACCATTAGCATGACAAAGCATGGAAAATTCCTGGTCCCTTTAAGTGAACAGTCGTCAGATTTCGTGCTTGGCACAAGGGGCTTGCAATACTTCTGTTCGCTGTTACAGACATGGTGATGGTTAAGTGGGTAGGGACATGGGAACTCGAGATAATACTTCGCCGCGTCGAGGGGATCAGTTGGATAGACGTCTGGACAGTGACATCATACAGAGGTCTGACAAGGTCGCTGTATAGCCATGGGGGAATGGACGCCCTTCTATCGCAGAAGAACCCCAGTTCACTTTAATTTCACCTCAGATTCTTGGAATTAAATTACTTTTGACTTTTTTTTATAAAAGACCTCTCGTGTCGTAGAGAAGATGTTGTTTAGGCTTTCACATGCAACCAGATCACTGTATCTATTCAACATTGAACAAAGACGTTTGACAGACGTTTCAAGTTGGTTACAAATAAAAACAACCAACTGCAACCAATTTTTTTAAAGCTTGGAAATCGAACAATAATGTCACCACCTCAAATAGACTCCAGATAGACGTCACAATTGTTTACCGGGGTATCATATATTCACTTTAAACTTTCCGTATATATCTATGCTGTTTGAAATTAGTGATATGACCAAGTGCTATTTAGTCAGTAACTGCGCATTCTAACTACGCTGATTATACACCAACATCCAGGAAACATTGAGGGAACATTTCGAAATACTCAAATTTCTGGGTCTCCTTACGATTTTGGTTATTCTGAAGAGGATAGCTAAAAGCGGTGTTAATTCTGGGATTCTGTTGTAGGAAATGCAATACCCTCCCCCCTCCCGTGGAAAGGGCGAGGAATGGGGGCTTTCCTGTGTATCATATGCGTAATCATGCCTGTTCAAAAAACGCGGAGAGATAGAGGGGTGATTTTAGGGCAATGCCAATGGCCATATTGCTAAAATGGGAGGGGGGACGGAGTAGGATAGATAATTCCCACTTGGTATTGAAAACACCAAATAGGGATGGATTGCATCTAAGTTCTGTTTTAAGTTATCACTACAAATGGGTTCTAATTCGCTGCGCGAATTTCGGTCTAATTTTCATTTAATTCTCCGCGAAAGGAGGGTTCTTTTTGAGCGGGGGAATTATTTGTGACTTCATTTGCGCAATTAAATAACAATTAAATTAAATATCATTTTATTGGTTTGTTTGTTTATTTCTTTCTTTATTTATTGATTATTATTTACTCATTATTTATTTGTTTGGTTGGTTGGTAAGCTGGTTGATTATATGTCTGTCTGTCTATTTTTTTAATATGTGTTTTCTATGCCTGTTATTAACTTCTCCAGATCAGTTATTCTCAAAATGAATAAATTATTTTTTCTTTTTATTAATCTTTTCAGTGGGAAGTACGAATTTTACATTGGCGACCAGACCTTCGACAATCCCACGTACGACAACGGTGACCTTAGTTATACGAACGCCGCGTATGCGCCCACCGCCGACGCAGAGAAACAGGAGACCAGACGGCTTACCTTAGATGATTACTACCGATAGCAGTCACTGTGACTTTTTTGGTGGGGGGGAAGGGGGTGGGGGGAAGCTGGTGGGCTGAACAGTTGCGCACTGTGCAGTTAAACGCAAGTGGCTATGTTTTGTAAAGTAAATTGTATAGTTAACAGATTCCGCAAACTGTTCCTTCACTAAAGGGAACTTTGGAAAGTAAATTAATAGATTTAATAACAAAGTAAATCCATCTAAAATTGTTTTTGTGATTCAGCTGTGATCAGCTGGTTTCCGCTTCTAGGAGTAAAGTTAGTTATTCAATGAACTTTTTTAAATGGGGCGGCAGTGAAATTAGAAAACGTTAATTTGTTTCCGTCAATTTTATTGAGAATATCTGCGGCCGCATCACCTGATATTATAATTGACTATTTATTTATTTTTAACTTCCGGTTGTTCCTGTCAAGTAGCTTTTATTGAATGTGTTGTGAATGGGCAAACAGATCGCGTCGTGGTCTTTTATACAACCCTTGTGTTTTTAGTTCGAGTTAACTCCCGCCATTTACGTGTTGCGTTAATCATGTACTGCGATCGTTCAGTTTTTAAACAACATTCTTAAAACCACCACAAGGCACAACAGACTGGCAAAGACGGCGGTTAAAAAAAAATTTTTTTGATCTCACTGCTGGTCAACTGGGAAGTAGATGACGTTTTCAATGAGCTGCAGTCTGAGCGCATCTTTACTGTAGTCAGTGCTACAAATGCCATATGTACAGCAGAGCCCCGGAAATAGGACCGCCAGTGGGACTGAAGTGAAGTGGTTCGATTTTTGGGTTGGTCGTATTTACTGGGTTCTTCAGAATGGCTTGAACTTGTTCATACTTGCAGAGTGGTCTGATTTGCCAGGGGAGAAGGGGGGTGGTCTACCCCGAGCTTTCGCTGTGATAGCTCAAGTTATAAGTTATGACCAGAAACACAGAAAAAAGTAAAATGATAAAAAAAAGAGTTGGACAATTGATATCCCAGCATCTATCCAAGACTGGCATACTGAAATGGATTTGCAGTTTGTCGTTAAGTATGAAACACGAATTGAAATATGTTAACAGAAAGAATTTGTTCAGATGAGAGTCTTGTTGAAAATAAACTTTTTAATATTAGCGAATTGTCCGCTAAGTATACGTCCAGGTAAGCCTTTATAACTGGATAAAACGAGGAGCGAATTTTCAACGCAAGGTAGTCTCTTCTGATTGTCTGTTAGCATTTGTAAGACTTTGGAAGAGCCAGCTTTATGACTTAGCACGGGAAAGCCTGAGACATAACCACTCGTGGGACTGAACTAATGTGGTCCGATTTGGGGGATGGCCCCATTTGGGATACTTCATAATGAACGGCCACTAGAACGGGACCATTGAACAGTGGTCCTGACTGCAAAGTGCTCCTACTTTCGGGGTGTTACAATGCCAGGATTCCGATGTAGTTTTCAGACATGTAAAAAATAGAGAGAAAAAGCTTTAGAAAATTCACACAGAAGGAATGTTAGATAGAGGAAGTGACACCAGAAAGCATGGCAAGTGGTCGAGTCACCTAGAAATAAATAAAAGCTGACATTTTATTCATGACATGGGATGGTGTTCAAGATCAAACAGTAATGCATCAATTATAACTTAAGCTGGAAAAATATTTATATACGAGCATTACGGAGAAATATATATCCGTAAATTGCTCATAAAAAATTAGTTATGTTTTTTATTACTTTTTTACTTTTTTTCTTATTTTTTTGTTTTATTTTTTATTATTATTTTTTTGCAATAATCGTAGTGTCATTGTATGCCCGTCAGTTTAACAAATTAAGCAGATTTACGAGGAGTAGCATGAATTGCTGCTGAAAGCATGACTATTATTAAAATGTGTATTTCCAACAACAAAAATTGTCATTGTTTCAGTTATCAGTACTCCCTATACCTGGAATGCAATTTGTTAAACAAAGCGAGAGAAACTGTGCTGAAGAGGATTCTAATATAAGCGATGTTGCTATGTGTGTAATAACTGTATAAAAGTGTACAAGAGTCGTAGATGTAAAGCAATATGTGACGAAATGTTAGTTTTGTCCAGTGCCATATTGAATTAAACCATCATGTTCTGTTCGTTGTGTGGGGTTTTTTTTATTAGTAGATAACACTGCGGATGGTGTAAGCCGTGGCGTATATCGTTAGTCTGCCCCTCAACTAATACAACTTTTCATATTTCACTGCCTACAGATCGGCCCCGCCAAATAATAAAATCAATTTTAAGTTTTCTCATTTCAAGTTATTTGAAAGTATATTAGGTTAGGTTTTTTTCTCACAATTTGATCCTTGCTTTTTGGGTTCAAGTTGAAAACACGTTCACGTAAGTTTTTATCAGATTTTCTCATCCCATTTTATGTAATCTAATTCCGAGTTAGATGAAGACTATCTCAAGCGTAAATACAGGATAAATTTACAGAAAAATCGTCGATTCACTTCCTTGAGACGACGTGAAAGAGAAATTAAAGGCCCCGTCAGATTTACATCACATTTATGTATAAAAAGTAATTACCACAAAATCCCTCAAAATATTCTTTTAAAAAGCTTGTTAGTTTATCACCATTACTGCCTGAGTTTTTGTAAGATTATATTTGCTATGTACCAAGACTGATAAGCAACTTAAACTTGGTCTTCAGCGTTATCCTCTAGGCAATGCGTGTTTAGAAAAACTTAACACAGGGCGTTTATATACTGAGGCCGGTTAGTTCAGCTAAAAGAGATGACAACTTGGGGGTTTTTTTTATAAAGGTCGTTGGCCACGAGAAACAGGTGCAGGCAAGAAGAAACTTGTGGACGTTTGAATTATTAACAGGTAGAAAGCTTTCCCTGTGCGAAGCTCTCTTTGGCGTCGTTCGAGTGATTAAATCACATCATAAGACCAAAGAGCATTAGTGAAAAACCATGTCTTCTTTGTTAAATCTCGTACAGCGAAAAGGGGACATAAAATGTGGAGTGAAATCAAACTCAGACCAGTAGACAATACGAATCAACGTCAGCTTTTGGGTGTTTATTGAAGTCGAAATAACGTCTACCTTCCGACATTGGATAGACGTCGATTATTCGATATCTAATCAACGTCATGGCTACCATTTTCGGTGAGCGATAAACAAGAAAGTTGTTTTTTGCGAGTCCGTCGTTGATTCAACGTGGTACCAAAGACCTTATTTAGGCGTTGGAGAAAGTTACATTTTGGTTGCAACCAGAAGGATCGCCAAAACAACGTTGCTGTCCCAACGTTTATTTAACGTTGCATCAAAGACATGGTAAGACATTGATCTTTGGTCGTGACCAATCACAACCAGAGTTAATGCTGTGGTTTGGTCGGGTCGACGTAGCAATCTCAAATCGATGTTACGACCATAGAATGTTTACTGGGAATGCGACACCGCATTCACGATTCATGCCTTTAACTGCAGCTTGAAATCTTGTATTTGTGGAATTACCAATGTAACACAAAAAAGTACTTTTTGAGGAATCAAAGGACCCAACTGCAAATGCGACCAACTCACAAATAGGACCACTTTTCAAAAGTCCCTTTCCATGTGCCTTCCATTTTGAAGAACCCCATAAATAAAATTTTCAAATTTACGTAATGATCCCACTAGAAAAGGACACCTGCTAGACATGATTGCAAACACATTTTGTCATGCAATCACTTCTGTACTTCATTACTTAGGGCGCATGGAAACGACATAAGAAAGAAGAGCTAAAGCTGTGGTTTCGGACAATATATGGAAACACTATATCCATAAACTTGCCCTCTTTACTCTTGGTGAAACATAAAAAAAGAAGCATCTTCATGTTAACTTGGGAATGAAGTAAATTTTTTTTTTCGAGGGATAGATCAGGGCTTGGCATGGCTAAGGACACGAGGGCAAAAGTGCCACTACGTGTGGTTGATTTTAATGCAGTCCGTCAAGCCCGTTAATGAAGAAAACAAGTAAAAGGAACATGAAATAGCTGGCCGCAAGCGCCACAACAGCACCCTTGGGATGCCGTTTGCATTGCCTTTAGGCAATGCCGTCCTTGTGTGAGCAAAGTATTACGTCAAACAATGCCCTACAGGCGTGAAGAAAAAAATTAACGGACACGTTACAACTTGGTTAATGATAAAATTGGATGTTGATTTAAAGTCTGTTGTTTTTGAGCTGTTCCATTGTCGTATCCCCTGTAAGGTAGAATCTTTTCAGGTTTGCATCATTTCCTATGTATGATGTAACTTAAAACGAAAATGCAATCGGCGATTTTTTTAACACAAGGATTTCTATCTTTTACCATTTGAAGCTGTTGGAAAATGACCAAATTTCATTGTTGTCTAAATGTCAGAAATTACGGTGTTTCCTTTCAGCAGACCTATCTAACACGTTAACATCCCGTCTAAAGTATTGACTAAATACCTTGAGCAAAAGAAATTTTTGTGCGAGGTTTCAGGTGCTATGCCATTAGGAAATTTAGAGCATACTACTTAAAGGAAGGATGTTGTGGAATATTTTTATTTTATACCAGTAGCAACGGAAAAGCTCTGCTAATTGAGTGCAGAAGCGATCTTAGACAAGCACAAGTTGACTTTGAAAATGTTCCCAGTAAACATTGCAACGTTCCCCAACGTTGGATAGACGTCGATAATCCGACATCTAATCAATGCTGCGTAAAGGTTAAAATGGAAGTCTGTCGCCAAACGTTGCATTAGACGTTGGTAAGTGACGATGTTTAGAACCCGGAACAACTACAGCTAGAATGGCCATCTTGGCAACGACAATCATAACGTAGTCACCCTCCATTAGAGTATACACCTTTGGGACATCCTGTACCCCAGGATATGAAAAAAGTCGATTTCTAAGACTTTTTCAAAAGTATGTGCGAAACAACTTGCACGCTCCTAAAATTCTCATAATTTTAGTCCTCGTTTCGATTCATTTACGATTTATGGCTTCTGGAAATTAAGTTTGGAACTTTATCGCAAGTGTTTATTGAATGTCAAACAAAAGACCTCAATTTTAAATTTTTCAACTTGATCTATGGCACATAAATTGAATTATCTAAGAAGTTATGATGATAGAGAAAGGTATTAGCTTCTCAAGTGTATGAATTGAATGGTTGATTTCTATATCCAAGCAATGATAACTACGGGATACATCACGTGAATACATCTGTGAAATCTGCTGAAATCTGAGGAACCGCCATTACAAAGCAGATCCACTTTATTTGTAATGTCTTTGTGTTGAAGCTTAGCTTTATGGAGAATATTATCAAGAATACGATTATCAGGGATATCGTTATCAGGAACATGATTATCGGGAACATGAGTATTTCCAAGCAATCTCAAACTCACTAGGGTTACACAGATGTGATTCGTGTACCCAGATCTTTCCTTCTACTACCTCATGAGATTGCCACTTGCACACCTTGTGCACTCCTCTCCCAGTCAACCTGTGGGAGCACATGGGTAACCCGCTTCCCGCTCGTGAGCCTACGGGTTTTACCTGACTCAATCAACTTAACTAGATAACATAAGAGTCTGCTTGAGAGTCTCTGCGTCTGTGACGCCTTGTGTGGCACAACAAACAAGCCGTCTTTCTTCTCTACTGGGTGGGATGCGTCTGAAGGTAACCCCCCTCGCCTCGCTCCTTCGAGTTCTTACCTTCCCACCGCAATGATTCTTGTACCCTTTGCCTTTGAAAATGCAACATACCAAGTATATATGCTAGTCCTTGTACATCCTCGGCACTGAGTCTTGAGTGTAATCCTTTTCAAACATAAACGAATAAGTGAATTGCGGGATTGCAATTATTAGTCTCTTCTGTTCCCGGCTACGTGTCTCCTTCGTTCTGTAGGCGTACTTGATAGTGTGTGTATTGGGCAGAGCAGATTGCATATTTGCCTCCTTCTCCCCTGTCGTCTAGTGGGACAACGCCACGGGGTGGTTTCTGAGAAAGTTCCCTCACAGTGTATTCACCATGTGCATCTTACCCAGTAAGTCAGCCCATTAAGCCGGGTTCCCCGAAATACGAGTCACCTCTTACGCCTTACGGTTGAAGTTGAAGTCCCTTCTGGTTGAAGTCCCTTCTAAGCTGCTCTGCCTTTCCTCCTCCATCTGACTGAAAAGTGTGGTAAAGGGTGATGATTCCCCCTTAGTACCAGTTGGCTTTTTATGACTCTGTGTTGCTCTCGGCAGGCTTAGCCATGATTATCGATGTGATCGACTCCGCCTCTTGTGAGAGCTTATGTAGCGACACCCACGTGCTCTCCCCCTGTAGGTTGGGGGAATCTTAAGAATACACACATTGCTTTCTGTTCCGTGCATGAGGCGACTGATAAGAATTTCTTTATAACTCTACTTTACTATTTCTTCATTATTCCTCCTTTATTCCTACTTGTTCTTTTAACAAGTGCGTCCTAATAGTTGGTTAAACACCAAACAAGCAAACGAAAAAATCGTATGCTTTCCTCTACGGTGCGGCTGGGGGTGCTTCTTGCTTTTGCTGGTTTTGTGTTTCCAGTGCTTTCTGGACGACTTGCTAAAACCAGAACTTAGCCCAGACGAGACCGCTTCTGTTCAGGCCGTAATGGTGTGCCAGATGTTTTCCCCATTGACTCGTTCACTGGCGCCTCAACTGAAGACATGGTGCGTGGCCACAGTTCTTTGATTTGTGTTTTTTTTTTGTTTGTGCTTATCTGTTTTAAACGTACCAAGCTTGATCCGGGATGTGTCTACAGACTACACGTGATGATGCCGTAACGAATTTGTTCACTGTACTATGTCGCGCAGTCCCGGCAGTCGTCTTTAAGACCGGCGTTAACCTAAAGCCTGTGGTTTGCTATGTAAACCAAGACAACCGTAGATTGCACATCCCCCGCCGGGCTCATCTACACTATATATATATTTTTTCTTCCCTTAAGGTATAGTAAACGGTGAATAGTTTCAAAGATATATGGCCTGGATAAAGACGGTTACAACAAGCATTTTCTACCCAGCAAACAACGACGTCCTTTTTGGTTGAAAAAAGGTTGTATTTTGGTCGCGACGACTTCACAACCATATTCTGGCCTATTACCCTAAAACCCGACTTTATTCCGACGAGGCGACGTCGGTTTTCTGACGTCATTCCGACGTTGCAAAAACGACCAAAAAGCGATGAACATTATTATTGCTTACCGGAAATGGAAGTCATTTTGAAAAAGAGGAAGAAAAACCGTAATTTTTGCATGAAAATTTTAGAATTTTGTAGGTACTTTTCTTCCTAGATTGTAAAAATTTGGATGGAAAATGCTTTCGTATGTGTTTTACAACAGTAGTTGAATAAATATTTATCTATTAATTATATAACTCTAGTCAGTTTCAGGTCGGAATCCGAGGTCGGTTCCAATTTCATATACAACCTACAACCGACTTAATTCCGACATCGGATTCAGGTCGGAACCCGACGTCATTCTGACTTCAAAAAACCGACGTCGGTTCCATTTCATATACAACCAAAACCGGCACGTCAGTCCGACCTCGAAAACGTCGGGTCACGACGTCAACCCGACGTCATTCTGACGTCTTAATGTTTGCTGGGTACTTTTGCATGCTTGCTTTGTTCGCAAAAAACTTGTTACTTTGAGTAAGAAGGGTATTTTAACAGAAATGAAAATTAATAAATACGAAGTGTTCCCTACCATGGCAAAGTAACAGCTTGTGGGATAGTTTATATGCATATGTAGAGGTACTGATGGTCTGCATAATATACATGGAACGTAGCATTATCGCCCACAGGACGTGAACTGAACATTAAATCAAGATAGCCGCCATGCCTATGAGTCGGACCAAAGTCTGGCTGCTTTAGATTGAACGTTCATATCATTTGAGAAAGTTTTTCACGTTGCACTGTATCTAGATTGAAGTCACCACAAATGACAGAAGGAAATTTATTGAGTGGTAATGAATTTAGCTCCCAAACTTTATCACAAAACAGACGTATAACCTGACGCTACACAGCTTCACTTTATATACTTTTCAACTGTGGAGTTTTATTTGTCTACGGTGAATAGAAACAAAGATACAGCCTGGACAAACTTGTCTAAAAACAACATAGTCTAAATTGTAAAAAAATCGCAAAAATTACATTTTTAAACAAATAATAAATAACCTAACGCTGCACATCTACCCATAAATTTTCTACCTGTAGGGTTTTATTTGTCTACAATGAACAGTAACAAAGATACAGCCTGGACAAAGCCCTTTTTTAATTTCCAAAATTACATGTTTTGAAAAAATCGAAAAATAATCTAAAGTTACACAACTACGTTATATACTTTCCTGCTGTAGGGTTTTATTAATCTCTGAGGAATAGCAACAAAGAAACAGCCTTGACAAAGAGAATTGCTTATGGAAGTACAGACGGACAGGCGGACGGACACGAGTCGTTTCTATATCCCCCGCCCCCGGCTACAGCCGTGGATAATAACGCAGAACGTGTATCAATAATATGCTACACTGGCATTTTTGGCAGGTATCGCTGTTGGTAACGTTAAATTTGGTATGTGCTACTTCTGGTAACACTAGCGGCCCCGCGTGCTACAAACGAGTAGTTTGCGGGAGAAAAAAATGAAAAAAGAACAGCTATTCTAAATCTGGATGAACACAGGGTTACCTATGGTTTGTTGAAAACTTTTGTACTACAGTGAAATTAATTCACATGATTATTTGAAGTTGTATTTCAGCTGTGTTACGGGAACAGAAAACATAGGACTGTACTTTTTAAAGCAAGGCCGAACCAATGGCAGCTGCAAGGTATTTGTAGGAACAAAACTGTCTGATTTCTGTGAGAAACAGGCATTTGATATACTCTCTATTGCACAGTATAGTAATACAAACGGTTCCAGTGAACTCCAAAGCATTCTTGCAATTCAACAAATGGACCGGATATTTGTCGAACTTGACGGAGTACATTTCAAACGAGAGTGTCCATACACGGTAATTACCTTTGTTCACAGGAAGATGATGTATTAACTCACATTTCTTGCAACCAACTCTCCATTTTCGGGTTAATTAGTTTTGCTCTGATGAGATACCAATGCAAAGGAAATGAAGGAATGTGAATTACTGGGCATCGAATTTGTTAAACACGAGTCTCAGTCAACCCATATACATACACACACAGCACACCCACACACACCCACACACACACACACACATATATATATATATATATATATATATATATATATATATATATATATATATATATATATATATATATATATATATATATATATATATATATAATGCTTTTGAAAATAGTCTGCCCCTCTTATCTTCAACATTTTCACCGTGTATATAGACTACCGCAAAATATACTCAAGGGATTTTCTTCGTTTTTTTGGATCGCAATATTGTGGATTATTCTAGATTAAGGGATTTACGGATTATCATATTTCTCCGGTTTTCGAATCGCGGAAGGGCAGAGAGCAGGGATTTTCCAGATAATTGCTGTGAGCTTGAAATATGTGCAGACTAATAGGTTTGAATGTAACGACTGAAGCAAATCATTTCTATGGTTAATAAGCCAGTCAGTTATAAGTGATTAATTGAGACATTCACTTTTATCAGACTTTGAAGTGACAGATATCAACAAACAGCAAGGCGACAAATAAGCAACTGTTTTAACTAGGCATTTATTTGGTCACTTCAGTATTTTGTCAATATCAAAGAGCAATAGCCCATAATTCCTTCTTTTTATTTCGGTCTATTTTTTCATTCCCAATTTCATAATGATGCTGTGCAAAGAAACCCCCCTGCTCCAAAGATAACTTTAACATTGAAATCAATGGCGAGAGCAGTTTGTTTGCACGGATTTATGTTTGAACACAACACCGGCAGTACCCACTGTTAAGTCAAGGGAATGAAAAATGCAAAAAAAAATCAGATGTGTATTTAAAAACTCATTTATTTTTTTTAATATATACATTTTACATATAAGGTCTAAAATGTTGAAAATAAAATGGCCAATAAATGCAAACTGATTTCTAACTAGTAGTGAACTCGGGTAGATAAGAGACTAAAACACGCCTTGTTGAATTACAAACGATATATAAATCGCAGCCTTAAAATATTTGGCAGATCCCCGTAGTGCTTGGAGTTTCCCTCTCTTTAATATTTTACAAACCTACAATTCCTTTTTGGGGTGGGGGTAATGTTAAGAATACACCCAATGCGTTCTGTTCCGTGCATGGCGTAAGACGCGGCTAATCGGAATTTCTTTCTTTCTGACTCTTCTTTTACTAGTTCTTCATTCTTCCATCTTTTTTCCCACTTGTTCCTTTAGCAAGTGCGTCCCGATATACCCATCATAGTGAAACACCAAACCAACAAAACAACAACACACCTACAAAATTTGTTGGCATTTTTATTTTGAAAATGTGAGTCTGGTTTGACTGAGAATCCGGCAGATTCTCCACTAGCATTTTTATGTATACCAGATCCCCGGAATAGGACCAACCCAAAAATCCAACCAGTCGGCCAATCGGACCACTTTTACTAGAACCGACATTCTGCGGCTCATTTCTTTATTATGGAACCCGCAAATCGGACCATCCTGCTAGCTTGTGCAGGACCACCTGTGCTATTCCCAAATATCATTGTCAACAATCACGAATAGGACCGGTCACACAACAAAGCACTCGTATGCTGAATAAGCAACAGTCGGTGATTGGAGGGATCATCCGTTCATTGAAGTTAGGACTGGGGCCCATACATGTAACTCAGTTGAAAATCAGAACATGTAAGGTACATAAAAGACTTGTTTGAACAAAACGGTCGCTATGTAGACTGAATTGCAATGTAAGGTTTTAACACAGAAGAAATGCATCCCCAGTTTTAATTAGTAATTTGCAACTGCATTTAAGTTGTCCTTTGAGACCCTGAAATTAACTAGATAATTTCCCTATTATATTTATGTGATTTACCCACGAAAAAAGCTAAATTTTTTTGTCTTTATTTCGGTACTTAATTACATTTAACAGATAAAAATGATAACGTATGTCTTTTTATCGACTTTCATGCGGGTGTATTATAGATAATCGTGCACTCCTATAATATAAAAACTGTTCGATCCCCAGATATAGGACCACCCCGGAAATCGGACTCCTGTCGCTCAGTCGCAAGGGTGGTCCGATTTCCAGTGCTCTGGCGTGCTTGGGGTGGCTTCTAAATGCACAAGGACAGGGAATCCTGTTGAACATTCTATATACAAAAACTGAAGTATTTGTATTTGTAAATTTGTAAAGAAATTGTAAACACTTTACCTCACACAATAGCATAATATGTCAGAGTACGGCAAAGGTGCAGAAAGTATGAGCTAGTTTATTGTAGTGTAGTGGAGTATGGTATAATACAGCCCAAAGCAAAGTGTAGTACAGCGTAAAAGGTATGGATAAGTACAGTGTAGAATAGTATGATGAAGAATAATATCGCCATTACTCAATCACAAAGCTACTTTACAACATTTACCGAATATTGACACTACTGTACGATATGTATCGTATCAACAAAAGAAGCACCTGTGTGTACATGTAAAAGCATATCTCTCTATCTTTGCGTGGCAGCACATGCATCAGCTTACTTCACTTACTACTCTAAATATGCCATTAACAAATGCCTCACGTGACACTGTTTTTGTTTCACCACGTCTGGAATTAAGATATGTCGTTTCCTGTCTAGCGTTCAATTTGCAAATTATGCATGCAGTACAGATTACACAAAACACAATTTTCGTTATGCTTGGTGTCTTGAGAAATTTCTTACCGTGAACAGTAAGAAGTATGAAGTTGTGTTTTTCACAACAGAAAATATGCCAAGGCATAAATATTGGAAATGCTTTGATAGCTTTAAAAGATTGTTGTCCATTTTATTCCATTAAGGTCTGAAACAAGAAATTGTAAGTTATGTAGTTTTGTAAACTTATTTACTTTAAACGCTTTAGCATGATGGCATTTTATATAAACAGCATAATTGTTTTCACGGAGACTACGTTTTTCTTGTGTTATTTTAGAAGCCTTTAGTATTTAGTTGTTTATACTCAAGTGCACTATAAATCAATTATATTAAAGAACATTACTCAGTGCGAAGTCTCCAGGTATCTAAAATAGAAACAGCCACTAGAGTAAGGTTGGAATGGTGCTTTGAATTCTGAGGCTTCAGTAGATGACAATCATCTTAATCCATATCAACAACAACAGAGGATATGTGATCAAGTTAAAAACCCAGAGGTAAAACCTGATGAATGATATGTTGTAATTCAATTACGTATATTTTTCAATGGTTATTATTTTGTATGAAGAAATCCTGCATTCTCCTACAAATCAACTCCCCAAGTCATTGTCCGTAGAGGAGTAGAATGTCGTGTGTACCTATCTTAATGTATACATTGACGGGTTTTATTTGTATCAATCAATATAAGTATCTATGAATTTAAAAATAAACCAGATCATCACACTAAGCGCATTGTCAAGAATTCTGAAAAAGTAACCTGGTTTTTTAGCCTCGAAATGTATAAATCTGCTCATTAATTGGATTTCACGTTCTGAGAATACACTCACCTGCATTACCTCGCAACGGACATGCAAAATTAAGGCATAATTATACCCCGATACAACTCCTGTGTACAAAGCCTTCTTTCAACTTTGCTTCATTTGAAAAGCATGTCCTTACATCAGTTAGTTTTCATTTTGTTGTTTAATTAAGAAGAGCACAAAAGCTAATGTTTTAAAGAAAATTAAGTGTAACATTAAAGTTACAACGCAAATTATGCAGGTAATAAAATCTGCTAAAACAAAGTGAGAAAATAATGAGAGAACCAAAAAGCGAATACATTTTCAAAGTGGCACATGAAAGCACACACATTCTTAAATAAATTTATTGCGATTTGCAGCTTTGATGTTGCACAAAAACTTGGATTGGAGGCTCTGCGATCTTTCGCTTCACACTATTTTATCTTGTTGGTGAGTGAGCACAAGAAGCAGCGATAGCTGACCTTATCCTATTCTTGTAAACTTTGTCACAAACCAAGAAAAACAGAAAACCCAATAAAGCGTGTGAAAAATGGAATGTTATAAGAAACAAATTTGCTTAATGAATTGTGAATTACAGTAATCCAGAACAATCACAATAAACTGTGGTTCTACCCAAGCTGTAAGGTAAGCATATGTCAATAGTACATTCTTAAACAGAAAACAGAAAAATGAAATTCCCTTGTTTAAGTTTAAATAATATTCTAAGGCTTGCTCAGCGAAATAGAAAAATTGTGTCTAACGAAATGTGATGAAAGTTAGATGTTGTTGATCTTCAACAAACAATATGTTTATAAACGGCCAATTTTGAAAACCATTTTGCTGGGAAAACTTCTAGAAGTTTAATAATGACGTCAATAATAAGACATAAAAGTCGGGGGTTTAACGCTTTGGAAAATTTTAACTATAACTATAACCAGATCATTTGCACTTCTTGCACTTGTGTTATAGACCGAGAAGTAAAAGAAACTGCTTTTAGCTTTCCTGCAATATTAAAATAGAAACGTTTCTCTAAAGTGTTCATCTTGTGTAAATGACAGTCTGACCTCTTTGCATCAGTGATGTGTTGACTTTGCTCAATTGCGCAATCACCATTATTCAGTCTTAATAGCTTGCAAAGAGATCCAAAAATGGCCTCTTTTTGGTCTTTTGTGTAGAAAATGTATAAGCACTGATGTCATACAGCCATTAATGGGTGAACAACTTGTTCAATTCCTCATGTTTTCATGTTACGTTAAGTAGGGCATTCTCTTGCGTTAGTGCTAGTTTTGAATTGACAAAAATGCACAAAGAAACTTTTAGAGGAAACAATAAAAACTAGGAACGTAGTTGACAGAAAAAGCCAGTCTACTTCACACTGAATTTAATGATTTTAATCTGCACAAGAACAAGATGTCGTTTGAAATCTCAACAAATGTTTTGCTATATGTAGTTCTGTATGAAAAGAGTTGCTATGGAGAATTATAATGCGAGTGATTTCGCATATTTGTAACAGTACTTATGTACAGTTTGAAAACTTGTATCATTTCTGACACTGCCGCTAAATCATTGCTTACAATACAGCAACTAAAACCACCACAATAACAAATTTTCATTAAGTTTGAACTCAGGAACAGTTTGGCTACCCAATGTTTATATTTCGCCTTTTAGCAAAAAAAAACAAAGTTTTATAAAAATTTATCTTTTTTCAATTACAGCAATAACTATAAATCGGGTTGTTAATATGCCCTGGTCCATGGTAATGTACTCATCAGTGCTCAAAGGACTATCTAGATTCTGCGATACACAATCTATCATTGCTGGTAGAACGCCCCCACTGGGTATCGACGCCTTCCGGAACAATGTCATCCACGTATTCTCACACTATTCATTGATAAATAAATCCAATGGCATGCATCAAGAACCGTCAGCCTTTCGAAAAGAACGGCCACATCAATTGTATTAACCAAAAGCACTTTCTTTCCTCATTTTTCCTGTTTGTTCCTTTTCCATTCGACTGTAATGCAAATTTTGTCGATGGTTCGAAAGCACCTTAGCTTTTTTTAACTATAAATGACCAAATGTTTTCTCGAACTTGCCCTTCGAATTGACACAAAGCGCAACAGTTCTTTTGATTTGCTTGCGTCCAGTGCATGTTTCTTTCCTTACAGATAACGATCTATCCGGAAGAGCTCAGTAAAATATTCCTGCCTGGTTCATGTTATAAATATCTGACTCTTGTGCATGCTAGAATGAATATCTGGCCCATAAATAAATCATGGTATCTTGCCCTGAAAATTCAACGACGGTTATCATGAATATCGCCTCGTTCTCCCTGCACATTGAAACATGCCATATTGTGCCGTTTTTTAGCGATCGATCCAAATATTGAGTTACTTTGAATTCGGATTTCTGTAATTCTGTTGCAAATCCAAAAACTTTTTCTTGAGTGATCGGCCAGGTAATGCTATGCTGTGCTTTCGAGCAACTTTAAGCCATTCTCAGATGGTTTGTATTTATGTTCATTATCATGTTCATAACAAAAACGTTTCTTTGTCTGGTGGGCGTTTTAAAACTGGTTGAACTTGAGATACGCTCACACCAAATTTGTCTTCTAATTGTCTGTCATTTAATTTGATTATTTCTACCTTATCTTGCAGTAATAGATCTTTTCGTTTTTTTTCTTATGCTTTCCATAATTTTACCGTCATTATTAATAATCAAATGTTTGTCTATACAAATATGACTGCAATTAAGGGTTAGAGTATAGGGATCAGGGAGTGCTTCCTGGCGTATATCAATTAAATTTAATATGGGGGTAATTATAATTCTTATCCCAGAGGCTCAAAGGACAATTTTAATACAGTTGTAAAGTGTTAATTATAACTTCTTATTATTAAACCTCTACCTGCGATTCAGTTTTCTGCAATCGCTTCGTCCTGAAAGAAGTCTTTGATGCACCTAACATCTTCTAATCCCCATCTCAGTTACAAACACAGTTTCAAACATCAGATCCAGGATGCAGAATTACAATCCATCTAATTCCGAATCATTAACTGTTGTTTATTCAGCAAACGAGTGCGTTGTTTGTTCTATTACTGGTGCTACCTGCCGGATTCAAAATGACATTTGGAACTTGGAAAAGTGCGCCTTTGGTCTAAAATGCGGGGTGGTCAAATTTGCGGGATTCTTTAGAATAGAATAGAAAAATTAAATAGAATAGAATTAAATAGAAATGAATGGTAATATACCGGTTATGGTGAAAGTGGTCTGATTTTCAAGTACAATTTTGGCAGTGGTCACATTATTGTGTAACGATTGATTATTAAATTTCGGCAGTGGTTACATTATCGTGTAAGTATATGCTATAAGTTGTTTTTAAAAGTCTGTCACATTAATCACAACATATTACATTGTCTAAAGCGACCTCTTTCGATTTGTATATTATGATACTGTTTGGTGAATGACTTTTAATATATATATATATATATATATATATATATATATATATATATATATATATATATATATATATATATATATATATATATATATATATATATATATATATATATATATATATATATATATATATATATATATATATATATATATATATATGCAATCAAAAATTGTAAAATTACAAAAATCCGAAAATGTTTGAATATATAACTGTTGTTACTATTATAATGGAAATGAGACCGTATTATTAACTGAAACAATTAACACATTTATTGTAAAGAGTTTGACAAACAAAATTTAAAATATTTAAAATAAGAAGCATTGAGTACAAAACCAACATAGAAAGTAAAGAGAGGAGCTTCAGAAAAAGAGTGGTTGTCTCAAATCTAACCTTGGCTGGTCACTTATCGGCAGGAGCTTATGAGGTTTACGAGCTTAATTGCGCACATGGGCAATTAGCCTTTGAGGCCACGGGAAGAATGTACAGCATCTATAACGGAGGGGAATTTGATACACAGCGCTCTGTAAATATGCTAAATTACTACATGACTTATCTATGTCAGTTATCTTATTTTGGAGTTCAATGAAAGTAGAGATAGCATGTAACATAAATTGTAGTGGAATTGAAGCTATAAATAACACAAAAATAAATTCAACAGTCCATATATAAGAATTTCCCAAATTTTTCTCAAATACACTGAATAGCAACATTCTCTCTTTCACTGTCAATTTATTTCACAAAAATCTACTCCAAGGTTATACATGTTTTTGATAAGGCGATGTAGCCATTGACTTGCCTTGTCATTGCTTGATTTTTATATAAGGAGCTTAAGTTCAACTGCACTCACATTATTTATAAAATGTTGTAGCGCTTTTAGTCCCCTCCTCTACACCCTAACATTTACCGAAACACATCAAAGCGCACAGTATCATCGATTTTGTTAATACTGTTTAGGTTCAACTTCGGCTATTACAGAGATCTACGAAGGAACATTTCAACTTTTCACATAATTAAGCCAAAGGGAGCTACCAAATATTCTCTCGAATGATTTCAGTTATTTATTTAAAATCCATTATTGAAATTAAACAACTGCAATGGCAGTTTTACTCTGACATGGATACAAAATGGCAAGGTTTTTATTGATTTAGTATTGCTTCCTCATACATAATACAATTATATCGTATTTTAGCATGACGCAATGACAATGCTATGTTTATTAACATAGCATAACATATTATTAATATCAAATTTTCATAGCAAAGCATTTAATTTTTAAGATGCCATTTATTGTTGTCTGTTCTGTAACGTTCCATCTGTTCTTTTGATCAACAGTGTTTTTGCTGTGTTCCACTAACAAAAATTTAAACAAAATCATTAGTTTACTGTTCATACATGTCAAACAAATTTCTTCTATTTTTAATGTCTTTTACGGTAACTTAACACTTAATTTCCAATTAACTAGATTTTTCTGCAAAATATCAAAATATGTTGATATTAAGTGTGAAGTCTGAGATCATAATACCTCTTCTTGAAAATAATTAATGTGATGAATGCCGGTCAAGAACGGTACAAATATTTTTCTATAATAGAAAAATAACAACCTCATATTCTAATACATTAATGATTTCAATATAAAAATTTGTTGGAGCTGTGATTGATTTTCTCGTACAAAACAAAAACAAGAGCAAAACCAAAAACAAGAGATGAATACAAAATCGTGATTACTTTTGCTCAAAGCATGCAATCATTTTAGTAAATAACAGGAAACACAGCTATGACTGAAAACTGTTGGAAAATTTAAAATTTATTGCAAAAATGTAAATTTTGCGTTATATTTTATTATTTCTTAC
Organism: Protula sp. h YS-2021; assembly: GCA_949752745.1. Lineage (NCBI taxonomy): Eukaryota > Metazoa > Annelida > Polychaeta > Sabellida > Serpulidae > Protula > Protula sp. h YS-2021. The sequence continues at coordinate 78,601,196 of OX457026.1, forward strand.
ATTATTTATTATCTCTCAATTATCTATGGTATCAAAGATAAATAATCTACTACCTGTTTTCTGGATATTTTTTTGTTTCTTGTGTGCGTTCTTTTCCAGTCTGCGTTATTTTAAGGTTTTTTTTTTACTTTTAAGCAATTTGAAATTCTATTATTTTTTATCGCTAGTAATATGTTTTTGGATTTTCTATAACTGACTTTTTCATGTCAGTTTATCAAGTGATTTGCAGTAAGTTGATTTCACTGAATAAATGTGTTCCTATTGCCGTGTACTTGCTGTTATCACAGCTATACCCGTGGTGTAAAAAATACACTTGTACAGACGTTTATTGCTATTGTATTGTAACGATATACTACGAAATAGACTTTACATCAAAAGCAACAATGTCACGCTTAATTAAGCATACGCTCTTAATATTGAGTGTGTCCTCATCTCATGGATCTTTCCAAATTCTGTATTTTGTGAAGTGCAATGCGATTCCATGCCTCCACAATCGCTTGTCTAAGTTCTGGAAATCTCACGGGTGGGATGTTCCGCTCGCGTAGGACTTTTCGAAGCATATCCCACACGTGTTTGATCGGCGAAAGATCCGGCGAAAAATTGGGTCAGTGCAAGACCCGGGCGTTATGCTTTTGAAGATACTGCTGCGTAGCTCTCGAGGAATGAGGACGTGCGTTGTTCTGCTGTAGAACTAGACCCTTTTCACGCACAAAAGGGACTGCCGATTGCTCCAAAATTAGTTCTCGATACTGTTCAGCGTTAAGAATACCGTTGACAAAACGGAGTTCAGTGCAATCACCGAACAATGTGCCTGCCCATACTGTCACACTTTGACTGCCCCGTCGGTCTCTTTCTTGAGCGCAGGCGTAAAAAAGCGCTCGTACGTTCGGTGCCAAGTGCAACGGCAATTCTCGCCAGGGGCGACGCAAATCGTATCGACGGAGCCTGTTTCTCAGTCTGGCTACAGACACGGTTATTATGAGTTCCAGGGATATGTCTGGCTGTGAATTTGAAGTGAAGAAAGTGGTCTCAGAGATGTGACAGAGGTATTCTTTGGTCCTGGGGGGTAATAACCCGCGCCATGCGGTAGACCCAGTTTCCTCTGAACGGATTCTAAGATCATAACCCTCTACATCCTTCGTTATGCCCATCCCTTCTGCCCCAAAAACACACAAAAGTAGACTATTAAGCTCAGAGTCTACGGAGAAAGTTGGAATTTTAACTCTGCTATTTACGAAGACATGAACGCCATCTTTACAAACGGAAAGGTCGGATGCACGCCTGCAGAACTCTCCCGTTTGAGCTCCCATCCCCCGCCCCCGCCTTCCCTCTCCGAGTCTATTATATCCAAAAAAAAACAGTAGTTGATCCAGCAGGCTTCAGCACCAGGCCAAGAAATGTGAGAAAGTGTTACCGCAAAGACACATCTTTTCCACAAAGGCAGTTTGTCATTAGCCTCAGACTATGTCACTGACTCATGACACACCCTGTCAAAATTCTCGCGAACAAGACATGACCTATTTCATTAGGCAGTCTGTTTCAGCGTGACTTTTTTGAACTTAAACGGTTAATCGTCTGCAAATAAATGCATACTTTTGAGGTTATCGTCCTGCAGGACATATAATTCATATTGGAGACGTAGATACGGGAAAAAGTATAATATGGAAAAATGTATAAGGGGATGTACCAATTCCTTGGTTTATATTAAATACTGTTTAAACATTCTTTGGACCGTGCGTATGTTGCCCCACTACATCTGGAATAATAAGAATGTTTTAAATGTAAAAATACAGTAATAAAAGCAATCTTTTAAATAAGTGTTGATTTGTTTGGAATTTTCACATAATTTACATGCACACAATCTCAAAAAGAAACAAAATTCAAGTGAAACTGAAAACCATAGACGTGGCGTTTTAGAGCTGACACAGGTATACCCTTTTACCCCCCAACACCAGACACATAAAATCGTCTTCCGTGTTTTAGGCAAATAGAGAGAGACGGCGTCTCTAAATTGTTCTGTTGGGAATGCTTGTTGACATCTGTGAGCCATGTACACAAGCAAACCCAGCAGTCATAATTGTCTTTCGTAGATTTCTCCATTACATTCGTGTTCCATTTTATCCATTGCTAGTTCACTTAATGAGGGCTACAACTGCTATAACTTGTGCTTGCGTATTAAAAGTGACATGAATTAAAAAACTGGTTTTTCGTTATATATTAAGTACAAGTAGCCCAACTTCAAAGACTTGATAAACCCTTGAATAAGAAAAAATAATGAACATGGAAATTAATTATCAACACCGAGCGTATCAAAACCGCCTTTTATCTAAACAAATTACAATAAAGAATTTATGCTGGTGCTATACCAAACTTCCTTACTATTTTAACCTAAATTACATACCATACTATGGGGTGGTTAATGACTTTATATGTTATGAGTTTATAGAATTTAACACAATAATAAATGTTTTTTTATAATTTCTAACAAGTGTTAAATTATTACTAAATGAATAAATGAAAGTGATGAAACTTTAAAATAAATCCGGGATCAAAGAGTAACTTTCAACAAATAAAGTTTTCTTGTTATCGTTACCAGGAAGAATTTCATGTTCATTTCTTTATCAATATTGTTATCGGCTGCCACTTATAAAATAAAGACGCTGACCAGCTGACCAGCTGACCAGGATCCAAACCAGGATCCAAACATCAAGCTTTCTTAACACCACCATGAATGGCTACCTAAATCCTCACTTATACAAATATGATGTGCTAAATACCAATAAGCGATGACTGAGAGCTGACACATAACTTTATGCTTTTGTTAGTTCTCTATTATAGGATCCAGTTCTGTTGATTGTTTTCTAAACTGCCGATTCGAAGTGACAGACAGTAAATACATTGGTCAATAAATTGTAATATCCGTGATTGTAATGTTCGTTCCGTAACCACATTTCCTGTGGCCAATTCAGCCCAGTGTCAGTAATTACAACAATTATGTGGCCATTTTTCGCCACAGTTGTCCGTCATTTCGTTCCTGCTGTTCGAACACTCTATATCCTAGCACAACCAAATCCTGCACATTTGTAGAACTTTATGTGAGTTTGTACCCCTTGCTGTAACTTTTCACCTTCGTTATCACTTTCAATGTCAAAATATGAGTAAAACGACCAAAATGGCCAGACAGATTACCAGCTACGGCCGATATGCTGAGTTCAATAAAATACTTGCAAACATCGCATTGTGCATAGAAATTATCACTACGGGCTATCCAGTATCTTCAAGGGAATGTTATGTTATGTTATGTTATGTTTTAGTTTAAAAATGTAATAAATTCTACCTGATATACAAGGGTTAAGGGTAAAGGGTTTTATTACGGTTTTATACGGTTCTTTTTAAGAAAACTTTTGAACTAGCAAAAATGGTTTGAACGAAAGGTTTAGAAATCTTTGAAAACCAATCAGGTATCTGGAAAGAACCAGCAAACCAAATCACGCTGATAAGTTTGTGAGATTCTAATCTCAGGAAGAAATTGTTTTAAGAGTGTTGTTTTCGTCTTTGCTAAAAATAGGATCTTGTTTTCGTCAGAATGAACAGACTGCCAGTGTATTGCTAAATTGTCAAACTTATTTGAATATTAAATTCTTCTGGATTTTATTCAGCATTTATGACATTACAGACACTTGCTCCATATGTAAAAATGCTAAAATTGTAATTTAACAAATCGCGGAGAAGGTCAGAGATGAATGAATGCCGTGTTGATGAGGTCATGTCAATGTACCGGAATAATAGACGTCAATTGTTTCATACTAAGGGCCTTTCATCAAATTAGACTATTGGTAATAACAACACGAAACTTTCTGAGTATAGCATAAGAGAAGAAACTTGTACATTGTGATGCAGTGCCATTTCATTTATTCATCAAATCAAAGTAATAGGTACATTTACAGCCCTGTTACTTTAAATTCACACCTTTGTTTCCAGTAATAAACACGACAGCACAAATTATAGTTTTATGTGCAATGTTATACAACTTATGTACATAATTTTACACTACTATTGCTTCATGAGTGTTTTTCAGCTAACTCTGTCACATTTCCAATACAAGCATGAATTGTTGAGCTTCGAAGTTTTCTGTCCTCAGTATTAATTTACGTCTTCATTGCAATGTAATCATGCCAGCCTGCTTACCTAGAAACATCGGAGTGACTGCATATTACCTCCTTCATGTATATAACGCATACAAGGCATTCAAGTTGGTCAATTTATTCACTCTTTCCTGGAATTCTGAGACGTGAGCCAGATTATTTCGTGTTTTATTGGTTGAGGAAAATATTGAGAAACACGACAAGACTGTGACTAAACTTATCATATTTTATTAACCCTGGCTTTTATTACAGCCCCGTTTAGAAAAACATACTTTACATTTCTTTTCACCTTCATGCTTATTTATTTCACAGATTACTTTATTGACTTCGCTTTGCAAGTGACCGCGCCAGGTTCACTTTTACAACACAAAGTTATGCGAGATGCAATGTGCTTATCCCGATTGATGGTCTGTACACTTCATTATTGTGGAAACAGTCACCGTAGTTTTACTACGCAACATAGAAGGAAGAAGCTCTGATTCCACAATACCCATCTGGAAAAGTGTAAAAATCTCTTTTACTAGGTAGCTTAATTACCCAATGTTGTTTCTTGTTGCCTTTTCCTTTTAGACATAGAGCTTGTTATCACAAGGATTTCTTTTTAGGTCTTGTATAAAATGTATATTTAAGAGAGTTTATAGCAATAAAAGGAATAATTAAGTGAGCATCTGCTCTCATAGCCTTTTGACATGGCAATTGTCTGCTAGGATATCTTAGTGAATTCTCACACGTATAAGTTGTTTTTGTCGAAAATTAGATTCAGTGAGACGATGGAACATTGGGACTCGTTACTAGAAAAGATGACAACTATTCTTATTGCTTTGTTACACATCTTTTGTAGAAACCTTACATATAAGAACAAGCGATTTTAGATGCTGAGGCTTTCTGTAAAATTTCAAATTGTGAAATTTAGTTGATATGAAAAAGTGTCTGAATCCATGAAATACAAACGTAATTATTTGGAACGTTTCAAAACAAATGGCGTTTCCTGGATGTTAACGCCAGGAAATACAATAAGATTATAGTTTTGAAAAGCAGTAGATGGCCAAATAATCACAGATCTAGTACATTCGGATCTCTATAAAGTTCAACAACACAAAAAAGACAATACAATCCATTCACTTCGGTGCATTTTAGGTACAAAAGCTGTTCTTCCATGACTTATGTATGAAGCCATGGCTTATAAATAAAATTATATGTGATGAACTAAAATTGAACATTCGTCTGCCATTGTTAAATCTACCAAAGCTTTATTGAAAACCTAAATGATTTTGGCATAAGGCTTATTGAAACTTTCAACTGAGATTTATGTAATTGACAAGAAATAACTAGAACATAAATCTTTAGAGCTCCTAGTGGAAAAGATATTGTTCGAAGTTTTATAGCAGAAAGTTGTTAAAAGTTAAGATTCCCAGAAGGAAACATAGATGGGTTACAAAACGTTACATTCAGAGAGCAAGTAAAAAGGCTGATTCATATACACATTATAAAATGACGGTTTGGAAAAGAAATAACCATTTGGGTACAAAGATAGTGTTTTAAGAGCTATCCAAATGTCACAATACCGACTAAAGTACTCGCAATTAATAGAATAGTCTCCAGATTACTCAAAATGCTTCAGGTCAGTAATTCTCTTTATATGAGCAGTGGAAAGAAAGCATTTTGAACGATAACTTTTATCGCTCGAAAGTGAGCGACAACATTTTTAACGGTGCTTATAGATATAAGTATTTCTGATTCCATGTTTATATGAACATTCTACTGTTAAATTGCAAAAAAAAAAAAACCATTTTTTTCTTGTGTTTTTGCATCTGATCATGTCGGTATTCTTCTATGAAAAAGGCCTTGAATTGTAGTACAGTGCTTCATTCATATCTTTTACATGACATCTATAACTAAATTTAAAATAAGTAATTTTAGATATATAAAATTCATTCAAGTTTTAAGCTATTAAAACCATAACAAGCATGAAATAATTCTAATGATTCTGAGTCAATATGAGGCAATAATGCTCTGACAAATGTTGCACTTTAACTAACAGCAAAACAAAAGAACTCAGGAAACAGGAAGGCGATGGGACTTATAACGAGGGTGCCAATTATTGTTGACTTGCTTGGATTTAATGCCTCTTGTCTGCTGCCAAATACTGCTTGCTCTGATCTTATAAAAAGACGCCACTGCCATGGTAACTACCAATCAACGCCACATTTTATTATGACTCCTTTAAAACCGCAGGTTTAAAATTCTAATTTTTAAATGGATATTTTCGCTCTTGAACTAGCTGCGCGAACATGAAATTAACGTAAATATCAAAACTTCTTTTTGTAAGAATTCATATTAGTCATGGTTGCTTGTTTACATTAGCAACTGATGACAGGGGGACACTGATGGCTTTTATTCGGCAAGTCATAAATAGATTTGCCTTAACTGAGGGATGCGTTATGGTGTGTGACATTGGAAAGAACAATCACGTGAGAGCATACGAATTTCTTGAGAGATACTGCAAAGAGCAGAGAATGAATTCTTTACGTTTCTAAGCATTTCAGAGAGGGTATATCTTTTCCCTTTTTATGGTTTTTGTGCAGTTGTATATTTAGCTTTTTTTAAAGTTACTTCAGGTCTATAATTGAAAATAATTTTGGAGATAGAAGCGTCACACGTTATGAGTATAATTTCGTTGTGGGTACTAATAAAGAGCTCATAGGTTCATTTTTGCGAAAATTATTGAGACTCAAAGATGGGTGAAACAACAGCATCAGTGGGGAAAAGTTTTTCAAGCATATTTTCAACAATGGCTGAGGCTGAATATAATTCTATGGAAACTGCATCTGTAAATATGGAAGAAATGAACGTAAGTAATGAGGATCTGCTTGGGATAAATGTAACAACGGTTGCCATGGAAAGCACGACGATGTGTCGCAACGAATATTGCGTTAGCGAAGAGCAATATATGGATATGATTTTAGCGTATATTAAACCAACTATATTTGAACGGTGCATTATCGTCGCCTACATAATTGTGTTTATCGTCGGATTAGTGGGAAACTTTCTTGTGTGTTTTGCAGTCTGGAAAAACCATTCCATGAGAACAGTCACTAATTGCTTTATAGGTAGGTCTTTCTCATGTTGTGTTCTCGTTTTTACATGTATGTTTGTTGTCACGGAAGTTTTAATTTTAAGATAACAATTTGATAAATATCTCGTTGTTTATATTTTGAAGTCTCGCATAAGATGCAGAAGAGGCCGGGTTTTTTTTTTTTTTTTTTTTTTTGGTAACCTAGAGTGTCATTTTCACATTTCTTCCGCCCACCGTAATATAACTCAAAACTGCCCACCTACAATTATCCATCTTGAACTGTTTTAGTTATTGCTATTGACTGCTGGTGACACAACAAAAATGCTTATTTTTAATTTTGATGTTATCTAGTTGCAATTCAAAAGAGTCATGTTTTTTAACCTTAAGTTATCATTGAAAAGTAACATTTTAGCATATTGTTTTGGATCAAATTTAAATATAATTATGCAGTTAAAAAATCTCCAACTTTCGGTCTTTTGCACACAGTGTGTTGATTGGATGGTGTGATCTATTCTTTTTATGAGTGCCCATCACTGGAATTGTATGGGTTTGCCACAGAAACCATTTACTAGAGAAAAATGCAGAAAGCTATAGAGCAGCTACTAGAGGAACAAATTTATTGGCCACCCAAATAAAAATTGTTCGTAATTATCTGCCTATAAATAGATGAAAACAAGAGTGGAAGGTGGGCGAGACAGCTTTTACAGTTGTATCAACATCTCAGCGCATTGCTTGTGTCAGTGTAATTTTTTCCCAGAATACAATAATATTTAGATGTCACAGTATGTTAATAAATTGCTTATGTAAATAGTAAGAAGTTCATATTTCTTGTCAGGAACAATTTCAATGCTATTATAAATGCACGATTTACTAAATACTACTATTACACAAGAGCATTTTAAAAGAGAAGCATCCTTAAGAATGTTTTAGTAGCCCTTTTGCAGAGAAACTTCAGCAGAAAGTGGCTAGGTATAGATTATGGATTATTTCAGACATACCGTTTAAAAAATAAGAATTAATTAATATAAAATACCATTATGTATTGTTGAAATAGTATGGATGCTGCCACATTCAGTAGTTGGTCCCATTTTTTATTTGTTTTTGTTTGTTTGTTTTTTTTTTCAGTTTTTGTTCTTGTTTTTTTTTTTTTTTTTTTTAAGAACAGCGCGTGTGACAGAGCTGTGATGCCCAGTATCATGTTTTTGCTTATAGATTTATTTATTTATCTTTTTTTAACTGCAAAATCAATTACCTGAAAATATTTTTAAAAAAATGGAAAACGCAACACATTAATCCAATTAACAATATTATTTAATATAGATTAATATTTTATACAGAAAATCGTAATTTATAGCAAATTATTATTGACAGCATGGCTTCATTTTATAGCATGTGACACAAAAAAAAAAAACAAACAATATAATACATATCATTCATGCCAATAAACAAGTGTCTTAATGATGTCACTTAAAACGTATGAAATCAGTGATTTGTTTCAATCAATAAATGGTACAAGATACATGTATCATTTTTTATATTTTTTATATTGATGCAACTAATTGGAATAAGTAACCATTTATTATTGATGACACACAGTGTTTATTTTGTATATCAATAATAATAATTTAAAAGAAAACAAAAAAGAAATTATTTTAAGAAAGAACAACAGCATATTTTCCGGTCTCATTGCTTCTTTTGTGATTGTATTTGTAAGATATTAATACGATATGTATGACGTAGGGGTTCCCTTGTAGGGATTAGTGTTTAAGCTCGCTATCGAAAAACTCGACACTAACTATTTTTTGTGGGCACTTTGTGGGCTATTGCGAAGCTTTCGAAAGTCGATAACTTTTCAAATACAAGGAAAACGCTCATAAATGATATACTTGCAAGAGGGGTGTCAGTTCCCCAAGATCCTGACAACATGAGGTGTAACCTGAGTGTCATAATCTAAGATGATAAATGTTTCAATTTCACGGTTCAATTTTACGGACCTCTGATCAGCAAAAGCCTAAATCGATCATTTCTCTTTACTTTGCTTCGTTTTTTTATGCAAAGACATTATTACTATGTCTTATTATGTCGGATCGGAATAGGTCTGACACGAGCAATTCATCAATACATTCTGATTTTCATAAATGATCTCGTGTCAGATACGAAAGAGGCACGACAGGACAGTTTGTCTGGCAAATTTGCATTTATCGGTTTTAAGTAATTTGACAGAACTGCCCAGTAAACATTCCGACCTCGATCCAACATCGTTTGAGGTTTGCGATATCCACCCCACCAAATTGCAACATTGATGCTTGTTGTGAGCTTCTCGTGGTAAGTCTTAGCCATAAATCAACGTCTAATCAATTTAAACTAACATTTTTCAACTAATATTTTTCTACGCAACGTTCTATTCCCTCATGCGTGTATGCAACGTTTGAAACTGTTGTTTCTACCTCCATTTCCAACTTTTTCTCAACGTTGATTACACGTCGGTTGTTTCGACTTTTATCATCAACCAAATCAAATGGCGATGCGACGTCTCCAACGCTACTGCAACGCCGCGGTGCTTACTGGGTATGTATTTAGAAGTGCGTATATTTTATGACACTTAAACATTGCCACATACGCAGGCAAATATTTTACATTTTTGCCACAATATTCTGTTCATTCGGCACAATCGTTTATGGATGAGGAGCCATATTCATTATTTTAAAATGGCAGGGTCGGGTCTTAGCTACATTAAGCACTGCAAACTGTCCCAGTCATTAGCATTTGTCAATTATGTAATGAAAACCGGCAGAGGAAGCTCTCAGTTCTGCAAAGAAAAAATATACATCCAAAAGGTGGAAATTAAAAACAAGTAACTATTTTGCAGAGGGCTCAAAACGAGAAAATAAGAGAAAAATATGACCAGACGTACGAGAGAATTATGGCCAAATTTGTGGGATTGAACGCCACTACTGGGTGGATCCATACTAAATGTTAAACTCACCAAATTATCTGTTTTTTAAACCAAATATTGGTTTTCAGAATACGAAAATACCTTTCAAAAATTGTAAACTATAATCTTTGTTATTTTACTTTGAGTTTAATATAAATATCTCTGTATTTCTTGTGCAATGGCCCTTTACTCTCAGAAAATCTTAAAATGGCACAGCTTTATCGGACTTGAGCTCCACATTTTATACAGTCTCAGACTAATTTCAGCCAAAATGTGTTATTTTTTATCTGATTCAAATTTGTTCTCTTTCAACGTGGGCCCACAAGAGACCGCAATCACAAAGGCAATCCTATCCCTACAACTTTTTGTTTGCACTCCTGTACAAGGTCATGTTGTGCTGTAATCTGATTGGTCGATTCCCCAAGTCATTTATTTTTTAATGTTGACCACACCGCAAAAGTCCACAGAAACTGCAGTTATCTATAATCAAAAGACCAGCTAAGTCATGTGCATAGGTCAACATTCTCTTACTGGTCAGAAATTATCTGTGTTCACTCAAAATAGGTTGACTCAAATCTGTTAAATATCTACTTTAAAATGCTTAATTTCTACCCCAACAGACAATAAGTTTACGGTGTATCACAACGGTGTCACTTAAACGTTATGACATCACATACACGACATATTTACGCCAGAAACTTGCCAATTGTATGGTAAGGCATCTTTTGTGCCTTTGAGATTTTCAGTTTGTTTTTCCTACACAAAATTAAAAATAAAAACAAAAACCAAAACAATAATGCTGGGATCTCTACCGAGGTGTTTTCACAACTTTATCAATACGCTACGAGGTTAAGGAGGGGCAGTTTCTGACACCTACCGGGCTCCTGACAACTGCTGAATGTTTGTGCCATTCATACGGCACAGCGCTTGGCCTTCACTCAAGCCCTCTTCTTTCAAGGAGCAATTTGTAGCGGGGGGGGGGGGGGAGGTATGCGGAGTGGCCCTGTTCCAGCGACGTCAAGGTCAAATGGGGTTCTAAGAACGATTTCATACAGACTTTAATATTCAAATCTCCTTCAATGCAAATTTATTTTATTTTAATAAATTTTCTCAAACTTAAAATAAACGTTCGAAATGATAAATAGTTTTATTAGAAAATTTTAATTTTAAATGTTTATATTTTTACCTATGAAAATGCCTTTATTCGTTTTTTTCCTTTTACTTTCTTAAAAGAACATATGTATTGTTTTAACTTTCTAAATAATTTGCAAAATTAAGCCATACCATCCCCACACAGAACTGAACGACTCAGTAAACTGCACTCTTAACAGCGAAAAGCATCTTATCTGGCTACGTAATGCAAACAATTTTAGACAGACATACTTGGTTAAACAGACCAAATGTTTTAATTCACTTGCCACGGACAAACGGATAGAAGGACACGCCGAAAAAAAAATCAATATGTTCCCCGCCATGTGCGTGTGTGTGTGTGGTAGAGGGGGGGTGGCATAATGAGCTCTCTGTGTCTCCAAATTGGTTCACTGTCCCTGATTTATGTTTCCGAACAGCTCCTTACTTCATTGTTAAGTCTGCACAAGTGTTCAATGTGCTTCCGTTATAACCACAAAACACCAGAAAACCTCTCATTTTCTAAAAACAGTGCTGCTTTCTAAATTAGAACTACTATAAAATAACTAGTAAAAATTACGTTAAATTTATTCAAGTCATGTTTATTGCTTTACTAGGCACACAACTTAAATTAGCTTCGTTTTCTCCGAGCTCAATGAGACACCAGATTTTGCACTGCCAGGTGTAGTTCCTTAATGAAAAGATGGGAATAGACTGATAGATAAACTAGGCCGATTTGAAATCAAGACAAACGCAAAGACCCATCACGACGCAATTCATGGCTCTAATAGGACAAACCGCAGCAGTTCTAGATCATTGCTGCATATTTTCTCAATTTTTTACACTCCTTTCAATTTCAATTTTTCGGCTCCTCTCTGATTGAGAGCTGAAAGCTGGTCAAACCCCTTAAAAGCTTAACTTTACATTTGTCCGGCAGACAATCTACATTTTTAAATGTGGCAAAAAAAAATCATTTTAGGGAAACTACGAAAATGAAAAAAATACAATGTTAGTTTGGGAGTTGTTAAAAAATTCTCCAGAGAGAGAGTGGCAACCCAAGTCTCCTTAATTAATCGCTTTATTCCACTGCTATATGCACAGTTGTTTTCGTTTAATCTATTTAATTGTAGCTACATTCTGTTGTTCAAAGTTTAATTTTAAGCGAAAATGTTTTCGCACCAGAGAATTTCTTTCTTTTCATAAAATTAGTCTCGGCTTGTAATAATGGGATTCCATTATTCTCAAAAGTTTTTTATGTTTGTGGAGTGTCGAAGGAGGGGCACGGGGGAAGGAGGGGTATGGGAGAAGGAGGGGCATGGGGGAAAGGAGGGGTATGGGAGAAGGAAGGGTATGGGAGAAGGAGGGGCATTGGGGAAAGGAGGGGTATGGGAGAAGGAGGGGTATGGGAGAAAGAGGGACATGGGGGAAAGGAGGGGTATGGGAGAAGGAAGGGTATGGGAGAAGGAGGGGCATTGGGGAAAGGAGGGGTATGGGAGAAGGAGGGGTATGGGAGAAAGAGGGGCATGGGGGAAAGGAGGGGTATGGGAGAAGGAGGGGTGTGGGAGAAGGAGGGGCATGGGGGAAAGGAGGGGTATGGGAGAAGGAGGGTATAATATTCCTAAAAGAAAACTGATTGCTGTCTATTTACACAAACTTTATTCGTTCAAACTAGATGACATGATGCGGGCTTCTCGCCCAGAGCGAGACTGAGGGTATCCCGTGGAATATACTCTAAATATAGAATATGGAAATACACCAAAACACTACATCCCTCCCCCTTTTAAAACAAAATTTCTGTACGCCACGAATATTAATCAAAATTTTGAGAATCGCAAACAAAATATAAATCTCAAAATTCATTAATCACCTTATGCATTCTGCGTTCTAATCAATTGCTATCAGTACCAATTCACTACAAAAGTCCAAATACACATTTCTACATATTCTAATACACAAAGTTTACTTAACGCCATGTTTTTACATCTGTTATCGGAACGCCGTATCTGTCTGGCTCTCTCCGATCGCGGACTGGTCGATGTTCTGTTTTATGCGTGCCAGATGTTACCAAGGTTTTATCATTTTCATTTTCGGCTGTTACCAGATATGGTTTTACAAATGACGAATTTCGTTTGTATTCTTTCCCTTCCTTGGTTTGTACCGTGATTTCTGAGCCTGATTTATTTTTAACCGTGACTGGCTGGCTTTCAAAAGTTGGCTGTAATTTCCCGTTTCTTTGATTTCGAATCAGAACATGATCACCGACAGCCAGATCATTGAATTTTGCTCCCCGTTTGTTGTCTGCGTAAAACTTTGCCGAAAGCTTGTTTCCCCAGTCTCTTTCACGGATACCTTCGTCTAGAATAGATTTGTCTGCTCTCATTTCTGGCAATTTAGTTTTTATTTCTCTCCCAAACATCATATATGCCGGAGTTGCCCCGGTACTGGAATGAGGTGTTGACCTGTATGCCAAAAGGAATTTATTTAATTCGTTTTGCCATTTCTTTCCCTCCACCTCAGCACTTTTCATTGCTTTGAGAAGCGTTCTGTTTTGTCTTTCTACCTCTCCGTTGGCCTGAGGCCACAATGGTGGGGATGTCACATGCATAATCCCATGATTCCCCAAATAATTTCTAAATCCCTCGGATACAAAATACCCAGCATTATCCGTTTTCAAACTGAACGGTAAGCCAAATCGTGCAAAAACAGGTTCCAAAACCTTGATGATATTTTCCGTTGTAACACTTCTCATCGCAACAACCTCAAAGTAACGACTATAATAATCCACAATTACAAGTAATTGTTCTCCACTTGGCATGGGACCTAACAGATCACAAGCTAAATCTTGCCATGGTCCAGATGGTGGTTCAGCTCTTTTCATAGGTTCGGGGACACTGTATGGCCCAACCACCTGGCAAGCATGGCATGTTTTGCAAACCTTCTCAACATCCGAATCCATTTTGGGCCACCATACCTTCGTGCGTAATAAATTTTTCATCTTAACAATTCCTGGATGACCTTCATGGGCCAAATCTAAAACTCTTTTTCTCAACTCTTGAGGTACTACAATTCGACTATTGCGCAGCAGTAATTTGCCCAACACGCACAGTTCTTCTTTTATTGCTAAGTAAACAAATTTTACTTTTGGTGGTAAATTGCAATTATCCCATTTTCCCGTGCTTACACATTCCCGCACTATAGACAACTCATCATCCACTTCTGATACCCTTTCGACCTCTCTGGGTGAAAGTGCTATTGGGACACTCTCTTCTGCTAATACACTTACAAAATCGTATTGGTCACCTGAGTTATCTTTATTCCCAGAAATGTTCAGCCGTGATAATGCGTCGGCAATGTTCGTTTTGCCCGGCCGATAGACAACCTTATAATCATAACCTTGTAGCCTAAGAACCCATCTTTCGATTCGGGCAGAGGGTTTTGACTTCGTACTGTATATACGTTCCAGGGGTTTGTGGTCAGTTTCTAATTCGAACTGGGTACCAAATACGTACAACGAAAATCGTTCACATGCCCACACTAACCCAAGAGCCTCTTTCTCAGTTTGACAGTATCTGCGCTCTACATCTGTCAGCGCACGCGAAGCGTAACTGACAACTCTCCAAATATTATCCTGTAATTGGACTAATACTGCGCCAATAGCTGTCGGTCCAGCGTCCGCAACGATACGAGTTTTGTACCCATATTTAAAGTAAGCCAAAGTTTCAGCCCCAGATATAGCCTTTTTCAGGCTATTGAATGCCTTTTGTTGTTCAATTCTCCATTTGAACACCACGTTTTGTTTTGTTAATCTACGTAATGGTTCGGATAACTCTGAAAAATTTGGAATAAATCGCGCTGAATATTGTACTAAACCGAGAAACGATCGTACTTCAGATACGGTTTTGGGAGCTTGTGCATTTTGTATTGCCGCAATTTTCTCTTCACTTGGTGCTATGCCATTACCGCTTAAACTGTGACCAAAAAACGTCAATTTTGGTACTCGAAATTCACACTTTTCGGGATTTAACGTCAACCCGCTTTGTTTCAGACACTCTAACACTGCAAACAAGTTCGTATCATGACTTTCAAGGTCACTGCCGTACACTATAATGTCGTCAGCGATATTTGCGACCCCTTTGCACGCACGTAACACGTCTCGAATAATGCGTTGATAATGCTCAGATGCACTAGTGATCCCAAAATTCAATCTCTTGTACCTCATCAAACCCCTATGACACACAAATGTTGTTACGTCACGACATTCTTCCTTGATTACAACCTGATGGAAGGCCATTTTGATGTCTAATTTTGAAAAGACCTTTGCCCCATTCAAATCTTGTAAAATATCATCCACTGTGGGAATTGGATGGCGTTCGCGTTCGATTGCCTGATTTGCGAGCCGCATGTCGACACACACCCTCACGTCATTTCCCTTTTTTGGAATACATACTAATGGTGAGACCCATGTTGAAGGCGTATTTGGGGGAACCTCCTCAATAATATCCAATTCCAGAAGCTCATCCAATTTTTTGTCAACCTTTTCCCTCAAACTATACGGGATACGACGCATATTTTGTGCTACTGGTTTTACCTCCCTGTCTATATGAAGCTTTAACTCGTAATCTTTAAGTTTCCCCACACCTGTAAACACTTCCCTGTACGATTTCAGAATGTCAGTACCGCTACCCTCACGTACAATAGAACACACATTTTCCTTCCCTGGAGGACCAACTCTGAGTACGTTTAATCTCTCCGCGGTACTTTTACCAATTAAGGAACATCCGGTTCCCTTCACTACCACAAACTCATCTACGCACCTTCGATCGGTTTCTTTACAATATATAACACTTCTAAATGTACCACACGTTTCCATCGGTTTTTCTTGACCATATGCAAATAACGTTCGGGTCTCTGCTTTGGACGTGCATGAAACGTTTTGCCTTTTTAATGACTCCCATACGTTTTGATCCACAATATTACAAGATGCCCCTGAGTCGATTAAAACCCTACGCATGCACACATTTCCCACTTCCAAATCAGTGTACCCGAATTTATTTCCTTGCGCACCAATGCAAAAAGCATAATTATCGTCATGTTTGTTTCCACCTGTGTCACTCTCATTGGTCACGTTTTGAACACGTGACTTCCGGTCGACGTCCTCCTGCTGAGATACCTGACGTCTAGGTTGGTTTGTTCGTCGACGTTGATTTGAAGTTTGACCTCGATGACGTTGATCTGACGTCTGACCTCCACGACGTTGATTTGACGTTTTTCCTCCTTCTTGACGTTGATCTGACGTTGACCTACAGCATGCAGCAAAATGTCCCACTCGCCCACATGACGAGCATGTAGCATCCCGGGCTGGACATATTTTATCTTTTGCAAAATGTCCCTCTCGATTGCAGCTGAAGCACCGTTTTGTACCTTGTTTTGAGCGCTGGGGTGGGTTACTACGCGCGGTTACTTTGTTAACCTGACCACTCGGCTCCGACGACAAAGCCTTCATCTGCGATTCGACCGCTTCGAACGCTCGAGCAATATCCAAGTAATTCGTTAAAGTTGCTGTACCTGTTTTCTCAAGAAACTTTCTTCTTAACGCAGAATTGAAACATTTGTCAATCAACTGATCGCGCACCGTATTGTCAATATCGTCATATTCACACAATTCTGCTTGTTTTCTTAGACGACACACAAATTGATCCACGGTCTCATCCGATTTCTGAGCCATTTGGCGGAACTGGTATCGCTCAAAAATGACGTTCGATTTTGGAATAAAATGACCGTCTAACATTGCAATACTGTCTGTAAAATTCTTCGTTTCATCACCGCCTGCTAAAGTGTAATACAGTTCTTGAAATTCCATACCTGCTGTATGCAACATTGTGGCTACTTTGCGTTTATCATCCGTAATGTTTTTGGCAGTTAAATACAAATTAAATGCACGTTTCCACTTTCTCCAGTTTGTTGACAAATTATCCCCATGTGGGTTAAAGTTTGGAAGCACCGTCAAATCGTTAGCAGCCATAGCGCTTTAGTTTCACTGTGTTTTTACACTTCAGTCACAGAATGACAGCTCTTTGTTTATCTCAGTGTTTTGACAGATGTTTGTTTACTTCCTAAATCGTGACGTCACTGGGAATCCTGGTTCCTGTAATCATGTGACTAATATCCATCCCACATTGTCAAAACAGTTCATCTAATATCACCGAATATCTCCCTTAAAAATCACAATCCACTTCGCCCAAACGTAATTTATACCTATTTAAAGTCATTCGGTCACTTTTACCGCAAGATATCCACAAACTAAGGAGCATTCGCCTTATGAATTAATGCATCCGGATCCACCCATCAAACAAAGAAAATGTCTCGTGTTACAATAAACACCTCAGTTTCTCGCTAATCCCTCATTTTCTCGAATCAAAATTTCGTCATCCCTTTCTCTATTTCTTTATAATCCTCGTCGCCAATATAATATTCCTAAAAGAAAACTGATTGCTGTCTATTTACACAAACTTTATTCGTTCAAACTACATGACATGATGCGGGCTTCTCGTCCAGAGCGAGACTGAGGGTATCCCTTGGAATATACTCTAAATATAGAATATGGAAATACACCAAAACACTACATCGGGGTATGGGAGAAGGAGGGGCACGGGGGAGGAAGGAGGGGTATGGGAGGAAGGAGGGGTATGGGAGGAAGGAGGGGCATGGGGTAACGACAACAAGTGGTGGAAAAGTATAGCTATATCAGGCGGAGAAAAACCTAGAAACGGAACGGAACATCTTTCGTAGAATTTCTCGAACCGGGAATGTGTTTCAAGAAAAATTCGTAATCGTGAAGGTCTGAACGGCTGTAGGATTGTGGGATATTTTGACTGGCAATTGGTGACGAGGACTCATCTGTAGCAAAAGAATGGCATATTACGTGTAATGAGAAGTATAACAGGGGTAAGTTTTAAGAGCTGTGATAGGTCGTCACCCAGCCATGATATGAATCACATGCTCTTAAGTCAATGCTGCTGTGAAAATCTTGTTGCTATATATATATATATATATATATATATATATATATATATATGTGTGTGTGTGTGTGTGTGTGTGTGTGTGTGTGTGTGTTTATGACCTCATTCTTTGTTCTTAGAGTGTGTTCATTTTTACTAGTACACTGTTATTTGAACATAATACACTGATCTGAACAAAAGAGTGTCCAGGGAATGTATCCAGGCTGTGACGTATGAGAGAAACTGACCGTGACATCACTAATTCAACACCATTTAGTCGCTTTAAAATGGTGTCATTAGAATCGCAAAACTGACCAGAAGCAACGCAATTTATTTTAACGTTTCAAATGAATCAAAGAAAAAATCCCTGCCTTGAAAACATAAGAACCAAATCATTCTGCAGCAAACGTTTCAGGCGGCATTTTTGCGACTGTTTCATTGCGTCATGACCGTTTCCAGTATGACATTATTTTTCACACATTTCAGGTTAAGCGTAAATCACTGATTTGGTAGGCAGTATAACCTGTTTGTTAAAGATCAAAGTGATTTTGACTTCATTTTTACAAAGGGTGCCTTTGTGATCTGAACTTTTTTCATGTAGCATATGTTAACTCGGAAACCCTTTGCGATTTTGTCTTCATTTTTCGACTCCACACCCAACGCATTTATTTACATAAGAAGACATTGTTTCATGTTGGTATGTTTTGGTACGCAGTAGCCGAATTCAGACTATCTGTGTTGTGGTTTTTCTTACTTCATGCTTGTCTTGGTGCTCACCCCATACTGTAAATTAAAACAAAACGGACTAAAAACATAAAGGATAAAATCAGAGCATTGGAAATCTAAGAAAAATATTAGGAAGTGCCCAATAAGCAAGAATACAAAGAGGGGATAAAAACTACAAAGAACTACAAAGTAGGAAATGAAAAAATATAAACTAAGAAGCCTGGAGTGTTAAATAATAATTAACGAGCAGAAAGAAAACATCAGAAAATAAAATGAACAGAATAGAAAAGAAAATGGTTTTAAGAAATTTAATAGGAACTAAGAAATTAGGGGTTGAAAATAATAAGTGAGGAGTAAGAAAGAAGAAGAAGAAGAAGGAGAAGAAACAGGCAATAGAAATAACAGTGACGACGCGACCTGGCTCCCGATGCATATCTGGATTTGTTTGTTTGTTAAAGTCGAAGCAACATCATTTCATGCAGGACAGATATCGGAAAGCGATGTTGAAAAGACGTTGTACAGTCGTCTGGAAAGGTTGTTGCACGGACGTTGGAAAATCCCATTCCTGAGATACAATGATAGCTCTTTTCCTGTACATTTTCTTCAAAAGTAGCCGAGGACAACTTGCACTCCCCCTCCCCTATTTAAATTTTTTAAAACATCATTTTTACTGTTTTCTTGAAGACCTGCCATGATTGCTACTTCCGGTGAGAGATAATATGATAACGCCGATTCCTCGGTTGTAACCAGACGTTTATACATCGTTGTATTTTACGATTGTTTATTGGTCTTGAGACAAAAATAGTGTACAGGCGTTACGATTTGATCGCAACGAAAAAAAACCAACTTTATCTTTTTAGAAAGGACTCGACAGACGTCACGAGTTCGTACAGACGTTGTGTAGACATCAGGAGGTCACACAGACGTTGTATAGACGTCACGAGCTCATACAGACGTTGTGTAGACATCAGGAGGTCACACAGACGTTACATAGACGTCACGAGCTCATACAGACGTTGTATAGACGTCATTGGCTCACACAGATGTTGTTACAGACGGCATGAGATCATGCCTGGTTAACATTCTAAGGTCCATATAAAGTCGATTTGAGGTTGCGACGTCGACCTAACCAAACTACATTACTAGCTCTGGTTTTACTTTGGTCGCCATTACAGATCATCGTCTTACCAATGCCTTTGAACATTGAATAGGCGTTGGGAAAGCAACGTTGTTTACACATTGAAAAGTCGTCGCTGCATAGACGTCGGATTCATGGCCAAAAAAACCTTCTTGGATTATCGCTCACCGGAAACGGAGACTATGACAGGTCACTTTGAAAATATAGCAAAACTGTGGCCTAAAATATGAGCATTCCAAGAGCGCGCAAGTTTTTTTCAAGCCTGCTTTTAAAAATATTCATGGAAATCAACTTCTTGCACACCCTGCCTGACCGAATGACACAAGGATGGGGATTCTGTGACGGAGGGGTGATCACACTATGGGCGTGGCTATCAAGATGGCGATTCAAGATTAATATTTCCCCGACGTCGATACGACGTCGGAATTTAGACGTTGTTTCGACTTCCATAAACAAACAAAAAACCCCACGGTAATCTAACGTCGGGTGCGACGTCTATCCAACGTAGCTTGAACGTTGCAATGTTTACTGGGTATAGACGTTGTTATAGACGTCATGAGCTCATACAGGTGTTGTGGTAGAAGAAATGAGCTCATACGACGTCGCATAGACGTCACAATGTTTACAGGGCTTGCTAACTTTATAAAAGGAGACAGATTTTAAGTAATACTTGTTGCATAGTAAGTAAGAAGTGAGAAGGTAAACTGGGTTTCGCAGTGCGAGGATACGAAATTGCATTGGCTGGAACCCTTGCAACTATAATTGCATTATTTCAGGAGCTTGTGCGAGATCAGCCTTTTCTCTGTTCCATATTTGTGCTGTCACGTGTCATCTTATTGCCAATGTCTTTGTTGTTTTTTTTTTTTTCATTTTAACTCACGCCCTTCCTGTGACTGGAATGTAATACCCTTAATCATATTTGACTGCCTGTTGAGACGGCAGACATCACTGACTGGCTATACTGTAAGACAAAAAAAATCTGTTATAGATAAGCCAATAAGCCAAGTTTGTTATTGCAAACTATGCGCGTGATTGGTTTGCCTGGAGCGTAAGCGCAATCACGCAGCCTGTGTTGGTCGTTTGCAGTACTGGATGGCGAACCACTGTAATCCCTTATTTTCCTATCATAATGAACTTAAGGCCGTGTTTCTCATCTACTTGCTTTTGCTCGTACAGATCATTTAGAGCCTTTCACTGTATTTGTCCGTTGAAAATAATTTGTCCTAAATGCAACACAAGGCAGTGGTGTCAAAAGGTATTGTTAAAATCTTGACCATAAATAAGGCCAAGAAAATAACGCCGTTCCTTATTTTGGATCTGGATACTTAAATCACCAAATAAAAATAAAATGTCTGATAAAGCCTAAAGTGTAAACTGCGAATCAGTGGAAGCATATTCTGGTAAAAGTATGAAAAGTATAAACATGTATATAATATAAGCATAAATATGTAGATATTGTAAATATGTTTGTGTCATGTATTATATGTACCTACACTTTGAAAAATTCTCTCAATATTTTAGATAAAAAGTTGGTTTTTTCCTTTTTTATGCTTTTTTAAATCGCTGTCCAGACAAAGCCATTGATATTTTCTTAGGAGCGTACAATGACGAGAGGCTGAGGCCGTCAGAGAAACAGCTAGATAGACTTAAAGTATATGGCGGTTGTAGTAGGTGTAAGGACACAATTAACTCTAATTCAATAAGGAGGGAACCCATCACTTTGATGAGCATAATCAGGGCTCGAAAACGCAACACATTGTGATATTCTTAGATTCTCCAATGGCGATGTATCAGCATTGAGAGTGGGTCCAAACATCCCAAGGTATAACGATATTGATCAAAATAACGCTGGCTGGCCAGCGCAAAGATAAAATAAAAATTATTTAAAAGTATACCGCTCTGAAAACAATAAGTCAGCTATTTCTCTCTGTCTGCAGATTAGATCTTCGTTCTGTATTTTAGCAATTGCTAAAATCCGCTTGCGAAAGTGGAATTATTTTAACTGAGTGTAACAGTTATCATATTTAAAAAAACGAGAATCAGTCTGAAATTTCAGTCTGATCTCTCCACTAAGTAACGAATGCCATTTGTCTCTGGTAGCCCCCCAACCCCCACCGCACCCATCCCATAACTCTACACCGGTGTTATTTACCGATTTCGCATGGCCACCCCTTCCCACCCCACCCCTAATAAACAACGAAATCGAAACAACGTCTGCCCGCCGACAATGATTAGGTGTCGATTTTCGACGTCTAACCAACGTTGTGAAAAAGTTGCAAATGGAAGTAGAAAATAGACGGAAAAATAGTAATATAGACTGCACATCTAGGCAGTGACAATTATAAAGTACCCCACTTTTGGGTCATCCGCTAACGCAGGATATGGAGGAAGTCGATTTTTTATAAATATTTTTCAAAAGTCGTTAAGAAATTCCGAAAGAAAGTAACGCCTAAACAAGGTCGCTTATCCAACGTCTGTTTAACGCATTGTCATAGACGTTGATTACACTTTGATCTATGGTCGTATCTGGTCGGATTTTACGTTGCGAATTAGTCGGGTCTACAACTCAATTTGACGTGGAATGGAAGCCAGAGCATTTACTCGATCCGACCAGCTGTGGTGCAAGACAGTGCCAAGCCCTCGCGGAATAGATGTGCGAATGTGATACGAATGCAAGGGAGTTGGAATAAGTTGTGTTCCATCCTTGTTTACAGCCATGTTATTATTAGTCTTCTTAAGACATAATTCGAGTTGACATAAAAGCAGGTAATGCGCATTTTGTCAATAATGGATTGAGATGAAGAAGCGACTGATAATCTGGGCGACTTGTCCACCAGTAGGCCATTCTCACCCGTCGCATTAGGTATGCCCAGTCATGTACCCTTGGGTTGTAACATTCTGCCACATCCAGATTTCTAAGCAATTACCTCTATGTGTAATGTGCACAAGTATCATCGATAATTGTTGTCAGTTATCATTCTTCATTTGCATAAGTCGCAGACATACCTAACGTCCCAGTAAAGACCCATCCATGTTCAATGGGCGTAAATAATCAACGGTAAAAAAAACCCTGCTTGAAATTTCTGTGGAGAAAGTTGTTATTTAGTAAACAACAAGTAGAACAAAATCTTGTAATAATCAGTACTAAATAGGCCAGGGCTCCAAGTACAGAGCAACGCTTGTCTTTGGACAGCGACTTCACTTTGCTTTTAGATAAAAGATAATAATAGATTGAAAGGGTGCTGTTTTCACCATAAATTAAACAAAAAGAATCCTGTTGTAATCGGAATGGAGCACATGGAACCGGACCATAATTAAATGGTTGAGATGAAGAGCTTGCCAAGTCAAATGAACTGATACTCGGTTGTTGTTCCGGAAATTAAACACTGAATTTTTGTGGGGATCGAAAACAATATGAAACGGTCACATTTGCGATATTTGTTCATCCGGGTGCAATAATCGGCCAGGTTGTGAAAACAATCTTTTGTGTGTGTGTGTTTGTGTTTCTTTTTCTGTCATAGGCATGTAAAGTATGAAATGATATTCATAAAAATGAATCATTTGACAACATCACAGATTAAGCAGATTTGACATGTAAAATTCATCGGCTCTTTAAAAAAAAAAAAAAAAAAAACGAATAATTTGTTTGCGTGATAGGTCTGCTTTTGTATGTAACTAAATTTGTTTTCATTGATTAACATCTATTAAGTGGTTTTCTGACTGGGTGTGGGCTAGCGAAAACACCGGAATTGTTTTTCCTTTGTTCTGCCAAAATAACGACATGGAAAGTGACTTTGAAAGTGATTCTCTTAACTCAATAAAAACTGGCGGGGTTTTGCACTGAGCCCTAAGCTTCTGTGTGTACAGTTAAAAAATAGGGTTCTAAATAAGGGGATGGGCTTAATATTCGTTCATATTTCATTTTACTTCGCAAAAGCTTTGAATTCGCTTATCTCCACTTTTAATGGGTTCCCTTCCAGTAATATTTACCACGCAATATAAAAAAGAACTTTTTGAGGTACTGTTCAAGATACTCTAACCCTTCCATCCATCCTATGGCCAATCAGAATGCCCGAGACGTCGTCTGCTAGTCTCGTATAAACGACATTCCCTTTTTGCGTGGCGTCGATACAACACGCCATTCTGTGTGCTGCCGGTTTTTTGCAGCAAGGGAACTGGTTTAAGGTGCGAATTGCTTCATGTTTTACTTAATTTACTGCCTAATGGATTGTTTTATCTATGTTTGTGCGTTGGGATAAATTTATGGAGCCGAAGTGTGTTTATTCGCCATCTTACTCTTCGGTCTGATTAGGTTGAGTTTGCACGATCACGGAGACACTTTCCTAGTCCCGAGAAGTGCGCCTCTTTCTCCACTTTCATTCAGATCGAGGAACTTACCAGTTCCACCTCAGTTCGTCTAGGAGTAGGATCTTTTCAGGCTGCTGGACCTGATCAGACTCCAAGCTTTACCAGCCAGCTGTGTCATCGCGGAAATGGCCAGTTTTTGCTTAAGCTTTACTCCATGGGTCGCTTCTCAGTCTTTGTAGAGCAGGTTCTGCAAGTCTGACAGCGTTCTCCGACGAAAAGAGACGTTTTCTGTGACGTCTGAGGGTCATTTTCTTTGCCAGGACCGTTTTCCCTTTGTGGTCTTACGGTCACGGGTGCGAGAAGACCATTCTGGTCCAACGGGATTCACAAAACCCGTTACGGTCCGATGGTCCCAGGTGCATCTGAGGCAAGAGAGATCCATATCCGACACGGGTAGTGCCATTACGGTCCAGCCCGTTACGGCCCGGGAACGTTTTCGTTCCGGGAAGCATCTCTTTTCGTCTTTCCTTAGACCCAGCGAGTTATTGCGGTGTTTAAGCAATTGTGAACACAGCTTGGAAGGTTTAAGCTTGCAGTTGAAGCAAAGCACTGAGAAATGTAGTTTTGTGCGTTGTTTTATACTACATATTCTCACCGTTGTTTTTCTCTGCTTGCATTTCAGATATGACAGAGGCCAGTCTACATTCTCCACCGTTACTGCCTCAGTGTATCCATCCTCCAACCGCGTGTAACCCCCACTCCATCTGCGACCGCTGTAGACGGAATAGTGGAATACCTCTGTGTGAGCCAGACAGCCAGTGTGGCGAGTGTCTACATCTTTCTCCAGAGGATTGGAAAGTCCTATTACGGAATAGGACCAAGAACGAGCGCAGGAGGGATAAGCGCAAATTCCTTTCGTCAGCTTCGTTTGTTACTCGTGAATTTATTCGTGATACCATGAAGAAGGCTAGCTCCGTTATTCTGGGCCAGGTCTCCACCCCCGTACACGTAGACACTGGTGCAGAATCGGAATCCGCTACGCCAGTTAAGAGACATAAAAAGTCCAAGAGTAAAGGACGTGCATTTTCTGAGACTGTAGCAGAATTGGACATCCCGGAAGGGCAAGAACGGGATCGTCTCCGCGAGGCATGGGCCTCACCTCCTAGAGTGAAACCCAGTGGCAGTCCAGGAGGGGCGTTTAAGTCCCCGTCTGAGGAACAAGTGACTTTAACGCATAAGGATACGGGAACAGTACTTTCGGCGGTTACAGGCCAGTTAGGCATTCCCCCGCGAGAGGGCTTATCCCCCCCTCCTCAGCTGCAGCGTCTCCCGAGTGAATTTTCAGCGTTTTTGTCTATGCAATCGCAACTGCAAAAACAACTTTTGGATTTACAGAGTCAAGTTCAGAAGCAGGAGAGTCTGCTTAGTCAAAGGCAAAAACCATCAGCTACGGTTTCTCGTCCTCCTCCGGAAATTCAGTCAGTGGCAGCGATATCGGGCTCGCCTGTACCTCACCTCCCGCTGGACTCTAACGTGGATATTCCCGAAACGGTCACCATCAGCGAGGAGGATTCCGTGGGCGTGCCCCTTTCGGGCCAAGTCTCCGCATTGCTGGAAGATGATGAGGAAATCGGGCCGATGGAAAATTCTCCCCTAGCAGCAGTCCCAAGCAACAGGGAGAAAGAAATTTACACCCCAGTAGGGGAACCCCACATGTCACATTTTTCACAATCCCAACTCCCAGAAGCAGCATCTGATGAACAGGAGTCGGAGGTGGAAGACGGGGAAGAAGAATCCGAGGGTACGTCAGTACATTCCCGTTGTCATTTACCGTTACGGGCAGTGGAGCAGGTGCGTTCTCCCGGCCAAGGGCATCGACTTTGGAGAGATCCAGCGGCAGCGGGCAGACGGCCCATCCGTACTCCCTCTCCACCAGATCTTGCCCCATCGGTCGAGGACGCGGCCCCCTCGAGTTCTGCTTCTACGATTGCACCAGAAGACGTGCCGTTCAGGGATGCCATTCAAGAGATAGCCCGCTTAGCAGAGGTCTCCTGTGGCTCCCCAAATTTAGATAAGGAGGATCCGCCCATTCGGATGACATCTCAGGCCGCTCCACCACAACAGGACTCGTTTATCGCACTAGCCACCAGTGAGGGCATTGCTCATGCTGTCACGGTCCGCGCGAAAGAGTTCAAGAAGATGGACGCCGGTGAGGGTCGCACGTTGTCGCGTTTCCATTTATCTAAACATTGCTCAGTACGACCAGGACCACATCGGTCAGCGGATGAAAAAATTCCCCTAGAGGCACTGGAGCAGCCCGTGAAGCGTACAGTCTGGATGCCCACAGTACGTAGTGACTCAGACATTCCATTAGTGGAGAAAGACGCAAAGACCATCGAGGCGTCTTCTCGCCACATCCTGAACATTATGTCTTTTCAAGATCATGCACTTAAAGCACTAAAGTCGCGTTGGGAAGAACTTCGCCTTAGTGATCCCGTGTCTGCTAAATTGATGGAATGCCTGGCCTTAGCTACCCGAGACGTGGTCAAACTTTCCACTTTTTTGATGACTTCAATGGTCTACTTACGTCGAGATGCCTTTCTCCAGCACTGCTGGTCTAGTGTCAAAGGTTTGCGGGACCTGCGTCATGCCCCTATCCTGGAGGAACGAGAACTATTTCCTCCCGCCGAGATAGAGAGGGTGAACCAGGAAAGTCGTTCGCTTTCGCAAGATTATGCCCTGATGTCCAGGATGTCTCGCTCCTCCTTCAAACGTCCACTGAAGAGGAAGAGACCACAACAGTCCTCTCCAGCACCGTCTAAGCCGAGTGCGCAGCCACAACAGCCCCCTGTCAAGAAACCGAAACCCAGCCCCGGCAGCAAGACAGAGGGTCCGGCTCCACAGTCGTTCAGGTAGCAGCCAACCAAAGTACCGTCACGAGATTCCCTTATCTCCTGGCGATACTTTAGCAAACTTAAGAGACTTGGAAAATTTACTTTCCTTAAACGCCTCCTTGCCCGTAGGAGGAAGACTAGGAAAGTTTTGGCAGCAATGGGCAGAAATGGGGGCGTCTCGAAGGGTAGTACGTTGGTTAAAGAGAGGTTACTCCCTACCTTTCAAACGAGACCGGAACGGGCTCAGGTGCCCTATTCCCCTAACCGCCCATGCGCCAAGACAACTAGTCACCTCTTACGCCAAGGGGTCAGAAAAAGACCGAGCTCTCCAAGAAATGCTACTGAGCTTGTCTCAAAAACAGGCGATAGAGGAAATGCCAGAAAATCAAATGGGCTTTTTCAGCAGAGTTTTTCTGGTTCCCAAGAAATCCGGAGGGTGGAGGCTGGTAATCGACCTTTCCCCCATAAACGGTTTTCTCCGAGATATCACCTTTCAGATGGACACGGCCCAGGTGATAAAAGGGTCGTTACGGGAAGGGATGTGGTGTACCTCCATAGATCTCTCCGATGCTTACCTCCATATTCCTCTCCATCGCTCGGCAAGAAAATTCCTAGCCTTTCAAGTAGGGAAAAGACGATTTTGGTTTCTGGCACTTCCCTTCGGTCTGGCTACAGCCCCGTACGTTTTCTCCAAGGTCATGAAAGTACTGAAAACATGGGCACGGCTGGAAGGGATGTTAGTCTTTCAGTATCTGGACGACTGGTTTCTGGCGAACCAAGACAGGCAGGTAACCGAGAATCATACAATGTCTTTAGTTCGCAAGGCACTAGAGGTAGGTCTAGTAGTAAACCTAGCCAAGTCCGAACTAACCCCCAAACAGTCCATTACCTTTCTAGGGGAATTTTGGGATCTGGCAATAGCAAAGGCGTTCCCTACGCCAGAACGCCGCCAGAGAATTGCAGATGCCATAAAAGGTATTTCCCCAGGAAAGAAGGTGAGATTACAGGCCATGGAATCTCTCCTTGGCCTGTTAGTGGCAACAGAGAAGACAGTCCCCCTGGGCCGTCTCCATTACAGGCCATTTCAAAGCCAGGTAAGATGGGCGTTGCATCAGGGTCGTTCACCCGCAGCAAGGATGCAAGTTTCACAGGTAACCCTACAAGCCCTACAGTGGTGGTGCGACGTTCTAATTATGTCCGAAGGAATGCCATTTCAGCCCCCCACCCCGGAGATAGAGATTCAGACCGATGCGTCCCATTCGGGGTGGGGAATTTATTGGAATGGTCAAGTATGGAAGGGCAAATGGCCACCCTCGCTTCAGTCCTACCACATAAACTGGCTGGAGCTTCGGGTGGTCTGGATTGCCCTAACCAAACTGACCAACCAACTCAGAAACAAGGCAGTCCTCTTTCGGTTAGACAACTCCACAGCCATAGCTTACCTCAACAAGCAGGGGGGCACCAAATCACGATCCCTGTCCAAACTTGCTTTCCAAATTCTTACAAAGGCCAGGGAGGAACAGGTGACCGTTTCCGCCCGTCACCTGGCCGGGAAATTAAATGTCCTAGCGGACTTAGCCTCCAGACAGGGTCAAGTTATCAACACCGAGTGGTGCCTATCCCCTCGGTCCTTTCAGTGGGTAACACACCAATCCCCATGGGGTGCCCCGACTCTGGATCTGTTTGCAAACGCTATGACCACCCAACTTCCCCGGTACGTGTCTCCTTGCCCGGACCCAGCAGCTTGGGCAGTAGACGCTCTCAATTGCCAGTGGCCACGGGACGAGGTACTGTATGCCTTTCCCCCACAAGCAATCTTAGAGCAGGTCTTGCAGAGAGTAATCGAGTTGAAACCACCGTTCCTATTACTCATTGCTCCATGGACACCGGAAGCCCCATGGTTCGCCCTCCTACTCCATTGCAAGGTAGTAAGGTCGATACCGATCCCATGCCACAGCGAGTTGCTATCACAACCCATTGGCATCACTTCCACCCCTCCCCTCGCTTACTGAACCTCCACCTATGGTGCCTGACCAGACCTTTCTGAAAAACAAGGGTTTTTCTAAGCAGGTGAGAGAGAAAATAGTAAACAGTCACAAGGGTTCGACGGCCAAAGTTTACAGGTCGCAGTGGAATAAATTTGCCGCTTGGTGTAGCACTTCTAAGCTAGATCCGTTTCAGGCTAGCCCAGCAGTGGTAGCGGATTTCCTCGATCACCTTTTCACGGAGGTGAAATTAAAGGTAAGTTCCATCGAGGGCTATAGGGCCGCTATAGGGTCAAGACTCAAAGCGTCTACAGGCTACGACCCGGGCGAAGACACTTCCCTATCACAGCTAGTAAGACATTTTAAAGTAAACTCCCCACCCTGCCCATCCAACATAGCGCAGTGGGATTTATCATTAGTCTTACAGTATCTTCAACGCCCAGATGTTTTTAGTAAGGACGTGATTTCAGCAAAAACGCAACATTAAGATTCACGTTTTTATTGGCCTTAGCTTCGGGCAAAAGAAGAGGCGAAATCCATGCCCTAGACAGAAAGGTAAATAAAGATAAGGGTACATGGGAGAAGGTCACCCTAGTCCCTAGAGCAGGATTCATGGGAAAAACCCACATCATGACCCAAGGGATGGGAACGTTCGATCACATTACTCTCCCATCCCTACCAGATGACCCCGACTCAAACGGTCTGGTCTCTTTGTGTCCCGTCAAAGCGCTGCAACAGTATTTGGAAATGTCAGAGGCCTACCGATCAAAAAATCAGAAGGCTCTCATCATTTCGTTTATGCCGAAATTTAACAAAGATCTTTCGAAACAGTCGATCTCACATTATATTAAAAGGATCATTTTGGCAGCCTATGACGATGCACAAATCGACCCTCACCCGTTAGGGGAATCAAACATCAAAGCCCATCAGGTAAGGCAAGTAGCCAATTCCCTCAGGGCGGTACGTAACGTGTCCCTTTCGAATATATTAAAAACAGGTTGTTGGGTTTCCCCCAACTCGTTTGTTAAATACTATCTGAAAGATTTTTCTCAAGATGAATTGTCTGGCTTATATTCATTAGGACCGTTCGTGGCTTCGGAAACGACCATTACAGGCTGAGTGTTTCTGTTGTAGGAATGCTTCTCCCAAGTTTAAGAACAAGGGCAAGCACAAGAGTAACTTCTCCAAGGGCCGTAATGGGAACAGTAACCACAACAACAAGCCACGAAAGTAACAACCTACAAGAAGGTCTTTCCTTCTTACTCTGAACATTTCGTCTTTCGCTCAGGTCCTTCGGACCATTTCGGTCCGTGCTTATATTAAGTTACGGACGAACGCTGGACGGTTATGTTTAATTAAGCATTTATTTACTCCGAAGTGTTCAGGATCGCATGTGTAATGAGTACAGCCCAGTCTTCGGTCTTACGGCTACTCGGATGCTTAAGTTTTTGATCTCCTTTCTTCATGTTTTTCAGAAAGAAAGGGGGGGGGGACCATGTCGGTCCCAGACGTACCCAGTGACCGTACACCCGTTGTAGCCGGAAGGCCGAAAGCCGGTTTATGGTTCATGGTATGAAGTACCATAGTGTCATTATGGGCTTATGGGACCATAACGGCCCCATATAGGAAAACAGTCATAATTAAGCAAAATTTTTTCTGTTTTTCATTTTATGACGATTTACAGTAGTTTTAGTACTATCTAGTCAATCGCTATGAGTTTATTTCAAATAAACGTGGTAATTTATCAAATGAGAAGAAGAAAAGTTAGACAGCGGACTCGCTTTCTTTTTCAAGTTTGAATTGCATGTCTTGTAAGACACTTCAGTCACTTTACTAGAAGTGTCAAAGAGTTTATTTGCGTAATTCCTATGGATTTACGATCGTTTTGTAGTACTTCTAAATAAACCTAATTGTTCATCAATACATAGCAAGTGAATAGTGAGAACTTGAGGAAGGGATCCATCCGGTGGGCGGTTGGAGGGGGATGGTGAAAGTTCTCAAAAAAGATGATGGCATGGTTGGAAGCCTTCTCATCTCAACTGACAGTTGCTGTGATATTTGTTACTTTGTTACGATTTTACCTTATGTTGAAAGACCGGAATGGTGCGCCTCCGGACTTTATTTAGGAAATCATTAAAAGAATTGAAACTTAGCTGACAAGTTTTATTTCTTCTTTGCGTCGAGTGCACAGCACTCCTCGCCTATATGCAATGAGCTTTTACAAGCCATAGTGTAATTCGCGACCTTTTTGGGCAGTTCAAGAATGGCAGGCTCCCCTGCTCCGGACTCAAGTCCCATTAAAAGTGGAGATAAGCGAATTCAAAGCTTTTGCGAAGTAAAACTATCGTTTTATTTCGTAAAACGAGCTTTTACGAGTAAAAGCGCAATTCGCGTTCTCCACTTTTAACTTTGATTTTAACCCGTCCCATCCATCCCCAACTAGCCTGGGCGTGTTTTACCGCCTTTTGGGGCTAAAAAGGGAATGTCGTTTATACGAGACTAGCAGACGACGTCTCGGGCATTCTGATTGGCCATAGGATGGATGGAAGGGTTAGAGTATCTTGAACAGTACCTCAAAAAGTTCTTTTTTATATTGCGTGGTAAATATTACTGGAAGGGAACCCATTAAAAGTGGAGAACGCGAATTGCGCTTTTACTCGTAAAAGCTCGTTTTACGAAATAAAACGATAGTTTTGCATTGAAACACACAAAAGGGAGAAAAAATATGAGACTTTTGTTCATAAAAAGCAGCGATCCGATCGAAACTTGCTCAGCCAAAACAGTCAGACAAGCGGGTTCAGCCGAGTCGTGGTATTCAAATCCGATTAAAAATCGGCTTATAAGGATATTAATACTATTCCCCCATAACACCCCATCCCCCTCCGGGAATAGTAATATATAATACTTTCCCTCTTCTATATTATTGTCCGCAATAAAAAAAGTCATAAGAAATTCACAGTTTTATTAGACATCTAAAGGTCAGTCTCAATACAGTCTGCAACATACAGTCTATGGAAGTACACAGTGATACCAAATAGCCCAGGCATATGGAAGTACAGTCATACACAGTAGCAAAGAGTCTATTTAAGTGCACAGTCAGCATTGAATAAATCCGGTTGACGTCTTTTCTCGTAGCATTTCTTCTGCTCATGTTGTGATTTCGTTATGTTTGTGCTCACTTTACTGTATATGCTTTTTTTCAAGTTTGTTCATTGCGACAATGGTTTTTGTGAATGGTGCCCGAGACGTCAAACCAAAGATGTGGCGTCAAACCAAGTGTCCGATTTGTTGATCGAACTCTTTTTTTTTTAATCATGAGTTCGGCTGATGAAACCTTCTTATTTATGTCCAAAAATAGCAACACTTGTATTTTGGAAGGGAGAAAAAGTACTATAGAGGGGGAAGTAAATTATCAAATAAATATATATTAATCCCCCCCCCCCCCCCCACCGGGAATAGTAATATTTCCGAATCACATCGTAGCATTTAAGTGCTGTGAGAAAATGATGTGAGGGTTAATGTGTAAAATCAACTTTCTTTGTGCTTCAAAATCTCGGTATTTTGTAAAACTTTATCTATCTGAAACCCAGTTAAACATACATCATAGTTAATCCACGACATCACATCAGAATAACTTACATGGTGTAAAATTTTTGATTACTTTCAGTGAATTTGGCCGTAGCTGACTTCTTGGTCATTTTGATTTGTCTACCACCCACCCTGCTGAGTGACGTCACAGAGACGTGGTACATGGGCAGTGTCATGTGCAAGATCGTCAAATACTTCCAGGTGAGGCAGACCGTCAGACAGCTGTACAGTTATTCTGTTAATTACTCCTCAGGGCTCCCACAATCACTATCCATCCTGGAGTGGCATTCTTCTCTGTCCTTATTTTCAAGGATGTCCTTATTTTTGAAAATGAGGATAAAAAGGCTATTATGCTCTATAATCAAACTTAAACAAAGTCTTTTCAAAATAAGGATAAAAATTAAGGATGAACCATCTAATCTCAAGAATAAGGACGTCCTTAAATATAAGGACAGAGCAGAATACCACTCCAGATCAGAGAACAGAAGATGTGCCCCCACCCCCACCCCCAACCCCCCAGCACGCCCATAGTTGCGATGGGGTGGTGACCCTCCTTTTCAGTCAAACTTCTCGAACTGATTGAATCAATGATCTCTTCAATGATCTCTTCAATTTCTCCGCGTTTCATTGATATTTCGCAGCCTCATTTTGGCTCCAAATTTGGTGATCTTTACCAATTGTGCTTGGCACAGATCTGTGTTAGTTGCAGAATTACACCCATCCCCCATCCCCTTCCCCCGGAGAATTACTGACCCAGCTCCATCTCAACAGTCCTAAAAAAATGTTGAAATAATAACAGTGACGTAATTACACAAATAAGTTTTACTAAAGAAAGTTTGATTGACGGTATGTTTGCAAAATGATGTCACTGGGGGTGAAAACTTGTAACCTAGCTAAAACGCTCCAAATTATTAGAACAATACTTTGAATAAATTGCAATAAAAACACTTATATTGAACTTATATCTTCCTAATGATACTACAATAACTCCGAGAGAATGAGCGTTGTCTTTTTATTCTCAGGGGAGAGTTCAAAAGCACAAGAAAAGCTGAACAATGAAGCTTTTCAATTCACTTGCATCATAGTTGTCTTTGTGAGTTTAAGCAAAACATTAATTCACATTGTCATATGGCATCGCTATGAATCAAGCTAAAATAATGAAACATGAATAGATTTGGATGGTAATACATTTACAGTAATATAACAAAGTAATCAACTTATTTCGTCTCATATCATCGGACGAACATTTTTCGAACAGTAATTTGTAAATACATTGAGAGAAAAATGCCTTTTGCATACTTAAATAATTTTAAGTACAGCAAAACTGCACTCGGGAAAAATCTGTCCGTAATTTGGACAGAATATTTCAGTTCCTTTTACTTTCAATAATAAAACCCCCAAACACCTTTCGATTTCAAACAATGAACGTCATTTCTCCGGACCCAAAGATAGGTTTGACTGTGTAAGTAAGCAGGCTATTTCAAACAAGACACGTGTGTTCCGTTCCGTTTTGTCTGCTATACCGAAATGTCCGCTAATTAGAAACTGTTCCAAAATGTCCGCTAACCCTGTTCCAAAGTATCCGCTCGTTCCGAAATGTCCGCTTACCCTGTTACATAGTATCCGCTCGTTCCGTAATGTCCGCTAACCTTGTTCCAAAGTGTCCGCTCGTCCCGTATTATCCGCTAATCCTGTTCCAAAGTGTCCGCTCGTCCTGGTTTTTCGCTAACTCCGTTCCGTTTTATCCACTGGTAGTGTTCGCTAAATCTTCAATTTTTAACCCAGCCGACTTTGTCGGACTGGGTTAGTCGTATCACTACAGGGGGCTTGAATGTATGTGCGCATGTGCGTATGTGCGTATGTGCGTATGTTAAACTTTCTCTTTAAAATGCTACTCCTCCCACAGTTTTGCTCCAATCGTCTTGATATTATGCAGGACTGTTCCCTGGGTGGTCCCCCACCTGGCTATTACTTTTTTGACGATTGACGAAAAACTGACAAAATGGCGGCACTTTTTGTGCCCTTTTAACCCATTTTAAAATACTACTCCTCCTACAGTTCTACACCAATCGCTTAGATGTTGCGCAGAAGTGTTCCCCAAGGGTTGCCTACCAGGCTATCATTATTTTTCGCGGTTCGCCAAAAAATACCGAAATGACGGAACTTTGAAGTTTGGCAAAAAGTGGAATAAATGGTGGTAAACTAGACCGAATTTCGCTACACGTAGCGAAATGGCACCCACTTGCAATGGTACAATCTATCTGGTCAAAGACACATTTTTTCAGTGTTTCGACATAATTATCAGTTTCCGAATCATTATCTTGAACGAGGACATCGAAGTAAATATAATGTTATCTCTTTTGGGTACAAATAATCAATTTTCTAAACGTTTCCGAGATAATGGTCAACTTCCGAGATAAGGTCACCGAGATACCTCTTATATAATGTCTTTTAGGCCCAAATGGTCGAAAATAAGCTCAAAATCGCTCTACCTCTAACCGTTTTCGAGATAATGGTCAACTTCCGGATTTTGACCTTGACTATGACAGTAGTGTAGAAACGAGAGTTCTGCGTCACCCACTTTCTGTCTATCACCAGTCAATCATCGTGACGTCACACCCCCCTCATATCTATTCTTAGACTGGGGAAATTTTACAACATTTATTTTAGTAACTTTTAAAAAAGTAGATAACTTTCGTTATGTTCAACCGATTTGAATGAAAATTTTACTCTTTGATTCAGTTTTATGTCTAGTTTTGGCATAAAGCAGTCACCGGCTATTTGCATAGGTGGCTGTGGGCATTTTGTAGGTGAGAAGAGCACATCTTTGGAACAAGGTTAGCGGACATTTTGGAACAAACGGATACTTTGGAACAGGGTTAGCGGACATTTTGGAACAGTTTTTATTTAGCGGACATTTCGGTACAGTGGACAAAACAGAACGGAACACATGTGCCTCAATCTTTTAATAAGAGACACACTATAATTTAAGTGTCTCTTTGTTTTGCGCTAATTTTACTTTTTTTTAATTTCGGACAGTTTGTCAGCCAAATATTTTTACTGCACTTTGGCTGACCAGTTTATGATATGCTTTCAGATTGTCAGTGTGGGCGTATCTGTCTTGACACTTTCCGCCATATCTGTGGAGCGCTGGTACGCCATCTGTCGACCGCTGAAGTTCAAGGCCACTCCAACGAGAGCCAAGCACATCGTTTCTGTCATTTGGGTCGTATCTATGGCTATTCCTCTGCCAGAATTAATTGTTCTAAATACACACCACCGTTTTCCAATAGAATTTACCATCTTCTTGACAAGCTGTAAGCCAACTTGGTCGCATAGGTACCAAGCGGCCTACCAGTTCTGCCTAATTGTTGCCATGTATGTGTTGCCCTTTCTACTCATGTTTGGAACTTACATACAAATTGCAAAATCGCTGTGGAGAACAAGCATACCATCAGAAACAAGTAAGTCTTACTTTTACACCCCCACCCCCACCCCCCCTCCCACTCCTTCTTTTATACAACGACTTTTATCTCTTCAGCACTTAAGCGTTCTTGTAAGTAGAACCTGTGATTTTGTATTCTTACTGATAATTAAACTAATCAGGCTTATATTTGGTTAATGCATAGCTATAAGCGCAGTATGAAAGCGGTATTACTCAAATAGCCTTTCATTATTCAGTCGTCAGAGGTTTCGTTCTAAAGCATGGAAATGAACTTCACTTACAATTTCCGCTCTCAGATGAGCAAATGAAGAAGTGTTTGCGCTTACTTTTAGGATGTCAGAAGTTTTTGATGCTCTAAATGTGAAAGAAGCACAAGGATATAGGTTTTTGACATTTTTATTGTTGCATAAGCCAACTGGCATATTCGCGTGCCAAAGTGTGTTTCAAAGAAAATGCCATGTTTAATACACACACAGACACGCAAACACACATGTATGTGTGTGTGTGTGTGTCTGTGTGCGTGTATTAAACACGGCATTTTTTAGTGCAGGAGACTGAAATTCCCTTTTAGTTTTCTGATATGTGCTGGCCTGGGAGCCGCACTGGGCGAAGGGCTGCCCCAATAAATTTAATGCAGAGAGCGGGGAATGGTTGGACGCCAAACTACCACCACCCACAAACAAATAATAATAATATGACTAATGATCTGAGGGTGATAAGACGTCCGGGAAGTGCTTGACATTCGTACCAGCTAATGACAACCCTTGAGTTCTGTAATATTTGGTAAGAAAAAGAAACAGGTCGCTCAATGACAGGCAATTACGAAAACAATATAGTCTCAATCACGTTTTTTTAAGAATATTGACCTGGTCGGGCCGAACATTTTTCACTTTGTTCACTAGAGATCAATCGAAATTTTTGTCTCTTTTTTTCGAGAGGGATAGATTTATAAAAAATATTTAATGAAAAGGCTACATTTTTTTACATTCGTATATGTCAAAAGAAAACCAAAAAGCATACACTAACCGACGGCTCGGGTGACGAAGTTTTAAATGAATTTCGCCCTAAGAAGAACCTTTGTCAGAGTCGGCAGCCGATCAGTTCCTTTTTACTTGTAATTCGTACAGGCCGTCCAGGTTTTCCCATTTTTCTTTATTCTCGGTTTTAGTAAGCCAATCGCAGGATGAAATATTAATACATATTTCAGATGTATATTTCGAATGCTAACCGAAGTCTTCCAAAAATTCAGATAACTGCATTCCTACCTGAAATGATTCATTGTGATGTTTTTTCCTTTGAAATGACATCTGCGGCACCCTCATAGTTTTGTTTGCGTGACTCCGTCAGATTCTTAATCAACAATTACGTGAGCAATGTCACAAAAAATGACCTAAGCTGCAGGAATATTAGCTGAAGTTTATTTTTATATCAAAATCGCATGCTCTTTTTTTCCTTCCTTTAGGCCGCGACTTTTTGCACCCCAGTGGTAATTCTAACACGGAGGCACTGCTGCATACCAGACGCAATGTGGCTAAGATGCTGATGGCGGTCGTCATTATGTTCGGGATATGTTACCTCCCAGTCCATCTCTTAAATATACTAAGGTAAGTTTATTCAAAGCTAGGGTGGGACCCTGCAGGGATGCGACTGAAGCCAGCGAAAAGAATTAAGTGTTCAGAAATCAGGTTATTTTAAAAAGACATTTTGTCTCAGTCCCTTACATGATATCTATAATCGTTAATAAATAAGTGCGCAGAGGAGTATCACGAGACTGAGAGTATTTTGCAAGCAGCTACAAGTTTTATAAACACTTATATGTTTTATAAACAGCTATATGCTATTTATTTACCAGAACAATAGGGCATTTGACACCAAGAAGGAAACATGTTCGAAATGGAAAATACTCGGTGTTTTTATAACAACGAAAAACAACAACAAAACAAAAGAGATGAAATTGTTTAAACTTTCAGTTTTTTTTTCGAGAAAATAAAAATAAAATTTTGGTTAACTTTTAACCAATTCATTCAAAGCATTTTATACAGTTGAGATGTTGTACTGTCTTGAAAATGACAGGTGACTGAACTAAGGTTGTAATTATGGAATGCCATTTTCACATTAGTAGAGAATTATTGATATCAAGAATTAATTTTTGATCTCAAAAATTGATTATTTGATATCTGAATTAACTTTTATCTCAAAAAATTCATTTGTTTGATATCAAGAATTAAGTTCTGCTATCTGTAATTATATTTTTGATATCTCTAAATATATTCTTTATCGCACAAAATAATTCTTGATATCAATAAATATTTAGAGATATCAAAAATTATTTATTGATATGAAAAATGATTTAATGATCTCTAAGATTGATTTTTGATAGCAAAAATGAAATATTTGATAGTAAAATCTCAATTGTGAGCTCAATAATTTATTTTCCTTTTATTGATATCGTGAATTTGTTTCAGCTGTCGTTATTTTAGAATGAAACCTTTTTAATTTATATTTTGAAATTTGTAAATGATTTTTTATCTCAAAAATTAATTTTTGATAATAAAATAGCAGTCTATTTTATATAAAAAAAATCAGAAGCACACATCAGTGAATAAAAATGACTAGTCCTTGTATACAGAATCTTTCTTTTAATTTTTTACTGTACAAAAGAGAAGCAATTCTTGAGCTCAAAAACTGTGTTGCCATTATTGATATCAATAATTCAAGTTTTCATCTCTAAAATTACTTGATGATTCGTTAAATTTGATATAAATGTGTGTCTTCGTTAAGATTTTTTATGTTTTCTCTTTTAGTTTTAAAACGATTGTATGTATAACTTCTTTAGACTGTCTGGTAATTCATGAGGATCTGTGATATTTTGTGCGCGGTTTTACCCAGTTTCATTGCACTTTCTTTCAGACTGTTTCACAGTTAACTTGATAGCGTGTCTTGGAGTTTAGCGTACAGTAAGAATGTTGCCGTTAACCATATCCTATCATTTGTACAGATACACGGGTCTGATGGATGGCTTACAAGCGCTAGCCACGCAGATAGCCCTGTCGTCACATTTCTTATGTTACTTCAACAGTGCCATAAACCCAGTCATTTACAGCTTCATGAGCGGTGAGATTATTCTGTTATATCACCCCTGAGTAATACCGGCCCCATATAACTGAGTAGCCCGGGTCTTGTATAACTTAGAAACCCTCAAGGAAATTTTTTTTATGGTGGGCATAGTTTAAAAATTCAAAAGAGAATTTGCTCCATCGTCAATGTAAGGCCTAAGGTAGTAATAAAGAAGTTAAAATGGGCACAATGGAATCCTCGAGATTTGCCGACCCCATACATGTGGCCCCGCAAATACAATCACTTTTCAAAAGATCCGTCCCAGGATCCCGCGGAAATCGGGCCACTTTAATTCAGTCCCACTGATGGACATACTCCTGGGGCTCCATTTTAATGTCTTAATTCGTCTAAAAATAATCGGAGGCAGCGTAAAGGGAGGAACTTGTAGCTAGACCAGAGATACGTTGCAATGCCTTGTCTCTTATAATATCCTAATAATATAATAATAATATAGTGTTTTTTTTTACATGTAGTTCTCTAATATTATTGACGTGCTCATTTCTTATTGATAATTCTAGCCAAGTTTCGGAAAGAATTCATGGCCGCCTGCTGTTGCTGCAAGCAATCATGGTCACGTGGGGTAAATGTACAAACAGTAGGAAACAGACAGTACATATATAAGTACCGCTATCACGCGGCCGCGGGTACACGTGACCAAGGCTTACACCACGTGACCAACACAGACCTTGACGGGAGTGCAGCACGTAACATCAACATCCGCTCCCATAACCGATCACGTGCCATGCGTATCCCAGCAGTCACGCAACATCCGGCACAGAAAGTGAGCAACATCTTTCATACAAACCACGACAAAGCCGGAAATGGGTATTGTTTACAAAACAAACTAGGCACTCGAAACCATTGTCTAAAACGCGCTGAAGCTATGGAAATCAGTTCAAGTTCAGCAAGCGAGGTCTCCCATGGCTCAAAGGGTGTGCTCTTCCGCAAGACTTAACAGTATTCACTCAAAATTTTCTTTTAATATGGTATTTTAATCGTATCAGATAAATGGATAAAAAGACTAAGTGTATTCTTATAAAATTTGGGATTACTGAGACGGTTATGAAACACCCCCTCCTGCACCAACTCCCCTCCTGCACCACCCCCTCCTGCACCACCCCGTCCTGCACCCCTCTCCTCCTCCCGAACACCTCTAAGTCGCCGTAGAATGAGCGTTATTGTCAATAAAGAAAACATTATTTAAACATGTCAAAGTAATGCATTTTGCAAAAGGGTCGTCAAAGAAATCTATACACAGGGTGTGTGTGGGGGGGGGAGGATGGGTAGCGGCCCCGACTGACGCTTTTGCACGCTGACACTTTAGCAAATGAGTGACGTCACGAGTTTTGCATACTCATCTTGACTCATTTGTATACTAGCGCTCACCCCTACCCCGACACTATTTCAGTATGCATGTACTATAATTCAGCTGCCCCCTTACCCATCTCCTTCGCGTGCCACGCATTGAAAAAGTAAATATACGAAGGAACTAAATGAGAAAGAAATGGATCAGAATTAAACCATTCCAAATGTTTCGAAAATTAAGCAGAGGGTGATATTTAACGTTCGCATTATCTTTCTAAATGATGTACAAAGCGCAGGAAGGCAGGATCATGCTGCAGCAGAACTTGGTCATTGAATTGCATTGGTATAATTTGCTGGAATTAATAAATGAATTTTATTTCGTATGTTTGTTTATCCGTTTTACTTTCCCTACAAGCAAATCGCGATCTTTCAAGAACTAATCCAAAGAGTGTGACGTATATAAAACGTTCTTCTCTCGACATCCATGCAAGGTTGCTCTATGAAGATGCTTATACACCTTTCTTCTCTGGACGTCTATATAACGTTGTTCTTTTGACTTATATAAGCGTTGTTCCCCATACTTCTGCACAAGGTCTTTCTGTCGACGTTTTTGCAATGTTTTTCTTCTGATTTCCACACAAACGTGTTCTCTGGACGCACATACAGCGTTGCATATGACGTCATTTAGACATGTGTTTTTTCCCGGTGCCTTCAATGCGACATCTAGCCAAGACTAGATGTTTACTGGGAAGTGCATATTAATCCTTCACTTACATTGTTTAAAGAAACACATATAATTTTAAAATTTCCACGTTTTACTCCGTCACAATCGTTGCTAGAACAATGACCAACAGCTACTTGTAAACTAGAGCCTCAGTAAGGCAGGATTCCCCGCGAAGTAGTAAAAGTAAAATGAGGTCAATCACGCTGCAAGGTTTCAGGTTCCTACTACAAGCCCTTCTATGTGAAGTCGGCTAAGTTTAAGCCGAAAATTCTCCATATTTGAAATTTCCCACGACGTCAATATTTGGCCGATTTTGACACGTTGCACATCTTCAGTATATATATTTTCACCATGCAAGGTTTCAGGTTCCTACGACAATTCCTTCCACGAGAAGTCGACCGGACAAAACATCGTCTCACGGCTAAGTTCAAGCCAAAAATTCACTATATTTGACAGTTTCCCACGACGCCAATTTTTGGCCAATTTCGATAATAATGCCACGTTGCACATCTTCAATATACATATTTTCACCACGTAACGTTTTAGGTTCCTGCGACAATTTCTTCTGTGAAAAGACGGCCGGAGAAAACTTGGTACTTTTTGTAGACAGACAGACGGACGGACGGACGGACGGACGGACGGATGTGCTCATAACTATATTCCTCCGTTTCACGGGGGATAATAAATGTATTTAACAAAATCTCAATAAAATCTTGCATATTTACATACTCAAAGAGCACTAGCCGCCAGTGGCCGCATTCACAAAAGTTAACGGTGCAGTTAACTGATTCCGTTAACTGCTC
Source organism: Protula sp. h YS-2021 (assembly GCA_949752745.1). Taxonomy (NCBI): domain Eukaryota; kingdom Metazoa; phylum Annelida; class Polychaeta; order Sabellida; family Serpulidae; genus Protula; species Protula sp. h YS-2021. The sequence continues at coordinate 78,643,511 of OX457026.1, forward strand.
CTTTGACAACCAGAATATCCAAAAGTAAATTACTAAATTTGCCCTGTTTAACAAACGAAATTCACCATAAAATCGTTTGCGTGACACAACTGACTATTTACGGTTCTAGGAGTGCAGTTAACTTTACAGTCAACTTTTTTGAATACCGGGGCAGTGGTCGTATTCACAAAAGTTAACAGTATGGTTAACAAATTCTGTTAACTACTCCTGTAGCCAACAGGACTTTTGAAAGTTAATTGATAAGGGACCATCCATAAAGTACGCCCATCCTCCTTGCACGCACGTACACAATATGTTGAGCCATTTTGAAAAAATATCAGTATGTTTTAAAAACTATAATGCCAATTAATCAGTGACAAAATTGAAAGTGTACATGCCAACATACATTAAAATGTGAATAAAATAGCCATTGCACAAAAAAGAGTATAATATTTAGTTTGCAAATCGATGTATTAGTTAGTTAATTCGATAAAAATATGTTTGAGATATGCAAATTGGTGTATTAGTTAGTTAATTACATAAAAATATTTTTAAAAAATGCGTACGTACGCAGCAGCCCGGACCCCCCCCCCTCCCCCATCCTCGCATTGTAGACGCACCGACCGTGACTCCCCCTGCACCCCCCCCCCCACCACTACTCTATGCGTACGTACTTTATAGATGACTGCCTAAGCTTTACTTGTATGTTAAAACATAACTGCACAGTTTTGTGAATACCGGGGCATGTTGCTTATGGTCTTCATCTTGCTACGCAGCAGTGACGTGTTTTCTAATTTGTCGGGTCCGGATTCACTTTTGGTGCATGTTTACGCTTTGTGAAGGGGGAGGATGATGCATGGAGACTGCCCAGCACCATTCTCTGTATTGTCTTGCTCGTTATGGCGCCCTCTATGAACTCGTGCTTCGAGAGTGCGTTGTCATGGTCTTTATCGGCTCTGGAAAATTTGCGGAAAATGCGCTTTATGTGTAATTAAATTACGATTTGTTTGAAACATTCAGTTTAAGTAGTATTGTCATGTGATTATGCTGCTTCAGACATTTGTACTTTTAATATTTTCCCGATGACTTCTAATCAAATTGTTAAAATAATCTACATGAAATAGATATGAAAGAGCTGATTCAAAATATGAACATTTGTTTACAGCCTACGCAGGAGGGTGAAATGGTCAAATCAATTACAACAAAAACCAGCATATTTAACAGAACATTTTCTTAGGTTTAAGAATATGCTGCATACAGACGAAACACTACGAAGAACATTTCTCAAAATTTTCACTGAAATTATTTTAAAAAAATTTGTTTTTCTTTCAATATGCTTTGTCTTTGAGTAGAATATATAATTTTTCAGTTTAGTCCTCTTTCTGGAAGAAAAAACCCTAACTACCGCAATTTTTTCCCTCATCTACGCCCACAGCACGGCTGAGCAAGCCCCCCAAATACGTGCGCACATACAGTACCTGCTCATAATGTACTCTGCCAATTCCTCTGGTGTCACTTTCTTCTCCGCCGGTAAATTTCCACCCTTCAACCCGTGTATCGACTGCAACAATTATTCTTTCATTTTCAAAAGTGTTAAATCAACTGACTTCACTTATCTCCTTTTTGCGGGAGTACTGAATGAAAAATACATCCTTTTTAACGAAACTATCGTTCCGCACGGACTACCCGTGGCCTCAGAATTACCCCCTCCCCTCCCGGGTTTCAACTTTTTGCTATCAACATGGTATTCAGAAATGCGAAATGTAAACAATTGCGTATCTGATCTTGATCACTAAATATCCCTGACGATTAGCCCAGTCGCCCCGCAAATTTTGTTAAAGACGCCCCCCCCCCCTCCAATGAAAGCAAGTGGCGTAATTACCTTTAACATTTCCACCAGTTCGTCACGTGTGATGGTGCCTGTGCCGTCAATGTCGTAGAGATTAAACGTCCACTCTAGTTTCTCCTGCAAACTCCCTTTCAACTGAACACTGAGATTCACCAAGAATTCCCTGAAATCTGAGGTTTAAATTTTGAGATCGCTCAGTTATACATGTAGTATAGATTCGTGCCTCAGACAAAAGTGTTATGGTCATTTGAACAAACAATTTTCGTATACAGTAAAACCTGTGCCAAGGACATCTGTCTATTAAGGACAACTATACATTAGAGACACTTTCTATCAGTCCCTTTTAAAATCCCATTGACTTGTACGTTAAGCGACCCTGTCAATTAAGGACACATGTGAATTAGGGACAAGGGACACTTTTATTTGTCCGTAGCTCCGTAAATGCATTGAAATTAACCTGTCTGCTGAGGACAGCAGTCTTTCACCACAAACAAACAAAACCCCAATGTGACACTCGTTGGTGCATGCTCCCTTAATCCCTGCTTATTGATCTTAAGCAAGGCCTGAGTAAGCCATTTCACGTATTGTGTGGACAGGAATTGACCGTGGTAAGACAATGACATTACGGAGTTACCGTTTTCCTATAAATTACTGGGGGCGCTTAAGGGTAATTCATACTGAATTGCAATTAAACTCCAGAGATATCGTTTCGAAAAAATATACATGGGAGGTGTTAAACGGAAGAGAAATGAACTTTCACTGGCGGAAAAATTGAAACTAATCAAGGCTAACGATGGCAAAAGAAGCAGTTTTACTTTAGTAAACAGCTCTCGTTTATGTTTGTTATGGTGAATAAATTTCAAAACTGTTTCATGTGATTTTTCTTGTTAAAATGTCCAACCTGTCCATTAGGGACACCTGTTCCTTAGGGACAGACACGCTCCGTCCCTCGCTGTCCTTAAAAGGACCTCCATGACTGGTTTTACTGTACTTGGTGTCATGATGTGTGCATGACCAGTTTGAAGTCAAATGTCTTCGGAATTCTATTGCCAAATGATTTATTTTGAACACAACGACAGAAACCATGGATGCGATAAGCGTTCTGCTAAAGTTTCAAAATGCTAGAAATTACATCTAACACATGCCTAAAAATGCACCTTAAAGAAAAATAGTTATATATCCACAAACCGCCATGGAGCAAACAAATCAAGCAGACTTACAGGTAAACTACGAACCTAAAAAATGTAATCTATTTAACTCTCCGAACTCAGCCAGAAATAAAACCCTCAAGTAAAGTTATTTATTGTATATTGTTACATATGAGCCTTTAAACTGACATCCGTTTCCGTCTTTCTCACTGAAGTACTGCATGAAAAATTGAATTACCCATGAGCCTTTCTATGCCTGGATTTTTCAAAAAGCCACTTCTGTCATCCAAAGAAATCAGTCTAAACAGGTTAGGATGTTGTATTTATAGTGAACCCCGGTCAAAGAAATGCGAGATGCAGGAATTACTAGGTATATATTTATTAGTATGCATATGAGCTCGAAGAAAAAAACTAAATGTTAAGTTCAACTGCGGTGGTGCAAATAGCCACTTCGAGATAAAACACCACTTACCGATCGATCCACTTTCGTTCTTATCATATATGCGGAAAACATGTTCTGCAAATTGCTTGGCATCTCCTTTTGGAAACAGTTTGGAATAAGAAGCGACAAATTCCTCCTTGGTCAGCGACATATGTCCTTGTGACGTCTTTCCCATGAAACGCTTGTAGTAATCACGTATTTCGTCTGCCGTGAAGTCGGTTGTCGTTTCAAGGTCACCCACTGCTTCCGGTCTCAAATGTGTTGTGGAGTTGCTCCCCATCTGACACCAATTAAGGGGTGACCAATTGCAGCATACCTCTTATTTCTACATCATCTGATTATTTCTCTCTTTTTTCATTAGAACACTGAATGCGGAAAATGTGCATTATAACAACCTCGAGTGTATTATTGTATTTCGGTGTAAAAATACAGAGTTTCGAGTTCACCGCCTGCCCGAATACAAAAGCAGTTCCTTATATATAAAAAAAAGACAAATCTTAACACTGAATTAAAGCGACTATTTACATCATGGTTTGTTCAATTTATTGGATAAAACAAATAAATTCATTTCATATCTCACCTTTTATACGTTTGTTGTTTTAATGAGTTCCAAAAATTTGAGCAAATCTTTTTGCGGTGTTTATATCATCGATCTTTCTTTGACCAATTCTGCTGGACTATCTTACTTCGGTATTTTATACAGAATGTTTTGCAAAATGACAGATGACGTATTTATTTACCAGGGTAACCCAGTGTCAACTTTAGGGTACACTTCCAACCCTTTCATTTTTAAGACACTGAGAACGCTGTATAATAAATTAAAAGAAAACTGTCTACTTTAGTTACTGACAAAAACCTAAATAAGTTAGTAGTAGATAGTTCACCGTTAAATAAAACTGCACAGGCGAAATGAAAATAAGATATTTGCCCACGTTTTCTTAATTGCGCCCACGTGTTGTTTCTGAGCCATTTATTATTGTTTTGATAAAGCAGACAATCTATTGACATGACGTATGTTTCGACCATCTTCACGTAAGTTAAGAAGCTTGTTGCAGTTTCTGGTTCATATTTCTTAAGTGTGGTACTTTGGACGTTACTGAAGCAGCCGCAATCTTGATATCGATGTGCTTAATTCAGAACTGCAGCCCATTAACAAATCATGAATGAGTGTTTGTAGATAAAAACTCTCACTCTGAGTTGAAATTATTTTAATTAATAGAGCGCAAACCAGCTAACTAGTGGAATAATAACAATAGTAATTATTATCATAATAATTATAATATTATTAATAATAATAATTTTGAGCAAGCACCTAAACCAAAGTTTACTACCTTTCTTTATGTTGGTAGTGAAAATAGTATAGTAAAACTTAAAAGACAGCACGTACCAGGAGGTCACAGCCATAGCCTATTGATTTTGTACATCCATTTTCATAATATTCTTTTCTTTTGTTTGTTTGTTTGTTTTGTACTATGCCAGTTTTTCTGGCTACACGCATATTCTGAGACTGTGTGGGCTAGTACAATCAAAATTGGAAGAGACATACTGTGGCAAGTCAAGTTGATACTCATCTGATCTGTTTTGAGATTCACTTGCAGTTTATAAACAAACAACGGACGTTGCAATTTTGCTGATGCAGGAAGAACACAAATTTTTTCAGAAGGAAAAAAACCTTCCACTATCCAGAGTGTGTGAGCGATTGCAACCTATGTGTGATGTAAGCTTGTTACGTCACGCTGGACACACAGAGCTTTGAATATAAATCTAAATTTAACATTTTTCAACATTAATATTCCTTAAGAGTAACCGAAATTTAACATACATCATTTCTACTGATTTGTGAAAATATAATTGCTCTTTAACAGATATGTAAACATCTATATGTTAAATATCACTCGTTCCTTTTATTCCCAAACTGCATGTTGACTAATAAATACTTATGATATGCTAATTTAACAACCCTATACCACTGAGTGCAAACAAAATTAATCTTAAAACAACAAAACTGTGCAATAAGTGGCATTGTTTATTAAAAATTCTTCTCACAAAATTAAATGAGAATTATTAAATATTATTTTCCCAAATAATTTTTAACAAAGCTATCAAGAAATAATTATTTATTTATTTTTATTGGTTTATATTTCTGCCATTTTGGCTGAACTGCTACTTTCGTAGTACTTATTGTTCTGATGTTTTCATCGGAAGTTTAAGGGCGGTACATAAAATGTAACGAACCGATACATTTGTTGCCGTTCTGTATATTAATAATAAATTTACTTAAATATGCTCCTCCTGACAATATCACAGAAACCCCTTTCAGTATTGAATATTATAAAAGTAATAACAGGAAAACGAAGAACCCCAACATCACAGCGTAACTCATTATTGGAGATTGCTTTGTTTTATTTACTGCTGATTAACAGTTCCTGAAACACCAGAAATACCTTGAGTTAATCAATACAACTCTTTCTCAAATGTAAACAAAGCTGTCGCATAATGTAAGCCCTTTTGTTAACACTGCGATGTTGTACAACGTTGAATAGACGTCTCAGCCTCAAATCGACGTTGGATCGGCCTTAGAATGTTTATTGGGCTAGTTAGTACAGTTAATGAAGTAAACCATGGTGTCGCATGCCGCATAAATAAGGCAAATATAGAAAAACAATCGATCCAGAACCTTTGACATGAGCTGCCATTCGTATCGATTCCACTCTTGTTTACACATTTCATTCTCCTTGTCCAAATACTTTTTTATCAATATCATCGCCTCTTCAGGAAGCTGTATTTCGTTTCCCGGTACAACTGTGTTCATTTTTTGCTTTTCTCTTTCTTCAATGTGAATATCAGATTGAGTCATTTCGCCGTTACTATTATGTCTCTTTTTAGCAAATAGTTTTAGTCTGGAACTAAAGACGTTGAACCAGCCAGCCGGTGACACTTTACCCTTAGAGGACGGCTTTGTCCTGGTTGTTGACACGCATACAATACGGGCGATGACTTTTAGAAGAATTGTTTTCATCCAGTGGGGAGGTGCCGTCCTACCAGAATGATGGTGCAGATTCAGTACATATATATTTGCTAAGAGTGAAACACCAGTCAGACTCATTGATGAAATTATGTAGATTGCTGAAATAGGAATCATTTTCTTAATGCCATCATCCATTTATTAATCCGAATACAGTTTTTTTGTGTCCAAGTACAGTAGAAAAAGAAATGTTTTAAAGGAACAACTATGAACCCATTTTTTTTATTTTCGATACAAAGCCAGCTTACTAAGTGTCGGCCTTCAATGGGACCAAATCTTAATCACAAACTATTCTCATTGGTGGCTGCAGCTGGTGGGGTAATGGGCGGGGCATATATCTCAAAATCCTGTCATAGTGTTTACATTATAAGTCTTGTGCATGCACGAGTCTCACCTCGCTGAGGCAATCACTAGCTTACCACCGCTGGTCGGATTCGAACCCGAAACCTTACATATCAAACTGAGCTAACCGTCACACTGAGAACAAATTAGGTGACCACTTATAAAAACAAGTACATTCCGAATTGAAAACCATCATTTTTTTTACAAATGTACTTGTGATTAATTATGTTAATAGATAAAAATATTTACTTACTTATCAAAGGAATATTGCTCGCTGTACGAGGCGTCAGGTCAGAGACAATGAGTAAAATGACGGAATAAGACAACAAGACGGTGATGCTCAGGCTTATCTTCTCTCCGGACTCGCACGGCAATAGATAAGACATCAGTGACATGACGGTCATCAGTACACAAGGAACGATGACGTTACACAGGAAGTACGTCGGCAATCTTTTCACTTTGATCCGAAAACCAGCCTGTTGTAAACATTGTGAGCAAATTCTCGTCTAATTATAGAAAGAAATGCATTTGACGAGAGCTTCTTTGTGCACTACGAGAAGTCCGTATTATTACATGCTTTACAAATAGCATATTAACGGACCTTATTAACCCTTTCATTATATGATTATGTGGTTTTCAAGTGGTATACGTGTCAAAAAAGTGAAAGGGGAAATCCCCGAATAAGTTATCCTACACTCTTGTAAGCATTGCGATAGTTTCACGCGCGATGCGAACGCTGAGAAATTGTTTCCAGCAGAGGGAGCTGGACAAACTGGCAACTTTAGATCCAATAGACAATGTGCCTTCAGAGTCGTCAATCCAACCCAACGCCTTTTCATCTCCCCCCCTCCCCCATTTAAAAAAATCTGAGTTTTTTAATGGCTCTGGCTATATATGTCGTCATCGTTCTGTTACAATTGCCCAGACAGCCTTCACAAACTGTATATAAACGACCCCTAAAGCAAAAATCTGCTGTCAGTTTCCATAACACTTACAAACCTACTTGCATATACTTACAAAGGGTATTTGTGAACCTCCATCCATAACATACTCTTTGAAAGTAGACATGCCTGTAATTTTCCATTCTCCTTGATTTCGGTCTGAGTATAATTTCAATTCGTCAGCAACGAGAAAGTCAACCAGAGAAGCCTTAGTTAATAGTAAAATATTAAAATCAGAGTGATTGAATTAAGTTTTCTTTATTTTTTACAGTGTACGAAAAAAACTTTTAAATACCTGAAAAAGTCACGTTTGTGCATTTGTGGTTTCACCCAAGCTGCATTTTGTCATGAAAATATTATGCGCAAAATACAATCGTAAATTTCTCGCAGAGAAAATTCGTTTCATTATTGAATAAAAATTCAAAGATTTTAATAGTATACGTATAGTTCTGTCGTTCCTTTTCGCGCGAGTTCTGAAATACATCCATTTTATTTTAAACAAAACAAATCTGGCTATACGAGATCAAAAATAAATTGGCACAGCAATAATCTGAAAGAAAAACCCTGCTGATACATCAGTCTGTCGCTGTTCCAAAGTTTTATTTAAAAATAAACCGAGATATTCAGGACCAAGATATAAGGCTATTTTGTAGGCCACGATGTGAAACGATGGGTAATTACTTCTTTATAAAACAGCTTTCTAGTCTGAAAAGGCATGCTACTGTGAAGAAATGACGATGGAATGAATTTCACTCTGTGAGATATTCATGTCTTTAACAGAAATTATTTGCTTGTATTATGTTCGGCCTTTTCTATCACACATATGATAATGAAATAACAGAAAATTTTAATCTAAATGCACTTATATTACGACTACATTATTCAACAAATAAACTCATAATGATTGTTCACGTGGATTTGGATTACAAATGAGCACCTTAAATTGATACGTGATTTGCTCTCTCAATTTACCATAAGTGCGATCTGAATTCTTTTACACCGCTACATTTTGCTATTAAAGAGTAAGATTCAAGGCTTTTTATAAACTCCACTAAATCAGTGTGACAAAATTTAAAATACTCTCTGATTTTTAAGATACTTATTACTAATACAAAGATAATCGATCCCATCTGCACCAAAGAATGACTTACATTAGGGCATATTGTGCATATTATATTCATTTACTTCACAACTTCTCAACAGCATTTTCATATCCGATTTTAATTGAAGACTGTTAGAGAGATGATTGTCTAATCAAGTCAAAAATTAGTAACAAAACACCGTTGCTGTGTCACATCAGAAGATGTTTCAGAAGAAACTATGCTTAAGAATCTTCTGTAAGCACGTGAAATATTAACGTTCTAGCAGCTTATCATAAGGTATAATCTTACTTACAGTATACATCCAGTTAACAAATATTACTTCACACTCGTGTTTGTCGAAGGGGAAGTATCTGAGATTAACTTCACACGCAGTCTTCCATTTAAATGTTGGAATCCATAACACCCAGCCAAAATGCAATACTGAAGCCCTAAACCCAGTTTTGTATGATAAATCTGTCCCTGAGTCTACCCTGTCAACCACAATGAAATGCAATCAAATGATAATATATCAGTAAAGATTACAGAAAATTAGATTTTTTCAACATCCAGGAACGTTAGATTTAATGTTGGAAAAAGAGGTGAGTGGAAGGATGTGACCGAACAGCATACGTTTAAGGTAAAACCACTTTGAACAGTATTATCCGGTTAAGCACCACAGCTTTATGGATTTTTTAACATTATTCCTATAGATATATTGCTTTAGCGACACAGGTTTTAAAAAATTTCATGAGTGCCTTCATGGATCTAACAAATGGAAAGATAATCGGACAGGCTAGCCCTTTGCTGGCATTCAAAGTAAGTAAATGAGCAGCAGGTGACTGAATGTCCGAAGCTGGCCGCAAACGCTGTAAGTTATGGCAATCTTAATCAAACTTGTTAGGAATATTTAAATGCAAAGAAAGGACGGTGTTTGTGCTTAAATTAATTTGTAAAAGGAATGGTATGTAAAATAATATTACTTTATACAACGATATTCATATGTAAGTAAGCAATTACAGTCTATTTTGCGTCCTATTTTGCTTACCCGTTTTGTACGGCTATTTCTGGCAACCAAATGTTTTCTGCACGAAGAACCATTCGTGACGTGTTTGCATAATCCGAAGGATCCCACCTCAGGAATTCATCAAACCACATCTGTACAAACAATTTTTCGACAAGAAGGACCTACAATTTAGCTTTAAATAGGATAGATTTATAACGTGCAACTGGAAAAAGGTTTGTGATATCCCTCTGTATCGCTGTTATTTATTAAATATAGAATACACGGTAAGGTATTTAGTAATAAAAATATTAAACAAATCGCCAGTATCTGTTGTCCTGTGGTTGTTGGTTATAATGTGGAATAAGCTAGTGTAAGTATTTATAATGAATGAAAGTAGTATTTTAGATTGAAATCTCTTTCCTTATCTTTTTCCATGAAACGCTTTACATTTTCATACATTTCATACATTTGCATATACAAAGTGTAAATGTAAAAAAAAAACAGCAAATTTGTCTTCTTCAGTGATGTGATTTACATATTAGTGTACTCACGATAGTTATCCAGCCAAATGTTACAAAAACCTGATTCTTTTCGTCCTGAAAATATACATCTGTGTTTCAGCAATTGGCAAAATATTCAAAACCAACTAATAAGCAAATCAAATAAAAAGGGCATAAAGTTGTAAACAGTATTTTTGAAACCATTTTGCCAAATTTAACCAAATAAACACCATTAAACTTTTTTTTTTTTTTTTGAAAACTTTTCTTAATAAACAAACACGAAATTGTTGCTTTGCTCACTTTTATCTTATAAGATAATACAGTGTCAATGAATGCCTAGTAAATTTTAATAAATATTATAAAAGGAAAACCATAAAAATTCTTTATCTTTTCGTTTTCAGAGAACGTAATTTTTTACCTTTATTGAAATGTGGCAGTATTAATTTTTAACAATTTCACTTGTTTAATGATGAATATATTTTGGTAAAAGTAAGAACGTAATACAAGTTACGACAGAATCTACCAGGTTTTCTATTTTGGACAGGCTGAAAATCATGCTGATATTGACGACTCTGTGTGGATTGGTGACAGGCCGTGCTTCTTTCGTATAATTTGCTAACATGTCACTTATCAGCTGGCCCTCAATATGATTGGCAGCAACTTCAAATCAAAGAAGAACAATGTTAACTGGATAAAATAAATAATTACGAGTGTAGTTATGTCTGTGTTTTAGCACTTTTAAACAATTATGTACAATTAAAAAATTTATCAATACTGAGGCAATATGTCTGAAAAAAATTTCTTTTGCAATATATGGAAGTAAATTCCTACTCACCATTACAACTTGCCTTAGATGTGATGAACAATATATAACCAAGAACAAGTAGAAATTTTAAACGCATTATGTATCTGCAAAGTTGTTTATCACATGTAAAATGCAACTTTCCTTTTATTTTCGAAACTATCTGTGCTTAATGTTGTCTTATAATTATCCCTTCCGTTTGAACATCTACTTTTTATCTTTTCATTAAAATTTTGCTTTATAACATTTATTCCAACTGTAACAATAACATTAGTCTGCTGTTTTAGTATTTTCCATTACGCTCTACCCTACACGAGAAAGAGCATCTGTGATGATTGACTACCGTTATAATTAGCTCTTAATGGTATTGTTGGAAATTAACACGACTGAAAATGTTTACATTGCCTAGGGACAAATGTTGCTTAGCGAAAATTCAATAAAGGGTAGTTGGATCCTGTTTAATACAATGGAATTGAGCATGCGATGCTAATATAATGGCGTTATTCCATCTACTTTCTGTTTATTCTAACTGTCGCTTGCCACACTTCATTTAATGCGATTGCTAGAAGCAATTAATGGATATGCTTGCATATGTGCAACGCTAATGTAGTGAATTAGTCCTTTGATGTACGGATTAGTGAAAACCCTATCTTGTTGTGAGGCTATTATTCTCACAGTGAATGAAAAACAAAAAGCCCTCATTTCATAAGGTTTTGTGCAGTTAATGTTGACTTATCAGTTTTCTCAAACGACATCACAATTGTAACTGCCTTGTCTAAGACCTAAATACCATTATTTTCAAGTCAACCGTTTACTTATCGCAACACATCGTTTCCAAGGTGAGGTTTTTATTCTAAACTTATTATAGTATCAGACAAAGCAATTCCTTTGTGGTCAATAAACACATGCATAGTTGCTTGACTGAAGACATAGTGGAAACATTTTATAAACAAACTTCAACCAAGATATAAATGGAAAGTACCAAAATAAGATAAACTGACAAACACTTGTAAACATAGATAAGCTACAACTGGATACTTTAAATATAACGTTCTGGTTCTGGCAAACATCACTGGACTTCTCTACTTCTTGTGACTCACTTAATCAGGAGATATTTGGATTTGGAAAATTGAATTATTTATATTATTGATATCATGCGATGTATGCCCTTTGCTTGTCTTTTCCTTGTCCCCAAAACTGTCTGAGACAATTACATTTGGATTTGACACACGTTGGATATGCATTTGATCCTCGATATTTGGTTTCATTAAAAAAGTGGTCTGTTTTGCTGGCAATCGTTACATCACTAGATGTAGTTTTGAAGTGGGACTGTTTAGAGTTGAAATATAAAACTCATATTACATAATTATTATTTTACGACAATTTCAAGCTTTGGTTTGAGATGTTATAATTTGAATGCGTGTTTGCTAATTTTCTTAAACGTTTTTACAAATATCAACCGTATTAAGTATTGTCAGAGTATCTTGTTTTCAACTATATTGTGTTGTCATTGAATTAATTTAGTCATTGAGGATTAAGTCAGCACGACTGGTATTTCCAACATCCACAAAAATGATGGTTTTTATTTATATTTGACTACTATTTATGGTATATTTAAAATTTTGCATTAGCATAAACACAGGATTACAGGATACAACAAATACAACTGTTCAAATATCAGCTATTAATTTAAAAATAATTTTATAGCGTTTAAGATCCTGTTTTAATGCTATGCCCCATTCTTGTTATTTTGATTTAATTATTATTTTACTAGATATTTCAACACATATTTTGGAGAATTTTACTGCTTCAGTTAAACTTGTTATATTGAGTAATATCATCGAATGTGTTGCATTACTTAGAAAAGCCATGAATTGAATACAGATAAATCTTAATTTTCGTAATCTATACCAAGACCAACAACTTAAAATTTTAATCACTTTAGTTGAAGCATAATCTATTTTCCTCTTTATTCCATTTCAAAAGCAACTGCAGCTATATAAACAAAAGTTATGATATAAAATCAGTAAATATTTCCAATTATTGTTGCATTTATTTAGCAGAAGACTGTCATGGCCTCTAACAGTCTTATTGTGGTTATCCTATATTTTTAAAGAAATTTATTTGTAACATAAATTGAACTTTATTGTATGGGGCGGTGGAAATGCAAACAGCACCTGTGGTGGCTACTGTCACAGCAACGCATCGATCGCTATAAATTTGGCAACCCAACCTGCCCCTTGCAAACGGTAAGGGGTAACACCAGCTCAACCACCGAACCACATTTTTTGGGAGCTCCCAGAGCTTGCCAAGCTTGCCAAAACAAAAAATCATTAGCCTCCCCCCTACGGGCACATTCACATTTGGTTCGCGACACTGGCCAACTAAATTTTTGCAGGAACAGAAATTATCTGGCAGAGATGGTCGTGCGATCTGCGTCGGATACTTTGATTGGTTGCTGCCTCTGCTTCGGAGTGGCAGCCTGCTTTTTCGTGCCCATGTTGTGCTTCTTATGTTGGGCTATCGACAGCGGTAGTGATTTCGGCCCCTTCCGTGGCGTAGCTGTCGGAGGGACGGCTGTGTGACGTTGCTTCGCTGAAGTGGTATGTGGCGTTAGAGCCTTAAGTATCAATGCATCTTGAGATCTCACCCGTGCCGCTTCAATCACATTCTTAAGCAACTCCGGTGGAAATAAATAAGTCCGATTGCCGTCAATAGGTGGGAAACGAGGCTTCCTCGCATTTTCCGCCCTGATTTTTGAGTGCGGCAAGACCTGATCTACAAGCGGCGACCACAGTAGATAGGCGTTCAGATAGGCGTATGAGCAAGTCCGACGACGCAGCCACCACCAAATCAAATACCCGGTCAAACAGCACGTTGGTACCGGCGCTTCAAATGCTGCATCTAGAAAGGAAAGAGCCCGCATACTCTTCCTGGCAACTTCTTCCAGTAAGCGACAGTCACGCTCCGCCAACTGTACGCTTGAATCAGGGTTGACCTTCGGCAACCAGGGAGCCATATCCTTGGGGCGTGAGCGACTGAATGGGTAACACTGAGTCATTTGACAGATATGAAGCCGTCATCACGTGCAGGACCTTTGACGGCAGCAATCGTGACCAATGACGTGGTCGAGAATCTTGAAGAGACTGTAGTTCTTCCATTCTCGCTTGCAGAACGTTGGTAACATCGGACCTGTCCACAAGGATATGAAATCCTCGCGTGGTGGTGGTTGGGATAGAGCCGCAAAAACAGAGCTCGTCTTCTAACCTGCGGCTGCAAACTCGTTAGGTTGACAGAAGAATTATCAGCAATAAGTTTCAAAATATCTTTAAATGAAAAGTCCGTTGCCGACAGATCCACAGTTTACGCCTCTTCCCATTAGTGGAAGGTCTAAACGACCTAAACGATCTAAACGACCTATATTCCTCCCGAGGCAATTCCTGGTAAGACACTGAATGCGATGCGTCCGCTGACGTAGCCTGAGTAAAAATAAGTGCAGCGGGCCGCGATGTGGTAGGCTTAATCGGTGACACAGGCACAGTAACTGCTGTATATTGAGCGGCACGCGTCTGAGTCTGTTTCATGTCACTAGCCAACGGTGATTCGTCTTCTACGAGGAATTATCAGGTGAAGAGCCAGAAAAATACCCATAAACCGCCTGACGACGCACACTACGCGTACATATTTACTCATAAAAATGAGTATTAAGAAATTAAATGCTCTAGTTTTAATTTCGAAACTATCGCCTTGTAGACTAAGAAGCAATCACAATGGGGGACTCGAACTGGTGGAGGCAATTGAATACCCAATACATCCGAACTGATTGACACGCCATCTGCAAGACATTGAGTCGGGAAGGCAGAAATAAAAGAAACTAAATTCAATTTATCTTTTAATTTCAGCGGGTCTCATTGCCCATTCTACAACAAATAACAATTTTGTACACGTAGAAGCCATCACTCGAATTGTAACCACCCACCTCTCCATCAACTTCGATCGTCTGGTAGAGTGAGTTGGGTATGGTTCGATCACATGACAGGAACGGAACCGACGCTGATTGGTCGGATAGTTGACAAGAATTGTAAACATAGCACCTGCCACCAGTTAAGGGTACCCATATGGTGCTATTTGTTACACAGAAATTTTTGTTATTATGGATTGTGATAACCAATGTGTAACACATTGGAAAACCTATAGTGATGGCTTCTAAGTCTACAAGATATTTCACTCATAAAAATGAGTATTAAGAAATTAAATACGTCAGATTGGAATGCTCAGTCATATCCTGAGTTATTGCAAAAATTTAGTTTGAAGCCCATCAAGTGAGGCAGGTTGCAAAAGCCGTTACATAATTTTCTCTAGAAGGCATTTACAGTGTCCTAGGCTTCCCCTAACACTTTGATTAATTTCTTTTTGAAAGATTTACACCAGAACAAGGTTACGTGTCTAGATTCAACTGGGCCTTTATTGTGTCCGAAAAGAGGATTTTTAACCTTGATTCTCCTTCTGTCACAGCAAAAACTAAAATTCGGGTCAGGAAAACAAGTCCGCGGTAATCAGGCGTCGAAAGTATTGGCTGAGATGCGATCTTGTCCTGAACTGTCCTTTAGTCAGATAAGATAGTCCAACTCTGGAGCTGTGTTTATTTGTGTGAGAAGTTGCTGAGTTTAGTTAATTACTTTCTGCTTGGAAGACTATAGTTCTATTACGTAAATCAATTTATTTTAGTTCATTTCTAGTGCTCAAGTGGCCCTAACTTTTTATTTGGCAGGGATCACGGCCATTCTAGTCGTCATGAGTTCATGTTTTGATGCTGTATTAACTGCCTGTTATCCCATGTCGTTGGATGTACCATCCGTGGGAGGCTGGCAAGGGATAGTGTAAGCGTTTGACAAAGAGTTGCAGACAGCTGGCATTTGATGGTTATTCCCTTGTGTTGCTACTCACTGTTAAAGGTTGACACTTTAGGTAAGAGCCTCTTGAGATGGCTGTGCCTAGGAAATGTAAACGCTTGTTTCAGTTTATATTTGGGAAGAGGATCGTGTAAATGGCTTCAATTTGATTTATTTGTTTCTCTATACCGGTGTTCAATTTCGGTACTTTAGTACTAGAATTATTTTTTGCTTGGTGAATTAACGGTCTTAAATGTTATTTTGTTGTTTTTTTATTCACGTAATTGTTTTATATCAGCATATGTTTAGTTCGCTAATCTCATGGAAAGATTAAAAACCTTTCTACATCTGGCGTGTTTTTTCGGGTTTTACCCCAACACCAGTCTTTAGTCCCATTTCAGGTAGAGATAAGCGAACGAACGCTTTTGTAAAGTAAAACTGTCGTGGTGTTTCGTAAAACGTTTTATTTTTTTATGAGTAAATGCGTAATCAGCGATCTCACCCTTTAAACCGCTCTCTCCTGCCTTTAATCCAATCCCACTTTAAACCACAGGATCTGGTTTATCGGGATAAAAAGAAATGTGGTCAAGTCACTAACATATGTATTTCCGGTCTATTGGCCTCCAACAGAGCAAAATAAGGAAAGTTTGCAGTCTCGTTTACATACCACACATGCACTAAAGAAAAGTTCTACTGATATTTATACATTGTTTTACCGTCTATAGAGAAATGTCGGCTAATAGTGAAGAAAGTTTACTACGCTTTTGCTCTTAAAAAACATTTTACGAAATCAAGCAAGTTTGCTTCAAGACGTCTCGGGCTGAATAATTTTCCGTCAGAACGAGTGCAGGTGTGGATTTCGTCATCAATATCCATAAAGGTGTAACTGAAAAGCGTATCTGCTCCGACGCATCCTTGCTTTTAATTTTTTTTCTTTTTTGTTTGAAGATAAAATAATGATAAACATGTGTATTGTTTTTCTCATTTCATTTATTTATTTCCAAAAATCCATATGATAATGGACACAAAGGATACAATAAATCAAACAATTAGGTATAAGGATATAACTAAAAGTAATTTGATATAATAATGAGCTGTAGCAAACAATGGTGTTAATTTTATCAATTAAAGATGGACATTATGATTGACATAAATTTACTTAATCTGCCCAATTTAGCAACGCTGTTAGTTTCGAAAATGCCACAAACAAGTAGCATATTAGTGTTTCTGAACCGACTTTTTCCAAGCAGTTCCGAGTCGAAGAAGGAACATTCGAATAGTAAGTGCCACCCATCCCCAGAATATGCCCCTATCGCAAAGAGAGCATATTTTGGCATCAACATCCATACTGTCTGAAAACAAAACCAAATTGAAAACTTGGTTTTGTTTGTTTACATTATTCCAAAACAGGAAGTAAAAAATAACATCTTCTGCTTTAATGCACTTCATTTCTTCATGTAGTTGGTTGCTGGAACGTACTGATATCCTTCTTATGTCTTATGTCAATTTAAGCTGCTGGGTAGATTTTAAAACGGATAGGTGGGGTTTCTGCGTATTTCATTACCAAAATGAGCGATAATGGGAGTTTATCAATCATAGTACAGCAGCTGGGTATCGCGAGTCTCTTCCTGTCTTTCTGTTCCAGCAAGTCATATCAGTCAAATAAAGTAAAAGCTCGCATGTGCTTTTCCGGAGCCTGATTGAAAGATCTCTTCCAAAGAAAATCTCTTTAAGAAATGGTATAAGCAGATTCAACGTTTGGTTTACGAGTACGCGTACGAAAAAAAAACAAAAACAACAAACAAACGAAAAAACAAACAAACAAAAAAAAAAAAACATAAAAACATTCAGCACTGCAGTTTTTGGTGGATAGCGTAGAAGCAGAGAAACTTACAAATCAATGGACAAATACATCGAAATTACTTTGAAATAGGTATAGAGCTGTTTCTGTGTTAGAAAACCATTTTCATAATATCATAAATAAATTTGCCCACATTCTAATAACCACTAACCTAGGTCTTTCGCCAGTGTTCATGTAAGTTCGCCATTCCAGAAAACAACATTTATCCCGAAAATTTCATTTTTGTCTCGCCAATTGTCACCCGAGAGGTGGTCTAAATAAAATAATACCCCTTTAAATGGTAGGACTACTCGTACCTAAACTAGTTCATGTTCAGCATTTTGATATACTTTTTCTTTTAATCTTAGTTGATTTTGTAGTTATCTAATAAATTAATTCGCAAAATTCTTAGATTTCGGGATGACAAAATAATATGGCAGATTAAAGTTGTCCAAAAATATTTTGCCCGGAAATATTTAATTTCCTTGTGACTCAGCACAAACACTACAGTTTGCTTTGTAATTCTCTGGAAACATGTCTAAAATTCTACACTTTCAGCATTCCAAAGGGGAACTGCATTACACCGAAAACAACAAAGTAATCTTTGGAAAAACACCCAAAAGTGGCGAACTGTCGTAGGTTACTGGTACGTTTTTACCCTTATCGATACGTTATATAAGAGAAAATAGGTTAGGGTTTCTACAGTTCAAGGGCCAAAAGTGTGAAGATTTAAAGTTTACAGCATCGGCATAAGATTACCATGTCGTTGACTTCTGATGCGGAAAGCCTTCTAAATAGTTGTATTTTGCTCTGCTTACAAATACATATAATTGTTACAGGGTATAAAGTTCATGGGGTCTCGGGGACCCGTGATAATCGGCTCGGGACCCCTGGAATTTAACCCTGGGGTCCCGCGGGACTCCAGAAAAAACACGGTGTTCTCCTGCAACTGTTCAGTATCACTGCTAAGATCGAAAATGATTGATTTATTCATTGTTTAATGTAGCATCATTCAGTGTTTCTTTTTTGTTGTTAGAAGTAGTAGTTTTGTGACTTGCATGATATCGCTAATCGCGTTTGTTTTTTTTTGTTGCAATAAAATTGATTTATAGAATTTAACTTTTTGTATTGCCCGAAAGCAATTCAGAGGTTCTGGTCCCGCGAGACCCCGAGCTGAAAAGTAAACTTTTTGCCCTGTGTTAATTGAAGAAGTTTAAGTTATATCCAATTTGCTGCATTATTTTTGCTTGTTTACCGCCAAGTCAGGATATCAAATATTTTGAAATCTGAGTATCCAGTTAAAATCCTTGTTTGCGTAGAGAATATTCCACACGTGTTTTAGGACTAAGATTATGTACCTTTTGGGGATTTTCACATTTGTTCCCTATTATATACCTTTTGTGAACACCAAGTCATTTATTGTTTAAAGTGGATAACAAAGGGTTTAAAAATGTATACGTAAAAAAGAGAAACTACATGTGCGATTGTACAAAACAGAACTGTAGACAATGAACGTAAATATAGAACTTACAGGAATAAACCAACTTGTATTAAACGTTTTGCCGAGAAGCTGTACTACAGTCATACGTTAGAAAAAAACATATCCAATATTAAACAAACGTGGCGTATATTAAAGGAAGCAATTAATAAGGAAAAATCAGGTTCTTCCTTACCGGATAAATTTACAGACGCCAAGGGCTGTAATGTAGCATATCGTAAAGAAGTTGATAACAATTCTTTCTTGGTTGATATCGGACCCAAATTAGTTGAAAATATTGAATCTGTGAAGTTTGTGAAAACTTGACGATTATAAAGCAGATTATTGAGTTTATTAGGCCCAAACCCTTCGGATTGGGGCCTATAGGTTTGGGATGTCCGTCCGTCTGTCCGTCATCGCTTTACACCCCTGTGAATTTGGGGGGGGGGGGGGGGGTTGGGGCCTGCTTGTGTTTCACAAATACTTACTTGTTGCTAAACCTTTTGTATATATTTGTAATCTTTCGTTTACTAGTGGGCTGTTTCCAGAGCAAATGAAAATTGCTAAAGTAGTGTCTTTGCTTAAGTCTGGTGACAAAGAATCGTTTAATAATAACCGGCCTGGATCACTTTTGCCCTAGTTTTCTAAGGTCCTTGCAAAATTATTTTATGTCAGATTAAACAAATTTATAAATGTAATTAATTTATTAACAGAATGTCAGTACGGTTTTAGAACTAATAGAGCTTTAGTCGAATTGTTAGAAAAAAATACAAATTCTTTAGATAATAGACTGTCAACTGTTGCTGTTTTCATCGACCGAAAACAGCGTTCGACGCGATCAATCACAAATTACTGTTAAAAAAACTTGAACATTATGGCATTAGGGGTGTAGCATTAAACTGGATAAGCAGTTACTTGTACAATCGTCTTCAATATGCAAAATGTGTACCTGAGTGAACGTCTTACGAAGTCCAACGCATCATTGTTTAAAAAGTGTAGGAACTTGAGGAAAGCCGGCGTGGTTCAAATAGCCTTCACTAGGAATAGCAGGATCTTTGCAAAGACAAAGGGTCGCACCCCAGGAGAATCGAAAGTTATATTGATCCAGGATGAAAGTGACATCGCTCGTCACGGCCTCAAAGAAAATAATGGAAATTAGAATTCTTTTTTGTATACATGTATCGTTAACTCGTTTTTTTAAACACGAAGGTTGATGACCTGTGCTTTCCAGTTTATCTTGTTTATTTAACCCCATTTTGCTTTATTGTTTATGCCCTGATAATGTCCTGCTACACAACGGCTCTTTTGACAGAAGTTGACCAAACTTACGGAAAAGCTATGTACAGAGTATTCATGTAAAGTCATATCAATGTCCATCGTTCTTGTACCATTATGAGTATTGATTACATGTGTACTAAATGTAAGAAAAATGTATTAACCGACGCAATCGAATGCTCCCTCTGTAATAAATGGACGAATAGATTGTGTGCGAGGCTTTCTAAAAGAGCTCTTATAGCATTTGGTTACAGTAGTGACCATTGGTATTGTCCAGATTGCTCAGTTCTATTTCCATTTCACTGCTTATCAGACGATGATTTTCTTTATGTAGACCTTTTCTCAGAGGTGTCAAGTAATATATATGAAAGTTACAGCAAGTTTTACAGAAAAGATGTTAAGAGATTTGATTATACTGAATTTAATGGATATGAACACGGAAGTAATTTAGATCCTCATAATAATTTCTTTAATGACATTTCTCACGATTGTAAATATTACAGCAGTGATTGTTATATTAAAACATCTCTACTATAAAAGTATTTATGTTAATTCATTTCAATTGCCGAAGTATTCGAACTTCATTTGAAGAGCTAAAAGATTATCTTCTGGAACTTAAAACGGTTTTTGATGTGGTAGCCATCAGTGAAACTTGGTTGCAGTCTTCCGACAATATGGAAATGTATCAATTAGAAAATTATAATGCAGCTTATAATCATCGTAAACATAGTATAGGTGGTGGTGTTATGCTTTACATCAACAAAGCTTATCAATTTAAGATTTTGGAAAGTATGTCACCTGTGATCGAAAATTTGATGGAGTGTATCAGTGTTGAAATTGAATCTAACGTCAGCAAAAGTAAGGTTATCCCGTGTGTATATCGCACTCCCAGCAGTGGTATTGAAGAGTTTACTGACAGTATTAGCCGGATATTATGTTATGTAAAAAACAAGAATTTTTTTCTATGTGGCGACTTTAATATTGACCTTAGTAAATCTCACAGTCATTCTCCAACTAAACATTTCATAGATGTAATACAAAGTTATGGTATGGCTCCACTAATAAGTAGGCAACTCGTGCCACCCTGTATAGTGCAACACTGATCGATAACATTTTTACAAATACTTTATCTGATACGGTAAATGGTATTCTTCTCACCGAAGAACCAAGAACCAAATTAAAATCAAAAGGTGTGAGCATATATGGTGTTACGTTATTTGAAAATATTCCTAATGAAATCAATAATGTTTCTAGTGTTGGTTCATTTAAACGTCGATTGAAAGCTTATTATGTGCAACAATACTGATAATCTTCCTTTATCTTATTGATCATATTAGCGTCTTTTTTTCTTTGCTAATACACGTTAATTTGATCCATTGTATCATATTTAATTGTCTTTTGTGAGTCTGTATATATATGTATATATATTCATACATATATTGTAAATTGGCGAATCAACTTCCATAAGTCCTCAGGGACTTCTTCGCTTCGCCTGTTCCTTATTCGTGTTTTCATTTATTTTGTTGTTTACCTTAATGTATTTTTCTTTCTTAAAGGAATAAAACGTTATCTATCTATCAAAATTCAAAGATGCAGAATCCGAAAAACTTCTGGTTAAATGTGGAGTACCCCAGGGCTCTATATTGGGTTCTCTTTTATTTATACTTTATATTAATGACACGTGTAATGTTTCAAAAATGTTGATATTTATTTTCTTTGCAAACGATACAAATTTGTTTTTCTCTGGTCGTGATATTGCTGTTTTGTGTAGCAAAATAAATGGTGAACTTGAAAAATTAAATATTTGTTTTAAAGTTAACAAACTGTCACTTAATGTCAAAAAGTCCAATTATATTATTTTTTCAAATACTAGTGTAAGTGTTACAACAAGTCCTGAGATTAGCGGTTGTCGTATTGAACGAGTATCTGTAACAAAATTTCTCGGGGTATTAATTGAAAGTAAACTTACGTGGCGAGATCATGTATCATTTATCAGTCAAAAGTTATCGAAATGTTCCATAATTTACAAGGCCAGTGACATTTTAAACTTAAGCGCTCTTCGTTCTTTATATTGTACTCTTTTCTTGCCTTATATCACATACTGTTGCGAAATTTGGGCAGTTGAAAGTAAATGTATCACGAATTCAATTGTTAAATTGCAAAAGAAAATAGTCAGAATAATCTGTAAAGTTAGTGAATATGCTGATACAAACGATCTGTTCTACAAGTTACGAATGATCAAATTTTTTGATTTGGTAGACTTAGAAATATTAATTATAATGTACAAAGCCTACAGAGTCGCTCGTCCCTTCAAATATCCAAGTATGTTTTTATAGCAAAAGTTTCAAATTCGATACTCGTGGGAAAAATCAGTTCAAAACTCCATATGCACGTACAGCAATAAAATCTAGATGTATAAGTGTCTATGGTGTAAAATTGTTCAAAGGAATTCCTTATCACATCGGAAATGCTTCTAATCTAAATTCTTTTAAAATGATATACAAACGATTCGTGTTTGATAAATATCTGAATTTATAAATTTTGGTTCATTCTGAAATAGGGTGTCCTAAACCACTTTTTTTCTTATTTGTTTCGACTGGTGGTCAACATTCACTAGGTAAACTTAAGATCCTCTGTTTGCTGAGTTACTTAATGTAAGTTGAGCAGGCAGATCAGGTCTACAAATTTTTAAAAAACTTTTTCGATTCACCTTTTCTTCATGCTGTTATTATCAGAATCTTGCAGTGTTGATTTGTATGGTCGCTGGTTCACTTAGCGGCTTTGCAAAGCCGCTGGTTTTAGAGCTCGACAGTTTGACAATTCCCCTGAAATGATGAAGTAGAAAAAGCAAAGGGAATATTTCTCTTATTGTTGCTGGAATTATAGAATTAGACGCTAGTTTTAAAAGCACAAATAAAGGATTTTCTTTTCAAAATCTTTTCAAAATCGTTTTTTAGTTCGTCAGTGAATCGTCTTTCGTTATCTGTATCCATTTTTCTTAATTTTGAGAGTGTTCATTCATATCAACTTCTTAATTTTTTGTCCCCTATTTAGCCAATTTTTTGGCGGATCGCTTAAAAAAAAAGAATTTTTAAAGAGAGGCCTACCAAGAGAACATTCGTGTAAAATTTGAGAGGAGACTGATCAAAACTGAAAGAGAAGATTTTAAGTTAAAGTTTACACACGTACATATGTACATACAGACGACGGATGCCCTTCTATTGATGGGATAAGACGAGCCCGACATAGTCGGCTGGCCTAAAAAACGGTTATGGTGTTTTTATGCGCGCACCACAGGCGCGCGTAAAACAATCAAACTTTTAAGCCAAAATCACTAAAATGAAAATTTCAATTTCTTATACACCTTGAAAACAAAAACAAAAAAAAAGGGACGCACGCCAAAAATAGAATGTTTTGGCCGATTTTGCGGGGAAAAAAAGGACAGAGCCAAAAAAAAAAGAAATTATCTTTTTTAAGGGACGGTCTGACAGCCCTGGAAAGTGCAATTTTCCGTTATTCGGAGTTGAAAAGATGTATTTACTCTGTTCGGAGTCGGAGATTCTTGGCAAAACAAAACCTAATGAAATGATGGTTTCCTTAAAAGAGCAATAAGACCAAAGAACAGACCTATTTTTGTGAAGAGTTTTTTTTGCAAACTTACTGGAACAACAAAATTGCAATTACCGTTTTTCGTGATAAATCTGTAAGTGAAATCGCCGATTTATACGATTTATACAAAAGATCAAATACTTATTTCATGTCATGCAATTCATGTCAGGCAACCCTGGCTTTAATTGACTTTTAAATTACATGAACTGTCTCTTAAAAGAATGAACAATTAAATACATTTACAAACATTTTCTAATCTTGTCGAAATAACCATAAAATGGTGTGTGAATGACATGTATTAATAAGTGTCATCTATTAAAGTAACCATAAAATGGTGTGTGAATGACATGTATTAATATGTGTCATCTATTAAAAGAATGAATAATTTCTCTCATACTTTCATTTATAATTAATCTTGGTGAAACGACCAAAAATTGTGTGTAAATAGCCTATTTCATAGGCATATTCTTATGCCCTTTCTACTTTAGCATTTCCGCGGAATTGTCAATTTTCTAGCTCTAAAACCAGCGGCTTTGTAAAGCCGCTAAGTGAACCAGCGACTTTACAGAGCCGCTGAAAATTTCAGCGGCTTTGTAAAATCGCTGATTTGACAGATCCGTTGTAACATATATATATATATATATAATATACATATATTAGTCGGACCTCGTTATGACGACATTGCTCGGACCATCGATTTTACGTCGTTATAGCGGAGGGTCGTTATAGCGGGGTTCCAGAAATCTGTCACAAAACACAACGTATTAACAAGTTTTGCAGGTCGTTTTTTAATGCAATAATATAGTATATGGTATTGCTGAGTCTCAGAGATACATATTATATCTCAACTCGGCTTTGCAATTTTTGTTTTTTGTACTTATATAAGTAAATTTCAACGGGACTTGGAAATTATGTCGTTACATCCGATATGTCGTTATATCCGAAGTCGTTATACATGGGTCGGACTGTATAGTGGAACCCGGGTAATACGAAGTCCGTGCAGGACATGGTAGAACTGTTCATATTAACCGATATTTTTAAGATTTTCGCGGTTAGCTTGTAGCTTTTTCCAATGCACTCATTCGTGTAAGACTAAGGCTTACTTTAGGAGTATTTTTGGCTGTTTGGATTCTGCTACTTATAAAGTACAGAATTTTATCGAATAAATAAACCAAATTTTAAAAAATAAATCACAACAATTTATTAATATTTAACATTTCCCTCATCAAATGCAGGGTTGGCAAGTTTTGGACACGATGGTAAAAACCCCTGGTAAAAACCAGGTTTTTACCGTCCTGTCCAAAACAGTTTTGGACTGTCGGAAACGGTCCGAAACTGGGCTGTCAAATTTAAACTATTCAAATATAGAAAACGCGTTTATCTGTTCATTCAAACATTTCCCTGTTTGTTTTTTAACTTAACGTTTCTGCTTATGAAGACACCTTCAGTCCACATTGCTGTATGAGTCGCAAATGTTACATCAGCAAAAAGTCCGTTCCTGAAAACGCTTTCAATCCGCATTGCTGTGCGAGTCGCAAATGTCACATCAGCAGACAGTCCACCCCACCACTATCCAAATAATGCGTGCCTGAAGAGTTCGATTGCTGTTGATTTAACACCCAAAATTTAGCGCGCGCTTAAATCCTGAATCTGAATCCTAATCTGTCACTCCATTGGCTTCTCTCGGGAGTGCCTCTTCCGCGATATAATCCCTTTGCCACCGTATATGCTCTGGGGGTGGGCGAAGACGACTCCACATCTGCTAAATATCGTGATGCTCCAGTGTCGTATGCATCAAGGTTAGTTTTTGTTAATTGGGAGCAATAAGCATCTCGAATAAGTGAAGTTTAGTTGTTTTAGTTTCGGACCGTGCGGACATGTAAAAACCCTTTTGGACGGTTTTTACCACGTTTTAGACACTGTCCGGTCCGAAATACGTTTCGGACCATCCAAACCCAACCCTGATCAAATGCTGAACTTGTTTGCACACATAAAATGCTACAGTGCATGTACTTTTAGTTCCGAGTCAGCTCTTGCTCGTTTTCACTCCGCATATTTCTCCGTCAGAGATACGATCCCTTTATTCAGCTAATAGGGGTCAACTTTATATGTTCCGAAGATTCAGTCATGGAAAATCGTCCCTATTACATTTACTTTACATTTCTTCGTTGGAGTGCAGAAAAAATTAGCTTCAGCACTCAACTGTCAGATATTTGCGTTCTAAAGTCAAAGTGGAGAAAAATTAATAATTAAGGGGTTATGTGTTATCAGTAAGTGCATGCGACAGAAAGGTGAGTGAAATAGGTTTCGGTCTATATACATCAAATTTTCCATTTTACCATTCTTCCAAGTTTCCATCTGGAACGTGTATAGCTTCCCTTGTATGCCTACACCGGGCAACCCATTCCCCATTAAACTTCATTCAGAATCTTGACATTGCTTGAAACAAATGTACCAGATATAGTAGCAAGGCATTTGCTTGGTACCTGTCAAAATCATGCATAGTTTTAAATATTACATGAACGATATTTCAGTTTGCTGCTGTAGGGAGATGAAATGGCCAGCCAAACTGAGCCTGACGAAGCCTACGAGAAGTTCGAGTGCCCGTACAAATCGCTAACGGATGTGGGCAAGTACTGTTACACGGCGCTGTGTGCAGTCTCTCTCAATAAGCTGTATCAGCAAGAAGAATGCGACAGGTATTTAGGTTACTCCCTGCCTTCTCTCTCTGTCCCTCCTCTCCCTGCCCTGCCCTCCCTCCCTACCTCCCTCCCTCCCTCCCTCCCTCACTTCCATCCACCATCCATCCCTCCCTCCCTCCCTCCCTCCCTCCCTCCCTCCCTCCCTCCCTCCCTCCCTCCCTCCCTCCCTCCCTCCCTCCCTCCCTCCCTCCCTCACTTCCATCCACCATCCATCCCTCCCTTCCCCGATCCCACGCGTGCTCCATGTCTTTCTCTCTGTCTCTCTCTTGTTATCTTCTACATAGTGTGACTGGGGGAAGAGACTATGTTATAATGACTTTATTACTTAGTCTCAGTACGGTTAGTCCGTACGTTTTAGTGAAAAAAATAAAGAAATACTGCACATTTTTGTTGCCATGTCACAAAGTACTGAAATTCGGAAAAAAAATAAACTTAAATTGATGTTTGGAGCTTTTTAATACAGAAAAAAGACACAGTGGTCGCACAGGTTTTAGCGTTTTGGGCGATGGTAATAGGTTAATATACTGCACATATGCGAAAGCTTGATGTCATTTTATTTACAAAAAAAAAAGGAAGTTTGTGGAGCGAACAATTGAGTCGCTGGTGAAGCATCTGGAGCAGCCGCCACAAGTGCTCAAGTCCGCACTCAGTCTTACCGACAGCGTCACCATCGACGACGAGTCCGCTTTTATCAACAGCATAAAAGTAAAAAAAAAAAAAAAGAAATGACGTGTCTTAAGTATTTTAGTGTTAATTAAGTGATATTTTTATTTCACATGCCGTAAGTTCAAAGCGTAGTATCTTGAAGCAGATAGTAAAACAGATTCATGTTTTCTTGTTTTAGTATAGTCTATATTTGGTTTGGCTACTTTATCGATATTTCTGTGTAGAATTTGCCTATTTCTGTGCTCTGTTTGGCGTCTTAAAGGGAAATGCGGGTATCTCTGCGCCATCTAGCGACCAAAATGCGCATTACATTGAATATCGCCGAGCTTGAATCCATGTTTACACAGTATAAATAACTACTAAATCCGTCATGATCGAAAAACTCTTTTCAAAGACAAATAGAGTCGTGTCCAGAAATGGTCTGTATTGATATTTTGTTCCTAGAAGGGCCTGTGTTGATATATTGTCCATTAAAATCATATTACACTGTTTTCACCATTTATCCATTGAGTCAATGGGATTTTGTCAAATAGTTTGTATAATTCTCTTATTGATACGGTGACATATATTTTTTATTTGCTTAAAACATTTCGTATGACGTGTTCTTCAAACAGAGAAAAATGAAGCAATTGTCAATTGTGATTATGTGTAAATTTTGCATTTTGATTAAAATTTCTTGGTTTTCCCAATGGTTTCTATAGTAAAAGTACGCGACCTTTCAGTGTGTTTATTTCTCATCGGTGACCCCCCTTTTTCTTTTCAATTTTTGAATGTATACCCTCAAAGCATTAAACTGAAAGTATGAAGGAAATGTCAATTGTAGGTGAGATACCCGCATTTCCCTTTAAGAACTCGCAGTGCTCCGTTTACGCCAGCTGAAGGCAATTAATAATAATTAATATTATTATTAAACCTCATAGATGTTTTTTTTCCTTGTTTACAGAAGGAAGAGGTGATCAAAGAGCACGGCATATCTGTGATCCCGAAAGACCTAGTGCTTGTGGCTTTGAAGGATGGTATGTTTTTTTTTATGTTTTTTTTTTTTTTTTTTTTTTTTGAGAATTCGCCACCAGGAAATGTGCAAAATTTAGAATGCTTATGATAAAGAGAGATAAGGATGATGGTGATTGTAAGGGTGTTGATCTTTGATTTTGACCTTCCCTGTTTGAAAACGCGACGCACGTAGACATTGAACTAGAGTTATCCTAACAATTCATCTGTCTATAATACACCTGATGGCCACAGGATTTTCATAGTTTCTTCATGTTGTAAGTTAGTGTAAGTCAAATCAAAGTAACAGTGATTTTTAATCTGTCTTTTAAATTTGGTAGAAACAAATACTGAAGGAGTTTATCAAGTAATCTTGTGGACCTATTATTTTTATCATACCGAAGGTTTTTGAAAAAAAAACCTGGAAAATCTTTCTTTTTATACCAATACACTTCCTTATGGAAAAACATCCCGTAACTACTGTCTGGTGATAAGGCAGATGGTGCTCCACTTTCAGCGAAGAAATACAAACTCAAAGTTTTAAAAACAAGAAAACATAATTGCAATTAAGAAAAATAAAGTTATCGCACTTGAAAAGCTGGATGAAATATTCCCCAGCTACGACGTAGCAGATAACACGCTACGTGACCTGGTGTCAGGACTGCTTAGGAATGTGTCTACAGAGGAAGGCAACTACATCCATATTTTTTCCACACGGCCCACGTACGATCTTATTCTCTAGATTTTCTCGGTAGCAAACTGTACTTGGCATTTAACCAATCTTCTAGAGACCAAAATTGCCATGAGACAAGCGTACAAAATCCCGAATAATTGCCCTGACCGGTCAAGGCTTTTATATAAATATTTTAAGAAGTTCTTGCTTAGAAAGTGGAGAAAAAAAGGGAAAAAGTCGGGCGGATGAAATATGAAAAGGAGCAGCGGGTTTATGTAGGGGTTTCCGGTTACTTTGCGACTGCTGACGAATCAACGAAAAGAGTTTAGCTTACAGGAAAGTAGTTTTGGCTGTATTGTCTGACAGGCTATGTACAATGTCTGATATGTTTTCGCGCTATCGGAAAAGGATTCTTTGCGTTTGGTAAGGGTGTTGCGCCTAATTTCAATGATTTATGTGTAAAATTAAACATTTTTCCCTATCATTTTACTGAAGTAGAACTGATTAGTAACCACATGTGTCGCATGTAAAAAACCTTTATTTTTAGTCCCCCGCCGGGCGACTATAGTTTTCGGGTTTGTCTGTCCGTCCGTCTGTCGACAACTTTTTTGTTGACACACTCAAGCCTACATTTTTCAACCGATTGTTAAGATATTGTGTATATGGGTAGTACTGGAACGAACAAGGATCGATATTGTAAATGAGCCATGTCGGCCCAAGGACATTGGCCCAACTGAACTTCAGAAATTTTCACAACCCTTACATACTGGAATGTGTTTATTAACACACTCAAGCCTACATTTTTTGAAACAATTGGCAAAATGTTATACACATAGGTAGTATGGGTGGTAACAAGAATTGGTATTGTAAATGAGCCATATTGGCCCAAGGACATTGACCCAGCTGGAATGTTAAAATTCACGAATATGATACGAAAGGTTGTAGTCCAACCTAACAAAATCAAATACTGGGATTGTACGCCGGCGGGGGACATAGTCAGTTTCACTGACCCACTTTTTGTTTACTTGTTTCAAATACAACAAGAATTCTTTTACAGATGTGTATGTGTTATATTTTGTTGAGATTGTTGAGATTGTTGAGATTGTTGTCTCACTTAGTCGATGACATCTTGTACAAAGGCTTGACACACATCAGTTTTCGCTCTCTTGTTTAGAAGTCAAAGCTATTTCCAGTTTTATTTGTAGTAGATTAAAACAATAAAAGAAGTTTATAAGATGCTTAGGATTTAGCGCAGCGGTAGCGTTTTATGATATTTTATGACTGCTTCTGTTTCTTACTTTTAGTTTGTATTATAATTATTTCACAGATCATTAAATTATGTGCTGGATGTGAGCCGATGATCAACAATGGTTGCTGTTTGAATTACTCCAAAAAAAAAAATACAATAAACAGTGATTCAAATGGAGACATCAAAACGATGAAGTAGCACTTTATTTTTAAGGAAACTTCCAAGTAACAAACCTTCCAGTATTCCATTTCAGTAACACTATTTGATAAGTTAGTTGAGTACTGCGGGGTTTCAAGCAGGGAATAGTGCCTTTGTCTGAAGTCACATATCGCTGACGAGTATAAGTTTTGAATAATGGAAACAATTTTTATATGGCCAGCATAGATTTGAAAAAAAGATTTAACCGAATCATCTTTAATAAAAAATATTTGCAGCAACGACCAGCGAATGGTGGCAAAATATCTGGTCTAATTTCAAACATGCAAGCGATAAAGTGCTAAACTAGCGTTGCTAAATTAAGCGCGGATTTTAACGATTTCTGGACACTTCGTACCTTTGCCTTTTCGTACATTTTGGACACTTCTTATCCAATTTTCCCCACTTCGTGCTCTTGCGAAAGATATTTGTTGATAAGACACAACGTTGCACAACATCAATATATGTATTTTCACTGGGGTTGCACAAACCCGGCTGCGATACAACACCGAAGTGGAGAAGTCGCCTGGCAAACTACCGATTGTAGAATAGATTGACTAAAGTTTCCCTTGGTTTTGACAAGTTACAATTTTATCATTTTGTGCCTGCTGTGGACAATAATACGACACTACACAACTTCAGTGTATACATTTTCACTGTGCCCTCACCAGCTAAGAACAGATTTGGTTAAGTTTTTTTTCAAGGGTGCGAGGTCATGAAGTTTGGAGCGCGAAACGGCAAGGTACAAAGTGCCTAGTTCCCAATTTGAGTAAAGTCAAGGTCAGTTGAGCTTTTTGGACGACTTTCTTATTTAAGCCTGGGAATTCAGCATAGAATGTACTGTTTTTTTCGGTAGGCCTTTTTCTTCTTGAGTTTAGGTATAAGTGTTTTTATTTCTTCTACTTTTGTCAGAGTAGTTTTTGGCCTTCATCATGCACATCAACTGGATAGGCAAACCGCGCTTGGCAGTGGGGTCGAAGTGAATCGGGGATTGGGCCGATGTGGTTCAGGACTAGCAGCCGGGGGTAGGGGGGTGGTGGTGCTGGCCCGTGGTGGTTCAGGCTTATGCAACTGGGCCTGGACCGGGCCGTGGTGGTTCAGGTCTAGTGGCCGTCGAGTTGCTCACTCTGATGAGGCTTTGATTGGCATCACCCGACATCTTTGTATTCATGTCGGAAAGCCCGTGTCCCCCCCCCCCCCATCCCCCGCTGTCTCTCACCTTCTCTTCCTTCTCTCTGTCCCTTTCTTTTTCTCCCTGTCAGTCTCTTTCTGCCTCTCTATCCCCCCCCCTCTCTCTCTCTCTCTTCTCTCTCTCTCTCTCTCTCACACACACACACACACACACACATTCTCTCTCTCTCTCTCTCTTTCTCTCGCTCTCTCTCACTTGGTCTGTAGTGCATCTGTTTTACCCAGGACAAAAATCTCAGTTCTTTTTTTTTTTTTTTTAGATTATCTATTCACACAGAGTTAGTACAGATACAGTTGTTTATATGCAATTGAGTCTGAAGCAGAACAGTTACAGCGGTGCGATCAGCCACTTTGTTTAAATAGTAGGGTGTTGCAGAAGTCCTATAAGTGGAGCTGTGAAGTGGTACTTTGCGCGCAATTTCAGGAGGTTACGACTCAAGAATGCGGACGCTGATCAAGTTCGTGAGCCTGCTGCTGCAGGTGGACTTTGACACCATAGAAACCTACGAGCAGTTCGTCGTCAAAACGTTCCGTGAAGAGCAGCATGAAATCTCCGAGTGAGTTCTGACGTCATATGTGCAGGCAGACAAAAGCTTCGAACTTAAGACGGCTTGATTGACAGCCTTCGCGTCAGCTTTTAAAATTCTCCGTCTAAATGGAGACTTTTCGCGATCCCGCCTCTAATTTTTTCGTGAACATGAAAGTCAAGAATTTTTTAAGTAAAAATATGTGCCCTGTTTCTAATTTTCTGCGCCCATTCTGAAATTTCTGTACAGTATGTATGCCTACAGCCTGAACCCTGTTCGAGATGGAATTGAAAATGTCTCATCTTTGTCAGGAATCTGGATAATTCTGGGGTTGTTGGCCATTGTACTATGTACAAAACAAGAAGCACTTTCTGAGCTCTCCTTCTCATTGTCAACCCTAACTGGTGAACACAACAAGTATTTATACGACTGCCCTAAGTTATCCTGCGACTTCCCTAAGTTATCCTGCGACTGGCGCAAGTTATCCTCAGACCGTCCTAAGCTATCGCGCAACTGCCCTAAATAAACCTTCCGACAGACCCAAATTATCTTGTGATTGCCCTAAGTTATCCCGCCGCCGAGCCAGCCAATGAAAATTCTGATACGTTAGGTGCAATTAGTCAAAATATAATAGATTATATACTATGATTTCACCGTAAATCCACCGAGCCTCATTTGTAAAGTTAACTTTAATAATGATGTTGAACAAAGTAGGCCTTCATCGTGAAAAAAAATCCCACAGTTCTCATTACAATGTTAACAAATAAAAATAAAGAAACGTATTATTTATAATAAAGGGAAGAAGCGGAAGAAAAAGCGTCGAAAGAGAAAACGCGTAAGATCAGAAAGTACGCGCTGATTGGCGTAGCGACAGTGAGCGGCGGAGCGTTGCTAGGTAACGTCACAATCGTTGTCATTGGAAACGATGTGTAAGAACAGTCAATAATAAAAGTAAATGTGATAAGGTTGCAAGAAATATAGTATTATACAAGTAATAATTGTATTAAAACTTGAATATATATATTTATAGCAATATATGCTTTTAAAAAATATTTAAAAACATTTGTAATACAGTAAAATGTTGGAGTTGAAAAAGAAACACTCAAAACAAAAAGCAGTCAAAAATATTTCTGAGTTGCTCAAATATCTAAGAACTAAAATTTAGTAGGTTTTACTTTAAAAAAACATGAAATAAATAGACTATCACTATAATGATGGAGAAACAAAGCGCGGAGATATTTTTTTGGTAAATTCCAGCACGTTTAAAAAATATTAATGAGTCTCTAAAATGAAGACAGTGTTGTGAAATATTGCATTTGTGACACACAGGGCTGACGGGTGGACTGGCGGCGCCACTGATCGCGGCGGGCGCGGGTGCACTGATTGGTGGTGCTGGTGCGGCGGCCCTGGGCTCCACGGCCGGCATCGCTGTCATCGGCTCGCTGTTCGGCGTGGCAGGGGCGGGCTTGGGAGGTGAGTGAAACCGGTGCTGCAGCCTTCGGCTCCACGGCCGGCATCGCTGTCATCGGCTCGCTGTTCGGCGTGGCAGGGGCGGGCTTGGGAGGTGAGTGAAACCGGTGCGGCAGCCTCCGGCTCCACGGCCGGCATCGCTGTCATCGGCTCGCTGTTCGGCGTGGCAGGGGCGGGCTTGGGAGGTGATTGAAACCGGTGCGGCAGCCTTCGGCTCCACGGCCGGCATCGCTGTCATCGACTCGCTGTTCGGCGTGGCAGGGGCGGGCTTGGGAGGTGAGTGAAACGGGTGCGGCAGCCTTCGGCTCCACGGCCGGCATCGCTGTCATCGGCTCACTGTTCGGCGTGGCAGGGGCGGGCTTGGGAGGTGAGTGAAACCGGTGCGGCAGCCTTCGGCTCCACGTCCGGCATCGCTGTCATCGGTTCGCTGTTCGGCGTGGCAGGGGCGGGCTTGGGAGGTGAGTGAAACCGGTGCGGCAGCCTTCGGCTCCACGGCCGGCATCGCTGTCATCAGCTCACTGTTCGGCGTGGCAGGGGCGGGCTTGGGAGGTGAGTACGCTGATTAGGGGAGCCGGTGCGGCGGCCCTCGGTTGCACGGCTGGTATTGTCGTCATCGGATCACTATTTGGCGTGGACGAGGCGGGCTTCGAAGGTGAGTGCAGTGATAGGTGGAGCTTTCTTGTCAGAAGTAATGTCTTATTTTCTTTATATTTTAAGATGTAAGACAAGAAAGTATTTTGAGAAAGGGATATAGACTCTATTTCTCATCACATGACTATCATCTAGTAGCGCAAGGTCAAATGGAGATCTAGCAAGGTCACGTGTTTTTGCAGGCTACAAGATGAATAAGAGGGTGGGCGACGTGCAGGAGTTTGCCTTCGAGCCGCTTTCGGAGGGCAGTGAGCTCCAGGTCACCATCGCCGTGTCCGGCTGGATCACAGATGACTGTCCAGGTCAGTCACTAGTCAATCATACTTCACATTGACTCAAAATAAATCAATATCTGATAATTCTGGACTACTCGGCCGTTCAAAAAGTTGTGTGTAAAATGTGTATGAAACGAAGACTATTACAGTTGTGTTCTGCCGTTTGCATTGTGTCATTCCCAACATATAGTGATTGAAAAGCGTCTTGTGTGATTTTGGCAGATTTTTGCTACCCCTGGAGAGGACTAGCTAATTCTAAGGAACAGTATGCGCTGAGGTACGAGTCGAAGTATCTGAAAGAAATGGGCGGAGCTATGGACTACCTCTTCAAGGCAGCTGTCACTCAAGCCACGTCAGAGGCGCTGAAATACACAGTGCTGTCAGGTGGGCGGTCCTTACTACACCGGGTCAATTTCGCAATCATTCAGCCTTGAGCTCTCTAATTAATTTGCAATATTTCGTTTTGAAAAAAAATCATCAGACAGCAGTGTTTAAGAAGCTGTTTTCTCGGTATTTCTGGAAGTTTTGTTTGTATGTTTTGAATTCGGCCACCGTAAACATTTTTGTAGTGGCAGTTAACGGCTCTGTGTTGGTTGTTGCGTAGGTTTGATGGCGGCGATCGCTTGGCCCGCGGCTGTGCTGGGGGCAGCTAGCGTCATCGATAACCCGTGGAGTGTGATGACGCAACGCTCCATGACTGCGGGCAGACAGCTGGGCGAAGTGCTACTCTCCAGACAGCAAGTAGGTCAACACCGGGCGCCATGTTGATTACTGTTGCATTGTGGGAAACGATAAATGCTTCTAAAATGCTGAAATATAAATATTGAGTATGGAACAGTCTGTTATTTAACGCCAGATTCATATAATGTTCAAATAGATTAAATATTTGAATTCATGTTTGCTTTTTACAGTATAAAAAAATACATATTAATCACGTGATTTTTTGGCGTGCTTTTTCAGGGAAGAAGGCCAGTGACTTTGATAGGGTTCAGTCTGGGTGCAAGGGTGATTTTCTACTGCCTTCAAGAGATGGCAAAACGAAAAAGTATGAGCTTGAGTGTTTACGTAAATAAATATATTGATACACAGGGAGTTCCCACGTAGGGCGCTTATATACGTGCTCTGCCTGCAGGACGTTGTGACGTGAAAACGCGATGAGAAGGTGGTGACGTCACCGAATATGCTGGACGTGAAACTAGGTCCTGTTCAGTCTCATCTCCCACGGAATTCGATTCCAGGGTGTCAAACATCAAGCTTTATTTCCTTCTCCATATTCTGCTGGATACTAAAGCGGCAATCTCGTTTTGTATTGATAGAAGTGGAACCACCAGGGAAATAATGTTAAATCATATGTAAGTCAATGCAGACAGTCTTCTTGGCTCTGTGGTAGATAGTGCGTTTCTATGGTGACCTCATGCTCTGTAAACTCCCCGCAGTACAGGTTATGTAACACCACTAGGTGTCATCAAATCGACACGATACTTACGAAGTCAAACCACTTATTTGTTCTCTGGCTTTATACTTCCGACAAATCGCCCTCCCATCCCGACCCCCAAAAATAAACAAGTCAATAAATAATATAAATAAATAAATAAATAAATAATAATAATTATAATAATAATAATAATAATAATAATAATATAATAATAATAATAGTAATAATGATGACAACAATAATACCAAGAAGTGTGAAGCGAGTTTCAGCGGATCTGTCACTGTTGCAGACTGTGAGGGCATTGTGGAGGACGTGGTGCTTCTGGGCGCGCCCGTGCCCGCCAGCGACGCGGACTGGCGCGTGCTGCGCAGGGTCGTGGCCGGCAAGATTGTCAACGGCTATTGCAGGTCAGTTCTTGCTGTCGTTTCACAAGAGATGTTTCGCGAAAACCAGCTGAAAATACAGCACAAGTTTTTGAGTTTGATTAGAAATTGTTAAATAACTTGGTGGTTAAAGCATTGCCGCACACTTTGTCTTATTGGTTTGCAAAAGACGCAGTGACGTAAAGCGTTGTAG
Organism: Protula sp. h YS-2021; assembly: GCA_949752745.1. Classification (NCBI taxonomy): domain Eukaryota; kingdom Metazoa; phylum Annelida; class Polychaeta; order Sabellida; family Serpulidae; genus Protula; species Protula sp. h YS-2021. The sequence goes on from OX457026.1 coordinate 78,680,317, forward strand.
AAGGTCATGTGGCCAGGCATGTTGTAAGGTTCAAGCTTTATTGGCAGCTTCATTCAGTAGTGTGTATTTTTTTTTTTTTTTTTTTTTTTTTTTGGACACATAAAATTTGAAGAAGCTTAAAATGTTCATTATAAAGAGGGTCCAGATTTAAAAAGAAAATATATCGTTCGCTAATCGGAGGTGGCTTTCAGCAAATAGACGTTTTCACGGAGGAAGGTTTTGATGGAGTTATACTTTCACGCTTGACTGTACACAGGGGAGACTGGCTGCTGAAGTTCCTGTACCGCACGGCTTCCGTACAGTACAGCATCGCCGGTCTGCAGGCCATCGAGTGGCGTGACCGGCGCATGCAGAACATTGACCTCAGTGATCTCGTAAGTCATGCACATCTAATAACCCGTCTCACCCCGGGGCATCATTTCCTGTCGGTTGTGGGGGTGTGTCGTGTATGTGTGCACACCTGTTACTCCCATCATAGATTTGGTGAGGTCGCTTGAACTTTGTTGTTAAGGTCAAAGGTTAATCAATTAAGGTCCCTTGAAATGGAAATTTTCACTTTTCAAACGAAGGAGTTTGCTGCACGTAGAACGCTACTAAATTGTCAGCTATTAAGAAAAATATTAAAACTTTCGACTGTAAATTGTCAATTTTTAAACGAAATACGAAACCTTGTCAGTATTATGCAAATTCAAAGATGAAATCTCTGGACTCAAAAAAAGTGAACACGTGTTTTGTTTAGCTTGCCGGCCACATGGATTATATGAACAAGCTGGACGACATTCTCGACATCATCGGCATCAAAACCAAGCCGAGGCCAGCCGAGAAACAGACGGCCGATAGCCTCAAGCTGTGGGTGGACGCCAATAGATCCAGGGCCAAGAGGCGGATCGTGGAGAGCCAGTCAGACGACACGGTTGTATCCAGGGTGGATAGGACCAAGAGCTTCATGACGAGTTGTAGCACTGATCCTAATCTGTCAAAAACGGCGAAGGCATTCCGAGAGGAACTCGATAAAGAATCGGTGATACAAAAATCAGAAGGCAGCGGAGGATCTGTGAGAAGGCTGTCCGGGTCTTGGGGTGTGGAATCTACGGACATCGACACAACATCGGTGGGTGGTAATACAGGATCTACGGACATCGACACAACATCGGTGGAAGGTAATACAGGATCTACGGACATCGACACAACATCGGTGGGAGGTAATACAGGATCTGCGGGCATCAGCACAACATCGGTGGGAGGTAATACTGGATCTGCGGGCATCAGCACAACATCGGTGGAAGGTAATGCCGAACCTGCGGAGATTGGCACAACATCTGTGAAAAGTATCACACAACCTGAGGACATAGGCGCAGCATCAGTGAAAAGTAACACTGAACAACCGGTTATCGGTACAACATCGGTGGAAGACACTACAGCGTCTACGGACATCGGCACAACAGCGGTGAAAAATAACACGGAATCCACGGTTATCGACACAACATCGGTGGAAAGTAACACAGAATCTACGGTTATCGGCACAACATCGGAGGAAAGTAACTTAGAACCTACTGATATAGACCCAACATCGGTGGAAAGTAATACAATGTCGTTGATAAGCAATCCAGAATCTTCAAAAATTGATTCTGAGTCTACAATACGTCAGCAAATTTCAGGGAAAGTCCGTTGTGAACCAGAAGATAGCAGTGATGAAGGCTCACACATATCGGTTGTAGCTAACGGAACTGAAAATAATTTCGCAACAGAGCATTCAAATTCAAATGGCGAACCAACATGCAAAAATCAAGATGCCGAATTTGCACAAGTTCCAGAGAGGATTCCTGAAACACAACGAGAGAACACGATGCCTGAAGTGGAAAAGCCTGTCTCGAAATTGGACATTAATCGAGAAGTATCGGTTCGCGATACGGAAAAAACCGACAATAAACCTGAAGATACGGAGAATGCGGACGAATCAACATGTCACGAAGCTATCAGTGACACTGTCCGAAGTCAGTCTGGGATTGTTCAGGGGAAAGACTCTGGTGTCGGAGTGGAGACCAGCCGAAAGCTACATCAGAACCATAGCCATTTACATGGAGGTGCAGGGATGGTGCCAGAGTGTGGTGCAGCTAGTCATGTGACCTGTGATTCACAGGTCGCTAGTCGCATGCCGTACGAGTCACAGATGCCTAGTCACGTGTCACGTGTCTCACAGAGCTCAGGTTACGTACCTAGTCACGCAGAGTTTGAGTCACAGAAAAATAGTCACACGACGTCCGGACCTCACAATAGAGGTCACAAGCAATCGGATGCCAGGAATGCGTCACCGTTGCGTGACGTAGGTAATCCGAGCGTCACGGAGTGGACAACGGTAGATGCCGAACCGTCGGAAACACAAGTGGCGAAAATAGACGAAGTTACACCTTTGAGAAATGGTGACGTAGTAGAATGCGATGACATCGATGCCGCGGTTATCGCGGCTGGCGTTGACGCAGCTCAAAGCGCGGTAGATAACTGATGCAACATTACACAACATTACGGTATGAATAGTAGATATATACGAGTAGAAGTTATTTCGACACAGATTGATTTTACCTTCTTGTAATCATTTCACTGAATCGCTAATTTTATGTAACAAACAAGTGCCCATCAGATATATCTGACCTGTAACTGAACGAAAGGTATTGTGAAAAGCAAGCTGCAGACATTTCGCGTATGTTTCAATTTTCCACAAGGGAAAAAAAGACGGTCACATTCCATATATCAACTAAATTCCTTTCGTAAGCGCATTGTGACAAAGTTTAGTATTTCAGCGTTCCATAAAGCGCGTAGATATTCTAAGATATGTGTTATTAGAGATATAATTAAACTACATATATATTTCGAACTGTTATGCTAGCATATCATGTGTAGCAGAACTAGTCAAGGGTTATGGCTGCTGTAGTCAAGGGTTAGGGTTGCTGTAGTCAAGGGTTATGGTTCCTGTAGTCAAGGCTATGGCTGTTGTAGTCAAAGGCCATGGTTTGTGTAGTCCTTTTCAATACACCAGTTATTATCCCAGTTAACCGAGTGTAAGTTAGTAATTAACTAGAGGTGAAGTGATGTTTCTTTTCATCGAGTTAACAGTTATGCGTAATGATAAAATTACGTCAAAAAGTATTTGCCATATTGAGTATATGCCTTCACACTTTGTGATGTTAAATGTTTTCACACTGTTATTATTCCAGATTATATGAATTGATACTCTAGTGGGGAGAGGCTGAGTGCCTTTGGCGACATAGTAAACAAACGTCGTCATCTATGATATTATTTATTGATTCCTTTATATGATCTACAGTTTGGTTGGTTGATCAACCTTTTGGTTGATTGACCTACTTTTTGGTTGATTGACCTACTTTGTAGTTGATTGACCTACTTTTTGGGGATGGTCGCCCGGGTAACGACTAAGCTTTGTGACTATTTTAAAATAAATAATATAGGGTGTGGGGATCAGTGTGTGTATGTGTGTCGGACAACCTAGTGTATACAGTAAGTGGCCTGGGGAGTGGCAATATTCCCTGGGAATATTTCCCTGGGAAAATAAAGACCTGAGTCTTGTAAAGCCGTGAAAGCATTTGTAAACTCTCTCAGGAATTCTGTCGCGAGGAGAAGCGGTGAAACCTTAATAAAAACAACATAAAGCAGGATAGTGGTTGATGGTGAGCTGTATACGCGTGGGACGCAGGGATGTTTATGTATTAGATTATAGGTTGTAGAGCTATTATCGATGGTGAAGGGTTGGCTTGTAGAAAAACAGGGTCAGGTGCCGTATCTTACCATCAGTAGTATAGGTAGGGTGATATCACTTCGCAATCACCCCCCCCCCCCCCCAACTACCCCGCCAAGTAAATTAGGACTTTTTAGAGGTTTTGGTCGGCTCCTGTTAAGTCATGAATAGGGAAATTGTCAATGCAGTTATTTGAGATACAATTGATAAAATCAGAGCTTGGGGACATACTAAGAACAGTGTATTTCAGTAGCAGAGTAGATGAAAAGGTGACAAGTAACTGTTTCGTTTTCGGGGGTTTTCGTTACTTACCCCGCAGAAGCCAATTCTTATGCGAGTTAACATTTATTATATTGTTTTGAAAGACTAAAGTAATGCACGGAGGAGGGGGTCTTAGCTTTATGGATGGTCCCTAATGTATTTGTTTGTTTAATGATCGTTTTGCCATTTAGTTATCGTTTTGCCATTTATTTAAGATTTAACAGTTATTTCAAAACCCATGATGGGTTTAGTCATGGGTTAGTCAAATCTGCAGAGAGACTTGTGGCAGAAATATAATAAGTTACTAAATATTTACAATTGTTTATATTTTTGTATATGTATATTTTGTTTGTTGGAAACCATTTTGGCTTCTATTATTGTGAGCAGATATGTCATGCCTTCGTGTAAGAGGTAGGGTGGGGGTACGGGTAGCAGGTGGTACATACCGTACATATGGTGCATACAATGAACTCTCCAGGCGAAGTCATTATGTCATGCCTTCACGTAAGAGGTAGGGTGGGGGTACGGGTAGCAGGTGGTACATACCGTACATATGGTGCGTACAATGAACTCTCCGGGCGAAGTCATTATGTCATGCCTTCACGTAAGAGGTAGGGTGGGGGTACGGGTAGCAGGTGGTACATACCGTACATATGGTGCGTACAATGAACTCTCCGGGCGAAGTCATTATGTCATGCCTTGATGGAAGAGGTAGGGTGGGGGTACGGGTAGCAGGTGGTACATACCGTACATATGGTGCGTACAATGAACTCTCCGGGCGAAGTCATTATGTCATGCCTTCACGTAAGAGGTAGGGTGGGGGTACGGGTAGCAGGTGGTACATACCGTACATATGGTGCGTACAATGAACTCTCCGGGCGAAGTCATTATGTCATGCCTTGATGGAAGAGGTAGGGTGGGGGTACGGGTAGCTGGTTGTACATACCGTACATATGGTGCATACAGTGAACTCTCCGGGCGAAGTCATGCCTTTATGCTAGAGGTAGGGTGGGGTCCGGGTAGCAGGTGGTACATACCGTACATATGGTGCGTACAATGAACTCTCCGGGCGAAGTCATTATGTCATGCCTTGATGGAAGAGGTAGGGTGGGGGTACGGGTAGCTGGTTGTACATACCGTACATATGGTGCATACAGTGAACTCTCCGGGCGAAGTCATGCCTTTATGCTAGAGGTAGGGTGGGGTCCGGGTAGCAGGTGGTACATACCGTACATATGGTGCGTACAATGAACTCTCCGGGCGAAGTCATTATGTCATGCCTTGATGGAAGAGGTAGGGTGGGGGTACGGGTAGCTGGTTGTACATACCGTACATATGGTGCATACAGTGAACTCTCCGGGCGAAGTCATGCCTTTATGCTAGAGGTAGGGTGGGGTCCGGGTAGCAGGTGTACGTACCGTACATATGGTGCGTACAGTGAACTCTCCGGGCGAAGTCATGCCTTCATGTAAGAGGTAGGGTGGGGTATGGGTAGCTGGTTGTACATACCGTACATATGGTGCGTACAATGAAGTCTCCGGGCGAAGTCGTTGAGTTAGTGGCTAATTTCACAAGACCTTCATATAGCGGTAACGTTTCTCCATTTCAGAAATATAAAAAAACGACTGCGTTCCAGGCCCACCTGCTTTATTCTTATACATAACAGATGTCTTAGAGGTCAGCTGTTAATAACAACGGTGTTGAAGTCTGTTGGTGCCGGGATTTCCGTAACCTCGTGAGCAGGATGTCTATGGGCATTATGCAGGGTTTTCCATATTAGTATTGTACGAAATTTGCATTGATCATATTACCACCTTTACACCTGAGTTGTATGTGCAATATAATTATTTATTAACAACATTGTATTATTTGAATAAGAATTCTAAAGCAAATAAGAAACCAGATATTTTCTAGTAGGCTATTCCGGAATAGACTACCGATAATTCAGATGTCACAGAAATCGATTTTTTTTTCATTATTTCATCATTTTTTGTTGCAGACTATATAAACAACTTGTTTTCTTCCCTTACAAATAGAAAAATATATAAAAAAAATGAAAATACAATTAATTTTTTTTTTAAATTAAATTTCAATAGGTTATTCAGTGCTGAACTATCGGCATTTTAATAAACAGCCCAATGTAAATTCAGTTTTTCAATATTTTTTATTTTCCTTTCGCGAGCAGATAAGAATTTACATTGTTCAAGTTATTTTCACCCTTTGGTATAAAAAAATGAAGCATTATTGATTTCTGTGAATTTGAATTATCGTTAGTCTATTCCAGAAGAGCCTACCAAAAAATATCTGGTTTCTTAATTTTTATTTGGACACTCACCTCACATTAGTGAGTAGCTGCATATAGTAAACATTTGACTCGGTTCGAAAGGTGTTTATTATAAGAGGTTTTGAAGTGACAGACAAGGCAGAACTTGCCACCAGATGTCGCATGCTGTGGCCGACGATGCATATTGGATCGATTGCTTACATTTTGTACTATCCATGGAAAAACTGGAGACATGTATATCAGATAAAACTGAAATGGGTATCTGTTTAAATTTAGCCATATACTTTCAGTTTGAAGTTTCAGTATGATTACCTGTAAAAACTCGCAAGTGCTTATCTTGACTGCGATTGTTGTCGAAGTTTTTACTGTATGTGGGCATTGTTGGAGTTGCCCTCTACACTTACTGTTTGGTAGAACATTGAATTTTAGCTTCAGCAAAACCCGGAAACCGACAAATATAAAAGCGTATTGGCGGCTGTTTATGATTCAGGCTGTTGTATAAACATCCACGGCAGTGGTACTTCTTGTGATCCGTGAGCTGTGGTCAAAACTCTGCGATAGCTATGTCAATCCTAGTTTTCCGTGACTGTTTGAGTGTTTGGTTCTAGAATGTGCTAGGATAAATGTCCCTGGACGTTTTTTGTTTTGGTTATTTTGTGGCTGTCAGAGCCAATGCCATAGTTTCTTATCTTTGCGATGCCATATTAAGGCAAGTTGGTTGTGAAAACGATGCGGGTGACGTAATACTTCCCAGTTCACACCGATTCCTGTCCCGGATATATTTTGCCCTGCTGCTGAATCGTTTATATGAAGGTTGGACAATGCCTTCCATCTGTCGCTTCTTAGAGGCAATCTTCACCTTCTTTCGTTGTGAAAATGTGTGCCAGCCAAGTGTCCGAATAGGCGTTCACCTGTGATATCCCCCCTCCCCCGACCAAAGGAAAAGTTGCATTGAGAACGGAGTAGTTTAGACGAAATTATACCACCCCCACTCTCCCCCCCCCCCCCCGGCGTTCTAGCGGCTTTCGAACGCGCCAACTTACGGCAATTTTGTTTAAATAATGAGACGCTTAATGCTTTGGTAAGCCCTCTAGCCTCATACGTGTAGTTTTCAATAGTCGAGCTGTGAAGCACTTAATTTGTATATCAATTTGCACTGATATAAAATTGTTTATTTGTTTGTTTTTGTTTTGTTTTGTTTTTTTTTTCTTTGTTTGTTATTTTTGTTTTAGTACTTCAGTAAACCTGTTTGTCGAATGTCTGCTTCGTTTCATAAATTGTTTTGGGAACTATTTCTCTGTATCAAGTCCCGGTTATGTTGATCTCTGTTGATGAGGATGTTGGTGTTTACTGGCACACTGCGGCCATTGCTGTCACTCACTCCTATGTACTTGTCTTCAGCGTAAAAAAATAGAGTATGAAATAAAGTTTTACGAGACAACAAAACAGCGACTTTTTTTTTCATTTGTGGAAAGCAAAACTTTTGCCATTGTGATGAGTGTGTTTGCTGCTATATACAGCAGAGGCTTGCCCCTGATGGAACGAGTGTGTTTGCTGCTATATATAGCGGAGGCTTGCCCCTGATGGAACGAGTGTGTTTGCTGCTATATATAGCGGAGGCTTGCCCCTGATGGAACGAGTGTGTTTGCTGCTATATACAGCAGAGGCTTGCCCCTGATGGAACAAGTGTGTTTGCTGCTATATATAGCGGAGGCTTGCCCCTGATGGAACGAGTGTGTTTGCTGCTATATACAGCACAGGCTTGTCCCTGATGGGACGAGTGTGTTTGCTGCTATATACAGCAGAGGCTTGCCCCTGATGGGACGAGTGTGTTTGCTGCTATATATAGCGGAGGCTTGCCCCTGATGGAACGAGTGTGTTTGCTGCTATGTACAGCAGAGGCTTGCCCGTGATGTGATGAGCGTGTTTGCTGCTATATATAGCAGAGGCTTGCCCCTGATGTGATGAGTGTGTTTGCTGCTATATACAGCAGAGGCTTGCCCCTGAGGGAACGAGTGTGTTTGCTGCTATATACAGCAGAGGCTTGCCCCTGGTGTGATGAGTGTGTTTGCTGCTATATACAGCAGAGGCTTGCCCCTGATGTGATGAGTGTGTTTGCTGCTAGATATAGTAGAGGCTTGTCCCTGATGTGATGAGTGTGTTTGCTGCTATATATAGCAGAGGCTTGCCCCTGATGTGATGAGTGTGTTTGCTGCTATATATAGCAGAGGCTTGCCCCTGATGTGATGAGCGTGTTTGCTGCTATATATAGCAGAGGCTTGCCCCTGATGTGATGAGTGTGTTTGCTGCTATATACAGCAGAGGCTTGCCCCTGATGTGACGAGTGTGTTTGCTGCTATATACAGCAGAGGCTTGCCACTGATGTGATGAGCATGTTTGCTGCTATATATAGCAGAGGCTTGCCCCTGATGTGACGAGTGTGTTTGCTGCTATATATAGCGGAGGCTTGCCCCTGATGGGACGAGTGTGTTTGCTGCTATATACAGCAGAGGCTTGCCCCTGATGTGATGAGTGTCTTTGCTGCTATATATAGCAGAGGCTTGCCCCTGATGTGATGAGTGTGTTTGCTGCTTTATATAGCAGAGGCTTTCCCCTGATGTGATGAGTGTGTTTGCTGCTATATACAGCGGAGGCTTGTCCCTGATGTGATGAGCATGTTTGCTGCTATATATAGCAGAGGCTTGCCCCTGATGTGACGAGTGTGTTTGCTGCTATATATAGCAGAGGCTTGCCCCTGATGTGATGAGTGTGTTTGCTGCTATATATAGCAGAGGCTTGCCCCTGATGTGATGAGTGTGTTTGCTGCTATATATAGCAGAGGCTTGCCCCTGATGTGACGAGTGTGTTTGCTGCTATATATAGCAGAGGCTTGCCCCTGATGTGACGAGTGTGTTTGCTGCTGTATACAGCAGAGGCTTGCCCCTGATGTGATGAGCATGTTTGCTGCTATATACAGCACAGGCTTGTCCCTGATGTGACGAGTGTGTTTGCTGCTATATATAGCAGAGGCTTGCCCCTGATGGGACGAGTGTGTTTGCTGCTATATATAGCAGTTTCTTGCCTCTGATGTGATGAGTGTGTTTGCTGCTATATATAGCAGAGGCTTGCCCCTGATGTGATGAGTGTGTTTGCTGCTATATATAGCAGAGGCTTGCCCCTGATGTGATGAGTGTGTTTGCTGCTATATATAGCAGAGGCTTGCCCCTGATGTGATGAGTGTGTTTGCTGCTATATATAGCAGAGGCTTGCCCCTGATGTGATGAGTGTGTTTGCTGCTATATATAGCAGAGGCTTGCCCCTGATGTGATCAGTGTGTTTGCTGCTATATATAGCAGAGGCTTGCCCCTGATGTGATGAGTGTGTTTGCTGCTATATATAGCAGAGGCTTGCCCCTGATGTGATGAGTGTGTTTGCTGCTATATACAGCAGAGGCTTGCCCCTGATGTGATGAGTGTCTTTGCTGCTATATATAGCAGAGGCTTGCCCCTGATGTGATGAGTGTGTTTGCTGCTATATATAGCAGAGGCTTGCCCCTGATGTGATGAGTGTGTTTGCTGCTATATATAGCAGAGGCTTGCCCCTGATGTGACGAGTGTGTTTGCTGCTATATACAGCAGAGGCTTGCCCCTGATGTGATGAGTGTGTTTGCTGCTATATATAGCAGAGGCTTGCCCCTGATGTGATGAGTGTGTTTGCTGCTATATATAGCAGAGGCTTGCCCCTGATGTGATGAGTGTGTTTGCTGCTATATATAGCAGAGGCTTGCCCCTGATGTGATGAGTGTGTTTGCTGCTATATATAGCAGAGGCTTGCCCCTGATGTGATCAGTGTGTTTGCTGCTATATATAGCAGAGGCTTGCCCCTGATGTGATGAGTGTGTTTGCTGCTATATATAGCAGAGGCTTGCCCCTGATGTGATGAGTGTGTTTGCTGCTATATACAGCAGAGGCTTGCCCCTGATGTGATGAGTGTCTTTGCTGCTATATATAGCAGAGGCTTGCCCCTGATGTGATGAGTGTGTTTGCTGCTATATATAGCAGAGGCTTGCCCCTGATGTGATGAGTGTGTTTGCTGCTATATATAGCAGAGGCTTGCCCCTGGTGGGGCGAGTTTGTTTGCTGCTATATACAGCAGAGGCTTGCCCCTGATGTGACGAGCGTTTTGCTGCTATATACAGCAGAGGCTTGCCTCTGATGTGATGAGTGTGTTTGCTGCTATATATAGCAGAGGCTTGCCCCTAATGTGATGAGTGTGTTTGCTGCTATATATATATATATATATATATATATAGCAGAGGCTTGGCGATCACATGCGTTCCCGAGTTTCTTCAATCAATAAGCTTTTCTCCTTGAAGTATTGATCTGATTGATCTCGGTTTCACGTTTTCCTTATTTTTAAGGGTGGCCTTAAAATATATATAATGACAAAATAATTAAATTCTACATGTAATAGCATAATACGGGAAGAGCAGACTCCAGAACTCAAATCAAGCTCTCGTTTCTTACACAGGTTATTAGTGCCTTGCCGCCGCGTAGCGCGGAGCGGGGTACTATAGTATTCGGGGCCGTCCGTCCGTCTGTCTGGCGACACTTGGAAGCACAATTTTGTGCACGCGATATCTCAGCCGCTATTGAATACTGGTTTTTGATTTTTGCTACAGTGAAAATATATATATTGAAGTTGTGCGACGTCGCAATATTTTTCGATTCGACCATAATTCGTTTCGAGGAACATTCATCAGTTTCACTGATAACTTGTTTTATTTCATTTTGTTAGCAAACTAATCTTTAAAACACTTGGCTAATTTTTGGTGTTCTAGGCCAGTAACTTAATATTATTTATTTATTCATTTTTTGAGCAACAGTTTTCAAATTCTTAAGTGGCTACGATTTATGTATGATTATGTTCTGACTACTCTTGCACATTAAGCAGAACAAAAAAAAGAACATCCTTTTCGCTTTTAATATCAATAAATTTATTGCTTTTTCTTTGTTCAAACTTTTTCTCCTTGTGTTAAAATATACAACAGTTTTATTAAATAATAACACAAATATATTAATACTTCAGCCTTGAATATGCTTACAACTTCTGTTCCAAATACATATTGAAATAACAAAAATATTTCTTCATTAAAACTCTAGCACTATTAACCTGCGTGTTGACACCATTTCTGTTACATAAATAAAATGCTATATTTCTCTCCAAATTCTTCTCAGACCCACAGAACCTTCAGCTGATATTGACAACACTAACAATGGTTGTGGGATGATCCAGCACCATAAAATAGGACGGTGGCGGTTCCAAGGGGGTTGGATTACGGAACAGAGGGGAGGAGGGGGCCGGGGCGGGGGGTTCTAAACCACGCAGTCCACAGAATCGCAGAATTTCGCTACATTTGGGGGAAAAGTAGGACCAATGGTTGCCACGTTGTTAATACACCAGCGTTCATTTTAGGATTTTGTAAATGCGCGTAGAACAACGCAACTCTTTTGCAAAAAAAAAAAAAAAAAAAAGCGTAGTTGGCCGCGTACTGAAATAAGTGGAATATGTAAAAAAGACCACCAAAACATGTCTGCGCCCTCAATTCCCAAAATAGTGTAGGCTACGCACTCTCCCTACATAATGCGTTGTAGTACGGCACGCGCGCTCTTGGTAAAAATGCGTAGTAGCGCAAAAACAGTTACAGTAACTACCTCCAATCCGCGCTCTAAAATGTACCGTGCACACACTCTTAAGTTGTACATTATCGATCTACTTGGCGATGGTGCAACTTATTGGTTACATGCTAAAGACTGAACAACTGCGGATTTCAATCGTCTCGCAACCAATACGGGAGGGTGGGGAGGGGGGGGCGGGGGTGGGGGTTCTCCAACTTGGAAAGAATCTGGATGTAATGATAAACACACTACACACTCTTGTCGATTCTTTGGAAACTGCCCACATTTAAAGGGGAGAAAAATTACACGAAAATTCTGACAAACCTTTTTTTCGGTGCCTCACAACACGATAAAATGCCCTTTATAAGGGAAAACAGTTAATTTATCAAATATTACTAGAAATTTAGCTAACAACCTACCAGCGGTGTTAAAATAATGAATCATTTAGCAAAGTCAACTTCGTTTAAAAAATCAATTCAAAATGCTGAAAATTATTATTTTATACACTTCATTATCAACGTTTAATAGCCTAAATGAACTAAATTTTAGTGAAAATACACTCAAGTTTAACATGATTATCGAAAATGTCCAAATATGTAAACGTTTGCTCAGAAATCAAAAACACAGTGATCTCTGGATGAAACCTAAAATGGCACACAGTTCTGAGTGTCCTCAGTCCAGGGATCACAAACAACCAAAATAAAATATTGCAAAAGGCAACATTGTGAAAATACAAAGTTTTCTCGAAAGAAACTTAAAACATCGCATCTTGTTCATAATTAATCAAGCTTAAATTTAACAAATCTTTCAACAAACAATTTTTTTAACTGTTCTGACGTCATTTTCCCTACTGGCGAAACGAAATGCAGGTGTATCGAACACAAATAAATTGCGAAAGAAAGCACGTGTCAGTTTGTTTACATGTTGGTCATGTGATGATGTCATGTGACTAAGTGACGCCATCGTGAAACCATGGTGATCACACTTTGCTTGGTAACAGTTGTCATGTGTAGCACTGCATAAAAGCCATAGAAAACCCTGTTGTCCGGCATCAAACCTCCCTGTAACATCAACACAAAGCAAAGGGTCGTCAATACAGCATTTAATCCGTGAGCATTTAGTAATAAAAGCATTTTTGTGGTTCCTTCATTACTCTGCCTATGTGATGTTTTTTTAATATAATAACAATTGGAATGGGGTTGGGGGAGGGGAGGGGAGGCGTGGGGGGAGGGGGCCATAAAATATCAAAATAGCGCATAAAATTCGGCAGAATGAAAGGACATACTGTGGTGATATATTGCCATGTCGTAATATTGGTGCCCCGAAAAAAAAAACGGAAAAAACTCAGTAGAATGTAATAACAACCCCGAGACATGTGATAAATGAATAGCAATACAATGTTAGAATTTGAAATTCAAACTCTAGGACTGACCTTTAATAATCTTTTAATGTCATCAAAATCACTCATTTAGAGGTCATCAATATAAATACTCATACAAAGTTTTACCAGTGTTAAAAGGGTAAGAATTCTGAAGTCCAATGATGGCCTTCAGTTACATCATGGACACCAAAATCTAGTCTCCTTTAGAGGTCAACCATTCACGCCCAAGGAAACTACTCAAATCCGGCGGCGACCTTTCGAGGTTATGAGAGCTAACCAAGATCTAATCAGGCCGAGAGGTCATCCCAAAAGAACAATCATCAAAATCTGCTGTGGTGAAATCGTTCACAAGATGCATATGGCCAACACATACGACAGTGTCGAAAGTCAAAATTCGAAGAATAGCGGTAACCTTGAATGCCAACATAAGGTCATCAAAATCTGATTAGCGCACGACGTCGCCCACGTGGATACACACCTTAACATCTGTTCACAAACTTGGGTGAAATCTTGTTCACAATTCTCAATGCCACCGTCACCATCCGAACGGACAGATAGTCTAGTCAAAAACACTATACCCGTCCTAATCTACTTAGGTCGTGACATAAAAAGCGTAACAGACGGCACGGCTAATAGTCAAGATTATACTTTTCTAGGCAATTCTCTATAAATAACATGCGGGTAAAACCCAGTCCAGCGGAAAATTTTCGGTTCGTTATCCTACGGTAAAGTAATAACTCTAATTCAGTACATCTCAGCTTCAGTCCAAATGGCCTTCTCGAAATTTAATCTGAGATGCCTCGGGCCATTGGGCAACCCTTACTTTCGCACACTGTAAGAATAAGCAAACTTTTCAGCGGAATATCAATTCTCTTTATTAAAATATTCAACAGTAAGACACACTTACGAAGCTTCTAGAGTCGAATTCAGGAGCAGCTGTTTCTTCATGCGCAAGAATTCACCGGGACTCATTTTCTTCTTGGCGCTTTCGTGACGTACTTCCGCCGAGCCGACGCCATCTTGTACATCCCGAATGTTGATGCTTGAGATATTGGGTAACGATTTACTGTGACTATTTCTGGCTTTCAGTTCGCTATCACTATCACTGTCTTCTCGGTCTAGAGTTTCAGTTAGAGTCACTGAGCTCTCATTGGTCGACGACCCGTCGGAGTGTTGGTCCACAAAGTGCACATGTGGGCTGGTACCACGATCGTTTAGCATCGCACAGTCTGGTTCCCCATCGTCTTCATATTCTTCCTCATATATTTCGCTCTCAGGGCTTAAGTGCAGGGAACCTGTCGAGCTAACTCCGCTGGAACTCGGCATACTCCGTAACGAATCGGAGCTCACCGTTTTAGTTCTTAAATAATTCTGTTTTTCGTCTATATTGATATCAACGGTTCCGTAATTCCACGACATGCGTTTCTGAATCGTGGCATCACGTGATTCCTTGCGTATATCCTCTATAGCGTCGGCGGTATACCAGCGCTTGTCCCCGCGCGATATACGCCGCTGATTCAAGCGACCACTGCGCACCTGCTCCTCAGGCACAGTCTCGTGCGGTAACGTCTTGTAGCGAGAGCCGGAATGTGAGCGCGAGAGTGTAGCGCCCTCGCCGCTGGACTGAGAATCCGTTCTCCGCGACTCTGCGCGCAGTTTATGCTTTTTGCTGACATGTCTCTCATGCGGATTCCGCGCCAGGGCTGGAGAGCCACTGGGAGAGCTGTCACTGAGATTATACTCGCTGACACTCGGGCGCGGCAGTGACAACATTTGTGTACGACTAGGCTCGCTATCCGATCGCTGGACATTCTCCCGCGCCTGATTATACATAGCGTTCTCGTCCAAACTCGCGGAATTCCGCAGCCCGCGCTTGTCGGCCTCGCTGCCATGCCTCAGGGCATTCTGCGACACCGACCGCGGCATGGCGTCAAGACACGCGTAACTCTCGAGCGATCCCGTGCTGTCCTGCCGTTCGACGGACTCAGGCGACGGCTGGGGGCGGGAGGAGTTGATGACAGCCAGCTCGTCCTCGTAGTTCTCCTCGTAGAACATCTCCCAGTACATGTGGCGCTCGCTCCTCTCCACCGCCGACTTCCGCAGCGACTTGTACGCATCCTGCAGCAACAACCAACGAAACGCTTAAATATCCACAGCAACAAATTAAATGTTTGTAAACAAAATCAAATGTTTGTAAAACTGTCAACTAATCTAGTCTGACTTGTGACATTTTTTTTACCTTTCATTTTTTGCTCAAAGAGCTACGAAATTTTCTGTGATCTTCCCCCCTTACCCAGCTGGGAAAACCCACCACAAACATGGGAGGCAGAAACCAATCTAATCCCTTCCCAATAGGATTTTCGAATCAGAACCAATTTGAACGGAGATTTGTTGAAGTTCGGCCTAAACAGCAAAGCTATTTTTAGACTCTCTTTCCATGAAGAACTCCACTTAAAGCCTTCAACAAGGAAAAACACCGTTTACTTCTGTCACCAGCTTGATGCTGTCTGTATGGGTTAATGATGTTGCTGTCTAGGTGTACTGACCTGCGCGCGGCGTATGTGATCCACCCAGACCTTAGCGGCTTCCCCGTGGAACGTATGCACAGCCGTGGCCATGTGATACTCATTCAAATACAGCAGCGCAAAGCTAACGCCGTCCCTAAGCATGTGTACCACGCATTTATCCAATCGCATTGGTGGCTTCGTGACCTTGACCTTGTCGCCGCGCCGGTTGGGTTTTGTTATAAGCAACATGTCCGTGAATAAGAAGCAGTAGACGTCCATTTTGGAGACGGAATCGCGGAATTTGAGACCCCCTTCTAATAGCAAGTGGCGGCGTTGTTGCGGCCCGCATCCAGGCACTGGGCACGTCAGATCAAGCTTGCAAAAGTCACCCATTAGCTGGTAAACAATAGAAACACAGCAATTTATTTATTATTCTTTATTTATGAATTCATTGTTTAATGTTTATCGCCACCAAATTTTCTGTGACAGTCTCCCCCTCCAACTGCTGAAAAACATCACTATTCAAAGAATAAAGCACCGCGTTTTAAATCAAGTACGCCGTGTGGTTTCAAGACGATGACGTCATACCTTTTGCACCTCGTCATTGGGCGTGTCGATGACGTCATAGGCCTCAATGCGGTCAATGATCATAGAGAGACGCTCATGCTCGGCCCGTTGGTGCATCACGGTGTTCACTTGCAAGACAAAGCGATCCACCTTGTCAATCTGTACAGAAAACAAACAATATCGGTTTCCATCGAAAAGAAACAAGAGATCACTGTTTTTTTCCAGTTGGCATTAACATAACTGACATATTCTCATGACTGACCTATACGGAATGAGAAAAAAAGATTAGAAAAACAAAAAAAATCAATAAATCAATGTCACAGTGATGTATACAATAAACCGACCAAGAAATATTTCCATTTCGTTTGAATAATAGAATCAAATTTGCACAATCACATCTTCATAAAAGACCAGCAACTGAAAAAAATAATTGTGACTTTATTCTAAGCAACTATTTTTTTTTAAAACAAAATTACCCAATTACTATAGGACAAATGAACAATACTAGCTTGCCTACCATTTGTATGAGATCTTTGCGATTATGTTCCTTCTCCGTTTTCTTGAGAATAGCCTTGAGGAGGAGCTTGTACTTGGTCAGGCGCTGCATGGGCGATATTACAAGGTCCTGCAGCTTCAGTCGCTTGCATTGTTTTTGTGCCTCCGCCCACTGCAAGGAATATGGTCTCCATTTGTCTAGTCATTTTTTTTTGTATTTTCACGTACATCCTCCCGTGACTAATGTACTTATACAGCAATTACACCAATCGTGTCTTGTTCAAGTACACAGTAATTAGAACCCTGCCGCAAACATACTGCTTCGAACAGCAATCCGTCCTGAATGTGCTGTTTATTTTCAATTGTATTAAATATTAAGTGATACTTTTCCACTTGAAAGAGGACTCCTTGGCATTTGGCAAACGTAGCGAGAAATGTAAGCACACCGAAATCTGTTACCAATGTGGCAACAGGATATATTGATTCCCAGGGACGGGTGGGGAGGGTGGGGTGATGGGGGGGAGGAGGTCGGAGGCACTGACGTGCACATTAGTTGCCACGCGCGTGCGTGAGTTTTTCAAACGAATACTTAACGTTGCTAAGTTTGAAATAACATACCTTTTTTTCACCAATGGAGGGTGCAGTTCCGAAAGAACCCCCAACTCCCCTATTTTTCTGGGAAAAGTGGGATAGTGAATGAAAATTACCCCCCCCCCCCCTCCCGGTGGCACTCCGCGCGGACCGTTTCAGGCCTGACAATCACCCCCTTTTCTCCGCGTTTTTTTTTTCTTGGGGGACACAAATGGTTCACAACATAGAATATCAACTGCAACCCCCCCCCCCCCCCTTAGGTATCGGTTACCAAGGCACTATACACACCTACACATAAGTGTTTTACCTGGATAAATATCCTGAATAAGTCGTTGTCATGTACGTTGTTTTTGATGTAATCTGAGCAGCCTTTCTGTTCCAGACAGTACTTGGCGTAGGGGTGGAATATTTCGTCAAACTGAAAAGTACCCAGTATTTCATGTACCATCTCTTTCTACCATATCGATCTTTCTATAAATCTTTGCCATTAACTGCAGATATCGTGCGTTACTGTCATACAGTGAAAATTAATTTACAAAGCTGAAAAGGTCGCGGCCTTTATGCTCTAGTATTAAAACCTTGGCACTGGTGAAAAATTCATTTTATACTTTTTAACGTTGGATGTTTCTCTTGTCATTAAATGTACGACCACGCGAGATTGCAATCGTAACAGCGTAATATCAAATTGCCATGAGTACACTACGGTAGATATAAATGCGATGCGCGCGCACCTTCATGAAGCCGTCGGTAAGAAGGGCAGGGTCAAGCAGTTGACGCGTGCGCCGTGATTGGTCGACGATGTGCGACATGTAGTTGATCCAGAACGCTTGGCTGCACTGACACACCTCTATGATATTACTGAA
The DNA here is from genome assembly GCA_949752745.1 of Protula sp. h YS-2021. Classification (NCBI taxonomy): domain Eukaryota; kingdom Metazoa; phylum Annelida; class Polychaeta; order Sabellida; family Serpulidae; genus Protula; species Protula sp. h YS-2021. The sequence continues at coordinate 78,698,695 of OX457026.1, forward strand.
TACCTCTTCCGTCTTGATTTCACACAACAAACCGTCGTTTTGGAGATCCATAAGGCAGCAGTAAAATAACTACAAATGCAGAAGAAAACTATTCTATTTATTTATTCACTTCTTAATTTATTAATTTATTATCTTTATATGTTCAGACGTTTTGATTTCATAAAATAAAAATAGTTTCTGATAGTTAGCAAACAAACACCTGCTTACGCTTGCGCAATGGAGTTCTTCAGCCACATGCATCGTTTTCAAAGGAAGAAACAATAATTCCTTGAAAATACTCATCGTCTTTGTTTATTTAATTATTTAGCAGTTTACTTATGTGTATAATTCTTTCACTTCTTTGCCAAATCGTAGAGCAAACAAAAAAAAAGAAACAATCCCCTCAACCTCCCCGGCGGAGGAATATAAAGCACCAGACGCACTACTTACATCAATGACCACTTGCAGTTTGCGGATGTACTGCACTTCGGTGTGCACAAGTTCCCAGATCGCTTCCTGTTGGTCCTTCTGCTTCTTGTTCAAAGCTGACGGCTCAATACCAACGAGCTTGGACCAGTGGCTCTCTATCTCGAACGAGGCGTCGTCATACTTGGGACTGCCCATGACGAGGAGGGCAGGCATGGGTGGCAGGCCATTGGTGCTGTAATGGTCGAGTTGATGTAGCAGGTACTCGTGTTTTTCTTGTTGACCCTAAAATAAATAAAGCAATGCGTAATACTCAAGCTTACGTAGGTATTGTTGCAGTATTGAACTGCAATGACTACACGAAAGACAATGCACAGAAGTAGTTTTTCACATCATTGCGAATGTAAAATTTAACAAGTTAATTCATGAAATCATCCATGGGTTTTGTGTAAAAAACATAACCTAAACGAAAATCACTGCACTATGTAAATCTGCAGTGAGGTCGCGTTTAACCCCACACACTTGGTCTTTCGGCGTTACCGATCAGCTGACTAAGTCCGTGCCAGTTTTGAATCTTCAAGGTCATTCAATAACCTTATGCTGCGTTCGAACCAATGTTAAAATATTTCACAATGTAAAACGTCAGTTACAATATAAGATATACATATCACTTACCCTGATAAATTTGAAAAGCATACTTTTCTTATATAATCTATCCCATAATGTGTTCACAAACGTTGGAAACTCCTTTTTATAAGGCAAATGAGCAATCTGCGCCTCAAAATGAATCGATTTAAACCCCTACTTTCCACAGTTCTCGTCTGTTTAATCGAGCAATTACTTGCTCTCCTATTATCGTTATGGTATGCCACAGTTTCTACAATGACCACCGCATTCGATATATCGAATTATTTTCTTGGGCTTGGTGGGTTTTAGTCACTGAATATTGACTATATGTGGCTTTAATCAGGCTAGACCTAAGGCTAAACAACGTTATTTCTCAACGCCATTCTGATCATTAGAATATTGCACGGAAACAATTATGACTACTGGCATCGACGCTTCTCAAAAGCAGTCAACTTTATACTCGCATTTGTTCCCATGGGAAACTGTTACAGTCAACCAAAAAAAAAAACATGAACATACGTTGGAAGGGATAAAAAACATTTTAAACAGAACAAAAAAACTAGAGGCAAGTCGGATTTAAGGTTCATAGACATAGATAAGGTCAATTAAAAGAACAAAATGATGAGAAGCAACATTCCGTTTTTCTTGGCCTTAAGCTTACTTTACTTGCAGTCCAAATCAATAATCATAATCAGTCTATAAAAAAATCAGTTATTTTTCCTACATTTCGAAGAGAAGCTAGGATGTGGCCGGCATCGATCAACAACTGATACTAGCTTTCCTTACTGAGCCGTGACTAAGCCCTAGCACAGTCATTTGACGGCTTTCAACTCCTATATATCCTTACGTAACTCAATTCGTCTGTATCCAAGCTTTCTAGGCTGCTGTGTAAACTTGATCTATTGGAATTATTGGTTTCACCGATTGATTTTTATCATACGAAAGCCTTTCAGCAAAGAATACAGGATTGATTTCCCTTGTTTAATTGCTGCTGTTAAAAACCGTTTTTGTTTCATTTTCACCGCAGATTTCACAGAGACAAAAAGTAGTTCTTCAACCTACACTCAATTCAATTTTTCAGCATCACTTTTCCTGAGACTTGCTGTCAATTTTCTGCGAGCTTGACAGACAACATACATGATTTAATAGAAACCTATTGTAAAGAGAGAGAGAGAAACTTGCACAGAAATTACGGTCCACTTTTTTGATCACAGACATATGTGGCCGTATAGAAGCATACTGATTTATAGCTTTGTGAATCAATCATCGAAAGGAGTTGTGTCTTGTAAACTTGCTCATAGTGAGCAAAATGCGAAGAACAGACAGAAAAAAAGGCAGTATATTTTGCGACGTGGTAAAAGTGTGTCATAAGGTATGCCAAAACACACCATATCACAGCATACATTATTTAAACTTTTCAACACTAAAATTGCACAAACTCATCATTAGCTCATTTTGACCGGAAGTTAAAAAAATTTTACTCCGTCGTGGTGTCTGGCTGGGGTGAGCGAAGGAGGGGACACGAATTCTGAATGACACTGCTCACCTTTTATTGCTCACAGCGCGGTTTCATAATCAGACATCCCGTGCGCAAGCTTGATCAGCTTTATTACATTTTAAAGTCCTTTTTAACTCTCCAGAACTACTCAAAACTATTTCAGATTTATTCCAGCATGTAAATAACTTTATTGAATATATATAAGTTTTAAAAACATTACATTAAGTACTGTATTATTTAAAATGGGGATTCTGAAGCAAATAAGAAACCAAATATTTTTTGATAGGCCAAGCCGGAATAGACAATCGACAATTAAAATGTCACAGAAATCAATAATGGTTTATTTTTCTTATACCAAAAGGTGAAAAAAAGTTGGACAACGTAAATTCTTATTTTGGTGAAAGCAAAATAAACATTGAAAAACTGGATTTACATTGGCTGTTTATTAAAATGTCAGTAGTTCAGTATAACCTATTGAAATTTAGATTTTAAAAAAATTTATTTGTATTTTTAATTTTTTTCATATATTTCTATTTTAAGGCAGGAAAATAAGTTGTTTTGTTGTTTATATAGTCTGTAACATAAAGCGATGAAATAATGGAAAAGTTTCGATTTCTGTGACATTCGATTTACCGGTAGTCTATTCAGGAATAGCCTAACTAAACATATCTGGTTTCTTGTTTGCTTCAGAATTATTAATTTAAACAATACCGTGTTATTAATGATTTTACCTTTCCAAAAGGGCTGAAGAGCTTTCCAAACTTTGTCTGTTGTTTGATGAGCTCTTTATATTTGGCTGTATCTGTGCTCGTGAATGTCCCAGCCGGGCTGACATCTGAGCTGATCCCACTGTCCTCAGACTTCTTGCCTCGTTGACTCTGCAAATTACACAGCAAATAACTCGTTCATAAAAGTCGTGGCGCTTCAAACAAAACATCGGGAACTTGGCGCGTTTCACTCCGCTGTCCTACATTTTAAGTGAATAATTAATTAATACATACCAATCTATTACTTTATTGCCTATATTCCACAATGTTAAAAATATATAACTCTGCCATTCTTAAATTTTACTCGACTTTTCTAAGACTCGGTTTAAAAATGGTTCCGCGATCGAGCGCGTTTTTAAGGGTAATTTTAAAAAGTCCTGGGCACGCATGGTAATGCGTTGGAACGTGGGTGCCCCCCTCCCCCTCCCTCACCCCCCCCCCCCTCCCGGTTTATAAGATGCTGATAGTGACAAGTAATGAATGACATACTAATGCAACAGGTAATGAATGACTGTCACGAAAAAAATAATGCAGAAATGATCGTTTTCCCTGCCGAAGCCAAGCCAACCCCTTCTCCCTCTCGCAATGCAGGGTCGGTGTATGTGTGTGTGGATGGGGGAGTCGTGTATTCTGTTACAGAGCTTACCATTGTGGTTCAACTGTGTTCACCCCAACGCTGTCCAAAGCGTAACGGTTTGGCATGGTTTAAAAAGATTCTCTCATAATTCGTCAAATCACATTTTACCAAACACACATATATCTGTCCTTCTTTGAAATCCGAAACCCAAGAATAATCCGACAGTTTACAAAGATACAAACAATCAGTGTTTTTTTTAAACAAAACCAAAAACGACGCCCAGCACTTCTACCACTTTACCACCTATTCAATATGGTAAGCAAAGATTCACATTTTATGCAGACTACTAATATTATCCATGTTTATTTATGCCAAAAGTTATTCAAGGCAAACTTTCCACAGCAGATCAGTGTTTTTTTTTTCTCTCGCTCTCATCTAAACACTTCTGCCACACACTGATACTGACAAAACCATCCCATGGTTATCGGTGCGAATACCCTAGATAGCCTCAACACAGTGTAGATAGCATGCGCGTGTGTATATGTACAATACGGGCTTGACCAGTATTGTAAATCGCTGTGAAACCCCCGTGACACATTTATGTGATACATATTTGAATATGTCCTACATTTTTACGATATAAACATGACAATTCATAAGTAGGCATTTTGATGTCATCTTCAATGTTTTTCCTCTTTCAATTTGACAATCAGAACCGAATTTCTTGTAATAGCGCGAGTCCGACAGTCTTAGACGTCAAAAGTGCTATTTGAAGCACATAAATATATTTTATTCAACGCTAATCTTGGAGGGAGTGGGGGTGGAAGGGTGTGAGGTATCCTTCAACTATTTGTCAAGGCGGGGTCATCAATTTTGTGATACATGCAAACAAGGCAAAATAAAAATCCAAATAAAAAAATAAAAAACTTGCTGACTGTGAAGTGCAGTGCGACAAAATTCTCACAGCCAAACTGTTTTCTGCAGTAAAAACAGTGGGATGGGTTGGGGTGAAATAGTTTGGCACAATTCTGCATGTCGTTCTGTCAACAGCTTGTGAACGTTTTAACACATGTGTGTGGCATCGCACTGGCATTAGAACGGGGAACGTCTCTTCCACGGGACGCCCAAGTGACATCCTCAGAAAGACGTACGTCACTTCAACAGGACGAAGAGGGAAATTGGTGGTAACTATGTGTTATGTGACCAGGAGAACCGTAGAAATGTGTGCATCATCATCATCATCATCATCATCATTATTATTATTATTATTATTATTATTAATGCTATTGTTCTTCTTATTCTTATGGTGGCGCAGTGTCCCAAGCAATGTAAATGTAGCTAAGCAATGACGTAATCAATGTACTCAATTTGAATAACCATTGAGGAACCTCGCAAGCGTAGCCGCCTATTTCCGGGACGAGCAATGGAACAATGCGTGGAAAGGAACCCCCCGCGCAATGCTCAAGTGTTTCATGGGACGTGGAACAAGCTCGGAAACATGCTGAAGTAGGCGTGGGAGTATTAGGCTCTTAACGGCATTACATCACGTAATCTTTATTGCAGGTTTGACATTTGCATATACTTGGATATAAACTATTCTTGTCTTTATTGTTTATCTAATCACGTAATTGCAACGGCAGGTACAAGTCAGATACGGACTTCTTAAGAATTGCATGGAATGACGGGTGAAAAAATGTATACGGTCTTTCAGTACGATTCTGCGAAATTGTCTGAAAAAAAAAACAAATAAATAATTCAAGCTCGTTGTTGTCCAACAGCCAACCTCTGCGGCATTTCCTTTGTGTACTCTTTTGTGTGAAAATAGCACTCTTATTGAAAGACAGGAACTACTTTATATATCCATGCGCGTTGTTGTTATACCTAATAAATACATCTCCCAAGAGGTAAGCTGTTAAATTCCGTCACCATTTTAACATAATGCAGCAGAACGCGGTCAGAGTTTTAAAATGTACTTCACAAAATTTTCTTCCCTGTTTCAAAAGGGAAGAAAAAAGGCAAATAACCTGACTCCCCCATACACAAACAACCCCAGAGGAAGTGGGGGGGGGGGACATTCACATACAAACTGGTTATCATGCGTGTCTATGACTTTCTGAAAACCCCTAAACACGCATTACTACCGGTAATTTTGAAAAAATACCCCTTTTCTAACCGTCCCAAAGAAACGAAATTGGTACTTTTTGTCTTTTTTAACAGGCATCGCATGGTAACACACGTCATCCCAAGTGGTCCCCTGGCCTACACACACCCTCACACACACACACACACCCTCACACACACTCCGTGAGAATTAGCTCATGAGTTCTTTACTTCTTCGCATTATTCTCACCCAGAAACAAAATCAGTCGAGCAAATTATATAGAAGCAAAACCTCTTAATTGAGCCAGTAAAAACTCGAGTCGAATCTTCACCTATACATCACTGCCATGTTAAACGTGTTTCAAGAAACAGATATTGGGTTTCTAGGTTAGTAATGAATGACTCCAATATTAAGCCAACTTTGATGGATAGCAGTCCGTTTATCAAGTTCAACCCAAGCTCGCTTCCTGGGTCCAAACACAGCCGTTGTAAAGCGAGCCAATCACGCGAAGACGTATCAGTTACGCATCATTAATCGCCCCACGGCGTCATAATTGCTATGACGTCACGCAGACATTTTTCACTGATGTGTGTTTAATCCATCAACTGATAGCCGAATGGCGGTTTATATACGTAGGATAGGTTTTATAGAACGTTTGTTTCATTCGTGTGAAGCTAGAGGGCAAGTTTCCCACAAAGTCTGTTGGTCTAATTGCTTTTCTTAGACCGTCAGTCAATTGGTCGGGTTTTCACAGCAAAAGGTTTTGGGGTTTGTCAGATATAAAATCAGCCGCATGATGGACGAATATCACAGAAGCACAGCTACTCCATTTCACTGCCATCTCCCTAAGCAGCCTATTATCTTCCTATCATCTCCCTACGCAGTCTTTTTTCTTCCAACCACCTCCCTAAGGAGCCTTTTTTCCTGCTACCTCCCCATGCAGCCTATTTTCCCTTCCACCTCTGTAGTCAGAGTATTTTCTTTCTACCACCTCCCTAAGCAGCCATTTTTCGTGTCACCTCCCCAAGCTCCCTACTTTTACCCGTCTCTCCCTACGCAGTCTATTTTCTTCCTACCACATCCCTAAGTAGCCTAGTTTTTTCTGCCATCCCCTCAGCAGCCTTTTTCATGCAACCTCCCTAGTCCCGATGCAGCCTATTTTTCTGCCACCTCCCTAAGAAATCAGACAGGCGCTTGCTATACTACCTTATTTCAATCCGCTAACAAACAAACGCTGACTAACGAAAACGTCATAAAGCAAATGAAGCATTCGAAGCATTGTAGACTAATTCAGCTAGTGCGGAAACTACGTATAATCCTTTTTCTCTGTGACTGACTTCACACAACAGAATTTCTATAACTGGTTATTTCATTTTCCTCTTAAATGAAATTAAACCATGAACTGTGACAAAAAGTGACATTACGGTCAATTTCACGATCTCACACGGCCCCTTACGGCTGAAAAGGAGTCAATTTTGTGGTCGTGACGCCATTACCCTGACAGTCGACTTTTAACTTGAACTCACTAAGGCAAGGAGTTTAAGAAAAATTCAAATTTAAATATGATAGAAAAATTACTGCTATTTTAGGTATTTAACAGAAACAGTTTTAATGTGCTATTCGAAAGAATTACACAGTTTGATTTTGGTGTAAAATCAAGATTGTCTGCAAGAGAAGTTCCGAATGCATCTTTCCCCGCCCATGTCCCAATCCCCAGTGGACAACCCATTGGTTCATTAAAATGAACGTAACTAACAACATCTTCAAAAAAAGAAAGAACTTCTGATGTTTTGTAAATTAACACCTGCAAGACTATTAATAGTTGCCTTTCCTTGAAAGAAATTTTTTTTTAAAATCATTTATACAATTCCTTGACTTCATGACGAAATCCTAAAATTTTGCACACTCCCATACCCCCACCCCTCGCCACCTCACAAGGAAATAACGAGACAGCCCTGTGCGATACCGCGTAACACAAACTCGCACGTAGAAATATTTGGAAGACTGCCAACCCAGTGCAACACCGCGTGACATACAAACGAACGCGCAAACCTTTAGAAGAGCGCCTACCCAATACGATCTTCTTTTCAGTGACAGTTTGGAGCAGGGTGAATGAAGAATGTTGGTGACTTTACGAGGCGACGTGGGTGACGGGCTCCCGGATGACCCCGGCGATCTGGATCCGTCCTCCTGAAATCCCGGCACCTCCAGGCTCAACATGGCTCTAAGATCCAGCAGCATAGCCCACTAGTCGTTCCCTTTTCCACGATCCCAGGTTTTATTTCTAACTTAGCAAAATCGATCAAGCTTTCGATTCCATCTTAACTAACTCTTATTTTATTATAGCTATTCGCGAAATGTTCTCAGTAACAGCTTCTGAATTTATCCAGTTGCTAATGGCAAAATATCCTCCTGTGTTCACCATCTTTATTTTATCATATACTTAAAATGCTCCCTTTCTTTCATGAAATGGGAACTGGTGATAAAATAACACAGAACCATAAAAATACAACTATATTTTTTCAGTCTGTTCAGCTCAATAACCTTTTGGTTCTGTTTGTTTGTGTAGAAACGCGTATATAAACACAAACAAGAATCTTGTGTACGCACAGCAACAATTTTTGTTTCTATGAACCTCTAGTAAAAATTGGTCTGCAAGTTTATCAGCTGTATCGTCCTCATAAATGTCTCCCTGTCGCACAAGCAAATGCCAAGCTTCGCTGTAAAGCACTCGGTGCTCTCCCACCTTTAGGAAACTCGTAGCTTCAATCCATCTGAGCAGTAAGTAGTGGGTCCTGGGCGAAGAGGACTGATTCAGTGAAAGGTCAACATATCACGTTTGATTTCTCTAAAAAGGTTTTTTTTTCTTTCCTTTAGATTGGTGAATACTGGGAAATGAAATTTGTCCAACAAGCTTTTAGAATAAGATTCTATTGATTCATGTCATACTTTTAACACAATTGATTTCCTCCGTGTCAATTTACGGTGAAATATTTGTGAAACCGCGGAAGCGTTACAGGGGCGTTGTCTGAGTTGCCGTCCGCGAATTATCGATCGGTACACATATTGACACGTGACTATGCAGCAACCGGAATTAATGAAGCGGAAACCGCAAAACGCTTAAACAAGATATAGCTATTCTTGTACGCACGCTGAACAATGGTCTTGTGAGCCCTCACTGTTATTGTGAATGCTACGGGCTTCATTGCGGAATGTACAAAACAGGCGAATTCGATTGCTTCACTTATGTGCACACCATTAATTTTATTCTCGTGACCTGACACATGTTCAGCAGTTAATTTCATTTGCCTGTTGACTAATTTGTCATCGGTCCATTGTTTGTTTATAGAATTTGTTTTCCTTATTTTTCATTCTAATTAATCTGACCACTAACTTTAGAACTTGGTTAGAAGTTCACGAAATACTTCCTATCAGTTGATAAAAATGCAGCTCTGTCGTTTCCTGTACTGTCTGTGACGTCAGCTGACAACTGTTCACTATTTACACATTATTACTGATCAAAACACTACAGTTTAAGAAACTGTCCATGTTGTCTTAATTTAGCCTTGGTAAAATTCAATTATAAATGTGATTGCACTAGACCAGACCAACAATAGTCGCGTGGTCTAAAATCGACCAAGAATCAGCACTCTTTTTCTTCACAGTCTACAGCAATCATATGTCGCAATAAAAATATCAAACGCCTGTCTTCTTGAAAGCTCCGGTAACAGTGACCTTTCACAAGAAAGAAACCATTGGTCTGACACACTTCTGGACCGTTCCGCTAAATCTATAAAAGCCCTTTCCTCCAATCACTGACAACATAAGTAATAGTTTGCCAATCTGAACGAGTGATCGCGGAATCATCAGTGCTTCATTTTACGATCTCCTGCAACTGTCTAACAACTGCAATTTATTATGGCTTTGCAATCACTGCCCATTGGGAAATCATAGATGTCGATAATGCCATTATTCCACTATTTGGGCCAAGGCGCATATTTACCCATTACCTTATTCTTATTACTCTTGTTGTGGGTATTTCTGTTCTTCAATTCGCAGTGGGCATGTAACACTCCGCTCACCGCTTCGACCCCGCGGCCGTCTCTCCGTCTGTCAGTTACTCTGTCTGTATCTGTTTCTCTTTGTACTCATATAAATACGATCAGCAATTTATATGTCTCGACCCCCTCGTCTTATGTATTTCGCTTTCAGCATCGTAATATTTCGTACGTATAAATTATTGTTATCCTCTCTTCTCTCTTCTCTCTCTCTCTCTCTCTCTCTCTCTCTCTCTCTCTCTCTCTCCCTCCCTCTCTCTCTCTCTCCCTCCCTCTCTCTCTCTCGGCGTATTAGGACTGATTCACTGATCACGTGATCAATGGATGCGTTCACCTTTAAGGCCGACGTCAGAACATGCCAGCCAGGTAGATGCACCGTGCTACCATTAATTAAGTTACATCACACTTCTAAAAGTAGATTTATAATGCAAAGGAAGGGTTCACTCTTTTAGAAAGTTTTCGCACTTTGCGGTGAGCAGGATAAATCGTGCGCAAACGAAGTTCAAAGGTATTGCTTTCAGGGGCACTAAAAATAGCACCAAGATGTTCCAGGGTTGAATTAAGTGTAAACTCTTTCGCAGATTCTCTTGTAAATGTTCTTAAGTGCGGGTCACATATGGGACAATCTTCTATCCGCTTAGGCAATGGATACTTGGAATGGAGGAATAGAGCAACAGTTCACGACCATCACAATGACCGTTCGTCTGTTTGTCCGCCCTATCATCTGTCTCTGTAACGTTCGGCCAACTTTTCAGTCAGAATTTTTCATTGGGAATGATTTAAAAAAAAAAAAAAAAGAAGTTTATTCTTAAATGTTTATTATTTATTTATTTGTCAAAAAAAAATCTAACTGCAGAAGTCGTTAAATGCCAGTTGGTACACATATCAAAATTAAGCCTTTACCCAGGAACCAGGGATCATGCTAAAAACTGGTTCGCTATGTGAGCCAGCTTCAAATTTCACCCCATCTGAAGACCAAGTGCGATACTTTTGATACAGCTACTTTATAGGAGAAGTTTGAAACAGTGTTGGGTGTGAAGATTCAGGGCGGGCGGGATATCGCTTGGTACTTTAAAATGGGTATTACAGTTTGCATTTTTAATCATTTCTAAGAGACAGTGATTATTTTCATTGGCTACGTGCTTTCTACATACAAAAACAACAGAGATAAAGGGTGCATAAAGGGGTTTAATGTCGACTGTCTGTATGCTTTAAGCAGCTATAGTGCTCAATGGGGGGGGGGGGGGGGGGTGAAAAGCGCCTTGATTTCGACATTGACATCCCCTGACACGTGATGGATGACGCACATCCCACTGATTGGTTCAGGTTTCCGTTGCGTGAGTAGCCGGGAATCGGGTCAAAAAAAGGGGGGGGTGACAATGTGAAATGACTGCCAGGGCCTTGTTAAGATACAGTACCCCCTCCCCCCTCCACCCCAAAAGGCAATGGGTGATGCTTTTAAGCCTTCCCGATTCTTATGGTTACAGGTAATACAAAGCTATTGATTATTCGTACCTAAATTCCGGTTGTTCGACTTTGCCTCATTCCCATTCATAATTTTCAGGGATAATTTCCCCGCCTCAATGACTGTCTAAATTGGTTGAGCATTATTTGAAATCAACTGCAGTGTTCATCGTAGAGATGCGTAACATCGCAAGGGTTGCGTGAGGTTTTCCAGGAGCGTTTGTGATCGTAAAAGCAACAAGAAGTGTAGCTGCGGCTGAATTAGCCCTGGAGTACCCTCTCTGTAATGTTCTTCGTATCATTTTCATTTTTCTGGTCAGTATGATGATGGCATCGACTTTCATGAATGCCATACAAACTACAACTCCTGACTGGAAACCAGCCAACTCCCACCGGCGCAGCCGTGGCGGTTTATTCCCACACGGTGGTATTTCCGAGGCCGGCAACTTTCCTTGACCGGTTTTCCTGGGCCAACGGTTTTCTTAAACCGTCTGTTTTCCCGGAGCTATGGAATGTCATTTTCACATTCATTAGACAATTATTATTGATATCAAGGAATAATTTTTTGATATCAAGAATTAATTTCTGCCATCTCTAATGATATTTTTGACATCACCAAATATATTCAAAAATATTTATTGATATGAGAAATGTTTATTGATCTCAAAAATAGATTTTAAGAGAATAAAAGTGCAATTCTTGAAAAATTAAAGATTTGATAGCAGAATTTCAACTTTGAGCTCAATAATATATTTTCTTTTTGTTGATATCAAGAATATATTTTAGATAACATTACTTCAGAATGAGACTTAAGTTTCTGAGATAAAAAAACATTTGCAAATTTCAAAATACAAATTAATTATCGATGCCAAAACACCAGTCTATTTTATATATATATATATATATATATATATATATATATATATATATATATATATATAATTCAGAAGCAAACATTTGTGAATGAAATAATAACTGGACCCTGTATACAGAATTCAAAATTCAACTGTCAATTCGTTAAATTTTATACAAATGTGTGCCTCCCTTAAGATTTTTAAGTTTGTAAAATTGATTTTTGATCTCAAAAATAAATTTCTGCCCTCTAAAATACAATAATTATTATTGAAAGCAAAATATAAAAAATGGGGAGATCCACACTGATTTATGATATCATTAATTATATTTTGATATCAGAAATTGGCATTAAATGTTAAAATCGCATTCGATATGGACCAGCGGTGTTCCTGAGGGGATGTTTTGCTCAACCTGTGGTTTTCCCAGACCAGCAGTTTTCCTGCATTCGCAGTTTTACTACGCCGGTAGTTTTCTTAAGGAGGCGATTATCCTGTGCAGGCGGATTTCCTAGGCCGCCAGTTTTGCTATTCTGGTCAGCGGCAGTTTCGCAGAAGGCAGTTGTCAGGGACCCCACCCAAATGATCACTGCACAGCTGCGAGATATTGCCACATGAAATCTTACAGAAGACACTGTGAACTGAGTGACTGGAGCAGACACCGAGGGCTTAGTTCCTCGGCTAGCTTGGAATGCCGTGCCACATCACATGAACTAATGCTTTCAGTGAGGATAACCTGACGTGAATATGAAGAAATCCATTCAAATAGAAAATGACTTCCTGACTTCCAGCAGATAGATTTACCATACTGAACCCGAATCTTTTGGGGGTCTCATTTTCTGACATCAAGTTTTGCATGTTTACTCCTCATACAACGGTTCGCCCTTCAGACGTGAACCCCATATCTTTAGAATAAATTCTATATTCAGTCAAATCGAGAACATGTGACCACACCATTGTCTTGGTCTCAAACATACTTATAAATATTGGGTATTTCGCACCCCCCCCCCGCAACCATCACCACCACCATTCATACAGTACCAGTTTTTAAATGTCATTCACTTGCGGCAGGCGACATCTTGACAAAACTGATATATGAACTTGTACCACTCAAAATAAAAAAAAATTCTTCGGAAAAGTCCGAGTATCCAGTTTCGCCGAAACGCCGTTCGACGAATAGTCGGTCCTTCGCTAAATGATTATCGCCAAAAAGAAAAAATCGTTCGTGGAGAAGTCTTTGATTCTAACGGATGACAACGAACAACACCTGATACTTTGGACGCACCTCAACGCAGTTTCTGGGCTGAGCTCTTACGCATGTACATACGGAACACATAAGTGCATGATTTAAAGTAAAAAAAAACAGGGAACGCGGCATTGTTGTTGCAAGCACGTAAAATACCTGCAGTTCTTAGATTTTACATCCAAATTTTATGCCCATCTTTTTTTTTTTTTTTTTTTTTTTTGCCAATTCCAAGATAATTACTGGTAACATTTGAGGCACGAGGGATCTACATGCTCACATGACGTCACTTTGGGGTCACAAACTACATCGTTCCACAACCAATTAATATACGGCATCATTAAAAAACCCATAAAACGACAGAAAAATAATTTGCAGACTTTCCATATGACCGAAGAGTTTGCTATAGAGTTTGATGTCTCATTTTGAGGGAACCTTCTCATTTTTACGTCAACTTTGATCTGGTTTTCTTTTGAAGAAACTCTTTGCAATTACAGCCCTTCCCTTTTCTTTCTATCAGAGTGTACCGGATACAGTTCGACTAGATTTCATAGAAAAAAACTGCTTATTTCATGACTTGCAGAAATAAAACAAGACCTGAATGATGTCAAGATCTCGGCCAAAAGAGAAGACACTGGACCCTAGATATAAATACCCAGAATACTCAATAATTAAAAGCACTACGCGAGTAATCGACTTCGAATTTACCACTTGAATATATCCTAAAAGGTAATTACAAAACACCCAATAACCTAAATGCTCACAAAATCATGTCTTTCAACAGCATCCTGGTTAACAATGCAAGTGGAGAGTATAAAGGCGGAATACAGCAACACCAAAAAGTTTGCAAATTTAGTGAGGGGTTATACAAGTTTGTCCAAGGACAAAGTCCCAGCTTACGAAAAGCAATAAGACCTAAATCCAGCGTGCATGAGTAAGGGAATTTTCCTGAAAAATTGGGCTTCAAAAGATGAGACGGCAAAGAGCTAGCCCAATAATGAACTTAGCACCGGACCAGAACATAGACCGATAAATGCATACAAAGATTTCTTTCCCAGAAAAATGGGAAACAGATTTTTTGTATCTCTGGTAGACTGGATAGTCTGCCATAGATACCTTCAAACAACGCTCGCATTTCGGACCAGTGCACATATTTATGTAACTTGCCTTGATGCGCGGTTCTTATTCAGACAAGTGCGCATGTTTATTTAATTTTGCGTAGATGCGCGGCTCCCATTTTGGAACTGTGCACATGTTTATTTAACTTGCGTTGATGTGCGGTTCGCATTTCTGACGAGATCCCATGTTTTTTTTACCTTTTGTGAATGTGTGGTTCTTATTTCGGATCAGTGCGCACGTTTATTTAACTTGTGTTGATGTGCGGTTCTTATTTCGGATCAATGCGCATCTTTATTTACATTCTGTTGATGGGCGGTTCTTATTTCGGAGCAGTGCGCATGTTTATTGACCTTGTGTTGATGTGCGGTTCTTATTTCGGATCAGTGCGCGTGTTTATTTACCTTGCGTCGATGCGCGATTCTTATTCCAGACCAATACGCATGTTTATTGTACTTGCGTTGATGAGCGGTACTTATTTTGGACAAGTGCACAAGTTTCCATAGGTTGCCTGGATGCGCGGTTCGCATTTCGGACCAGTTTGCATGTTTATTTAACTTGCGTTGATGCACGGTGCTTATTTTGGACGTGTGCCTGTGTTTATTTAACTTGCGTTGGTGAGCAGTTCGAATTTCTGATCATTACGCATGTTTATTTAACTTGCGTTAATGCGCGGTTCGAATTTCGGACCAGTGCGCATGTTTATTTAACTTGCGTTGATGCGCAGTGCTTATTTTGGACCACTGCAAATGTTTATTTAACTTGCGTTGGAGCGTAGTTCGCATTTCGAAACACTGCGCATGTTTATTTAACTCGCGTTGATGCGCGGTTCGAATTTCGGAGAAGTGCGCATGTTTATTTAACTTGAGTTGATGCGCGGTTCTTATTCTGGACCAGTGCGCATGTTTATTTAAGTTGCGTTGATGCGCAGTTCTTATTTTGAATAGTGCGCATGTTATTTAAGTTGCGTTAATGGGCAGTTCGCATTTCGAAATAGTGCGCATGTTTATTTAACTTGCGTTGATGCAAGGTGCTTATTTTGGTCCAGTGTGCTTGCTTATTTAGCTTGTGTTGCTGTGCGGTTCGCATTTCGGACCAGCGCACATGTTTTTTTTAACCTGTGTTGATGCGTGGTTCGCATTTTGGACCATTGCACATATTTATTTAACTTGTGTTGATGAACGGTACTTATTTTGGACCGGTGCAAATGTTTATTTCACTTACGCTTATGTGCGGTTCGCAATTCGGACAAGTGTGCATGTTTATTTAATTTGCGTTGATATCCGGTTCACATTTCGGACCAGTATACCTGTTTCTTTAGGTTGCGTTGATGCGCAGTTCGCATTTTGGGACAAGTGAGCAGGTTCATTTAACTTGACGCGCGATTTGCGTTTCGGACCAGAACGCATGTTTATTTAAGTCCCGTCGATGCCCGACTCTTATGTCTATTCAACTTGCGTCGATTGATGGTTCTTTCTTCGGACCACTGCGCATGTTTATTTAACTTGCGTTGATGCGCGGTTCTCATTTCAGACCACTGCGCATATCTATTCAACTTGCGTCGATGCGTGGTTCTTTTTTTCGGACAAGTGCGCATGTTTGTTTAATTTGCGTTGATGTGCGGTGCTTATTTTGGACCGGATCGCATGTTTATTTAACTTCCGTCGATGCGCGGTTCGCATTTCAGGCCATTGCCCATGTTTATTTAACTTGTGTTGATGCGTGGTTCTCATTTCAGACCAGTGCGCATATTTATTTAACTTGCGTTGATGCGCGGTTCGCATTTCGGACCACTGCGCATGTTTATTTAATTTTCCTCGATGTGCGGTTCGCATTTCGGACCAGTGTGCATGTTTCTTTAGGCTGCGTTGATGCGCGGTTCGCATTTCAGACAACTGCGCATGTCTATTCAACTTACGTCGAAGCGTAGTTCTTTTTTTCGGACCAGTGCGCATGTTTATTTAACCTGCGTTGATGCGCAGTGCTTATTTTGGACCAGTTCGCATCTTTATTTATCTTCCGTCGATGCGCAGTTCACATTTCGGACCAATGCGCATGCTTATTTAACTTGCATCGATGCGGAGTACTTAATTTGGACTACTGCGAATGTCTATTTAACTTGCGTCGATGTGCAGTTGTTAAATCTGACTACTGCGCAAGTTCATTTAACTTGCGTTTATGCGCTGTAGGAGGAGATTCATTTAATTTTTTTTCAAAAATTCCGAAAAAAATTCAAAAGTTTTCCAATTCACTCAAAAAGCACAAGCCGTATGCATGACCCCCTAGAGACGGCTCATATCGAAAATAAATGAAATCTGATAAAAACTGTAGGAGGAAATGCATTTTGAATTTTTTTCTTCAAAAATTCTCTCATCCACTGAAAAAGACAGGCCATATTCACGACACCCTAAGCATGCCTCAGCCACAAAATAAATGATGTTTGATCAAAACTGCAGGAGAAAATGCATTTTGAGGTATTTTCATCAAAAATTCCCCCGAAATCAAAAATTCCCAAGTCGAGTCAAATAGCACAAGCCGTATGCGATACCTACCTAAGGATGCCTCATAGCAAAAAAATAAATGAAATCGGATAAAAACTGTAGGAGGAAATGCATTTTGAAGTTTTTCTTCAAAAATTCCCAAAAAATACAGAAATTGTCGGATCGACTAAAAAGCGCAAGTCGTATTCTCAACCCCTTAGGGATGCCTCAAACCAAAAAAAAAAAAAAAAACTGTAGGGGGAAATGCATTTTGAAGTTTTTTTCTTCAAAAACTCACTAAAAATAAAAAAATTGCCCGATCGACTAAAAAGCACAAGCCGTATCACCTCACACCAAAAATAAATGACATCGAATCAAAATTGTATGGGTAGATACATTTTGAATTATTTTCGAAATTTTTGCTTCAAAAATTCCCCAAAAATACAAACTAAAAAAGCACAAGCCGTATGCACGACCCTTTAGGGGTGCCTCATGCCAAAAATAAATGACATCGGGTCAAAAATGTAAAAGCGGATACATTTTAAAATTTCTTTAAAAATTCGCCAAAAATTCAAAAATCACCCGATCGACTAAAAAAGCACAAGCCGTATGCACGACCGCTTAGGAAATTCTCACACCAAAAATAAATGACATCGAATCAAAATTGTAGGAGTAGATGCATTTTTTTCAAAATTTTTGCTTAAAAAAATCCCAAACAAAATACAAAAATTGTCCGATCGACTAAAAAAGCACAAGCCGTATGCACGACCCTTTAGGGGTGCCTCATACCAAAAATAAATGACATCGAGTCAAAAATGTAGGAGGAGATACATTTTTAATTTTTTTCTTTAAAAATTCGCCAAAAATTCAAAAATCACCCGATCAACTAGAAAAGCACAAGGCGTATGCACGACCCCTTAGGGATGCCTCAAACCAAAACTAAATGACATCGGATTAAAATTGTACGAGGAGATGCATTTTGAAACAAAGTTTACAGCGAACTAACTAACTAACTAACTAACTAACGGACGCCACCGGCAAACCGATAGGAATACCCCAGCTTACGTGTAACGTAAGCTGGGCTAAAAAAACGTAAATTATTGAAAATCTGCTGTAACAGCCACTTTCACAAAAAAATGTCACTTCGATATAAAAGGTGATTTTTCAAGGTTACTTTTATAAAAAAAAAAAAAGTTTAAAATGTAAATTAATAAAGTTTGAGACAGTATATTCTAAAAGTACTGAAGAAATATCATCAATGACGGGGGACAACATATTCCACTTTACTACTTTTTGTTGGGGGGGGGGGCGGGGGACGGGAGACGGGGGGGGGGGGGGTACTGTAGGCAGAGAGCATTAGGACAGTTGTGTCTGGACGCAGCCATTCTTCTGGCAGCTAACACTACTAATTTAAATGAGGCAGGACTCTTCCCCGGACATTTTATGCTCTTACATTTTTCTAAAATGATCTTAGTATTACAGTATCGACATATGGCTGTATCTTTATCGGAATCTGTGAACGAGGCCGGTTGTGCGTCTTTATAAAAAAATTAGTTTTGTTTAATATTTTCCATTCCATGTTGCAAAATAATAATAAATCAGAGTTCTTTTGACCTTGTTTCCACATAGGGTCGACGGCGAATTAACGTCGTTTAGACGTCAGAAAATGAAAATAATAAAAATAATGGTCTCGAAATCCTCACATGTTCTGTTTTTCAGGTGGAATCAAACGGATATGACAGGTCGAATTTTTGTCCAACGTCTGAATAGATACATTGGCTTCATTGCTAAGATTTTTAGCTCTTCATTTTCCAAGCATCATGACGTACTTTCTGCGCAAATTTGTGGTGGCAAGGAATTAGTCCCTATCACAAGGCAAATACCTCAGCCACCAGCCAACATTTCTCGTGGAGTGTGAGCAAATCTCCATGCAGTTAGCCACGGTCACACCAGTTCATTACCAGCAACACTAGATGTAAACAAATGGTTTCAGCGCAAAAATTCCTGAAATTTCTAAGAGGAAGATGACCGCCTTCCTCTTTGCCTCTCTTCTGTCTCCGGCCTTTGCTGTATATATTTCTTGTTTTTAGTATTATGGATAAGACAGTCCGGGTTATATGTCCGCGTTGTGAAGCCGGAAAATTGTGAAGTGCAATAAAAAGCAGGCTATACAACCTTCCCCTCCCTCCCCCCTTGATGTGTACTAGTTCCGGGGGGGGGGGGGGGTTCTATCTTCCTAAAAAAGACCACAAGAGTAAACTGGGACTAACTTCGAAATGGACTTCTTTCCAACGAGCGCTCGCCTTGTTACGGGTTACTGAACTCTATATAGTATCGCTTCTACAAGTTTCTGTGGCACGGAAATGAAATCTGATCATGAAGAAACCAGTCGATATCAACCTTTGGGTGCAGAATTGGGCGACATGTCTCAGAATGCGAGCCCGTCAAATGGAGATGTCACTTATAGTAATGTCTTCAATTTGGTGCAGCAAACATTATGAATTACTGCAGTTCATTTTAATGGGCGAACAGGAAATGATCCCGATTTGCCAATCACGCCACTTCCTCGAAGGAAATTAATTGACTGTCGAGTTTCCTCTGGCATAATCTTCTTTTTTTTAATTTTTTAGGGAGAGATGCTGGTGCACCAAGAAGCTTGTAAGGTTATCGTCTTCGCTTATTTAATTACTCTCTCTCTCTCTCTCTCTCTCTCTCTCTCTCTCTCTCTCTCTCTCTCTCTCTCTATTTATCTATCTCTCTCTCTCCCCTCTATCTATCTGTCTATCTATGTCTGTGTGCCTGTCCGTCTGTCTGTATCCACTCACCCATCAATCCATCTTTCTACTCGTAAGTACTCACACAGGACGTAGAGTTCGAAACAAAAGAAAACCTTGGTCCATTAAGGAACGGCATAAAAAATATTCTATTATAAACCAATCAACTCCTTTGTCATCAAATATTGAGGGTTGAAGACTTGAAACAAGAGCCTCAAAGTCAGTACTGCCATTTTATAACTTACGTCCTGCACTAGCACTTCGTCCCAGGCCAAAATTCAACGCACCGAACAAGGGAAAGGGATTCAATCCAACAAAAAATGCACTCAGGAATTAGGCACCTGGTGATTTCAGGACAAAGAAAGTCTGCCTTGTGTTTTATCTGTTACAGAAACCACCGATAAAGGTCAATGAAGAGAAACCTTGCCCTTTCAACAAAAGAACAAGCCTGGAAAAGGTGGATGCCATGACAAAAATATAGCCATGCTCCTAGATCTAAAATCTCCCTAAATCCGGATCCCACTTACTCATAAACAACAATGCAGACTTCAGTAATTGGGGCATAGTACAAAATATTTTAGGTTCTGGGATAGGTGTAGTTTAGTTGCTGCACAACATTAAATCCGATGTCGTTCGACGTATCGATCCATATACTCAGGGAGGGGAGACTACGGGCTTTACATTCGTTGATGTCAAAGTGACCGCTTGACGTCACAAATATCATATGTTGATATTCGTTTCTGGAGCAAATGTTGATGCTGGTTTTTACAGCAACACAATTCCAATTTTTAATTTAAAAAATCATATCCAGGGATCCGGAATAGGCAGTCACCTGACCTCTCCTATCCCCGGCGGCCACCTGCGTACCAACTGGTTACCATGCTTGTCCACTTTTTAAAACGACCCCTTCACATGCCAATTCTTAGATAATACTTCCTTTTCACTAAATGCTGAGTACATTTCTGATAAATACACCTCTTTTTGTGCGAGATGCGTAGTACCGAACGAAAATCAAGTGTTTCAATGAAATTTGTCTGGCCTTCTCTGGCCTCAAAATCCCCCCTTCTCTGTGTGTGTTTTACGTGCATGGTAACATACGATACCCCCCTCCCCCAACCCAGGGATCCTCAAGACATCCAGCCTCCTTCCCCAAACACTCTATTGGAATATGTTTTTCAAATTATTCATGAAGAGAATTTTCCCGCTCAAACCGTGATATAGATTTCATCAAGAGCAAATTTTTTAAATGTTGACTGCCGTAAATTACAAGTAGCCAGTGTTGTCCTTATTTCTTACTAAAAACAGAATTCACCTGCCGTGTCATAACGCATGCGTACAATACAGTAAAAATACAGAGAACTTTCTATATGCAGTACACATTATGCAAAACCAGTTACGGAAGCATGGAAACAAGGGAAGCCCCCCTCCCCTCCACCACAGTCTTAGACCAAGCACGTCTCAAGGCTTTTGTTTTCGAGGTCATTCAAATTACCCTTCACAATCCTAAACTTAAACTGCCTGCAAAAATAACGGCGTATACAGGCAAAATCTTAAGACAATTTTTTCTTAAAGTGTGAACAAAAAGAGTGGGATCATTGAAATCTACCTAATGTCCCAGTCCTTGGTCGTGTTCTTTTTTACATATACTTAGATATGTATAATCCATGCACTGCAATTTAACTTTTATGACATTCTCGCGAAGAAGACCACAGGCTTGCAGTCACGAGTATTTGTATCACATTCTTGCTGTTAACATATCGTAACTAGTTTTCTTTTCTATGAATATAGTCATGAAAGAAATTAAGGAGGACAATTAAGGTGTATGGGATGTACTGTTCCATTAAGGCATAGAGTGAAACTTCGTGATGCTGTGTGAGGGGGGGGGGGGGGGTAAGATATTCTGGGAGACAGGTCCTCTCTCCATGAGAGTAAACATCGTTGGCTTTGTAATGTTTCGTATTTTACGCTCTGACGGCCAGTGATCGACACGAAATAATTTCAAAACCCAGCATATTAAGAACTGGAAAAAGCAAAAAATTGCTCTAAATAGTTTTAAGACATTTGCAACAACTTCGCTATAAGAGCGCACAGAAATTTCACAGACACTTGCTGAAGAAATGTATTGCTGTCAATTTTCTCAGACTTGCTTTGAATTGAATACGGCAAAAATGGTTTATTATGACTTCACTAGTTGTGTCAAAAACTCACCAGGTTAATAAAAACCTCAGGCAAGAACAAATTAACCTTGTGTCTCCTCTCGAAAACCGCACACAAAAAAGAAGTGATCCGGCTTGGTCTAACAAAATGAAAGTGGAAAAGGGAATAGACCGGTCTGCGGAATTCACAAAATTTTATCTTAAAAAAAGAATCTGAAAGGAAAAAAAATACCGAAGGTTGTTAGAGAACTGTATCTCTAAAACATATTGTGCACGCGTTTTCGGATCTCAACGCACACTCCATTTTGACCATAGCTTTCAGGGTGTGGGCATCTTCCAAGCAAAAACCACATTTAAAAAAATCATCAAACTTGTTTGGAAGTGGTCGAATTTGTTCAGATCGTTCAGGGCAAAGGTCTAGAAAAAAGCACCCATGTATCTAGCGTTATTGAAAGTGTGTATTACACAAAAAGCTTGTGGCACCATTCAGCCATCCAATGCCATTTTTTCGCAGTATAAACAATACTGTCTATGTTGCAGTAGCCTCAAGTCACAGCATCTGTATTTTTCTGAGCCCTTTCTGTCCTTTGTTTTTCTTTCTTCTTCTTCTTTTTTAACGCGTCAAAATTAACTGCACAACCTTCTGGCAGCTTCAAATTACTTTTTAATTGTTTTTAATTAGAGATCTGTCTTGAGGATGACAAAACCTACATATGCTTTTTTCACAATGGTCGTGTCGCTAAACGATCATTGTTTTCTTTGCGACATCAACTCTTTCAGCCTACATTGAAAAATATGATCTTCAAAACCCGCAGTGATTTTTACGGTATCACATTACATACACATTTGTGAAATGGTTAATAACACGGAATGTTCGTCCGAGAAAATGAAGTTTCAAGTTCGACAGTGTCAAAAAACGGAATATTAAACATCATAAATGGATGCACTGTTGCAACATATCAATGGATATGTTTTACTCACAAAAAAATAAACAATCTGTATACTCGACTTAGCGGCGGGGTATGGGGTGTAATAATGTAGCGTATGAGTTTGCATTGTGATCTTGGGTGATTTAAACTCAGGATGAGCCCTAGGTTCTGAAACTTGCCTCGTCGTTGATGCTGCTACAGCTGGTATTATCGCCCTCTCCGTCGTCACAACCGTCGCTGTCGTCACTGCTCACGTTCATCTGATTGGCTATCGGATGCTGTTCTGTTTTGATGGCGTTTGGCAGGTGCTTGGGCTTGAGGGAGGAGCGGCGATGCATGACGGGAGGATTCATCACATGATGTGGAGATCCGCCAATTGACGAGCGGTGATTGTGTTCTCTCTTCAAGTAAATCTAGAAGGGCGCGAGGACCGTTCGATATATCAATGAGGGGCACTTTTCGCAAAAGAAATAGGTTTTCCTCTACCTTTTCTCAACCTTACTTTTTTCATTTGTGGAAAAACAATAGGACAGAACATTTTCAATAGTTTTTACTATGTAACTGGAAGAGAGTTTCTGAAAATATCACATCAAGACACAGATGTTTTACTTCCGGCGTTGTTTCGACTTTTCACACAATAATATGTGAATTTTGCGTCTGTCTTTGCTGAAGGGAAAATATTACTTTGTAATTAGCCCTGAAAGGTTGAGATAGAACTGTGGGTGAAGGCGTGAGAACGAAAGCCGTAACTTTGGACTTATAACACATTGTTTTCTGTTAGTCGAAGGTCGCTCTTGTCAAATTTCAGGGGGGTTATGGCATAATTGCTTTGTGCAAACGTCGAAGTAGAACTGTGCCATTGCAAAAACATTTTCTATGAAAAGGTAATGGACATTCACAATTTCGTACCAAGCAACGCTGAATAGGCCAAGAATAAGTATACAAATTACAACTTTTATAAAATGATTTCAGAAGAGCCTTATTTTGGGGTTCATTCATTCATCCTACTTGTTTAGAATTACGAAAACAAGTGGCTGTTTAAAAAATGTTTTCTTGCAAGCGTGATGAGATTAATGTATTAGTCACAGCTAGTGCTTCAGAGAATGAATTGGTCTCCTGCTTCACCAAAAAAAAAAAAAAAAAAAAACAAGCTGGGAATAATTTATTTTACTAAGATGTAAACATGTACTATTTTCAAACTGCATACCGAATTCTCTCCTGTTTTTATTCCGGTGTGTTTTAACACACAAAGAAGACAAATTTGCTGTGTGTTATTCGTAGTACAGAGATCATAGCTCTTTATTTATGATACATATTTAGCGATATTTGAGCTTGTATTATGAGTGCAGAAAACATCAAGAGATAGTAAATATTTTGATAACCATTTAAAGGGTAGCAATAAAACATTTTGAGGAATATCTTATCTGCAAACTTAACACGTCTTTTTTTTTCTTCTTTTCAATTATTACGTAAAAAAAGCGAAACAACGTACGTGGGACAGGTGTTTCCGTTCCTGCGACATTTGTTCTTCTATCCTCATTTCTTCACGCGTTTATATCTCGTCAATATTAATGTTAATTTTCAAAAAATTCATTGCTTTGAATCAGTCCATTCACACCAGTCATTTCACACTTCTCAAATTGTAATGTTTACTATTTGCATTTTAATTACAATCCACGGTCGAGTTTAACTAGGTTGGGGGTGTTGTCATCACATCTATATTACGTATCCAGTTATTCCACAGCTTATCGCGTCAAACAAATCCTGTGTTTATTTATGTTATTTACTTGATATGTAAATTTTCTTTTGTGTTAATTACTAGGAAGTTTAGACATATAATATCCGGCTTTTTTGGCGCTGCATTACTTTCTTTTCTTTTCTTCTAACTTCAACATAAAAAATATTCAACTCCAAAACACAATACGAACCCGACTTCAGTATTTTGTTAAACGGTCATTTGTCACATTAAACGGAGTATTTTACGTGCATTATATTCACAACAATTAGGAACGCTTTAACAATGCACAGTTCTAAAATGTACATAATATATGTTATTTTACAATAAACTGCTGTGTTACGTTCCTATTATAAATAGCCTTTGCGTTAGTATCGGCTGGCCGCAAATATTTAGTTATCCTCCTAATGAAACCCAGCTTTATCGTGGCACTTTACATCGCACATATCCCACGCATTTATTTGGGTCGGTGTCCAGATCATTCCAATGGCCTTTTCGCATTTCTATAATCAAAGCAAATCTATTGAATATCCTTTTGGTCAAACTACTGTAACTTCTTAAACTTATGAAATCAACGGATTCGAGGCCTCTAAAACAAAGAATAAATCCCAACAGTTTGGGTTCTATTCCGAATTTGTTTAGGCTTTGGCGGAGCTTGTTAATATTGTTACAGCGAAGTCAAGAAAATCCGGCTAATTATCCTGTTACGAGTCCAAAATAGGCCATTTTCCAAGGTTATCGTTTCACAAAGCTTATCCTGGTAATAATCTCAGGAGGAAAGGGTATTTGGTTCATGAAGACTGTTATAATTACTCAAAGTGAATATACAGTGTGTTGTTATCCTCGTGGGAAACTGTCCTTAAACTAAAACAGAGACGTGGGCTTTGTATGATCCAGGTTGACAAAGTCCGTTTTCTGTTGTCGCGATTCCAGAAAATGATCATAAAATGAATAAGTGCATTTATCATTAAAAAGCCCACGCGCACAGAACAGGTGCTATTGGGAGCTGTACTTATGTATGTTCATTCACTTGTATTCTTTGTATATTCCACACGGGATCAGTGAATAAATAATTGTCTCCGTCCAGAAATTATAGTTATAATGACCAGAATGAGCCGTTTTAACGACAACCTCAAACCTTCTGTAAATTACATTACAAAACTGAAGAGAAGCCCGTGTTTAAGTTTGATATATCAGTCATTAAATACACATTCCTCTGCAATATCTCAACCAACTTTCAAAATATTTTCATTTAACGTGCACTGATAAAGCTTAGAAATTAAATTCTGGCCTTTTTGTTATTGATATGTTTGGCGTCTTCTTGGAACAGCAGTCACTGGGCCCCTTCTTTGCTCCCGGAAGTTAGAAAATACTCATATCCGCTTTATTTTAATCCCTTTGCTTCTGGATATGGATCCGGATAAATACACCATATATTTGTACTTGCACACCTATTGCCCACAAACACATAAGTCACGCACACAACGTAACACAGGTCAATACTTCCACTTTGCGGACAGGCAAATTGTCTGATATATGTACAGCATTTGAATATTATCCCAAGATGTAGACATAGTGTGGAGGAAAAATACCAAAAAAAAATTTATATATATATTAATCAAATTGACGCCACTCCACATCACAGACTTTTTGGAGTGGATCCCGAAGTCTGAACCAATATTAACACTACAATAACCTTTACTACTTATTGGCTGTATTATTTATTAAAACAGTGACACTATCCTTACAGTAAGAACCGATACAACTGGCGACACACTGGTTGAAGATTTATTCCGTTTTGCTAAAGGCGAACCTTTCAAACTATTTAAATTCCCACAGTTGAAGAAAGTCTGGGGGTTTTCTTCTTATAATTAGTAAAGTGGCGCTGTTCAAAGGAATTGTGTAGCAATTAGCATTTCTTCGAACGCATAAATTATAAGTATATAATTTATATATCTCTATATTTTATTTATATATGTAATACATCTTAAACCTTGTCTATCCCTTTAACTGTATAGGTTATTCCTGCGTATTTTTGTGTGTTGTCGAAACCTGACATGTCTTAAAAACACTTGCGCATGCAAAGATTCATAATTCTATAGCGCGCGCCTTGAGGCAAATTACGTGTAACATCTTGAACGACCCACAGATGTATCTTAGACCTATGCTGAGGTGATCTTCTCACAAAAACAACCGCTTACAATTTTAATTAATTTCTCTTTCATTTATCACATATATGCACGCGAACGTTGCAAATTTTAGTCCCACTGTTTTTATTACAGGCTTTTTTTTCTCCGTTTTAATTGACAGTTGAATTCAGTTCTAGCATGAGAAATACACCTTCGTTTTATAGAACATATGTATTTGCTTCTTATACGTGTCCCACTTTCGCATTCACACAACATAAAAGCACGGGAAAACTAAACTACGGGTAGATATTCAGAGCTGTTTCCTTTCTTATTATTTTTTGTCTGTTCCGGGTTTGCGCAATCATTTAAGGTAACTCATACTTTGCTAGAGATCTCGATCTTTTTACCTGCTTGCTAATATCACATTGTTTCATTCGAAACACTGTTAAATTTAATGAGAACCCTGTCACATAAAAGGTTAACTTCTTAAAAGCGCAAATGTCATTGACGATTTTTTAATTGTCAAACATTCCTTGAAGCTATGTTTCTTTCACAACTTTCGCAACTCATTCATCATACTTTAAAGATATACTTCATGGCATTAAAATTGTCACGTGGTCTGCAATGTATACAACAAAAGATGGCACAACCTCTCGTAATCTGAAGATATATGTTAGCCACCACTATAGTGTTCTTCACATTTCTCGTTCGAAGTCGACAAAGAAAAACAAAACATAAGTTTAAGTATTCAGATATCCCGCCACGCAGCTCTGGTTCGTGGAAAAGAAGTGCGTCCTTTTCCATTTTTAAACAGACCCTGTATGTTTCTAAATGGTTTATAGAATGGTTTGTAAAACGTTTATATGACGTCACACTTACATCATCAATCTATACGTTATTTCTTTAAATGCATGTAGAATTTGTTTTGGGATGATGCGAATGCCAGAGGTGTTAGTGCAAAATGTTAAGAAAACTGTCTCATCTCAGACATCACTTTCAGTACCTCTTTTTTCTTTCTTCTGCGTAATCTTTTTTTTTTTACTTTTAAATTTCATACACACGCCCGGCCGATCGAATTGTTTACTTTTTAATTATTTTAATAAGCGCTCGGACCCAATGCTATATAGTATATTCCACTTGTCTGAACCAATATATATGTATTTGTCAACACCGCACCCGATTGTGTGACCTAATACATGCCTACACAACCTATACCCCAGTCGATCTTACTGCAATAGAAGTAAAATATAAAATGTGACTTTTTACATTCCCACAGAACCCATAACCAACGGATGTTACTAAAATAGAATGAAAATATCTAATCCATGATTAAACCGGAGCTTTTTCCTGATACTTAAACAGAAGCAAGTTAAAGAGCGTATTTATGAAACAGAACAATGATTTAATGTCATACATAAAACAACAAAAAACTAATGCCAAATTTCGCATCTTCAAGTCCTTACTTTAAATGTCAAGGGTAAAGTTTTAGTTTTTCTTACTGAACGCGAAAGAATAATGTCGAATGAATAACCTGCATAGCTCAACGTATTTTATACAAACAAAAAAGACCGTATTTATTATCTTTCTTAAAGATTTTTATATAAACTTGATAGTATGTGAAGGCCAGGTTTTGTACGAAATACGGTTATAACCTACTTGAAAAAGTTGTAGCAGCAAATTTCTTTACGACCTGAAATTATTTTATTTTCAAGAAAGAATAAATTCCTTTGAACATGATTACAGTATTCACTTACTGAATGTGGACTTCAAATTATGTCGCTTTTGTCAAATGAACAGTTTTTCTAATGCTTTACCATTTAAGCAGCGTGTTATGTTTAGCTCTAATAGAAAATCCTTGATACATGCTCTTCATAAACAAAGTAAGGCCTGGAAGAAAAACAGTCTTGTTTCTCATCCCAGTAGTTGAAAAATTTGACCGACCGGGTTCGATTTTTTATTTTGAAAAATTGGGTGACCCGGCATCGGCAAAGCTCTTTTTTTCGTTTTTTGCCCCTGACAAATGTAGTTGATTTGTTCATTTAAAAGTTTAAATGATATTATATTATTAATAACTGAGTTGCTACTGTTGAAAATTTGAAGTGTTTCAGGTATAGCAATGCGAGAGCCGAAGACGCGAGCACAAAGTGCCTGGAAAATTTCTCCTCTTACAGTATTTTTCTGCCTTCTCGCTTGAAATTGTTTAGACCCATTATTATCGATTTTAGTGACCCGGTCGGAGGATTAGAAACAAGTTTTTGTTATCCTCTAAGTACAGTTTTTGTCTAAGTACAGTTAGCTTACTTTAAAAATCTGTTTTGGCGTCAGTTTTTGTTCAAACTTCATACAGATAATCACTTCACATAACTTAAGAACTTTCTTTAGCAACAAAGTGGGAGCAAACTTTCAATAAATATTCGAGGCGCTTGTGAGCGACGAGTCTTTTGCCATTTCAATGTATTATTCACTGCACTGGCTAAAAAAATAGACCCACCTCAAACACGTACAAAAAGCGACTCACATGTGTATGTCAATGTGCAAACAAAAGCAGGGAGCAGATTAACAAATGATACTGCATAGTCCAAGAACATCTGAGCTCTGTCCTAAGGCACCGAGCAAAATATAAATCTAAAAGAGCGCACACCTTCATCAAAAATACAACAAGAATGTCCAGTGGCACTGTGACCGGCCAAGATCTAGTTAATCAAGTATCAAACGGCTAGCTGGGTCGCTCAAAAGTGGTAGTGGGACTGTAAAAGTGGTAGCTGTAAATTTCTTAAAAGCTGGCATTCGCCTTATCTCTGAAGGATCCCAAAAGACTAATTTTCAAGAGACCCCAACCATGGACTACGCCTGAAAGCAATCCAACTAAACTACATACAAAAGAAGAACCAGTCTGAAAAACTGAAACCCTAAAACTTTCAAAGGCCAGTTCTTGGAGGACCGGCAACAAAAGCGGTTTTTTAAAGAAAGAACACCCGAAGAACATTTTTTCAAAACTTAAAAAACCAAGCATTTTAAGTAAAGATGCTTCTTGTAGATGTGAATAGACCAGACTGGCGAGGTCGGCTGGTCTGAAAACGACAGAAACAAAGTGATCGTTTGAATTACAAACTTTGATGCACCAAATTTTGTGTTTGAACGCAGCACTGATTTAGTTTTTGCACACGTCCCACTACCCACAACGGCAAATTAACATTGTACAGAAAGCAGAGTATGTATAACTGTACATGTTTAATACAAACCATACCCCAACATTTTTATATTTATTCTGTATGTCCCAAACGGCTTTGGAAAGCGTTTTATTCATTTTGCACGCTGAACACAGTTTTAGCTCTCAGCCATAACATGGCTAAGGACTACTGCTATGGCCGTGTCCGTCCGTCGTCAACACTTCCCTTGTGAACACTTTCTAGCCTACAATACTTTCGCAATTGCTAAGATATTTCAGATAGAGCAGGTATATGGACTAACAAAGATCGGTATTGTATATGAGCTATATTCGCCCAAGGAGAGTGGCTCAGCTGGATTTTGATTTTTTTTTATTTGTACCATTATCAAATGTCGTTAACATCTGGCTTGTGAACACTCTCCAGTCTACAATTATTTTGCAATTGCTAAGATATTTCAGATATAGCTAGTATATGGACTAATAAAGATCGGCATTGTATATGAGCCATATTCGCCCAAGGAGAGTGGCTCAGCTGGACTTTGATTTTTTTTATTTCTACCATTATCAAGTGTCGTTAAGATCTGGCTTGCAAACACTCTCTAGCTTTCAGTTCTTCGCAACTGCTAAGATATTTGAGATATAGCTAGTTCATGAACTAATAAACATCGGTATTGTATGTGAGCCATATTCGCCCAAGGACACTGGCTAATTTGGACTGTGAATTTTTTTATTTGTACCATTATACCGGGTATTTGCTCTGTAGAGTAGGTGGTAAAGGCGCTGGTTTAGTGAGCGAGAGGTACAGAGCGGTCGCGGGATCGAAACTCGCTAGGCGGCTGTGAAACCGTTGAATTATGACACTTCGCGAAATTATTATTATATCTTTTCCCTTATGGGACGCATATGTAGTTTTCAGGACTCAGTCATTAAATGGCTAAGGGCTATTCCTATAGCCGTGTCGTCCGTCCGGCGAGCCGTGCGTCCGTCCATTCACGTTTGGCTTGTGAACAGCCCGGGGCCAACAATTCTTTCACGATTACAAAGATATAGGAGTTATAGTTAGTATATGGACTAATAAAGATCGGTGTTGTAAATGAGCCACATATACCCAAGGACAGTGGCTCAGCTGGACCTTGTAAAGGACAGCGTCTCATGGTAAATGTTTTTGGTTCTTTTTTTTTCATCTTAAAGCACTGTTGTCCCATTTCAGGTGCTCTAAGTACTTGATGCATTTTTATCATAGTTTTCATTGCACTGATTGGTCCAGTTTTACTGTTTCTTTTTTCGAATATGTTCCCCATGGCTGAGGGCTTTGCATCTCTGATGCCTATGTTTACATGTTGCGTCCCGGCTTTGTCCAGCTGTTATTTTTAATCTGCACACTGCACTCCGGCCTTGCAAAACTATTAGTCTGCACTTTGCACACTCCACTCTAACCTTACAGAATTATTATTTTGTATTTTGCACACTGCACTCTGGCCTTGTGGACTATTTTGTATTTTGCACAGCGCACTTCGGCCTTGCAGAACTATTATTTTGTATTTTGCACACTGCACTCCGGCCTTGCAGAAATATTATTTTGTATTTTGCACACTGCACTCCGGCCTTGCAGAACTATTATTTTGTATTTTGCACACTGCACTCCGGCCTTGCAGAACTATTATTATGTATTTTGCACACTTTCAGAACTATAGTTTTTATTCTACACACTGTGCATGGGTATCGCAGAGCTATTATTTTTATTCTGCACGATACATTCCCGCCTTGCAAAGTTATTCTTATTCAACACACTGCACCCCAGCCTTCTACAGCTTTGATTTTAACTATGTATGCTGCTGCACTCTGGCCTTTTTACTTTGCACGCTGCACCCCAAACTTCTAGAACTTCGATTTTTAATTTGCACGCTGCACCCCAGCCTTCTAGAGCTTTAATTTTTATTTTGCACGCTGCACCCCAGCCTTCTAGAGCTTTGATTTTTTATTTTGCACGCTGCACCCCAGTCTTCTAGAACTTCGATTTTTATTTTGCACGCTGCACCCCAGCCTTCTAGAGCTTCGATTTTTATTTTGCACGCTGCACCCCAGCCTTCTAGAGCTTCGATTTTTATTTTGCACGCTGCACCCCAGCCTTCTAGAGCTTTGATTTTTATTTTGCACGCTGCACCCCAGTCTTCTAGAACTTCGATTTTTATTTTGCACGCTGCACCCCAGCCTTCTAGAGCTTTGATTTTTATTTTGCACGCTGCACCCCAGTCTTCTAGAACTTCCGATTTTTATTTTGCACGCTGCACCCCAGCTTTCTAGAGCTTTGATTTTTATTTTGCACGCTGCACCCCAGTCTTCTAGAACTTCGATTTTTATTTTGCACGCTGCACCCCAGCCTTCTAGAGCTTTGATTTTTGCAATGTATGCTGCACTCCGGCCTTGCGGAGCCATTTGTTTTATTTTGCACGCTGTGCCCCATAATTACTGAAGGGGTGTGGCGTTGTTCCAAGCTAACCTCAGTTCCTCCGGAGCCTACACATTGTGTATAGGTTGCAAAATTGTTTAGTGTACGGTTGTTACAGATACGAGGGTTGCTTGGAGACTGGGTTTGATGTAGAAGAGAATCTACATCAGAAAAGGATATACTGCTTTGTTCTGCCACTCAAGAAATAAGATATAGGATTAAAACCTTAAAGTTGTTGTGGAACACTGGGTGTTCTAGTTTTTAATCCTGCACATATGTTCAGTTTGGTTTAGTGCGGTTCGACTAAGCATGCTTTATCTATTGTCCATAAATACAACCACCCCGACAGATAACATATAATTCTACTGATTGACCTTAGAATATACACATTACAGTTCCCGTCGAAAATACACGAAGAGATTTAATTCACTTGTTGACAGTCAACCGGCGCCTAAATATACTTCACTGTTATGAACGATCCAGAAATTTTTCAAAATGAAGATTCTTGGGTTTATAGCAAATAAAAAGAATATTGCACTTCAGAAACGTTACGTAGCATTTTTTTCTAGAGCATAAGGTGTACACTATTAAACACGACTGGCTCACAAGAACCAGCATTTTATGTAAATTGCTCAGCGGATGTTTGATACACGCGTATATAGAAGGTGAACCCATCTGGTGCTTGGCGATAGACTGAAAAGAAAAGTTCGTGAATCAATGCACGATAGTCACGTGACTGCTTTATACCAGCATTGGCATTTTTGGCATTGCAGCTGCATTCTGAATACGTCAATTGCACCATGTCACGTGATGTTATGAAAATGCCAGCGAACTATATACACGTTAAAGTAATGTAGAATGTTATGGAGTCAGTAGGAGGCTGGCATTTCTTTAACCGA
The DNA here is from genome assembly GCA_949752745.1 of Protula sp. h YS-2021. Lineage (NCBI taxonomy): Eukaryota > Metazoa > Annelida > Polychaeta > Sabellida > Serpulidae > Protula > Protula sp. h YS-2021. The sequence continues at coordinate 78,732,122 of OX457026.1, forward strand.
AACGGAAGTTGTTTTTACGTCCCTGGCCTTTGTTGTTTCGACTGCTGTTGATCGTGATACATCACGCCTGAACACTTAGTGGAAATAAAGAAATTGGATCAGATTTGCATTCTATATATATATATATATATATATATATATATATATATATATATATATATATATATGTGTGTGTGTGTGTGTGTGTGTGTGTGTGTGTGTGTGTGTGTGTGTGTACTATCTGAAAAAATCGTTCAAATTTAACATGAACGATAGCATGAAAAATGTCCCGGTTTGAAATTGACACCAGTTTTGACTTACACAGAAATAGTTTCATGTCCTTACACAAGCAGTGAGCGCCTGAGCACAGTGAACCACACCCGCCCCTGACCGCGCTGTGGCACTTGCTGTCACTACCAGAACCCCCCCCCCCCCCCCTCTCTACCCAACCACCCCCTGATATATTTACGCATAGCATGCTAAACTCAATGCCCGGACATTGCCACAAACTGTTTTCACTCTCGTCACTCTCTTTTTTTTCATATATATATAATAAGCTTTGCGAAATCCAAATATATGGGTGAGACTCATCAATATCATCCTCTGCAGCTCATTTGATCATTCTTTCACATAATCATCATCTTTTTTTTTTTTCTTTTTTTTTTGTTATTTTCTCGGTGCTGTTTATTCATTTGCTCTGCACCTGCTGAGAAGAATTATAAAAAGACCCCCTTCACGGAGCGGGGAGGAATTTGTTCAATACACAAAAAAATAGACTAAATACATCGGTACACGATAAAAACTGACGTTTCGGTTTGTATAAGGTACTTAAGTGTCGTAAGTATTACAGAATGATGTGAAGTATGATAGAATAAAATAATAAAACAGCACACTGCATGTGTACAGAGACGAACAGAGAAATGTACAGCAAGGAAAAAGCGGGAAAAAAATCAAGAAAATTCATAAAAGTACGAGAAAAGACTGCTGCTATACAGGGGATGAAGTACGCCATTCGCTTGACAGTTCCGTGTCGAACGCCATCTGGCGGAAGCTATCAGTTCAAACATTTGTTAGAAGCCTTTCACAATGTTCTGTATTCACGTCAACATTAATATCTGTTTAGAATGTTGACTTGTACTGTCTACACACATTTTTAAGAAGATAAAGACTTTGAACCCTGAAGCCGACCTAAACATTGATGCCGAGCAGACTTCCCTTTCACAATGTACTGTTATATGTTTGTCAGTGTGTAAAAGCTCGAACATTTAAGGGCACATAATGGCGTGGATTGTGGAGACAAAAGGGCATCTCAGTCACATCGCCGACCCCATCCCCATACCCCCCCCCCCCTCCCCCCTTGGAATAATGCCCTCTCGTGTCCTTTGCTCAAGAAAGGGTCTTTGCTATAACAACACGATCCCTGTCTGGTGAAGCCTGGATTTCTTGTTCGTAATCTTCTCTTATGCCAGCTTCAAATTCTTTGCTTTCTCATCACTGCATCTTTCGATTTTTGGACATGTTCGACAGATATACAAGTTAAATAAAGCAATAACCAAAAATAATAATTGTGTGAAATGAGAAGTATATAAAGATATTTGTGATGGACCTGCCGAACGATGGCTGTGAAATAATGACTGTAAACTATTCGTCTATGTGAAGTTATTACGTTTTTTAATAACGACTGTGGAATAATGACTGACGAAATTCGAATTATGGAAGATGCGGAAAACATGCGGGATGATACAAAAACGTAACGATCTGATGCACATCGTGGAATATCCAGGGGATGGGGGGGGGGGGGGCTTTGTATGGAATGTGTTACCAGGGGGGGGGGGGGCTTTGTATGGAATGTGTTACCAGGGGGGGGGGGGGGCTTTGTATGGAATGTGTTACCAGGGGGGGGGGGGGGGGGCTTGGTATGGAATGTGTTACCAGGGGGGGGGGGGGGGGGCTTGGTATGGAATGTGTTACCAGGCATGCCCGAAAACAAACGTAGAGAAAGGGGGGGGATAATTTTGAGACCAGACGTGGTCCGCGTGGAGTGCCAGTTTCGTACAAAAAGATGTAATTTTCGTTCCCACAAAATTTCCGTGTTTCCCACCAAAAAGGAGATTATTTGGTAATTACTCAGTATCTGGTTAAAAGAGGGGATATTATTTCAAAATTAGCACTCCGCTTTTAGGGGTTGTTTTAATAAGTCATGGATAAGCATGATAACCACCCCCCCCCCCACCTCCTCGGGTTGAACGTACGCGACTCACTACACACTACTTGAAATCTACCAACTACAGGGACGCCCATAACCCCGACCATCCAAGCGCGTGCACTCACGATAGCCTGCTTGGGTGTCTTGTCCTTGAGGGCGGCCGGGCGCTGCTGCTTGCCGTTCGCCAGGCTCGTCGTCGACGCCGATCGATACGAGCGCGTCAAATTACTCTGCTCATTGTTTTCTTTCGCTGAAAATAAGACATCCGAAATGTATCTCAATGAAACTGATCAATCAATCAAAAATAAATTCAATTTCTGGTGATCACTGAATTTATAAAACGTGAGACAACATATGTAACTGATCTGTACAACAATAAATACGTGAATACGATTGCTATGCTGCTTTCAGTTTCGGTTGTTCACAACTGCTGATATGAGATTTTGACTTTCGGCGCTGCACATTTTGCACCGCCCTGTAAGACATCGGTTCTTACCTCAACCTGTGCAACAACCGAGCCCCTGGAGGGAAGCTGAACAGGTTCATCTAACCCCCACCCCCACCCCCATCCCCTCCCCTTACTGCATCTTACCACTGCCCTAACATATACTCGCTGATACAAGTCACATTTGTCACATATTACAAAGCCTTATTCCAACGTTATATATATTCTTCCCACATCCTATTCGCAATCAGGGCCATCCCTAAATTACGTACGCAAAATCTGTCAATTTTTTAACCCCTCCTCACCCTCACCTGTACGCAGTACGCACGCAGTAGCCCAGACCCTACCCCCTCCCCCCTCCTGTACGCACGTACGCAATATGTTGTGCTATGCTGAAAAATATCAATTTGTTTTAAAACCTATACTGCAAATTAATCAGTGACAGAGCTGAAAGTGTACATGCCAACATACATTAAAATGTGAATAAAATAGCAATTGCACTAAAAACAGTAAAATATTTAGTTAGTAAATGGATGTATTAGGCTATTTAATTACATAAAAATATGTTTGAGATATGTGTAAAAACATGCGCACGTACGCAGCAGTCCGCCCCCCCCCCCCCCCTGTACGCAGTGCGTACACACTGACCGTGACCCCTCTCCCCTCTGTGCATACGTACTTTATGAATGACCCCTAGGTAAACTGGTCTCAGGGCGGTCTTTCTTTCGACAATTTTTGTGTTCCTTTCAACTGCTGTATGCAGGGTATGAAAAATTAGAACACGTGCTTTATATTGTTATATTGTTTCTTCAACAATATGATACTGGTGTTTTTTTACTAGAGTGAAAAAATTCACGGCGCATACCATAACATTGTCTGTACTTTGGTCCACTTATAGTATTCCTTGAGCAACAATAGAGAGAAGAAAAAAATACAATCAGGATATGAGGGTCGGCTGACCTTGTGCACCAAATATATACTAGCATGGGTACAAATACGTAATAAACAGATGCCTTGATGGATATGGCAATGCGAGGTTAAGTTGTTTTCAAGCAGAAGGCCATCCATAAGTAAGCACACATGGAGACAGGGGGTAGGTGGGGGCAGTGGCGTTCTTAAAGTTGTGCGCTCAGTAATATACCCAATGGGTGACGTCATGAAATTTAATTGTGCATACGAGGTGGGGTGGGGTGGAGTTCGTAAAGAATGGGGGTCAAAAGGTCAGAATTTTTTGTGTATGTACTGTATGGTGCCTCAAGAAATGTAACAATTATTTCGCGTAGCTTCGCATTATTGGTTCATGGCAATTTCAGTATTACCTTATGACCAAACAAAAAACCTCGCGGGCCCACAATTTTAATTAGGGCTTCCGATTTATATCCACCAATTCATTTTTCTAAATTTCATCTCATGACATTTTACTTTTATTTATTCAGAACAAATCTTTTTATTTTCAAATCGTATTTTGCAGACATGATAATAACTTCACAATTTAAAATTCAGCAACACGAGTCTCTTCTGAATAGACTCTGCAGTGCATCACTTCACTTATGGTAACCCTCAGCTCTGGGCCAACTTCCCAGGACAACATTGCTTAACAAGGGGAGAAAAGTGTTACCCTGAAAAGACCACCACTGGAATTAATTCAACTTCCGGGCTTGTTCCTTTCCAGAAGTATTTTATAATCAAAGTGTACTAGAACAGGGAGCTGAATGGGAATCGGTCTAGTTGATAAGTTGTCTCTGAATTCATATTAATATATTCGATCCATATTTACAATGCAATCCGACAACAGCAGGTTCTCTTTTCTTGTTTTTCTGACGCCATTCGCGAAATACTAGACCGGCACGCGCTGTTTACACACGTGCCAGCGAGCGAAGGAGAACAGGAGACTAATCTCCTAATGTTACGGCAGTCGATTACACACAGCGGCCTCCAGTCAGACATCCCTGTGTCGATCCGTCAATCAGTCCGCCAAGCCAGCAATTTGGACAACTTTGGACAGTAGTTTCACATTCTTTATAAAGCTTTCCCCCCTTTTTTATTTCTTTCTGTTTTAAATATTTTTAATTATTGTTGTTTTGAGCGGATAGCTAGATTTCGATGCGTCTGTTTTCTAGCTGCAAAGGGCATAACAAAATGGCAAAGTGAAACAGGACAAGTCTTTTAACAACTCTTGTTTTTTTTTTTTTTTTTTTTTTTTTTTTCTTTTTTTTTTTTCTTTTTTTTTTGGCGTTGCATTATAACGGCATTTGCCTTTCAGTGATTGGGATAAGCGTGTATCCTGCACCATTGCTTCATTCAAAACACAAAGGATGCATATTTTCCCAAATGTATCGTTGCTGCATCGAGAATTTTGCTTGAAAAAAAAAAACGTGTGGTCGTGTGAATTCTGCTCTTTCACTAGTATTACTCACCTGGACTGTTGCCGCACGAACTCCCTGCCTGGCCACCAGAGGGCGTATTAGTTAGAAATTCCTTGGAGAAGATATCAAATAATGTCGGAATCATCTGGAATTCTCTTAATGGACCGGGAGAGGGGGCAGGGGGCGGAGAACTAATCTCGCTCCTGTCCGAGTCTGTCATTGTAAGTGATGAAGAAACGTCGTTAAAATTTCTCATTGTTTTTGTTCCAAGTTGGGATTTTTTAACTTAAACAGTTAGTGGCAATACCCCATGGCGGAACAGATTGCTTTCTGTTTTAAGGAAGCTTCCTGTCCAACTCCGCTATCTGATTCCTTTATCTGATAAGGACATACGGCTTATCAATATTGTATATCCACGCATGTCAATGTTGCTATAAATATATGTCAATATAATTTTTGACGCAATCGTAAGTCCTTGATTCTCGTGAATAGCACCTCGCCCATAAGAACACCTCAAGTATTTCAGCACCACGCCATTGCACATTCTCTTTTATTGCAACCAGAGCAAACACTTTAATATTTCTCTTCATTTAACAATATGTTTATCATTTTTGCCCAGAAAAGGACTTTATTGAGCAGAATTTCGGCCACTGAGGCGTTCACATTTGAGATCACCTTGCTGTCCTCCGGCACCTCTCAATCTTCGGCACCTCTCAGCCAAACACTAAGAATACTATGGATTACGGCTAAACTGTCTTAAAAAAGCACAGGTTACCAATATTGTTAATGCATTAATTAAAATCTACATATGTATCCGTGTGTGATTTAGCTGACTAGCAAAAAACCTGCGTTAAGATCCAAAGAATGTATCACTGCCAGTTAATAGAGGTGACATATGCCGTTTGAACGCTTTCATTTCTAAGCTTCGATTCTATTGATTAACTACGCCAAACTTGACATTTGACGCGTATGTGTTCCTTATACTTTCCGCCCAGCTGTGTCCCGTTTCTTGAGTGCGTTCTCATCCATAAACTAAATGTAAATTCAAACTGTTTTATCCATAATTCAAGACACGTATATAAAAGACTTCACTGAACTTGTCGAAGAGCTTGCTAAGTTGCTCATGCTAAGTCACATGACATCAGATTTTCAATTAAATTTATCCCTTCAACTGCTACAATACATGATTTTTAAAAAAAAAAAAACCTGTTTTCCGTCCATTAAAAAAAAGCAAAATGAATTTCGGGCGGTATCTCCATAAAAAGGAACCTTGGTAAAAAGTCAGACTGTTCTGCCCAAGAACGTTACTACATTATCGTTCAATCGTCGCTCAAAAAAGGCTACACGTTGACTGAAAGAGTGAGCATATGTGCCGTGCTATGACGTCACACAGACGAGTCTTTGATAGTGATCCAATTCCTCTTCACCTGTTATCTCCACAATGATACAAACAAAAGGCCTAACTGTACAGCTCCGGCGCTTGTCCCCTCACTTTATGAATGCCACCACAACAAAAGAGTTCTATGGCTTTTGCACTACTTATATCACGAACCTTCTATTGAAACTGTGGTGTGTAATATCGCATCTGGGGTAACGGCACTGAGTGCAGAGGCGACTCGTCTACTTATTACAGGATATAATATGCGGTGTGCAATATTCATGAACTATCCAGACATCGTTTTACAATACTTTTCGCAAAATGGAATCCATTCTTTAGTTTTAAGTCTGCTGATTGCTATATCATTTTCCTAAAATCAAAACTGAAAAGAAAAAAAAAAGTTGCAATAATTAGCACGCGTGTATTTTTAGAGGATATCGATCAATTGATTTTTTGTTCAGCCTTGACGTCACCTTATAAAGCACACAGCCTACCAATTGACAAAAAGTATCCGATTTAGCACAATGAATTGTTTAATTTTCTGGAAATCTAGAGTGCATTTTTTCCGCGCATACTTAAATTTTGTCATTTGTAAATAAATATAATGATTCGGAACCTTTTGAGAGAAATGTTTCACAATTACACGATTCATTGAAAAATACATAAATATCAACTTGGATTGATTTGTGAAAACTTAAATTTCCAGTTGTGGTGACGCAGGCGTTAGAGTATGTCTAAGGACAGGTATTAAGTCAAACATGTACGCATGTATGCGTCTTGCGTAGTGTTACAAACCGGTGGCTTTTTCTCGGGATGTTGCTGGTCCGTTCTGTAGTACAGTCATTCTACCTCACGATAATTAACGTCCCTAACAGGGTCAAGGCCGCGTTATAAAAGCAAGGCGACACCCCTTTTATGTGGATAAATACACCTGGTGCTGCTTTAAGCCATTTCCACAAAAAAGAGTGACTTTTACACTCTAGTCGGGAAGGGAGAAGGCCCAGCCTTTTGCCCTAAAGATCTGGTATTTGCCAGTAACAGTCTTGCATTTAGTAGGTACTGGGCATTAAAATGTCAATTTTTAAAAAATATATATGTGTATGTTGGTTAATCTGAAAATGGTTACAGTCCTTTTTCGAGTGTCGGCCATAGCACAGCACTAGAACTTACAATAATCGTCGCTATAATTAGAAACCCCCCCCCCCCAAATAGTATTGCAATTTTTTCGATTCGTTTATCACAAGTACCATTTTTGTCTTGACCACATTTCTTATCGGCAAAATGTTTGGTTACCATTTTGATTTTAATTTTTAAAATTTCAAAGTACTCCTGCTATTTTGCTTACATAAATAATGCTAAATATTATAAAATATCCCATCTTCTTTGGTTCCACACAGCATTTTTTTAAATTTGTTTCTTAGTTTGTATATTCAAATTAGTATTTATTCACCTCTTTATATTTCCCCTTTTTTCTTATTTTTTAGTGGAAGGCACACAGTGTCGTCTTAACGTGTCATTTCCCTTATCACAACTGAATACAAACCCCTATGGCCCTTGAACCCACTGCTTTCAAGCTTTCCTTTTTTTCTGTTTATTTTTTCATCCAAGAAAATTATTTATTCCAAATGAACGAATCCATAATACATATTTCTGCACCATTGACTCCATGTTTTTAACAGCGCCAAGTGCACAACCCGGATAGGTTTCGGCTATTAAACCCCATTGTGTCTACGTTTTCTTTATATCCAAAGACTCTGTTTTCTCTGATCAGGTTTTTGCATTATCAACAAACAGTGCTAATATCCGGTAAAAAGTGGCTGAGATAAACCTTAATATATCCTGGCCAAAGTATTACTTAATAGCAAAACATGAAACATTCCTTAGCTATTTTAGACACTTTTTATCAGTCTAGTAATTCATCCAGATATGTTTCTCGCACACAAAACGGTTTTCTATTATGTACATCCTTTATATACGCCATGCAAGCGGTGTATGGCCCAATGCAAAGGAGCGGCATGTAGAATATTCCAAATCTGTCTGTGCCTTCACCCCTATTTTACAAAATAAAAAGCTCCCCATAAAAGAGGTGTTGGGGGGGGAAAGGGTGAAAAACATGTAAATTGCACTAATTTACAAAAACATGAGCGCAGGCATTACTTCAGGACACCCATCCAAATTAATGTAAATTGACAACAACTTTTCTGTGACGTCATAGTTATGAACAAATCTGTAACTTACAACTCTTTCAAATGGCAAAACCTGGCAACCTTCTGAATTTTCACAAGGTAATATTTATCGTAAATGAATACCTTTATCACTTTGAACGGCGCATAAATAAATGAACCTAAAGTAGCGGGCCGCGGATTTTGCTGATATACTATACCTATATAGAGCTTTTTAAACACATATATTATTTGGAGAACTAGCTACGTGTTTTGTGTACGACCTGCTTCGACACGCTTTCATTGGTTTCAATTCAGTTTTGAGAAAATGTACAAACCAAATATTTTACGACTCAATCACCGGTCCAAAATCTAATGAACTTATTATTAAAACGTTATCACCCTAACTGCACAAAAAAAAAACATTTTATTTTTGACATACAAGAACTCAGCAATCTGTTTGTTCAAAACTTGAAAACGAGATGAATTTCGTAGACCACTTTTTTCGGGTACTGTTTGAGGACACTGGTGTTGAGCCCCGTGTACGCCAAACCAGCTGTTTTGTTTACTTTTTTGTCAAATTACATTAATTTCTGCTAGGGACGCAATGATTTTCATTATTAATTTATTTTATTTATTTATTTATTTGAAGCAAAACGTTGCTAGAGGGCAGATCAGAGAAAGAAGGAAGTCTTACGAAGCCACAATTTACAAATTCACATAAGTGGAAATAACCAGTTTGGCACTTTCATACTACTGCTTCATACCATATTTATTCTGTGGGTTGAACACGTAGCAAACTATATATAATCTGCCTGTAAATGTATTTATAATACATCAGGTACGGGAGATCTACAATCACCATTTTAAAGGTCGGTGTCCATGTTGGTTGTTTCACAGCCTAATTGCGACCGATTGTCTGATCCGCGAGGTATGTTCGTGGACATGGGGAACGGGAGCAGGGGGTGTTCGGTGATCTATCACAGCCAAAAATTTAACTGCCAAGATATAAACTTCTTCATCTCTCTGTAATTCCAATACGATAATTTATTCATGGCAAGCCAATGTCATGTTGCATTGCTTGCACTGTTTGTTCCACAAACGCGTCACCGCACTTACACCACCGCTAACACCCTAGACATTATCGACTAGACCCCCAGACTCATTTTTTTTAAGCCCCTGGACTTTCCCTGGCAACCATGAAAGACAACAAGTATTATATTACAGGGTCTTCAGTGCAAACACTTTTTTTCCGTTTGCAAGTTGTTCTTCGGGAAAAGCTTCGATTATCTATAGAACCGATCGTTGCTGGAGTATATGTTAGGGTCCTTGAAAAGGATTCGACTAAATGTAATGGATAAATTTAACTAAAATCACACAGGAAGAACGTCACCACCACTTCAATTCAATTACAGATATCTCCTTTTTCAGAAATTTTCAATAGCATTCGGGATACTGTTAAATCTGCTGTTCACCTAAAACTGTCTCTTATTCACTCACAGGTGAATAATTTATTCACAGATATCTCATTATATTTATTTTATGACACAATTTATACTTTAGAGATATTTTGGATTCCGTCAGAGATATCTGTAATTATTTACAGTCAGGTCTACGTCATTTCAGTAACAGGCGCGACACCACGGACTGTAGATATGGCGAAGAATTTCCATAAATATTGAGAGATATCTCTAATTATTTAAGGACTGTGTCGAACAATTTCTGTTCATTATTAAGCCCACTATATCTTAAATTTACTAAAACAATTGGTGACACACTGGATTAATACTCTTTCCTATGGAAATGTAGCCAAAAACCACTTTGTGTAGTGATTTGTTTTCAGTCCATTTGTTTGTACACTGCAATCACAATATTTTCCTCCCTCTCGTTTTAATCTAAACACCCCTTTTACATGTGTCATTCGACTTCAGTTTTCCTCCCTCTTGTGGTTTCATTTTTTTTTTTTAAGGAACTGTTCGATTTTCTCGTAATTATGATCAGTGCTTTTATGTTATGTCAATCGAAAAGCGTTTGCCTTAAAAACAACAACTTCCGGTTCTTGGGCGAACTGCTGTTAATGGCCTGTGTATTGTGTTGATCTTGCACAAGAAACACTGACGTCGGGCCTCTCCTGTGTGTTATTTTGGGGGAAAACCTTTCATAATTGTTTTGGTTAGTTCCAACAGATTAAACCACTACTTCACTTCAGCCATTTTTTTAAAGCTCAGACCGAATTTCTCATTTTTTTTTCAGATTAGAAACTGAAATAATGGCAGGCGAAAAAAGCCAAAGCAATACATCAACGCATCGTTCGAACTAATTACACCACAGCTAATCGTTTAGTTAAGGGTTGAAATCTTTTTTAAATGTACACAATCTTAGAAGATTGTGAACCGCGTTGTTTGGTAAATAAATGCCAAACTATAAAGGGCTCAATGTCATTTTGTTCAAAAAAAGTCACCATTTTGTAAATCATAAATATTGAACACATTGACCCCATTTCACTTTCCTTATCAAAAGTACCATACTTTTGTTCTTGTGCAGTTTTAAAACTCGATATCTCGGAAACCGCTACGCGTAAACGACACACAAGGCTTTTTTCATAAATAACTGTTTTTTTTGTGAATTAGTTTTACTAAGGGCACTGTCGCAGTGACTTGAAAGCTTTCAAAACGGAAAACCACAACAAAAATGCCCGAAGAAAAGGGTTTTAGGTGTCACAGATTTCAATGTAGACTTATAACTAAAAAAAAAAAACCATTCACAACAAATGTGACACTTTCAAGTTAAGTTCTACCACTCTTAGTAAAACAGGTCTAGTTCCAAAAAAATTAAGTTAAACATAAATATGATATACCAGATTCATCAGGAAATAGCCATCGTATGGACTTGTGTTCTCCAGGCAGCGAACTTATAAATTCTATCAATCTTACATTTACTTAAGTCGTCAAGGCGTTTTCAGCACATTTATCTGAACAAGTTTTTGTTTTCTATTTATGTTTTGATGGTATACTTATAAAGACGATAAAAACTATATTTTTAGACTTAGCTTCGAGCCTCCTCATGTTGATCATTCTCGTTTATGTTGTTTTTCTGTGCTATTTTTAGCTCAAATGAGCAAATTATCTTCAATTATGTGATCATTTTGTCAATGTCGGCATCATTTGGCTTTAATGTTGTTCATTATGAATTTTAAATTAAACTTATTTTCAAGTATTTGCAACCGCGCTATCAGAAGCCATTTTTTCAGCCCGTAACACATGCATTTTTTTCATTTCATGACACACACGAAAGTGCGTCTGTATTTGCCATGAATCAAGAAGAAACTAGACCGAATTTCGACAGTGCGAAATGTACAATTGCCACTTACCTTCGTTATTGATATGAGGTCATGGATGTATTTTCCATCAGTCTCCTGTTTTTGTATTTTGGATAACGCAACTCACATCTTGTTGTATCGTAACAAGTCCTCAATTTTTTTTTATTTTGATCAACCTTTTCCCTCAAAAAATGTACAATATCGCAAAATAATCATTCATTATAGGAAGGAGCATCCATGTCATTTTTAACACAAAAAAAACTGTGGCCTCAGCAACTGATTAACTGGAGTTCCAGGACTCCCGGGTCCTCCCCCCCCCCCTACCCACACGTACTTTACGGGTGACCCCTTTTTTATATATTACTTGAGTATATGGCAAGGTCCGGTAGGGGGTAAAATCTACATCCGCTCTTTATTTGAATGGTTTGTGCTCACACAGAAAATCGAGGCGGACATATTAGGATATGAACACCTTTGTGAACTTTTACAGAATTTTGAGGGTGCGCCAACTTAAAAAACAAACTCTTTTTACACAAAATCACTGTCATATACATACAGCCACACGATGAACAAATGAATAAAACATCGCGCACCTGTTGACGTTTTCGTTTAGACAGTATCACAAATAAAACCTTTACATTTTGAGAACAATATTTTCTTCTCCACACAATACTTTGTCAATGCCAAAAATTGCTAACGGGATGAATAGAATGACCTTAGATTGGCGACCAGAACATTCCTGGCTCAGTTCCATTCCGTGATCGTGTCTCACCTTTTATCCTTCCCAATTCATCCATAAACAATGGTCAGCAGATTATTTGTACAGTTTAACACTTTTTGTGTAAAATTGTTCTTTTCTTATGCTGCAAATTCCTCATTTAAAAGATCATGGAAAGTTAAATTTTTTACAGGAATGCAAATTAGATACTGACGGCATGTCCTACCTTTTTAACAGCCAAATAACCTACTCATTCAAGTACTTACATTTTATACGTATATTAAATTTTTTTAACTTAAAAAAAAACACACTTTTTTGTCACATTAAATTTCTACTTTTGTTTAACAACACTAGAATTTATAACCGATTTTACCTAGACTTTCAGAAGTGCCTGCTTTGAGTGTTACCTTGTTTTTGCTTCGCTGTTAAATACAGCGATTTGTATATGCGATTTGATTTGCAATTTCTTTCGTACCCGAAAGTAGATGCTTTTGACAGACCAGCCCAACTTCCAGTGCGCATAATTTTACACCAGTTGTCTAATTATCACAGTACACACATATACTTGTGTCAATATGGCGGTTTTCCTTAAGAAAAAAAAAAAAAAAAAAAAAAAAAAACGGGCGTGAGGGTAGGGGGTTATGATCCCCATAGCCCCCCCCCTCCCCCCTCCGATTTCCCTTCACTGAAACCGTTAATAAGCTGTTGTTTTAAAGACAAATTTGCATGCGACTCTCCTAAATAAAGTAATATAACGCAGTTTATTTACACAAGATTAATAGGGAGGTCCACCTTCAGATCCACTGTAAAACCTCCAACAATATCCGTATTTGGCGGTGAAATGCCTTGGAATAACCTCAACGCACTCTCAACATTTTATGCTCGAAAGTGGAAAATCAGAAACGCTTTAGTGTGCAATTAGCGAGTTCACCGGGTAACAGTACTTAAGGAATAAATGGACTGATCGGACTGAAATGCATGGCCTTAAATCAAACACCAAAAACCGACGACGTATTTTTTCCTACGCAGGACCCTCGACAGAAGAAAAATGCAGACATAACCGAAAGATAGAAAGAACTGAAAAACTGTCACAGAACGAGCAGGAAATTTGTGATTTTGAGCACAAGGCTTTCGAGTCCTAACTGTCTGAAAAACCTTTTATAACGCAACCAATAAATATTTAATGTAACGTAAAAAAGTGACCGGAGTCCGATTATCAAAATGGGAATGTTTTATACCCTACGCACTAAGCACTTGATTTATTTATTTATTTTTTTCAGTTTTACAATGACCCATTCTCATTCCTGTATTTCGGGCTCTGCCCACTCCTGCCCACCCCCGTATATGGCCACCTACTGCATGTTTTACATTTCCAGTATTATAGTAATGTTTCGATTAAAACGACATAGATTTTCCTGTCCAACCTCTCTGTCGTTATTATGGCGACATTCGGCAAAAAAAAACATCCTTTGAAAAATATTCCTGACTGTTTATGTTACGCTCTCACATAGTTACTATATACCGGTCAACTATTTCTCTGACCAATCCACACTGGATCCGAACTTGGTTGCCTACGCCGTAGACATTTTAATGTTATTTTTGATCACAGTTTAGCTGGTTTAAACTGGGTATACACGACGCGTCCTTGAAATGACCAAAGTTAAAAGCATCCATTGAACTAAATCGTTCAGTAAACACATTTTATATATTACATATGTTAAAACAAGACAAAAGTCGACACTGTTTCTTCATGTTGTGGTTTTGAAGGGTAATAAATATTGAATGAAACTGTGGTCATAAAATCCATTAGTATCAAAATCATGGGCAATATAATGAACAATAATTACACGTAACTTTGGCCACTGGCCACCAAGTTAAAGCTTTTCGTCGCTTCGTGACATGTACAAGCGATTATGACACTGTTTTGTAATTTCGCATCGGAGAATGAACTGGATAACATCACCTTTTCAGCTTTTCTGAGCGTGATCAATAGATTTTAATGAGAAGCATTCAAAAGTAACTGCAATTAATATCTTATGATTAATATGCCTGAAGATATCCGTCCGCAAAGAAAAACAACTTTAGCCGGGGTACTTTGGACGGATTTTCTGGTCAAGGAAACTTCTAGTACTATATTAATAATAATAACAGTTAAGAACAAACCAAGCGGCATGGAAAAAGGTGCACTTTGGTACAAAAACAAATGCGTGTTATGATCAAGTGGTGCATAGTAAGAGATGCACAGACGGTCTGATGTCGCCAAACACACACGAAAACAGGCATATACCACACGGCCTGTCCAACATTAGCGACAAAAGAAGCCAAGACAGGAGAATGAACTCTAACCACGCGTGTGTATGAAAATTCTCGCTGCTAAAGGCGCGTTTTCGCATGGGCCTGTAACTCCCAAGAACGCACTTCACGCAAGACGCTACGAACGCGTTGCTAAGGGCGTACCTTTGACATGGAGATGGTTGCCACCAAGAACGCGTTGCTACGGGAGTACCTCTCACATGGAGATGGTTGCCACCAAGAACGCGTTGCTAAGAGCGTACCTTTGACATGGAGATGGTTGCCACCAAGAACGCTGTGCTAAGAGCGTACCTTTGACATGGAGATGGTTGCCACCAAGCATGTAGCAGTCAGCAATGAGCGGCAACGGTGTGTTGGAGCTGGCGAGGTAGATGTCCACAGAGTTGACGTTGATGCCTCGTCTTTCTAAACAGCAACGCACTGCGTCCCTGTAACCAGAGGGATAATAAAATGGATCTTCAGTTTCTAGGTTACTCGCACCGAATCGCTAAAGTTCCACTGTAGTGGGCCAGTGGGAGGACATGTGCGGTGGGTAACACCCATCCAAAGAATTACCCATACAGATGGACAAAGGAAATATGATAACCATCCATCCATGACAACCTGCGATTCCACAATGAATCCGCGCAATGTGGGCAGATCTATATTACACAGGGGGCTCAGTCATAGTGCACTCACCTAAGACTGACGCCTTTCTCGGCAGCAACGATCTCGTACACGTCTTGTTCTTCCAACACGTCAAGCTTCAGCGTGAAATATTCACCGCCCATAGAGTACTGCAAACACCAAATTTGTTCCACTTTGTTTAAACAGAGATATATGCTTTAAATAAACTGTTTTTGTTTTTTTGAAGTCGAAATTATTCGAGACAAGAGATGAAATCGGTTAGCGCATAGCGTTTAATGGCATAAAATTATTTGCATAATACACTGAATTCCCTCACCGTTTTCAACTTAAATCATACTGGACAACCAGAAACAGGAAAGTGTCATTGAAAAATGGATTATATAATTAACTACACATGTCCGTTTCTATTTTTAAAACATAATCACACACTGGCAGTTTTGCAAAGGTTTATGAAAAAATTAACTGAAAAAGAATGCGAATCACTTCAAATCAAAAACAGTGTAGCTTTTCCTTATTCTGTTAATTACACAAAAACAAATAAATAAAACAATAAAAACAGTTCCAACGACCTGAAACACTTCAAGCAAAACTAAAACGTTCAGGTGCGTGACCACACTGTCAAAGTCAAGTATGGAAAATTGCAACTTGCAGTCAATTGCAGCCAGACTTAGAAACATTTACAACAGCAACAAGTATGTCAGTGAAACTGACTAAGTCCGCCGCAGGTGTGCGATTCTAGGAGTCCGCCGCAGGTGTGCGATTCCAGGAGTCCCCAAGACATATTTTTCGGCGGCCGGCAAAATCTATACCCAGGTGCACAACTACATTCTTTCCCTACGCAAGGTTTAAATGGAATCCCCCAGGTACCGTAGCCTTTGAGATCTATAGCACAAAAGACATGCCATCCAGATGTTGACAGCCTAGGATATTTAGATTTTCGACAAAGTCCCTAGGACACATTTTTTGGCGGATGGCAAAACCTATACCCAAGTGTACAACTACAACCTATATTCTTTCCCTCTGCAAGGTTTCTGAGATCTATCGCACAAACTAGAGGCTCGGTGAGGTAGGATTCCCCGTATAACACAAAATGTCATTGGATGATAGTAAATTCAATGAAATTGAAAACCCTACATTGCCTAACAATTTTTGGTTGATTATAAAAATAAGACGACGTTGCACATGTATATGTCAGTGTTGCCACGGAGTCGTCAAGAAAAAAAAGGATAAAAAAAAGGATAAAAAAGGATAAATTTGAGAAAAAAAAGTATGAAAAAAAGGATAATTCATATTTTGCTGAAGATCGAGAAAACATTAATGTTAATCATATTGTATCATTTTTTTGTAATTTCAAGGTTCGCTCTGGGTTCTCAGGAAAGTGAGTCAAAAAGGGAAAGTGTGACTCAGTTAGGTCCAGAAAAACTAGGTGGGTTCCGAAAAAGTGAGTCATTTCGTAAAAAATGCCCAAAAAGTGGACAAAAACCCCGCCAACGCGAATCCTGACTTTATAATGCTCGTTTTCACAGCGATTAAAAAATATTTGCATACCTGATTGTACTTTACAAATTTATAAAGGAATCCGGTCAAATTGTGCCAAAAGAAGAGTTTTGAAAATTGTTACCAAATATTTTTAAATGCCCCAATTTACACAATTTTTAGCGGATCGCCAAAAAAAAAGTAATTTTTCAAGACAGGCCTACCTAGAGAATAAATGTTCAAAATTGGAAAGGAATCCGATCTAAATTGTGGGAGAACCATTTTGAAAATTGGCAACCGAAAAATTTTAAATGCCCCCCATTTAGCCAATTTTTGGCGGATCGCCAAAAAAATTTTTTAAAGAGAGGCCTACCTGGAGAACATTCGTTTAAAATTTGAGAGGAATCCGATCAAAACTGAGGGGGAAGAAGCATTTTAATTTAAGTAAAAGTTTACACACGTACATACGTACATACAGACGACGGATACCCCTCTATTTATGTGATAAGACCAGCCCGACATGGTCGGCTGGTCTAAAAAAGGTGAGTACGTACTTTATCGATGGCCCCTAGGGACATGCAACTCAAACTTACAGAATGAAGTTATTGAAAATCATTCAAGAAATAACAAGTTTGTCCAAGGACAAAGTCCCAGCTTACGAAAAGCAATAAGGCCACTTCCAGCGTGGGAATTTCCCTGAAAAATTGGGCTTCAACAGATGAGATGGTGAAGAGCTAGCTCAATAATTAATATAGCACCGGACCAGAACATAGACCGATAAATGCATACAAAGATTTGTTTCCCAGAAAAATGGTCTGATAGACTGCATAGTCTGCCATAGATATCTTCGAACAACGCTCGCATTTCGGACCAGTGCGCATATTTATGTAACTTGCCTCGATGCGCGGTTCTTATTCAGACAAATGCGCATGTTTATTTAATTTGCGATGATACGCGGCTCTCATTTTGGAACAGTGCACATGTTTATTAACACTTGACAAGCCTTTGGCTTGCAAGGGTTATAGGAATTTGTGCAAGCAACCGTTCGTACTTTTTTTGTTTCTTCTTGGCAGTTTTCCGATTTTTGTATCTTCTTCTCTGACACCATGGGCCCTAGGACCATGAAACTTGGGACTTATGAAGAGCTTGATCTGAACGTGTGCATGTCACTTTGTATTTTCGTTTTCGATTTCGTTTTCTTTGTTAAAACGCCATGTGAAATGCGGCTCGCATTTCGGACAACAGTGCGCATGTTTATTCAACTTGTGTTGTTGAGCAGTTCGAATTTCAGACCATTGCGCATGTTTATTTAACTGGCGTCGATGCGTGGTTGTTAAATCTGACTACTGCGCAAGTTCATTTAACTTGCGTTTATGCGCTGTAGGAGGAGATTCATTTATTTTTTTTTTTTCAAAAATTCCGAAAAAAAATCAAAAGTTTTCCAATTCACTCAAAAAGCACAAGCAGTAAGTATGATCCCCCAGAGACGGCTCATATAAAAAACATATGAAATCTGATTAAAACTGTAGGAGGAAATACATTATGAATTTTTCTTCAAAAATTCCCCAAAAATTCCCTGATCGACTCAAAAAGCACAGGCCGTATTCACGACACCCTAGACATGCCTCAGTCCAAAAATAAATCATGTCTGATCAAAACTGTAGGAGAAGATGCATTTTGAGGTATTTTCATAAAAAATCCCCCCCCCCCAACAATCAAAAATTTCAAAGTCGAGTCAAATAGCACAAGCCGTATGCCCGACCAACCTAAGGATGCCTCATACCAAAAATAAATGAAATAGGATAAAAACGGTAGGAGGAAATGCATTTTGAAGTTTTTCTTCAAAAATTCCCTAAAAACACAAAAATTTTCCGATCGACTAAAAAAGCGAAAGCCGTATACTCGACCCTTAGGAATGTCTCATACCAAAAAAAAAAAAAAAAAAAAAAAAAAAAAGAAAGAAATCGGGTCAAAACTGTAGGGGCAAATGCATCTCGAAGTTTTCTCTTCAAAAACTCACTAAAAATACAAAAATTGTCCGATCGACTGAAAAAGCACAAGCCGTATGCACGGCCCTTTAGGGGTGCCTCATACCAAAAATAAATGACATCGGGTCAAAAATGTAAGAGGAGATACATTTTAAAATTTCTTTAAAAAATCCCCAAAAATTCAAATATCACCCGATCGACTAAAAAAGCACAAGCCGTATGCACGACCGCTTAGGAAATCCTCACACCAAAAATAAATGACATCGAATCAAAATTGTAGGAGTAGATGCATTTTTTTCAAAATTTTTGCTCAAAAAAATCCCCAAAAATACAAAAATTGTCCGATCGACTAAAAAAGCACAAGCCGTATTCATGACCCTTTAGGGGTGCCTCATACCAAAAATAAATGACATCACGTCAAAAATGTAGGAGGAGATATATTTTTATTTTTTTTCTTTAAAAATTCACCAAAAATTCAAAAATCACCCATCGCCTAGAAAAGCACAAGCCGTATGCACGATCCCTTAGGGATGCCTCACACCAAAAACAAATGACATCGGATCAAAATTGTAGGAGGAGATGCATTTTGAAACAAAGTTTACAGCGATCTAACTAACTAACTAACTAACTAACTAACGGACGCCATCCGCAGACCGATAGGAATACCCCAGCTTACGTGTAACGTGTAACGTAAGCTGGGCTAAAAACGGTTAGAAAACTGAATTTGATTTATTTGTGCCCAAATGAGGTTATTTTTTATTTACTTTGTGGCCTCGTTCAGGATAATAATCTGGAAGCTGACAATTATGTCGAAAAACTGAAAAATGTGTCTTTGACTAAATATGTTGTGTTTCTGCCCTTGCAAGTGGGTGCTATTTCGCTACGTGTAGCGAAATTCGGTCTAGTTTACAGTGTGATAAGACATTGAATACGTTTGCAGAATATATGTTTCAATTCCATGAAAAATTACCCTTTCTCTACAGATGTATTGATTTTAACAATAGACGCTGCAAAAAAAGTTGGAATTACATACACATACAGTGTAAGAGCGGTTAATATTATGGCCTAATCATGGGTTATGACTAGGGTGAGAAAAAATTATAGCAGACAAAAAACATATAACTAATTAGGAAAAAATGATATTTTGAACGAAAAAAGAAAATGAAAAAAAAAAGTATCAAAATAAAAAAAAAGGATGAAAAGCGAAAAAAAAGGATAAAAAAAGGATGAAAATTAAAAAAAAGGATAAAAAAAAGTATTTAAGGATAAAAAAAGGATAAAATCGGGCTTTTTCGAAAAAAAGGATAATCCTTTTAAAAAAGGATGATGTGGCAACACTGATATGTATATTTTCACTGCACAAAATTTCCGAACGCCTGGACAAAATCTATCTCCGTGCAAACAGGTTTACATAAAATATATATATTTTTGAGATGTCGTATTTTTGACAATTTTTGACCGATTTCAAAAATAATACGACGTTGCACATCTACAATATATGTATTTTTTTCTGCATAAGATTTCATGACGCTGAACTCGTCTTTAAAAAACCTATTTCCGTGCTAACAAATTTCCTGAAAAACAGTCATTTTTGACAAGTCGTATTTTTGAGAATTTTTGGCCGATTTCAAAAATAATACAACGCTGCACACCTTCAATACACGTTCTAACCGTACGCCAAAAAAACCTATACAAGAAATACTTTCGGAGATATAGCCCGGACACAGGGTGCACGAAAGCGGATAGACGGACAAGCTGAAACCTAAACACCTCAAAAAAAGTCCTGTCCAAGCAATCCAGAGGGTCCGTTATGGATCCGAAGAAATTTTGTTTTCGACATCCTTACACTGATAGAAAGCACAATGAATACCTTTTACGAAAATATCAAAATGGTTAGATTCTACTCACACACTATCTTGTACCAGGCCAATGAGTACAACCACCCCCGATTTCGGAAGTATGCGTTTATCTTAGAAGTTTTACAAGTCTATTGTATTCTATACAATAGGTTTGACCCACTATAGAATATATACAGTATGTTTACATGTTTGTGATATTATGTCTACAACACCTTGATTAATTTTATTATTATTCTTACCCTATATTGTTCGCTTTCAAATAAAACGTGATTTGTTATATTGGTATTAATAAATTAAATTAAAATTATCATGAGAATTACTAATGACCAAAAATTGTTAGTTGTGGGTCAAATCCAAGGAGGACAGAATAAGCGCGAAGTAGCACACGGTTTTGGAATAAGTGTTCGAACAGTTACGAGGATAATGAGTAAATTTAATGAAACTGGACAAGTGAAAGATATGCCAAGGTCTGGAAGGCCAAAATTAACATCCAATCGAGAGGATAACTTTATACGCACTTACGCATTACGCAACCGGTCACACAATGCAGGGATAATTAATCGTGAGTTACAACAGCGACGTCGTCTTGGTCACCGACGTGTGTCGGATCAAACAATTCGAAATCGCTTACATTCGCACAACATCAAAGCTCGTCGTCCAATAAAAAAACAGAGCTTAAATAATTGCCAGAAGAGAGTACGGCTTCAGTGGTCAAGAGCTCATAATCAATGGCGATTAGCTGACTGAATGGCAGGCAATACCCATTGGTAGAGTCAGGAGACTTATTCGGTCTATGACTACTCGGTGTCGGGAGTGTCGACAAAACCGAGGTGGACACACTCACTATTAGTGCCCATTTAAGTATTGCATCAAGTATTATTCAAGACAGTATTAAGACAGTATCATTAAGACACCAGACAAGTTTGTCCAAGGACAAAGTCCCAGCTTACGAAAAGCAATAAGACCCATTCCAGCGTGCATGAGCGAAGGAATTTCCCTGAAATATCAAGCTTCAAAAGATGAGACGGCAAAGAGCTAGCTCAATAATTAATTTAGCACCGGACCAGAACATAGACCGATAAATGCATACAAAGATTTCTTTCCAAGAAAAATTGGGAACAGATTTTTTGTATATCTGGTAGACTGGATAGATTGCCATAGATACCTTCAAACAACGCTCGCATTTCGGACCAGTGCGCATATTTATGTAACTTGCCTCGATGCGCGGTTCTAATTCAGACAAGTGCGCATGTTTATTTAATTTGCGTTGATGCGCGGCTCTCATTTTGGAACAGTGCACATGTTTATTTAACTTAATAAAGATTAATGCGCGGTTCTTATTCCAGACCAATGCGCATGTTTATTTTACTTTCGTACTTATTTTGGACAAGTGCACAAGTTTCCTTAGGTTGTCTTGATGCGCGGGTCACAACATTCGTACATTATCGCCCAATGTTCCCTATTATCGCCCACCCGAAAAATATTATATTTATCATATTTTCGGGTCCTAGAATTGTTTCCTGCACTTTTAAAGCGAAAATTACAACTTTCTTGCATTATCGCCCAATATTCCCTATTATCGCCCACCCGAAAAATATCACATTTATCATATTTTCGGGTCATAGAATTGATTCCTGCACTTTTAAAGCGAAAATTACAACTTTCTTGCATTATCGCCCAATGTTCCCTATTATCGCCGACACGAAAAATATCATATTTATCGTATTTTCAGGTCATAGAATTGATTATTGCACTTTTAAAGCGAAAATCACAACTTTCTTACATTATCGCCCAATGTTCCCTATTATCGCCCACACGAAAAATATCACATTTATCATATTTTCGGGTCATAGAATTGTTTCCTGCACTTTTAAAGCGAAAATTACAACTTTCTTGCACTATCGCCCAATGTTCCCTATTATCGACCATCCGAAAAATATCATATTTATCATATTTTCGGGTCACAGAATTGATTCCTGCACTTTTAAAGCGAAAATTACAATTTTCTTACATTATCGCCCAATATTCCCTATTATCGCCCACCCAAAAAATATCACATTTATCATATTTTCGGGTCATAGAATTGATTCCTGCACTTTTAAAGCGAAAATTACAACTTTCTTGCATTATCGCAAAATGTTCCCTATTATCGCCCATCCGAAAAATATCACATTTACCATATTTTCGGGTTATAGAATTGATTCCTGCTCTTTTAAAGCGAAAATTACAACTTTCTTACATTATCGCCCAATGTTACCTATTATCGCCCACACGAAAAATATTATATTTATGATATTTTCGGGTCCTAGAATTGTTTCCTGCACTTTTAAAGCGAAAATTACAACTTTCTTGCTTTATCGCCCAATATTCCCTGTTATCGCCCACCCGTAAAATATCACATTGATCATATTTTCTGGTCACAGAATTGATTCCTGCACTTTAAAAGCGAAAATTACAACTTTCTTGCATTATCGCCCACACGAAAAATATCACATTTATCATATTTTCGGGTCATAGAATTGATTCCTGCACTTTTAAAGCGAAAATTACAACTTTCTTGCATTATCGCCCAATGTTCCCTATTATCGCCCATCCAAAAAATATCATATTTTTCATATTTTCGGGACATATAATTGATCCCTGCACTTTTAAAGCGAAAATTACAACTTTCTTGCATTACCGCCCAATATTCCCTATTATCGCCCATCCGAAAAATATCATATTTATCATATTTTCGGGTTATAGAATTGATTCCTGCTCTTTTAAAGCGAAAATTACAACTTTCTTACATTATCGCCCAAGTTCCCTATTATCGCCCACACGAAAAATATTATATTTATCATATTTTCGGGTCCTAGAATTGTTTCCTGCACTTTTAAAGCGAAAATTACAACTTTCTTGCTTTATCGCCCAATATTCCCTGTTATCGCCCACCCGTAAAATATCACATTGATCATATTTTCGGGTCACAGAATTGATTCCTGCACTTTTAAAGCGAAAATTACAACTTTCTTGCATTATCGCCCAATATTCCCTATTATCGCCCACACGAAAAATATCACATTTATCATATTTTCGGGTCATAGAATTGATTCCTGCTCTTTTAAAGCGAAAATTACAACTTTCTTACATTATCGCCCAATGTTCCCTACTATCGCCCACACGAAAAATATTATATTTATCATATTTTCGGGTCCTAGAATTGTTTCCTGCACTTTTAAAGCGAAAATTACAACTTTCTTGCTTTATCGCCCAATATTCCCTGTTATCGCCCACCCGTAAAATATCACACTGATCATATTTTCGGGTCACAGAATTGATTCCTGCACTTTTAAAGCGAAAATTACAACTTTCTTGCATTATCGCCCAATGTTCCCTATTATCGCCAACACGAAAAATATCACATTTATCATATTTTCGGGTCATAGAATTGATTCCTGCACTTTTAAAGCGAAAATTACAATTTTTTTTACATTATCGCCCAATATTGCCTATTATCGCCTACCCGAAAAATATCACATTTATCATATTTTCGGGTTATAGAATTGATCCCTGCACTTTTAAAGCGAAAATTACAACTTTCTTGCATTATCGCCCAATGCTCCCTGTTATCGCCCACACGAAAAATATCACATTTATCATATTTTCGGGTCATAGAATTGATTCCTGCTCTTTTAAAGCGAAAATTACAACTTTCTTGCATTATCGCAAAATGTTCCCTATTATCGCCCACCCGAAAAATATTATATTTATCATATTTTCGGGTCCTAGAATTGTTTCCTGCACATTAAAAGCGAAAATTACAACTTTCTTGCAGTATCGACCAATATTCCCTATTATCGCCCATCCGAAAAATATCATATTTATCATAATTTCGGGACATAGAATTGATCCCTGCACTTTTAAAGCGAAAATTACAACTTTCTTGCTTTATCGCCCAATGTTCCCTATTATCGCCCACTTGAAAATATCATAGAAATGACCTACTGACAACAAAATTACTGAAAAGTCCAACCAAAAGTACTTGCATGTAACATATTGTGCCCCTCTGCAAATTGAAACTTTGCTTTTTTAAGAAGAAAAATGGAAATTTCCAATTTTTTAAAAGCTGCAAACTTCGAAGCTCAGTGGATTCAAAAATAAGGCGAAATTCAAAAATGGAAAAATGCACTTTTTTCACCCCTTAGTTCTAGTTTCTTCATAACAAATTTCGGAATCTTCCGATGAAAAATGAGGGACTAGATAGATTTTTTCGTATTTTGCCCAAATCGGCAATAAAATCGCCAAAAATGGTTTAAACCAAAAAATAAAAAAAAATTCCTAATGCAGTAGAAGGTTAAAAACTCGCGTTTAAAATTTGGTACGAATCGGATGAAAAATAAAAACGATATTCCACTTTAACTACTTTGTTCAGAAAAAAAAAATTGGAAATTTGTCAATTTTTAGAAGTTGCAAACTTTGAAGCTCAGTAGATTAAAAAATAAGGCGAAATTCAAAAATCGAAAAAAGTACTTTTTTTACCCCTTAGTCCTAGTTTCTTCATAAAAAATTTCGGAATCTTCCGATGAAAAATGAGGGACTAGATAGGTTTTTTCGTATTTTGCCCAAATTGGCAATAAAATCACCAAAAATGGTTTAAACCGCAAAAATAAAAATATTTCCTAATGCAGTAAAGGGTTAGGAACTCGTGTTTAAAATTTGGTAAGAATCGGATAAAAAATAAAAAAGTTATTCCACTTTTAACGGTCGCGGGACGGACAGACGGACGGACGGACGGACAGACGGACGATACTTGCCCCCATCTGTATAGCCCTGTTGGCTAAAAAGCAAACTGGGCTAAAAAAAAAGACATCGGATAAAAAATGTAGGACGAGATACATTTTAAATTTTTTTCTTCAAAAATTCCCCAAAAATTAAAAAATCACCCGATCGACTAGAAAAGCACAAGCCGTATGCACGGCACTTTAGGGATGCCTCATACCAAAAATAAATCACATCGGGTCAAAAATGTAGGAGGAGACACATTTTAAATTTTTTTCTTTAAAAATTCCCCTAAAATTCAAAAATCACCCGATCGACTAAAAAAGCACAAGCCGTATGCACGACTCCTTAGGGATGCCTCACACCAAAAATAAATGACATCGAATCAAAATTGTAGGAGTAGATGCATTTTGAATTATTTTCGAAAATTTTGCTTTAAAAATTCCCCAAAAATACAAAAATTGCGCGATCGACTAAAAAAGCACAAGCCGTATGCACGACCCTTTAGGGGTGCCTCATACCAAAAATAAATGACATCGGGTCAAAAATGTAGGAGGAGATACATTTTAAAATTTTTTCTTTAAAAATTCGCCAAAAATTCAAAAATCACCCGATCGACTAGAAAAGCACAAGCCGTATGCACGACCCCTTAGGGATACCTCACACCAAAAATAAATGACATCGGATCAAAATTGTAGGAGGAGATGCATTTTGAACCAAAGTTTACTAAATAAACAACTAACTAACTAACTAACTAACTAACTAACTAACTAACTAACTAACTAACTAACTAACGGACACCGCCCGCAAACCGATAGGAATACCCCAGCTTACGTGTAACGTAAGCTGGGCTAAAAAGATAAAATGACATGCCAAAAACTTCTAAGAAAAACGCATACTTCCGAAATCGGGGGTGGTTGTACTCATTGGCCTGGTACAAGATAGTGTGTGAGTAGAATCTAACCATTTTGATATTTTCGTAAAAGGTATTCATTGTGCTTTCTATCAGTGTAAGGATGTCGAAAACAAAATTTTTTCGGATCCATAACGGACCCTCTGGATTGCTTGGACAGGACTTTTTTTGAGGTGTTTATATCCCCTCGTTATACGGGGGATAAAGACATCACATCCGAATGTTAAAAAATGTTAACAAACGGACAGACAAACGGACGGACGGACCCGAATTCAATACTCCTACGCTTCGCGCTACGCGACGGCGGTGGACTGAAAAATGCAGCAGAGCGATTTTTTTATTATCACTAAATACCTTTTTGAGGAGTTCAGGGACACCAGGGGGCGTCTTGGGCGTTGTAGGTGTTGTCTGCTTCTGTGATGACGTCACATCCGGTTTTTTACTACTCTGCTGCTTATCCTGCTCTACATCTTCGGTATAAGGCAGCTGCGTATCTAACTTGTACGTTTTACTTCGGCCAATTCCGTCAATATCTTCGTCGAAGCTTTCGTCAAGTTGTACCGTGGTATCACCGTGTTTTGGAGAATGTTCACTGTTATTTGTGGTACCATTGGAAAAAGGACTAGATTGTAAAATACTTGACTCTTCTGAGGGCAAAGATTTACTTTGAAACTGTATGCTGTCATTTGATTGGTTGACAATAAGCTTATCCTCCTGCTCATTGGTCAGTGTGGAATCACGTGACTCGTGTACGCCTGAATCTACACCTTCATTTAAAACCTGCGTATCTTTCTTCGAAGAGTCTGTTATTTCTCTTGGATGTGCCCCATCTTCGTCCACCACCTCTAAAGCCGTACTCGTCACGAGACTATCGGCTCGGTTGACGACGCCATCGTCTTCTTCCTCGTCGTCGGAATTTGCGTCATCGGACTCTTGACGGCGTGCGTAGTCGTTGTCGTTTGGATCCCCGCCGCTAGGGGGCAGTGCCGCGTTCTCTTGATCGATCTGATTTTATTGCCAAGCGCACAAAAGCGAAAGTAAAACATCTTATCGTTAATGAGTTTTTGAAATGACAGTTGTCTTTAGTAGTTCACAACAAAACACTTAGAGAAACACGTTTTAAGAGGTGAATGAAAAGGAAAACGAAACCCACAAGACAAGTTCAGTTAAATATGTCCATTTTAACCATCTCAAAGTTACAAATTTGTCTTGATGTTTTAGGTCAAAGCTGTGAGTACATTAATTTTTTGATAGTTTAATCATGCATGCAAAAGAATTGATTTGACCATGTGTTTCATTAACTGTTCCAATTCATTTTCAGCCCAAGTGCGTGTAAGTCATTGCAGGATGAAATCTGCCATTTCAAATTACCCATTACATGTACGGTCTAACTTGATATAAGACTGGCCAGGTAGGTCTAACTTATTTTAACAATCGTTGGTCTAGTTTATATGAACTTGACCTGGTTAAGACCATGACTAAACAAAACGTACGAGAGGATGGATCTAATTTAAAGGACGGATGGTTGAATTTCATAACTGGTCTAATAGAGGGTCTTGTGGATGGTCTTATGAATGGTCTAAAAGGCAGTCTTACAGGTGGTCTTCTATTTCAGAAGCTTTCCAATGATTCACAAATGTGGAACCATGCAGACATGAAGTCGCCGGGGATTCCAAGATAATAAATAGAGCGAAGCAAAAACGAGGCTCCAATGTGACGTCACGTGACTTACATCCGCCGTG
Source organism: Protula sp. h YS-2021 (assembly GCA_949752745.1). Classification (NCBI taxonomy): domain Eukaryota; kingdom Metazoa; phylum Annelida; class Polychaeta; order Sabellida; family Serpulidae; genus Protula; species Protula sp. h YS-2021. Next base: position 78,760,374 of record OX457026.1, read on the forward strand.
TGGTGCCTCTTCAGGGGAAGCCCCTTCTTCCTTTTTGATTTACTGCTTTTCTTGACATCACTGAAATAAAGAAACAAAAAAAAACATTTGAGAATCACGTTAGAATGCAAGACTGCCTGTTGTAATGAACCACGGGCCCATGCTTTTTTTCTTCTTTCATTTTATTGTTCAGTTATATGTTGACAGTTAGTTTTTACCACAAACCTTTCATGGTGACCATCTTCGTGGCCCGGTTGAATATTTGTCACGAAATGTTTCAAGCTCTACTATGGAAAGACATTGGTTAGCTAGATTTCCTTAGCAGTCAGAGTTGTGTTTTATTCTGTATTTAAATATAATTAAACTTAATTTTTATTTTATTTATGGCAAATTTAAACAATATTGAGCAGGAAGCACTTCTAGTTTAGTTACTGCCAGCGATCCTTTACCTTGTGAGACAAGTAACAAAACATGTGGTGATATACTCTGAGTGAACGTGAGAAATGTTGACCTGAAGACCAACATTTCCATACAGCCAATCTGCCATAATGTTTATTAAAAATAAGTCACTTTGTTCAGGGCATACAGAACCCAAAAACATGCTCCATTTTCGTCCGAAATAAACCATACAAAACGTACCTAATACTGAAAGAAGGCAAGTAAAAAAATGTTTTCTCCAAAGTTGTACGAAAAATATTGTTATCCTTCATAATAGCCATCGTAAAATGTTGACAAACAACTGAGAAAAATAAGCCAACTTGTTTACGTCGATACTGCAATGTTGCCGATCCTAAACTAGCCAGATTTTGTATTTTTTTAAGCAGTCAAACGTTAAATTGTTTATTTTTAATCCTTGATATCACGTCATTAGTTCATAAGAAACGAAATCCAATCAAGTCTCGATATTTCATCTTTATCTATTCGATAGTAACAAACAATGCAGTGAAGTAATACAGTCTCTGTGCGATAACTCGAACCTCGGTATCTGATCGTAACCTGAAGGCCGCACAATGTCAGCCGTCCAGCGCTTCATACCTGTACATGTCCTATCGATCATAACTCCATATGTCCTCTGGATCTTGTCAATATTTAATTTTCTTCCGGCGAGGTTCGACTTAGCGAATAAGTACGGTATCATTATGGCCGTTGAGTACAGTTTACTTTGCCTTTTTTATTGTTCTCCGACAGTGTGAAGACTCCTTGTCTTGGCGAGTGGCTGTTTACTACTAAATAAATGGCCACGTGGTGTCCGTCGGCTTATCTCTTTTTACGCTGTCACACCCAGGACATTGCTAGTACACAGAAGTAGACGCAGAAATACAATAAATACAGGCGGGCGCTTTTTAATACAACCTATTGATTTATATAGTTATTCATTTAGTTGTATATTTATTTATTATTTAGTAATAATGCACATTATTATTATTTGTATTATAATTATTATTTAATAATAATGCCCCGTGTTTCTCTTTTATTTTGATGCCTGTCGCATTTCACAATCAAGAATGTCAAGGGGCATTGTGAACAGCTGAGATCTGGTGAATCAAGGATCAACAGGTCCCCAAAAAGTGGTAGTAGCACTTTAAAAACTGGTTACTGAAAAATTGTACCTAATCTATGGCAGATCCCAAAAAGTAAATTTCACGGAAACCCTGGCCTTGGACTAGGCCTAACAACTGAAAATATAATTACTTGCAAAAGAAGAACTATTTCGGAAAACTTTATCCCTAAAGTTGATAGCTAAAGCTTGAAGGGGAAATGCGGGTAGCTCACCTACGATTGACATTTCCTTCATACTTTCACAGTTTAATGCTTTGAGGGTATACATTCAAAAATTGAAAAGAAAAAGGGGGGGGGGTCACAGATATTATAAGAGAAATAAAGACACCGAAAGGTCGCGTACTTTTACTATAGAAACCATTGGGAAAACCAAGAAATTTAAATCTAAATGCAAAATTCACACATAATCACAATTGACAAATGTCTCATTTTTCCCTGTTTCAGGAACACGTCATACAAAATGTTTTAAGCAAATAAAAATATATGTCACCGTTTCTATAAGAGAAGTATGCAATCTTTTTGACAAAATCCCATTGTCTCAAGGATAAAAGGTGAAACCTGTGTAATATGGTTTTAATGGACAATATATATCAACACACGCCCTTCTAGGAACAAAATGTAAACATGAATTCAAACTCAGCGATATTCAATGTAATCCGCGTTTCGGTCGCTAGAAGGCGCTGATACCCGCATTTCCCTTTAAAGCAGATCACATGAAGAGCATGAAAAAGTAAGTTTTACAGACGGAACTATCCGGGCAACATTTGTGTAAACTTTGAAAGGAATCCAGTCAAAATTGTGAGAATGGGTCAACAGAAAATTTCAAAATAGCGCCATTTGTCCAATTTTTGGCAAATTGCCAATAGTGGTAATTTTCCACAGAGGACTTTCATACAAAAATTGAAAAGGATCCGATCAAAATTAAATGAGAAGAAGCACTTTAAGTAATTACTTAAAGTTCACAAACGTACAAACCTCCACACTGACGACGGTCCCTCCCCCCTCCCTCCTACACACACTGATGTGATAAGACCAGTCCAAGTTGACTGATCTAAAAAACTCAACTGAATCGGTTTTATATTCAAGTTTATTCAAATATACGCAAAGTCATATCCTGGCAATTAAGAGAGGTCATAGGACTAAACCAAATTATTTCTGTGGCTCCATACACCAGCTATCTTTCTGATTTATGGCAAAAAAAGCTAACCCATTGAGGAAGGCGAAAAAAAACTATCCGAAAACACTTCGGCTGGCAGTAAGATGTCTAATGTTTCAAAACTTCGGCCGTTATTCATCTACAGTAAGTGACAACGAGACGTTACATTAAGCCTATTCGAACATGACTCGATGCTCATTAAAACAGTATTTTTTACGCCAAGTTCTTCACAACAAAATCCTAAAAAGCTTTGAATAATACTTAAGTATGGCGATAGAATGATTTAAGCATTTTCTCGGAGCTAATGTTTCAAGATAACTGCTGCAATATTACACATACACGCACTGAGTCATAATGCACTCCTATATAAAGGAATTGTAAGTAAATTTTGCGTTTGTTAACCGCGTATGAAACTTTGCCCGGCACATTCACTCATACGTCACATGTATGAGAGGTGTGTATAAGCCAAAGTGAACGCTGACAAAGGCTTTGTGACGAAGCTCTTCCAGTGTAAACCCTTATTCCGATGGGGGTGGGGTGGGGGCACTTGGTGTGAAATGTGTTACCATGCGTGTCCAATAAACGTGGAGAAGGGGGGAGGGGGTAATTTTGTGGCCAGCCGTGGAGTGCTAATTCCGCTAAAAAGCAGGGGGGGGGGGGCGGGGAGGGGCGGGGAAAAAGGGGGACGGACGGGCAATTTTCGTTCAGTACTAGGTGTTTCCCAGAAACAGGGGGATTATTTGTCAATTTCATTGCGCATGTGATTGAAAAAGGGGGTATTGTTCCAAAATTATCATTCTGCGCTTAAAAAGTGCCCCTCCCCCGACCACTCCCTTTTTAACGCACAGGTGGCATCACAGCGCAAGGGAGTATCCGAGCGATAAAGGAGGTTTATTTCTGCTCTGTGTAGGTATCTAAGGCGTGATTGTGTTTCTGTGTTATAATAGCTATAGACCAAGGGGCTGGTGTACTTTGTATTGCATTTGGACACTTATGGAAAGCCGATGGACTCATCTCAGCGCCGTGCGGTGACAGGCCTTCCACGGGTGTCCGAACCCAACACAAAACACCCAGGCTCGTGATCCATCCCTCACAGGCCTTCCACGGGTGTCCGAACCCAACACAAAACACCCAGGCTCGTGATCTATCCCTCACAGGCCTTCCACGCGTGCACGAATCCAACACAAAATACCCTGCTCCATGATCCATCCCTCACAGACCTTCCACGGGTGTCCGAACCCAACACAAAACACCCAGGCTCGTGATCCATCCCTCACAGGCCTTCCACGCGTGCACGAATCCAACACAAAATACCCTGCTCCATGATCCATCCCTCACAGACCTTCCACGGGTGTCCGAACCCAACACAAAACACCCAGACTCACGAGCTATCCCTCACAGGCCTTCCACGCAGGCACGAATCCAACACAAAATACCCTGCTCCATGAGAGATCCCTAACAGGCCTTCCACGGGTGCACGAATCCAATACAAATCACCCAGCCTCATGATATATCCCTCACAGGCCTTCTACGCGTGCATGAATCCAATACAAATTACCCAGCCTCATTATTTATCCTTCACAGGTCTTTCACGCGTGCACGAATCCAAAACAAAGCACCCAGCCCCATGATCTATCCCTCAAGGGCCTTCCACGCGTGCACGAATCCAACACAAATACCCAGCCTCATGATCTATCCACCACAGGCCTTCCACGCGTGCACGAATCCAATACAAATCACCCAGCCTCATGATATATACTTCGCAGGCCTTCCACGCGTGCACGAATTCAACACAAATCACCCAGTCTCATTATATATCCCTCACAGGCCTTTCACGCGTGCCCGAATCCAATACAAATCACCCAGTCACATTATCTATACCTATAATATGTCATATCAGCTGTGTGTAGGGACATCTAGTTGACGGAACGATATCGCAGAACACACTACTCATGTCGCACAACACACTACTCATGTCGCACAACACCCTACTCATATAGCACAACACACAGCCCATGTCGCACAACACACTACTCACCCGCTATCTAATCCTTTCATTATATATTTCACTAAACTGATTTTTGGTGTTAAAATAATACCCGCGATTTGAAGAAACATTGTTATTGTTATCCAGCCCGTTTATTAGGTCGATGGTACCAAGTCCGTATTTTTTTTTCAAAATATTCGTGCACAGAAATTGTAACTGTTTGCATAAATAATTTATTTAATATTTATTACTGTCCTCGTTTCTGGATAGTGTGTTTCCATTGGCCAGCCTTCTACGTTTTTCACGTGCGTTTGTGTTTTGGAGTTGGCATACAAAAAAGTTACAACTACAACTAAAGCTTAAAACGATTCTAAAATAAAACTAATTACTTCAAACATTAATCACCATAAAACCCAGGTGGAGTATTTTGTCAACGCACACTAGTTCTCAGTCAAAACCTCACAAAAACCTTCAACAAATACGACTTTTTCTTTGTATTTAAATTTGGAATTTCAAAATAACTGATTAGATGCACATTGTCTTTGGATGATCTTTGCTAGCATCTTTTTACATCCTTGAAAACGTCAATTTCCACTTAATTTTTCAATTAATTCCTAAAATACATCCCTGTATTCTTTAATTACAAAATGTATAACATTTCAATGCTGAAGCCCTATTTTTAGACACGGCCCACATTATGTCCAATTTTGTCTGAAGCTAAAAATATAAAGAACAAAAAAATCTAGACCAATTTGCAGCGCTTTAACAATTAAAATTTAAATTAAATTGGCCAGCTTTGGCCAACAATCCACAAAACCCAATTTCAGGCAATTAAATTGTGTTGTGATTAAGGAACGATATAGAGCGTTTTCAATGTCATTCTTTTTTTTCTTCAAAGAATTACAAAATCTGCTTGTTTTCACAGTCGACTAGATCGTTGTCTCAGATTTTTCGGAATTTCCACTTGATGCGTCTATTCCATTCTTTTGTGTTGTCATAAGATAGCGCTAATCTAATTGCTTTTCACGTTTCAAAATCTCAACTGTTTACACATGCACACGGCATTCCATAATGTGATCCCCATGACTGCAACACGTCTAGGCCAAGACTCTAAATCGGCTATCGTAGGTTTTTTTTAAAAAATTAACTGAGCATTTAACATATACTGTTAACTATTCAGTTAACCCAGACAACATCTGGAAGTTAATAAAAAATATGGGTGTTTTTAATCGAACACGCTCATCCGTCCGATCGGCTGATTGTCATAGACTAAATTAGGTCATTTGACTTACACTGCTGCGCGTTCGGTTATCTGTCCAGCTTGCCTTGTTGATATTACAGCAGCGGTGAGAACAGCAGCAGCTGATAATTCACAGCTAATCAGATGCGATGTACACCGCGCCAATCATATGTGATGTACTCCGGACCAATCATATGCGATGTACACCGCATTTATCAGATGCGACGTACATCGCGTTCGCAGAAGCGAATTAACCAATTCCGAAATCCAGGATCTGCCCGTGAAGGGGAGATGTTCAAACTTTTTTTATTTTAAAGGTTTATGTGTTTGTTCGTTGTTGTTGTTTTTTTTTTGTTTGTTTGTTTGTTTGTTTTTTCTTTTTTGTTTTTTGGCTTTTTTTTTAGATACAAACACAGACGAAATTCGGTCAGAAATTTGATCGAATTCCTCGGCACTACGGCACAAATACAATCGAAATACCGGTACTTTTTATTCAACTGCCTATTCAGACTCGGAAATTCCCCCTTCCAACGGCGTCAAATTATTAACGTCTACTTGTCCAGGCATTAATAAAGGAAAGAAAGAGATATAATTGTGTTTAAGCCGGTTTACAATGTGCCCATATATAAACATCACTAACCTCTTAAACCTAGGATGATTATAATTTAGCGTACAGAATTACCATTCCAAGCCACTAACATAAATTAATGTAGTATGAGCCTATATATAGCTTCTGTGGGAGTCAGAACCACAAATATTGCCTGTAAAAAGTTATAAAGGAAGACAATGAAAAAGTACGCCTTGAGCGGGACTTGGACCTACGGCCTCTTGCTTCGCAGGCGAATGTGCCAAACGCTGGGCTAAAAATGTGATTCCACCCATACGACTGGTATTTCGAGTCAGAGTTAATTCTATTTTTAGAATCGCTTCAGTATCCTCACAGATTATAAATGCTGAGCTTTAAATGTCGCAAATGTATAAATTCATGGCATATTTCTCTCTATACTTTTGGAGTTCCATTATCAAAATAACTTGGATTCCTTTTCAAAGACAGTCTAAATTTAATACAAACAGAAATTCAATATCAATTGAAAATACTAAAGTCACTCTAATTTTGAAATTCGCAAGATGATAAGCCTAAAATAATCGGAGATCAAATTGCTTGCGACTGAAAATGATTTGACATAATTCGCCTCCCATCACCTTTCTCACAACCACGCGAATGTTCTCACAGCGGTCTTAACGTACATAGAAATAATTGGTTTTCATATTTTCAATTTGTTTGACGTCACTCGACAGAAAAAAAATACACAATTACCTCGTGCATAACTGTTGTGTAATGTTACAGTGAATTTCTTTGTTATTCTTGTACAGCGGCGAGAGACAATGGAACTTTTACATGTGTAAGATTTTGAATTCTTTCTCTTTTTGCAACACTTTTGACGTTATTAATTTAAGACTTGTTTTATACAAAGGTTAAGATATTGCATGAAGGCCCGTTCACAGTATGCGCATTCTGTTTGCCATTTTAGTACGAAAAGTGTTTTACTGGTGTCACCTGTAATCTGTGATCTATTTATAAGCCACTGTCACTTGAACGTCGACGAAGCAACATCAACATTTTGCTCAAACATTCTGACACGTGCACACAACGTACAAACACTATGTCTCCCCCTCCCCACCCCCCCCCCCCCCCCAGGTCGCGGAGACATATCCAATACTGCCAGTATGCTCACTGGTATCAGCACTATTCTTTTTGACTTCTAGTCACAGCTTATCATCGGGGCTCAAATTCACCAATCACCAATTAAAAGCGCACCATGTGAACCGGCCATTAAATATACAATAATTATAACCCAGTTTATTTCTACAAGGCGGCTGTGCCTTGGTATTTTGAGGAATTAAAGAGGCTGTTGTGTGGGTGATCAACACCTTAGCCTAGTTTTTATTCAGGGCATAGTTCAGATTTTTGTTTTCAAAAAGTAAACACGCAGAGGTGAAAATTAATCTCCAAAACATAAAATTTTTGAACTTCCCACAACTTTTTCAGGAGAAATCACAGAGACAAATATGAAACCTTTTTGTGCGTCAAACAAAGCAGCGTGCGCTCGTTCACATACAAATATAACGTACCCTTGAAGATTTATATCTATAAATTTCTAAAGATAATTATGAAAATATAAAAAAGAATGGCCTTCAAATTGCAGAGCCGATTTGAAATGTCCTTGTTTATTCAGTGAGGGTTTTTTTTTTTTTTTTGAAAGAAAATATTTTGAAAAAGATAAGGGAGATAATTGGCTGAGAAAATTAATTGCTGAAAATATGTTGAATTAAATTATTTTTTTATAAATGAGTGTATCAATTGAATCAGATAAAATTTTATCTTCAAAGTTCGTTTTATTTACTTCAGCGTCTTAATTGGGTTTATTAATTACATCAGCTAATGAGAAATCTAAAAAAAAAATCTTTTCGAAACAAAAACTGCTAACCAGGTTAGATTATAATAGCCCTGCAAGGGACAAATCAGGGTCCAATGCTTGACATCAATATGTGTGAGTAATAGGCTGGATTGGGAGACATTGGTAGACAATTTTGGTGTAATCTTTAAGAGTTGCTGCTATACTTTAGTGCAAAAAAAATATCCAAAGTAAAATTGAAGAATTTTGAGGAAAGGTCGAAAGTATCAAATTCATAGCTAATAGTTACTCAAAAGTACAGCTGTTTTTTATAACTTTGAGCGCTTCTATTACGTCAGGGCACCACTGAGGAAATAATAACATTAAAATGCAAAACGTTCTCCAGTAAAGCAAAAATAAGACGAATCACACGCCCGTTCTTCTCGATGGTCTCATCGCTGTCAACCAATCAAAGTGCGAACTGAAGTGGGTCAGGTCAGGAATTTTCCAAGTAATCTAGATCATCAGGTATAATTCTACATACCCTGCACAGCGAACGAAACCACTGCAGCGTTCATGGACAAGTGAACAGGCAAACCAATGTCGTGAATAAAAAAATAATAATAATATAACAGTATGTTTCAAAGCTCAGACAAATGTACAAAGAGGTGTACTGCTGTAACACGATTTTCGCTATTTATCCCAGCTGACCTCACCCTATGCTGAAGGTGTGATTTGGCTGGCTTGTGAGCACGATACTTGTGTCATTAATATATATTACGCGATACAGCGCCATTGTGACGTCACGTCGCACTCACCTGACGTTATCCACATCCCCGCCTTCGTCCTCGGACTGAGAAAGACCCTGTAAGCTGCGCAGCGACGAGTTCCGATTCAAGGTGCCTAGAAAATGAACCCAAAACAGAAAACATGTGGTTATTTGCGATTATCAGTAAAACAAGAGCGCTGAGGACATCGCACCCAGATGGAGCAATAGTTCTTGTTTAACCAAAGGGACTCCTCGTTTGGTATATCATTTTGTCATTTTTTTACCAACATCAAAACAAAAATGAATATATATAATGAACTATGGTTGGATCATATCGAAAGTGCACTGTTACTAAATCTGAAAGTGTCCCGACCAGAGTCGTGGCTTTTTTTCAGAATATCCACAATCTTGGATATTTGTGAAAATATTTCAACGCTACACACATACATACACACAATGGACATAATTCACAAATTCGTGGATAGATTAGCAATGGAAGAACAGAAAGACCGATGAAGACCACATGGTCTAACTTAGACCCCCTCCCCCACCCCCTCACCTACCGCCATCCCACCCTTCAGGAAGTCAAATGTCCTGCTTTGGGCTAGTGATGAATAATAAGCTGATAAAGCCCATTTTATTGCGGAAGCTCTAGTGAGTTCTGTTTTTTCACTTCTTCTTGCATTATAAATAAAAAATAAAAAATACAAAACTCAAGAAACAAGATCTTTATAATTCTTTGCAATTTCAAGCAGCATTTACATTCTACAAGCGAACTTTTCTTACCTGCATTCAGTTTCATAAAATCCGAATTAGATCTAATCAGTGAAACGAGACTAGTAAAAAATAATTCAATTTACCATTTTGCTTTCAATCCTCTTGCATGTTAAGTCAAAGCTTTGGAGATAGAAAAAGACTCCATCTAAATTCTATAGAAATACCGTGGGCTGAATATCTGTTTATCATTCAGCCAAACTGTCCCCCATGACCGGGGGAGGGGGGCGGGGAAGGGGGTGGGGAAGGGAGTAGGATAGACATCAACATTCATCGGAGACAGGAACTGACTTGTGATGTCCATCAAAAGAACAAAACCATACATAAAGCCAACATCATAACACCAATGAATTCGCGAGTTTTTTTTTTTTTTTTTTTTTTTTTTCTTGACACATAAAAAATACATCTCGAATTCCCCAAATCAAACAACGCAGGGAAAATAACGACCCCCTCAAAACGACAGCTGACATGTCACAGACAAGACGGGTAAGACTTCATTCACTTCTGACAAGTTTTTACGTCATCCAGCACACCCATAAAACTGACATTCAAGGCCGCACATTGTGGATTTTAACTCAAATTTATGACTCTGTCATACACTTTTGTGTGACGTAACAAAAGCTACCTTTTATGCGTAATTCTTGCTCTACATATGTTTTAGTTCAATTCTCTAATTTCTTGGGCTGGGATGGTCACGCCCCATCCAAAGATTTAATATGTCATAGTTCCTCTCACGTAACTTCTGTTTGGTAACGATAAGCCAGCCCTTTGCAAACCCATTAATCTGGCCACCGCTTAACAAATATTTTCTGGCGATGCCCACCCCTAACCATCTCCTTTCTGCCGGCGCTGGGCCCACGTCGCTCCTAATATCCTACACATCTACGACCAGCCCTGCCCTACTACGCGCTGGCACAGCCCGCTACACCGCTTTCCGATATGCCCGCCCCTCCCCATCTCCTCTCAGCCGGCGCTGGGCCCACGTCGCTCCTAACACCCGCCACATCTACGACCAGCCCTGCCCTACTACGCGCTGGCACAGCCCGCTACACCGTTTTCCGATATGCCCGCCCCTCCCCACCTCCTCTCTGCCGGCGCTGGATCCGCTTCGCTCTTGATCTCCTCCACACCTACGACCAGCCTTGTCCATCTCCGCACTGACACAGCCCGCTAAAAACTCTTTCCGATGTGTCCGTTGCTTCCCACCTCCATCCTACCGTTTCTTCCAACCTCCTACTCGAGCCACACCAGCCCAATTCTAAAATCTGTTGCTACGCTCATTCTTCTCTCTCCTGCTTCCCCTATCTTAACTAGTGCTTCGCCAACCAACCCCCCCCCCCCCCACCTCTTGCCCCCTCCCTCCACCATCTCAAAACCCATCTCAGTTCTTGCAAGAAGTCATCCTAACATGATCCCGATTAAAACTTGTCCGGTTACTATCAATGTCATCAAATCCACGTGTCCACTCTAGAAAAAAAATCTTATATCCAGTTCACAAAAACTATATACCTTTTCTGAAGACGTCGAATCGCAAATGGCCACTGTACTCGGGATCGGCGTGTATACTTTCATCGCAGGCATGACAGAGCATGAGAGGCTGTTGATTGTTTTTCTCCTGGCAGTCGCCATGGTGACACACCTGTAACCACAGACAACAAGGCGTTTGTAGAATAGCAGCTCTATTGCTGTGTAAACACATCTCCTTCTTTCACTTCCTCGACCTGGAAATAATTTGGGCACAAGAACCGACTGGGAAGTGAATGATCACAACGATGAGACACGAGAGAAAAAGGCTATATCAAATCAATGACATACATAACAGTATCCATTACGTCCCATATATGCACAGGGTTCCTCGGATATTTCCAAACTGGAAGTCCTACCCCCCCACCCCACCCCACCCCCCCCCCCCCCACCAAAAAAAAAAAGAAACATTAACCTGCACCATTTTACAATAGCCTCATCCCGAATTTCTCCAGTCCCTGGTTTCTCGAAGCATCCCCGGACCAGGGCAAGCAGCTATAACATAGCCCGACCCCTCCCCCTCCCCCTCCCATATCCATGTACCTGATTTGTCATATGCTGGTTCACCCAGCTCTGATCAGTTTTGGGGCAGCTACAAACTACCCAGTTTCTGAAAATTCAAAACCCACTTAATTTAAACTGAAGTAAACTCAAAAAGTCCCCGCCCCCCGCCCACCCCTTCCTCTCACCCCTGTAGAATGATCATCATTTTTGCATGCATGGTCTAACAGTTGAGGGATAAGGAGGGGGGGGGGGGGGAGACTGGCGTTGTTTTCCTGGAAATGTGTTTGGTTTTATCCACAAACTGAATTCGACAACTTGATGCTGAACATCAAAAAATAAACACATTAGGCAGCAGCTTTTAGCAAGTTGTACTTCATCGTTAACGATTCGCTTTTCTTTTTTCTCCTCAATTACTTTTTTTATTTTTTTTTCAGCCACTCTGAAAATGGTTGGATAAGCCTGCTTGGGCAATGCGTCACCGGTTGTGAACTAGAACTGCTGGTTTTTGGTGTCATTTATAGAGCTGGATTTCTCATGTGGCCAGAACATTCACTTTCACTACTACTTTGTTTGGTCATAAGTAGGTGAGACAAGAAAAATCCCTCACCAAATCATCGGCGACGAGAAGAGCTACTACATTTGTGGAACTACACGAAACGTGACGTTTTCGTCCTAAAACTAGTCCCAAGCATATATACTATCTTCTATAACTAACCAATTCACTTTATTAAAAGTTTAAGGGGAACATAACACGAAATATTAATGGGACAAACCATTCATAAAATAACATCGGCTAAATAAGCAACACCACTGACCACCGAAATCTTGAAAACACGTCCTTCATTTCAGTAGCGGCGGTTAATTCCATAACACAACTGACCTAATTTTGGTGTTTATTTGTGTTTTCTTTGCCCACGTGAAGTCCATTCTTGTCGCTAAGGTTATTTAAAATAAATCTATCTTGGGAATATAAACAGTCGGGTCACATATACCTCTTCTTGATATAAATGGAGTGGTCAGGCAATCTTACCCATATATATATAGTTTTCTAGAATAAAGAATGGTCATTATTTGTGAAGGTTTACGCCGTATAAAACGAGTAGCTTCGATTCAAATGATTCAAAGACGAGACCACAAAGGCTTGTTTATGAGCGTATTTTTAATACATTTGGGAGCCTTTAAATAAATTCCTTAAAAATATTTTCCATCCCTGAAACACCACAAATTCTTCAATTTTCTGGTCTTCTGTCTAAACGACAGCAATGGAAATTTACAACGGTATGCAACAATTCAAAGGCTAAGCTTTGCACCACAATAACAGACTTGCTATTTCGTTAATTTAAAATTATATCTCCTATCTATTTATCAACACTTGACAAGCTGTTAGCTTGCAAGGGTTATATGAATTTATGCGAGCTGCCGTTCGTCCATTTTTTTTCTTCTTGGCAGTTTTCCGATTTTTTGTGTCTTCTTCTCTGACACTATGGGCCCTTAGGACCATGAAACTTGGGACTTACGAAGAGCTTGATATGAACGTGTGCATGTTAGTTTTTATTTTCGTCTTCGATAACTTTTCTTTGTTAAAACGCCATGTGAAAAGAGTGCTTTTTTTGGCAAGTAAATGAGGAGCATTTAATGCACAGCACAGAACACACAGTTGCTCAGCTTTGTGCGAGCTCTCACTGCGTAAATAGATAACACGGCGTATGCCTGATGAGTCAATAACACCTAAAGTCAACGAAAAAACTCGGCTTATAAGATGTATTCAAGCTGTGTTTTTGCAATATATTATTCAACAAATAGCCCATTGAAGGAAGTATTTTTGCGTTTTAATTTTTGTCAAGTGTTTAACATTTCGGTAGCGAAATGAGGTTCTAGTTTATTTCGTATTGGCGCGGCCAACGTTCTCAAGTCTATCTCACGAGTGTGACTGCAATCGACTCTTCGAAATAACCTAAGGATAGAAAATCACCTCATATATCTGGAAAATATTTAATGACAGCATAATACTAACTGACCTTTAATTGTCTTGTTTTAAACTCTGCCTGAATTATTATTGAATTTATTATTATTATTATTATTATTATTATTATTATTATTATTATTATTATTATTATTATTATTATTATTATTGATGTTTGAGGCAAAACTCAAACATTTTTTTTTTCAAAATTCTTCTGGTATTTGTCAATATCTCTTAAATACTGTCACTGCATGGTATATCATATGCTGATTATTTCACTACGATTGGCGGAAATTCAGTCTCACTTTATGGCAGTCAACGGATCAAGGTCATTCGCCTTTTAAGGTGGTTCGCAAGGGCAGCCGAAAAAACAACCATAACGGGTCCAAAACCTTTGACACGGATTCATGTTGTTAAAGACAAAAACTAACAAATGGGGCCTGGTTTGTAACATTTTAAAGATAACAGTTCTCTCGGATTTAGGTCACAGTTCAAACCCCATGTAAATTAATGTGGCGCATTCGCGTTCTATGTGCATACATGAATCTTGACCAAAATATAACCAGTTTCTGCATATTTTTTTCTTCTTTGTTGTTATAGTAACCAACATAAAACAATATCTAGCCAGTGTGCCGCGAATTGAAGGAATACTGCTTTTCTGTGCCCTTTGCAGTACTGCACCGTTTTACGATGACGTCACTTCCCCTGGTGCGCTTTTAACGTCCTGGGCCAGAATGACGTACTATGGCGCACTACGCAAAGTAATCCCACGTCAAAGACAATCATAAAAGAGAAGTTATCTCCTACTACATATTCAATTATATTTTAATTCATTCACTAGGGTGTGACACAAGGGGTTTGCAGCCTGTGCTGTAACCTTGGAAATAAGAACGTGCCAATGATGCGCAGTCAAGTGGTGTGTTCACCCTGTGGTTCCAGTGTCATCTTCAATTCATTCTCCACAACGCCGCCAAGAAACACGCCTTATCTGTCTTCTTTGGCCTTAACATATACAACTGTTTAATTATTGAAAATTCTGTCTAATTGAAATTTCATGAAGGGTGAGTGACCATTGAAAGCAACGAAATTGAATTGAATATAAGCAAATTGCTTAATCTTGCCCCTGAGTTAAGTTAATGGTAAAATTTGAAGATAGAAATTACAATGGTTAAGTCTCATTTTTTTATTTCAGATATGAATGGGTGATAAACCTTCAGAGCCACAGGACTCTGCCACGGTGGACCGGTAACAAGATGCCAATTCCTGCAGTGGTCAGTGAGAAATGTAGTAACTTACCCCCACCACTCCTCACACCCTCTCTTGCGTAAAACCATCGATAGATAAACCCCCAACCCTCGACCATTAACGTTCAGTTCTGGCCGACTATTTCGTATTTTTCGCTGGCGGGGGCGGGAAGCTACCGAAATACGACCATTTACACAGGATGAAGTTTGCACATTTTTCGAATGATAACCCAATCTGTCATTAACCTATCCATCAAGATAAAATGCATTTAATTGCTGTTGTCTACAGTGTGAATGCTTTCGCTCTACCACGGCAAAAACTTTCCTTCTCCACGTAAAAAAACATCAGTTTCAGCCAAAAGTGAAATATAAATAACATACAAAAGGTTAAGAAAAATGTTCTTGAAAGAGCGACAGATGACCCGGGTGGAGACCTCGATGCTAGACTGAGGAGGTGGGCAGGTGGAGGTGGATGGTTGGTGGAGGGGGAGGGGGGTGGGGACTAACCATATTACAGCAGCAAACTAGTCAGACTGCAAGCAAAGCCAAACATAACAAAAAATAAATAAATAAATAAATAAAAATCGGTTTGGGGCATAACCTGAGAAAGAACTAGGCGTGTCAACAGCTTTTAGAAGAACATTCAGGTGAGCAAATTATTTACATCCAAACCTGCCAAAACCTGACAATCATTTATAATTGCACCGTGGCGTAGTTACAATAATCAAACAGTAACGTGATTCTTCGATTAAGATCTTTCACGAAAGAAATCAGAAAATCTAAAATTCAATCCATTTTTTTTTTCAACCAAAAGTTTGAAGAGACGCTTCCATATGGTGATTCTGCCGATATAAGATCAGGTTGCAGGAAATATACAACATCACTGTTCTTGTTTAAAAGAAAATTCTGGTTCGTCATGTTGAGTCCATATTTGCTAAAATATAAAATGCGTGGGCAGTACGAATGAATTCAGTTGGTTTATTCTTCTTTTTATAATCTCAAAGCCCTTAAAGCTCGATAGAACCGGTGTTCTGGTGCTGAGAAACGCAGCAATTCGGACGGGAGGGGAGAGAGTGGCGGAGAAGACTCATAACCGACCAAAATGCCCACACGCTGAAAACTACTACACCTACGGATACTTTATATAAATAGAAAGATTTCAAATCTCACCCTGCCCCCCCCCCCCCATCCCAACCCCCTCCCCCTACTCCTCCCCATCCCCTTCCCCCCCTCCACTCCTTCCCATCCCAACCCCACCCTCCCCCACTTCATCTCGTCCCCACACCCTCCCCTACTCCTTCCCGTCCCCACTCCATCCTCCCCTACCCCTTCCCGTCCCACTCCCAGACCCTGCCTGATTTCAAGAACAAATGCGCATACAGCATGACAGGAGCAGGGGTGGCGGCTTACGGCCTTGAACTTGACCAACCCGTGGAACTCCTTTGCACTTTCGAAACTCCACTTGAACAAAGAAATAAACCACGATTACTTCACCAAAGTTTCAGGGATCTCAATAAGTAATTCATTTATCACCCCATGATTATGGAAAGCCTGGTCTTCCTAATATGCCAGCGCCACAAAAAAACAATAATAATACGAAGGTCAGCAGATCACAATTCTTCTTTGTATTTATTTCATGTTGTCATGTGATCAATCTAATGCAGAGAAAAGGCGAAATTTGTCTTTACCTTTTTGTACGATATTTACAAGAATAGTATGATTTATGTGAAAAAACAACCCTGATTTATTACAACCGCTTCCAGCCCGTACCTCCGACCTCTTTGTTTTGTGTACCACTTTTTCCGCCATATCGTATAACCGTCCGATTGTATCGTTTTGAGAACACGGAAAAGGTGTCTTCGTCCCACTTTCTTTCTTTTTTTTTTTTTTCTTTCTTTCTTTCAAAACTGACAATAATATAATGAAATCCCTAGATACCATAACGTACAATTAGTGAATACATTTCTCAAATGTTTTTATTCTGAGCGAAAAAAACAGCGCGAGTCATTTACTGTTCAGGAAGTGGTTATTAAACTGTCGTTCCCATTTCAAAAATTGCACTTGATGATATCACAGAAATATCAATAAAAACATTGTGTTTGTTTGCTTTCTTAAGGTGTTTTAATTACGTCATAGCCTGTGACACCTTTTCTCTTCTATTTGGTTTGAAATATCGCCAGGTCTTTGTTTCCTTGCAGCTGTACTTCGCGAACTTGGGCATGGCAACGTGATTCGGAGGGAGCTCGTTATATTACGAATCTGACCGGCAAACTTTACACTCGGAATGGCGCGAAAATCCTCAACATTAAAAGCCCTTTGTTAGTATTTATAAAAATGGCCCGCGTTATTCTAAAAGATGATAATGACAAATAATAAGAATACTTTTCCAATTTAAAAAACATATCTACTGACATTATGCACTCCTAGTTTAGCTGAAGTAATTTGATCTCTTTCGGGGGGTGGGGTGTAAAAATTGCTTAACCTTTGTTGGGAAATTCAATATTTCACTTTTCTGACCATCATTCGTTCAAGAACTCCAGACCTGTCAGGGATACAGATTGTGACTGCACTCGATAGAGGAGGTACTTGCATTGCTCAAAATCTGAACAGGGGGGACGGTTATCTAGTCTCTGTGTTATTTACGCTGCAAGTGAAATCCCAGCCACCGGAACGAGATTCTGGAGTTGAATCAACCGGATAGTGACAAACTACAACCCTGTCTCCCCATCCATGTCATTGTTAACCCCACCCTAACTACCCTGCCCCTCCCTCCCTCCCTCCCTCCCTCCCTCCCTCCCCCTCCCCTCCCTCCCCCCTCTTCATGAAAAAAGAAACAACGCCAGAACTAAAGATGCAAGCAACTATTCCCACTTTCTGAGCCAACAGCTATACCCCAGTCAACTGTTCCCAATTCCTACGACTCAAATTTAGTACCAGAGTACAGCGTCGCTACAAGGTATTTTGTCACTATACTTTCACTGTGAAAATAACATACATATAGTTGTAACTAAAGAAGCGTTGCGATTAATCGGTCGAAATTCGGGGTAGATACTTTTATGTACCGATACTGTAGCAAAAGTACCAGACTTGACCTACCTCTTTTGAATCAGCGATATCCACATTAGAAGACAGATTTCCCTTGACCTCGTCGGGATCAAAAGACAAACTGAAGGTCACTTCGCAATGCGACGGCTGAATCGATATCCCGCTGTCATTTGAGGATAGACGATTAGAATGTACTTGAGAAAAACCAGTACTCTCCGAGTCAGAATCTATAAAGGTACTATTTTTTACACTACTGCCGCTGTCACTACTGCGTAAACTATCACTAACTACAATATCTTTCCACATGAAATTATTCAGCACATTTGTACCAGTGGGGACTTTGGTCCGGTTATATATTTCCATGGCGTCATTGTGACGTGGTAACGGTTCAGTGACATCATAATATCCGCTACCCACGACATCATTATGTTGCCTTGCCGATTCAGCAATGTCACAACGTCGACCAATTATGACGTCACTGTGGCACCCCAGCGATTCGCTTACATTATAATTTCTGCTATCCATGACGTCAGTATGACGTCTTAGCGATTCAGTGACGTCACAATTTCTAGTGGTGCCTTCCTCCTCGCCGATAAAGAAATTGTTATCACGCTTATCACTGCCAGTACTTGAAGCGCTATCCATATTTCCAACGTATTCGCCACTCTCCTCAAAGAATGATGACGTCACGGAGTCCGGCGAATCGCATGGGTCTGTGGCACACGGTGCTTTCGACACAGTCTCGTTCTCACAATGCAGACGTAATTCATCCTGTTCGTGCATCGTACTCAAATCCACCTGGCTTACATGATGAATGACTAAAGAATTTCTTTTGTTAAATCCAGGGTGTTTACCACTGTGAAGATTATCCATAGAAAAGTGTCTTGTTATCCCCGGTGGTGATATCGGTGAGGTTGGACCCGAGAAACTTTTGTTGTTTTTCTTACCCTTTCTCGATTCGAGAAAATTCAGTGAGAATTGTTTTAAGCCCTGAAAGCTTAGTTTCCGTTTCTTGTGCTTACGCTGGTGCGTCATGGCCGGGAATCCGCCCAGGGTTTCCATTTCCGCTGCACTTGGAAGCGCGTGATCCCAGGCATTACTGGCACTGCTGCTTCGTAGAAACGGTTTCTCGGCGGCGTTTTGCAGCTGTATGTCATTCACCTGTTGAGATGGCAGCACTTGGAAGCTGTGCCTCCGCGTAATTCTGTTCGCTGAATGAGCCATGCCTTTTTTGTGAGGCCACACTATATATGGTTCATAGACTCTCCCCTTTCTCTCGCCTTGATAGTTTTAGTCATTAGTGGGGGGCTTTTAACGGTAAACAGGGCCTGTGTTTGTCACATGCTACAAGTCGCGTGCTTTTACAGACAAATCAAAAGAACGTTTTTATCCGTGTGGGATGACATACGATTTTTTAGTCCAATTTGTTTTTGTTTCTTTTGCTATTCTTAACATTTTTGCCCATTTCTGGAATTAGTTCACACAGTAGCGGTATTTTTGTTTCCGAAACACTGCACATCTCTGATCATTTGCTGCAAAGTTAATATGTCAATGTAGGGAAGTGGGCTGTTCCATGCACAGTCCTGTTTATGTGAGCGTTCGGGAATTTTTCCCGGGCTATTACACACCCACACTTCCAAGTCCTTCCTGAGCTGAGTTTGAGCAATACATATGTTGATAACAAATCAAACAAAACGTTTGACTGTTTTGATTGAAATGTCAACTTCCCTTCTCTAAAATCACTGGAATAACCCTTACCTCGCTTAATCAAATTATTTATTCTGATCTTGAATACAAAAATAATAGTTCAATAGCAAAACATTATCGATGTAATATTTTTTCATTTTCCAATCTCGTTGTATTCTCTGAAATCCAGGTAGTGAAACATTTGCTAAGTGGTAAACCGATTTGATACTCAATATGATTTGAGTATAAACTAAAAATACCTCGGAACAGAATTAAATCCCTGTATATTGGAATATCTGACCAGTTTCACGGCCAGAGACCAACAAAATGGGCGTCATGACCAAAAATATAGCAAGCTTTAAATGACTGAAATCATCCCCCTATAAAACCCGTTACTATGATCATTGTTTTTATCACTGCTCATGGCATTACAATCTGGTTTGAATTATATTAGGTATGATCGCTTAGTCATATTTTTGAGTAGAGTTGAACTGCTCTGTAGCGACATCACTTATATCGACATCAGTCATCACGACATAGCGCTGGTGACGACTTAATTAATGATCCCAGCTTTTTGCTATTAAACCTATCGATTACAACGACACATGCCGGATGTAACGACATAATTACTCAGTCCTATCCATGTCATTATGACTGCACTGTATAGGAAACCAGCTTGGTTTTAACAGTTTTCATTCAAACTTTCACAATGATTTTGTCAAACAGACATATTTTCCTTCCTCAAGTCTAAAGATACTCAAAAGAACGCTTTGGAAGGCATTTTTATATCTTTTTAATCGGAATAATAGTGGTGCATCGTTAACCGAAGTGGGGACTTGAATGAAGTGAAATATTACAGAAGTCCTTTATGGGCTCGTAAAAACATTGAAGAGCGCGTTATCACATCTGACTGTTGCTATAAAATTTATCAACAATTTTGTTGATTTTCAATACAAATCGTTGCACTTTTTTTCTCGAGAGAGAGGCATGCATACACTTCATTTTAATAGCTCAACTGCAATTAAACAACTAGCTGAAGCACTACTCAACTCACCGAACGAATAAATCAACATGACGTCACTGAACACTCACAAAGCTTTTTTAAAATATTTGCATATTTCACTGCTGAATTTTTTGCAATGAGATCACATCATCCGACCGCCTAAAAGCTGTTAACGATTTTTGGTTGATGTTCCATCATTAACGGGAGAGTGCTTATTTACAGCGCAGATAAAGAGAAATCTTTTTGTGTATTTTTTTTCGCCAAAGGAAGTTTTCATAGAATCAGAATATTTTGAGAAAAAAGACCCACAAAAGTATTGTTTAATCATTGCTAGAACCGAAAACCTAGCCGCAAGCCCGCTCAGAAAATGCTATGACAGGATAACTAGCTTGAATTATATTCGTCAGAAGCCGTGATATGGCACAGTGTTAAACGATAAGTTTTTTTTCACCGTGTTTAGAAGCTGTATACGTAATTAACATCATTAACAAGTCGAGGTGTAAAATTTGTGACGATTTATCGCCCTCTTACCAACAAAAATATGACCAGACAATTACATAGCAACCACATCTTCAACAAGAAATATTTCACCTTTTTTGGCAATATTTTCGTATTTTTCGGCGGATTTACTTTCGCAAACCCTTCTTTTCATCGATAATACATTTTCTGGAATCTAACATAGACTTTTAGTGTATTCTATTTAATTTTTTTTATCCATTTGCTTTTGTTTATCACGCTATTTTAAAGTTAAAAGGTATCCGTGATAGTATTATCTTTCACATGTCATATATTAAAATCCTCAACATTTATAAAATCTGTTCGTGTTCCAGATTCTCAACACATTCATCCATTCCCTACCATATATAATACCGAGCATCACTTCTAGTGATCGGTCAAAATTAGCCAACCTTTTTTTTTCACATCTTTTGCAGCATTCTATTGCAACACTGACATATATCCGATAAATTTTTGCAAAATATATACAAGCAAAATCTTAGAGTGCAGTTTTGTAAGAAAGATCAACCATATCACTGAATAAAACTTGTTTTAACGAAGATATAAACTCATAAGTGATAATAATGCATTGCTCTCCTGGAGTATACAGAAAAACAACAATGCGAACTCGAACTTTCATAACAACAGAACAGCTGTTTTGCTGTGAAAATCCACCACTCAAGTGTCCATTCGCATTCCTGCTGTCTCTTTTTCTTTTATTCCTGCAGACAATTTATACCACAGACTGGATAATGCATTTCTGTCGTTGAACTGATAATCCTTGGAAATCCGATAAAAAAAAGTTATTAATTTCAGAGCGGGTTTCCATTGGAATAAGTTCTTGGAGCGGTTTCACATGCGGCGCATATTTATGCGGATCTACATCAATATCTATCTCTATTTTCTCTCTATATCTCTATATCCTTTGCCAGTATTTAATACCCAGCTAGAGGGGAAAAATCTGCAAAATATTACGAAATCCCTCCGAAAAAAGCGGCTCTGTTCGAAAGCGCCATATTACACTGTTGTCAAAGAAAGGAATATGTCACCAGACTCTTCTACAATGGCGGTCTCGATTCGCGATTATTATCCTACTCCAAGGGGGCAAAACACCTGATGCTAATTTATATAACTTATTAGTAAGAAAGCTTATAGTTTGCTTCTTTTTTGTACCAATAAAGATGTTTTCACTGGCGCTTTAAGAAGAACGTTGCATGATATCATACTTTTATTTAACCCACATTGAGATGGCGTATCTATTAACACATAACATTGTAAGTAATTCCCATTTCCTATAACATTTTCTCCATCATTCTACTGTTGATTTTAGCTCTAATTTTGTTTCTCATATCCAATTTGTAGCGAACACAAATGTGTCATTTTCTATTTGCAGGAACATTACACTGTTTCAGTTCTCATTGTGAAAAAAAGCAGACTCGATATACTCCGAGGGTACAATGCTGAGGGTCGATTTACAACGATATGCAGAGCTCATCTCTCTTTTTTTCAGTTTGATATGTAAATTATTCATATAAGTATCCCTGTGTATATAATGGTTATTCAAAGCAAATTTCTATGTCAGCAGGTTTTTGAGCTGAATAGCAAAAGTGATACAATTCATTTAAACCACATTTAAACTGCTGTTATTCTTCTTCCTATCTTCACAATTGTGTATTGCATGTTTAACTGTATACAATTAAGGGTA
The DNA here is from genome assembly GCA_949752745.1 of Protula sp. h YS-2021. Lineage (NCBI taxonomy): Eukaryota > Metazoa > Annelida > Polychaeta > Sabellida > Serpulidae > Protula > Protula sp. h YS-2021. The sequence continues at coordinate 78,783,404 of OX457026.1, forward strand.
TAGCCTTCTGTGGGCTACTCGGTTACACCTCAAAGTTCATTGCGTGTCATTACAGCTTTTAAATAGGGCCAGGTTAAGAAAGGCAAATTTTTAATAAACATTTACATGGGTGATTCCAGCATTTTCCTTCCGGGGGGGGGGGGGGGGGAGTGCATCGTATTGTTTCTATGTTTTACGTGTCTATGTTTTAAGGTCACTTATCCACAAACCACAGCTTTTTTTTTTTTTTTTTTTTGGTGCCACTTAAAAAAGGAATTCCGGCATGAGGGGAACGGGGTGAGACAGGTGCGGACGCAACCCCGCAATAAACGGCATGTTGTGGTATGAACGAAATCTTCTCTAAAGGTTAAAAACGTCCGCGAGGATACGAATTGTTTGATATAAAAAAAAAGCAATTGTTAAGTGTTCACGAATCTTAGGTGGCTTAAGCACGCTTAAATAACAAAAACTGTCGAGAAAAAAATCGATATTGTGCACATTTTACAACTCTCTTAACCTGAGAAACGCATTCACAAGGTGAAAAAAAACGAAAGCGACTAGTGTTAAAAAACTAGCTTTTCATGAAGGGCTTACTCGGTGGGAAATGCCTATCTCTGCCAGGTTTCCATCCCCACTTCTTCCCACCCAAAGTAGTATTTAGGTGGCCCACTTACAGATAAGTGCTGGGTGTATTTTTGAATTATATATCGTATTGTCAAATCTTGCAATAAGTGACTTCCACGAGAGCAAAAACTAGATGCACTTCTTTAACAGGTATTATTCATATTAAATGATTTCACTTATCATGCAACTATCCGTATTCATTCTACGAAGGCCGCCGTTTGGTTAATTACGTCTTCGATTTGAGAAGATGTTAATTACTTGTGGTGTATGACACGGTAAAAGTGGCACACTTTTGTCACGCAGATTTTTTCTGCGGTATATCCGTCCGTATGCTGTGACTTCACAACTTAAATTTAATATGTATGTTTGTCATTTCTCCAATTTCAATTTTAGCAAAATTTGACATTGAATTTTTGGAGGTGCAACTCAAAATATAACGAGCCAAATATATATATATATATCCAATACATCAAGAAAAGATTCCCATTTTGCAGTCTCGGTTTCGAAGCTTGCAATGTAGAACTGAGAGTGGCATAAACTCAGAAAGTGGTGCATTCGTCAGTTCACGTTTTCTGTGTAATGTGGTCTTCTTAAGCAGAATCTGCTCGCTCTTATAGCTTCGATATTATCCATAAACAAACAAATATTGATTTTAGATACTGATTGCCACAGTGGTATTCATGCACTTTCTCGTGCCAGCGAAAATATGGCTCCTGATTCTGGCAAAAAAAAGCGAAAAAGATGCGATGCTGATGAGCTGTGATGTTGTGATCACAACCACGGCAAATGCCTCATATCCTGCGATCCATCATATCACGGCAAATCCTTGCTTCCATCATTGTGTTAATTAACAAACGAAACAGGAACTTCGCTGCAGCGGTTGTCGATGAACTGTCTACAAGTCCAAAGTAAACATTCCCCACAGACCTATTCGATCGAGTAACTTGAACTATTCGCCTGGTCTATTGTTTTTTTACTGTTTGTCTGCGCGTCGGTTCGACAACTCGAGTATCCGATATATCGGACCCCCTTCCTTCGTTTGGCAAAGTTCGCGTTGAATTTTATAAAAAATCATACATAATAAAAAAGGACCCCAAAAATCATCCAGACAAAAAAACACGTATACTTAAGCTACGAAAAAGTGCATATATTCAGGTTTTCGAAGCAATGTGATACGGCTTCGGAGGTCTATTTCAGTTAATTGATGTTGGAAAGTGAGCGATAATTGCCTCTCTTTATTCCTACTCTTTTGTTCTCACCTATACATTTCTTCATTGACCATTTTTTGGCATCATTTGTTTACTGTTTCTCACAAATTGTCTTGTCATGTGAGAACGTTTATTTGCGCTCGCTGGGAAATAATTCCACTTCTATATTGTATAACGTTTCACTAATATCTTCTCATTATATACGAAGCACCTCATGGGATGGCATCAAATGGTATATATTTAATAATAATTCTATAAATTTAATCAAATATTTCAAAGTTTTGACAAGCAAAGGCAAAGATAAGATCTCATTCCTCTTTGTAGTCATGTCGCTTGAGCCACCAAAAAAATCGACGTTGGGTATAGATTTACATTTGAACGCATAAACAAAACATAACATACATGAATAATATAAACAAAATTTTACAGTAAATAATACTGTATTATTTAAGCATACAAATCACATAGGAATTCTTATATTTTTGTCAGGGCCGAATATAGACAAAGCACTACATTTAGAGTTAGTCTATTCCGGAACACTCTCACTTTCCGGAACCGGAGGACTTTGTCTCCCATTCCACAAACAAAACAATTCTTATTTTCTTCGCACATTCTTATTTTAAACAACAGAGTGTTAAATGTTAACATGCTCCATTCAAGTATTTTAAATCAAAGTATGTTGTACAATTTTGTTGTTCAGCTTTATTGTGCACATTCTACCTTAAAACAATACCATTAAATCACGCCCAAATCGAGGCTACTTGCACCACTAGAGTGGGATTACGAGGCCAGTTTGGAGGAAAGGGGGCGTGTGCATACACTTCTGAGCATGAAAACAATAATTCACACTCACTATAAAGTGGACAAATGTCCACCGAGTAAACAAGACCTAAACTGAACCTTTTTATGCCATTTTCTACAATACTTTACCCTCACACTTGGGTTGCTTCCATATTTGTCCATTTTCTATGTGTCGCTGAGGAGATTGACCTGCTTTACCCTCACTGCCTTTGTTTGAAACGACAAATAATACCCCATAAAGGAATCCGAAGAACAAATACGTGCGGTCGGGGGAGGGTGAAATTGACCCAGGATGGCCACTCAGACTGTTGTTTCAGATTACAAGCTCACTGGTGAATACTGCAAGAATTTTAAAAGGATGCTCGCTGTAACAAATGATAGAGCCCTGTTCCCAAAAACTACGGCTAACAAATGTATGGAAACGAGGTCCAGACTGCCTAAAATTTCAGTCATTCACCTTATTAGCCCTTTCCACTTTTCAGTTATAACATTGCGGTCCTACTTGTGACGTGATTCTATTTACGAGTCGTCATATCTCGGGGTTTTCTCGTATCAGTTATAACATTCGGATGCGATCATATTTGTGATGTGGCCCTATTTGCAATGTTGTCCTATTTGTGATGTGATCCTATTTGTGATGTTGGCCTGCTTGTTGTGTGACCCTATTTGTAATGTGATCCTGTTTGTGATGTGGCCCTATTTGTGATGTGATTCTACTTGTGATGTGCCCCTCTCTGTAATGTGGTCCTATTTGTGACGCGGTCCTACTTGTGAGGTGATCCTATTTGTGATGTTGGCCTGCTTGTGGTGTGACCCTATTTGTAATGTGATCCTATTTGTGATGTGGCCCTATTTGTGATGTGATTCTACTTGTGATGTGCCCCTCTCTGTAATGTGGTCCTATTTGTGACGCGGTCCTACTTGTGAGGTGATCCTATTTGTGATGTGATCCTTCTTGTGGTGTGGCCCTCTCTGTAATGCGGTCCTATTTGTGATGTGGCCCTCTCTAATGTGATCCTATTTGTGGTGTGGCCCTATTTGTGATGTGGCCCTATTTGTGATGTGATTCTACTTGTGATGTGCCCCTCTCTGTAATGTGGTCCTATTTGTGACGCGGTCCTACTTGTGAGGTGATCCTATTTGTGATGTGATCCTTCTTGTGGTGTGGCCCTCTCTGTAATGCGGTCCTATTTGTGATGTGGCCCTCTCTAATGTGATCCTATTTGTGGTGTGGCCCTATTTGTGATGTGATCCTATTTGTAATGTGGTCCTATTTGTGATGTGCCCCTCTCTGTAATGTGGTCCTATTTGTGACGCGGTCCTACTTGTGAGGTGATCCTATTTGTGATGTGATCCTTCTTGTGGTGTGGCCCTCTCTGTAATGCGGTCCTATTTGTGATGTGGCCCTCTCTAATGT